>OX438794.1:4849043-6049043 GCA_949316475.1 Hypomecis punctinalis | reverse complement strand
TGCACGTGATAGTAGAATGTCCACAGTTTGGAAGAGATCGATTCGAAATAGAAAATATAATAGGAATACAAAAGAAAACATCAAAGAAATAATGAGTGACAACAACATTAGCGATTTTTTTTTTGTATACTCTAAGATAACGATACGAAAGTAATAAAAAGAAAAAAAAACAAGAGAATCACTGCGTACATAGAGAGTAATAACATATATTATGGATATCCTTCCCAGTGATTAGTTAGTTAAGTTTGGTCTCAGATATTAGTCGCTAAAATATTCAAAAGTAATAATGACTCTGCTGCCCATACAGAGAAAACCGGAAATAAAAAACACAAAAAAGAAAAAAAAAATCTAGTTGGACCACTGCCCCGTACCCATCCAATTTGGCAATAGTTCAATGGACTACAATGCTCACCGCACGGCACTTTGGGCGACTCCAGACATGGGCTGAGTTAGGGTGGGCACGGATGGGCCTTACCCACCCTAGTTTCTTCATTCACCTCAGAATACATACAATGCAATACATTCGAGTTCTTTAGATAGTTTTGCTCACCCCCGAAAAATATAATGTAGGCATAATAGGCCAAATCAAACTCCATAGCGGCTGTGATCTTAATGATATTATAGTAGTTGCCCCAAGAGAAAATCTCCATTTACGGCACTGAATCTGGGTCTCATTCTTCCTAACTCCAACCTGTAGAAACAATGTGGGTACGTACGTATGCAAATGTCTTATCTTGTGCATCTCGGTGCGAGATAATAAAACAATGGCCTGGAGTTTCCTGCAGCTACGTAAGACACCTTGAATGGAAATTAATATCATTCCATTTACTTTGGAACAAAAAACTTACATTATGGATTATTAAAGACAAACCAACAATGTCTACCAATCCTATGTACCTAACTAAAAAGATCTTAAATTATCCTACTACCGAGCTATAGCTGAGCTCGAGTTGTAGACTAGCACTGGCACTAGTTAGCGCTACCGTGGCTCGGATGCAGTGTTAAATTGTGAGGCCCGGTTTCTTTATTTGTACATACTCGTAGAGTCTAACCATGTCAGAAGAGTTCTAGCGGCTTAAAATTTTGACACTAAGCCTCACTAAGACTACTTACCTTCAAGTACTTATTAGAGTTATTAGGCCATTATGAAGGCGCCATCGTAAATTGAATAGCAAAAGTGTTCTCCCAATCGAATGCCTAAAGTGAAAATGAAACAGAAATATTCTAAATTGCTGATATAACTACGATGGCGCCTTCATAATTGGGTCTATTGTACATTCAGCTCATTATTAAAAGATTGTTATTGTCAAACGGTAAATCCTACTTACTTCCTAGTCCTTGCGATCGTGCGGCGGCGCGGGCGTGGTACTTCCGTTACTGGAGACTACTATGTTTAACAGTGGAAGTAGGATGCTACTTCGCCAGCAGCATGATCATGATAAATTCTTTCATCAAATGGTAATAAGCGCATTAAACGCCTGAAAAAAATATCGTTGTCAATTTAATTTTCTGTACAACTGATTTTGCTATTGTTGTTTTGAAAGGATTAAATCAGATATCTACCGCTACGTTGGGAGCAATGCCGTAAATAGGGCGGTGCCATCGGTGCCCAGGCACAGGGCGTGGACTCTGGGGGGCGAATAATGGCCAGACCAGGAAGACCAGTTATTTTTTCGGTTTGCTCCTGATAAATTCCCGCTGTGCCCCTACTGCTCAATTCCGTCTGCATATATACCCATTTTAGTTAGTTATAGTTCTTTGAAGGATGTTTATTCCTTAAAAACTAGTCCACCAAGACTAAGACCCTTGTGCTTTATTTTATCACCCTGAATGCTTTAAAGTAGGCCTATACATAGCACTGCTCCGGCTAGGGTACCTATAATAATTATCTAAAAAAAACAAAGGCGCAATTATAAAAGCTCGCACATGGTGCAGAAAAAGGCTATTTACGGCACTGGCTGGGAGTTCGCACAGTAGATCTATAAGACATAGGTACAACCTGAAATTAGTATCATTACGTCTTATTCGACACAGACGCATTTATACATAATTATAAATAAATAAATAAATTATTATTAAGTAGGTAATTCATTGATTCGGTAAGATCGCAAACTTAAAAAAATGCAAAGAAGTAAACAAGTATTTGACGGATTTGACGGCTTGTTTTGTGGTTAGTGACGTAATAGAGCGAAAAAATTGCCTGACTATTACGTCTAGGCAGTGCTTAATAGTCAGACAAAAAACTTATACGCAAATAGAGACAAAAGATATTACTTTCGTCCTGTTCACTCTTTATACATGCACATCTCGCCTTCTCTTACTATTGTAAGTATTATTATTTAGCGACTTTAGCACCCTGTCTAGTTATATATCTTCTTTGACCATAGTGAAAGAAGATATAATAATGCTATGGTCTCAACTATCTCTGTGCAAACACCTCATGAGCGTTATAACTAGACAGGGCGCTAAAGCCGCTAAATAATAATAATTACAAAAGTAAGAGAGAGATCTGCATGTATAAAGAGTGAACAGGACGAAAGTAATATCTTTTGTCTCTATTTGCGTATACATTTTTTTGTCTATTAGGCACTGCCTAGACGTAATAGTCAGGCAAATTTTTCTCGCCAAAAACTACTGTTGAATTTTTGATGAGATGCTTAAGTAAATCAACAAATTTATGAACTATTACCTATTTTCTATCATTTCTATTAGTATTATGCAGGTTTTTACCTAGAGTCTAAATATGATAAAATCATAACAACGTGTATATAGCTATCGTATGTATAGCACATCTTTTTTCTCGCACCCTATACGCTAGTAACTTCTCCACCCACTCTCCCTCCACGGTTGAGACCCACAGAGATAGCTCTGTGGATGTTTGCATTCGCGTAACAGCAGATTATAAATATAGCATTTAAAATGATTTTTAATTAAGTTATATTAAATTATAGAAATGTGTTTTTCGATATTCTAATAATACTCGTACGTACTATCATAAAAATATCACTATACATTATAATTTGTAATTAGTGTTAATATCCCTCACAGTTAAGTGGGAAACCCTTTATAACTATTGTTTTGCATCCTTAACAAAGTCAAAGTCAAAGTTTTTTATTCGCAACAAAAGAGTTAGCGCTGTAGTCGCTTGAGGCAATTCTATCTCGCAAAAATGTATAGACAATCACTATCATTAGTAAAGTTGTCAACTGTCAAATATATGTATAGGAATTTGTAAAGAATTTGACACTATCGGGACAAAAACACTGCAACTACCTGCTGAATCGAGATGTTTTACATGTCTCTTTCTAACTCATGGCACATTATATCAATGCATCTCTTTCTTCCCTTTCATTATCACACTCTGTGATCCTTAACATATTTGAGTCATATAAAAGCAAAGGTAGCAACATCCATGTCTGATTAATGTGCGGTAGACCCTTTTTTTATCCTACATTACTTACAATAACTTTCATATAAAATTAATTATTGGTGCAAATTGAAAATTATGTTTTGAACACAAATTGTGAAAAGTAATTTCGCTATCAATAAGTCATTACCTAAAATCAGCTAATTAAATATGGATAATGCTGTTTTTGCGCCTAACTTGTGGATATTGCTGGTTATGCACCGTTCCTAACTGGATGTTTCTAGTTTTGAAACGACCAGGTATGGCGGCGGTAGGATGGCGTAAATAATCTTGATGCTAACTTTAAAAAAATAAAATCGTAATAAATAGTCGTAAATACTCGAAAATGATCATCATACCTACTCAAATTAATGATTATACAAAATATTAGCTTCGATTTTTTTCCCTTCCAAAGAATACCCGATATGATCGAAATTATGTAGTCGTACTAGTTTACCTTTATCTTTTAACTTGATTTCTCTTCCCTTTTTCGGGCTTGGCCTTTTTTTCTGCTTTGTTTATTGTCACAGGGAGTAGGAAAACATTCCATTATTCGATTTTTGTATAGTTTTTTTACGATTTTGCACTATTTTCCTTTTAATTTTATAATTTTCGACAGCAAAACTACACTCCACAGACACAAAAAGAGAAGTTAATGGCAGATAAATAATGCCTCCTGATTGGTCGAAAAGGATGTTGCTGTTTCTGTTAGGAACTATGTCGGATAATGCTGCTTTTGTTACAAACCTAATTTTTAAAAGCATGTTTTGTACGGGATATTGCTAGTTTTAACGCGATATAAGTATGAAGTGAAGTTAATTCAACACTAGGCTATCAAACTACATTTAAAATTGCCAAACTGAAAAAAGTGGATGTTGCTACCTTTGCTTATATATGACTCATTTGTTTGACTGAGCAAGCGAAGCGAGCGAAACGTACATAATAATATTATTTGTTAAATTATGTTATACTATAGCTTGTAAAATTTAGCTTACCTTACTTTTTTATAGTCAAATTGTTCGATACACTATGCTGTACTTCATGGTCGAGATGCACAAGCATGAAGTACAACATTGTGAATAGAACATTTTGACCATAAAAAATATGGTACTTGATGTACGTCAGTCATTACGCATATGTCAATGTCTCGCGTATCAAGCTATATTTTACAAGGTATAGCTACTGAATCGAGGTATTTTTCTTGTTTCTTTTTAACTCGTGTCATATTAAATCATTGCATTTCTTTCTTTCTTTTCTCGATCGAGCACATGATCCCTCTGGTATCTCTGTGGGCTTAGACTACTTTTACTATGAAAAGTTTACCAAAGAAGATAATAGATGGCGTTAGTGGTAAAATTAGCTCACAGTATGGTTTGTTCAACAGTTTAGTAGGACCATTGGTGTCTCTAAAACGACGGCAGTCTTCTTATTCTACAAAGAAACTTGAACTGAATGAAGTTTTTGAATATGTGTAAGTTGCTAATTTCAGCGACTACACGTCATCACGGTAAAGATACGATAGATAATGGTATCTCCAGTAATTCGTCTACATAGAAACGATCGGAACGCGTATCATACCTACGCGCCTCGAGTTAAGTGTTTTTGAGCGACGAACCGGAGGAGGAACTCAATTCGACACGTATATATTTTTTATGTATAACCACGCATAACTTTTTCATAGTAGTCCGATTTCAATAATTCTTTTTTTATTGGAAAGAGTATATTACTTCGAAATTGGTCCCATTTAAATGTTATCGAAATCGGCTAAGCAATTTTTGATAAATCAACAATAATATGAAAAATGCTACATCAATCCGTGCGAAACATTCACGAATTCTGTTTATAGATGAAATCGGTCATGCTATTCTTTGCTAAAAATAATTATTATGCCTTAGTTTTCGAACTTACATGTAATGACATCTAGAATTATACAGTGCAACTAATTTGCGTGATATCAGTCAAATAGAGGTCGTAAGCAGTGCCGGATTAAGCCAGCGCGGGGCCTGAAGCAAATTCTGTCAAGAGGCCCCTGGTTTACTTTAGTTTCTCAAATTAAAGGTTAAGTTTAGGCAAAGAAGATATAATAATACTACGGTTTAGGGTAAAACAAATGTTAGGACACGGCAGTGTGGCCAATTAAGAGTTGAAATTCCTTGTGCCTAATTTGTCTATGCTTGTGCATAGTATGAAGCTCCAGCATTCTTTTTACATGACGCGACCTGTACGCGTTTAATTTAATGTAGATCCCAGATTTCAATGCGAAACAAATAATCATACTATTTGCTATCGTTAGGCTACCCTTACTGACTATAATCAGCGCCACGCAAGTCGGCGGATGGGAAGTTATGCGCAGAACGCTGCGCAAAAGGCAAAATATTGGTATGCGCGGGAGCCAGAGAGATGAGACGCCAGGGCACACTTTGCCCGTAACACCACAACGCCACGCGGCGTCGGCATTGTGCACACATGCGCAATAATTAGCGAATCACCACAAAGTGGCATCTGCGGCTAACTTCTCATCTGCCGACTTGTGTGTCAGCATGTTGCTGAAGGAGCGGCTGATGCGTCGGACGCGTTCAGCGTAGACATCTGCGGCGGGGGCGGGCGGCTGGGAGCCGCGCCAGGTGCCACGCCTGCCGCTCTTCGGCCGCCGTCGAGATGCCCTACGCCTGCAAGCTGCTCTTCCTGGAGCTCACCTCCAGGAACATCGTGCCTAAACTCACCTAGAACAACTACTCCTAGTTGTATGCTAATTATGTAAGCTTACTTGTACTGTATGATAATATAATTATAAGCCTGACTTAATGGTAAGCTATTAAAATTTAAAATTGACTGAACTCCAGTTCTGTTTTTACTGCTTGCTACACACATATTCGCGTCAGTCTCGATCGGCATGCGTGTAAAATTAAAATCGAATATGAATAGCCGAAGGAACCACCCGATCCAGCACAAGCAGAGTGGTGCCAAATGTACCATGTATAGACCGAATCAAACATCTCAGCGCCTGTGATGTTCGGTACAAGCTGCACACAAAACCCAATGCCGACTAATTGTGCCGAACTGAATACGAACATACGTGTAGCAAGCCTAATAGAGAACGAATATGACACAACATCCGATTAGTTTAGCCAAAACTATTCATTATTCTTGAGGTCGTGACGCACTGAGGTAAAGCAAAAAAAAGGTAGGTATAAAATTCACAATCGCTCTGGTTTAGTATTGTATGAGATGCATTAACACTGCAGTATTACGCTAGATGCTATCTAGAACACCCTAAAACACAAGCAGCTCAATGTGAGCCGCTGGCAGCCGCTCAAGTAGAGCTCGCTGGCAACTCGATACGCGGCTACGCAGCTCAAATTAAGAAGCGGGAAGGGAAAAAAATCACAGAAGTTAAAGTACAAAAATAATTTATTTCAAACAAAAATAATTTATACCAAAACAAAAATAATTTAATCCAAAAAAAATAATTTAATAATAATTAGCTAATTCATTATTTAGTTCATAGTATTCAGGCTAGCAGCTCGTATCAAGATATAAATGATAAATATCGATGCCAACATAAAAACGTAGAAGAATCCACTGCACGATAACATTTTAAATATGACGTATCCGATGACTAACCACATTACTGCTTCGTAAGAGCCGAGTTTCCTCAGCGACACGCGCGCGGGCAGCTCATGGCTCACAACGTTTTGGTAATTAGCTGTGTCTTTCACGTAGGTCTGGATTCTGCAAGGCGGTTGCAGAAACTCTTTTGCCACACGCCCCCAGAAGTCATTTCTGTTCCACAGGTTAATAAATTGCGGTTGGAACTGAAAAAAAAAAGTAAAGTAAGTACCCAATCAAGCTTTCAAGGAAGAATCATCGTTATCGTTAGCCTGCTTCGATAGTGCAGTTAAATATTCTTATGTATAAAATGTTTTTTTATTATTGAATATCTGTTATCAAATACAAATACAAAATAATTTTATAGTTTAGTGGTGGTCGTTGGGAGTAAACCCGTTTGTGAATCTACCGGACCCGCACTAGATAACATATGGCCCAATAGCTTTTGGGATCAGGGATGATGTGAGATCTTCCCCAGCCCCCCGACCGCTTAAGCAATAGCAATCGTAATAGCAAACGTTTATGACTTCATTTTAGTCATTTGGCACCACCTATGTGACGTTAGCCATCAAAGTTGTTAATTCAACGATTGCTTTCGCAATCCGCGCAAAGCAATTGATGGCTAACGTCGCATAGGCGGTGCCAAATGACTAAAATTAAGTCATAAACGATTGCTATTGCTTAGGCGGTCGGGGGGCGGGTCCCTTTTCTTGCTGATTGCGATCGAAGAGGTGGTTGGCAAAGAAACTCGGAGGTCCGGATAAAAACTTCTATAATTCCGACTTAGATGGGTATAGTTTACAATGGCGTGCCAAGTATTTCTATTTCTATAATTAGTGGCCTGTAACAGTGGCCTAATTATAACGAAATATTGAAATAATACAGCAGAAAGAATCACTAAGTATCCCACCGGTTTTTGACACTTGTTTTTTGTATCTTTTTTGTAGTGATGGGACATGCCAACTTACATTTTAAACTAAAAATTAGTGCTGTGACCATGTCTCATCACAGATTATAAAATAGTCGAGTTATGGGTGCGTTTAGAAAACGCCACAAGCTCTTCGCAAGAAGGCAAATGATAAATATTAGGCTATGAGGTAGTTTACTTGGTAAAATTAAATTTCGAAAGTAAGTACATAGATATATTCAACTTACCAATTCATTCAACATTGATGCAATTTGATACAACACTTTTACTAGTATGGTGTTCTCGTACGTCGTTATGGGCATAAGGTCCGGGTCGCCCATGTAACTTACTGACGTAGGTCTATTGCGAAGCTAGAATAAAACAGAAATATTAGTACGAAACATTTCTACAATCCCAGTAAAATACAAGATGTTGCTTTTGACCGACGAACAAACCGGAGGAGGAAATCAATTCGACGCGTATCTATATACTAGTTTTTACCCGCGGCTTCGCCCGCATACGCAATATATCATTATAATTTATAGCCTATGTGTTATTCTCATATATAAGCTATATTGTTGCAAAGTTTCATCTCAATCTGTTCAGTAGTTTTTGCGTGAAAGAATAACAAACATCCATACATCCATCCTCACAAACTTTCACGTTTATAATATTAGTAGGATAGGATAGTAGGATATAAAATCGTGATTCACTGACTCACCTATCACTAAATCTCAAAAAGTACAAGTCTTAGGAGTCTCAAATTTTACATGGGGGATCCTTTTAAGATAAAGGTGCTCACTAAGAAAGGATTTTGCGAAATTCCAGCCCTAAAGTTGGTGAAATAGCTCACACACATTACACATTTTACTCAGTTTGTACCCATTACAATTGTGAGCTGCGCGGGTGAAACCGCGAGGCGCAGCTAGTATATAAATATATATTTATGTGTAACCACGCATAACATTTTTCATAGTCATCCATCCATCCATCAGCCAAGAACGTCCACTGCTGGACATAGGCCTCCCCTATGGATCTCCAATAAGACCGGTTGGAAGCGGCTTGCATCCAGCGCGATCCTGCGGTCTTAATGAGGTCATCCGTCCACCTTGTGGGTGGACGTCCTACGCTGCGCTTGCCGGTACGTGGTCTCCACTCGTAAACTTTTCGACTCCACCGGTCATCAGTCCTCCGCGCTATGTGCCCTGTCCATTGCCATTTTAACTTGCTAATCCGTTGGGCTATGTCGGTAACTTTGGTTCTTCTACGGATCTCCTCATTCCTGATTCGATCGCGTAGAGAGACTCCGAGCATAGCCCTCTCCATCATCTCTCATTTCAGGGTAGTCCGATTTTAATACATTTTTTTTTTTGAAAGAGAAATCTTCGAAAACGATTTAAATTTTATCGAAATCGGCTGATCAATCAACAATAATGTGAAAAATGCTACATCGATCTCTGCGAAATATTCTCGAATTCTGTACACGGCAAAATCATACATCGACTTTGGCAAAATTTATGAGGCAGCTAATTATATTATTTTAAAACATATTTGCTCGTAAAGTGGCTATAATTACACCAATTTCAATATCGTAATGTATTTCATTACGCACTTGTGCGTTATTGTAATATAAAACGCACGAGTTTTTTTTTAATAAAGTAACATGCACGGTTTTTTAAGACGCTCCGTCTAAAAATGAACGATACTTTTTAAAATCTTAGCAAAGAGTTTTTATGTCGGAAAAGTTGTCAATATTCTGGCAACGTAACAATCACTTTTAAAAATTGTTCATATTTCTATAACTGCTTTAACAAGTAATTAAAGATTTATTCGTTTAAGAAAGTCAGAGTTTTATTAATTTACCATATTCTGTGAATCTAGGCCCTATTTTTTGTGATTAAAATAAAAATATACAATTTTTAGATTTATTCCTACATGTGTACTCTGAGACAATGCTTTTCGCCAAATTTCATAGTTCTATGTCAACGGGAAGTACCCTGTAGGTTTTGATTTTTGTGAGTGCGAAATATGCGGTTTTTTTACGACACGGCTCTAACTTTTTTAAACGATAACTGAGAAGTTTTTCTTTTACACAACTGCAAGAGACCATAGATACAGTTAAAATTTCAACTCAAAATCTTTACGCGTTATAGAGTCTTGACATACACACAGACAGACAACAAAGTGATCCTATAGGTAAGGGTTCCGTTTTTTTCCTTTTGAGTTACGGAACTCTAAAAATGGGTTTTTTTGTTTGAAAGGAGAGCGGGGCTTACTAACTATACTGGCATCACCGTTAACTGACGGGTTGAGTACATAAAATCAGAAACAGACAGCACGACGTGAGCGAGACAGAAACGTAAAATATTCACGAATTAACGCGTCAGTTACGATTATTGGCATTATAGGGTGACAAGTAACTTTTCATACCACCTGCTCGAAAATGACCCATTATATGTCGTAGAATCTCAACGTAAAACGAGTCATTATTATCTTAACACAATCTCGAGGGCTAAGGCAGGTCAATAATGTTGTATGAAACTCACTAGGGAATAAAGTGATTTAAATTTGAAACGTCTAATTCCCTCCCTTCCCTGAGTCCCTCGCTACGCTCAGGGTCCAATGTCGCCCGTGATGTAAGACACCACTTGGATCTCTTGGGGGAGTAAGGGGAGAACGGATACACAACATGTAATCTGAACCAATTGTCAACCTCACCTGCACGCGCTGGACTGGCGGCGGCGACCAATCGCCTGTCGGTACCCCCTGCTAGACAACAAACGAGGCAGTGGCGACCGAGAATAGGCGGTATAACCTTAGGCCCATTTTTTATGATGGAAAAGGCGACAAAGACCTTGAGGATTAAATACTCTCTAAAAGTTTTGACAGTGGAAAACTACCACTGATATCAATACCCTAGTTAGTCAACTTTTCTGACAACTTCACAAAAACATGGACAGTACAAAAGAAAGAATGGCAGGAATGGGAAAGGGGTGCTAAGAATCCCTGGAAGGAAAAACAAAAGCATATTAAGAATTGGGACATGGAATGTGAGGGGTATGAAGAAAGATGATAAGGTGGTGGGCGTGGCAATGAAGATGTCTCGTTTGAAGGTTGATATCTTGGGGATAAGTGACACAAAGCTGCCTGGCTCGGGGAAATTTGACGCAGAGAAAGATAAAATAATGTACTATTCCGGTAGCGACTGTTCAAAGAGCAACCACCGAACAAGGCCTTCAAGAGTTAGTTAACAGAGTTCCGTTGAACAGCAGAAAAGTTGGACTAAATTTGAATGTCTCAAAAACGAAAGTTATGGTAATATCACCCTCACAGAAAATCCGAGCGAACATTAAGGTCGATAATAACATGCTAAAAAACATTGACAAATACAGATATGTATAGATCGCGCCACACAAATCGTCGGATGTGAAATTAGCTACAAGCTGCGCAATATCCAATTCTGACTGAAGCTCACATTAACCCGCACGTTGATTGGCTATACTTAGGCTCGTGGCTAACGGACACATGGGAGAGCGATACAGAGATCCGCACACGTATCGAAATAGCTCGAGCTGCTTTTTCAAATATGCGTAAAGTTCTTTGTAGTCGTCAACTGTCTATTAAATTACGAACCAGGTTTCTCCAATGCTACATCTGGCCCGTTGTCTTATATGAGTGTGAAACATGGACCATGAAGGCAAAGCTACGGAAATAAATTGAAGCTTTTGAGATGTGGTCTTTCCGTCTCATGCTCCGCATCACTTGGACGGACAAAGTTACAAACATAGAATTTTTAAACCGTATGGGGAAGAAACTAGAACTTGTCCGAACGATAAAACAGCGGAAAGTCGCCTACCTCGGTCACGTACTGCGACATGATCGGTATTCCCTCCTGCAGACCACTATGATAGGAAAAATACCGGGCAAGCGCAAGAGCGGAAGACGGAAGATGTCATGGCTTCGGAACATCCAGGAATGGACAGGCATTAAGACTGTCGAACAACTGCTTAGGCTTGCCCTTAACAAAGAAAAATTCCAAAAGCTGACTGCCAACCTTCACTAATGGAGAGGCACTAGAAGAAGAAGAAGGTTCTCTTGGTACATAATCTACTATTAGTAGTTTACATAATCTACTATTATTCCTTTAGTAGTCGCGTGAAAAAATAAATAATTTTTTTTTTTTTTTACCTCAAATATGCTGCAAAAGTAACGTACAACAGTGTTTAAATATGCTGGCACTTTTTTGCTCTCTTCCAAGATAGTGTTTTCTTCGTTGGAATTTAACATCAGCCGCTCCATAATCCCAAACCATATACCTGAAAACATAATTAATAATGTCAATCACAAATTATGTAGCGTGTCTATTTTTAAAAGTCCTTATAAAAGAAGGTTTTCATTTTGGTGTCAATTGTCTCGCGATCTGTACGCACTAACTACGACGTAAGCTGCAGTTTGTAGGCGCGGATAATAACGCTGCGACTTGTCTACGCGCGCTCGAGTGCTAACTAAGACACAAACTGTGCCCTTGCCTACGACTCTGTTGTATTATTTTTTTTGGTATATAGGGTTCGAGAACTTTCATGTTGTGTACTTTGTCGAAACAATAGCGTTGATTATTCTAGTAGATTCCAGACGTGGCCGCGTGGATGTCGGATATAAATAAACCGGCCGACCCTTGATCAGAACAGTATTGTTTTAACCATCGGAGCGAAAGCATCTGGTGTTCAGTGTGTTTAGTGATTATGTGCAATAAAGTGCAGAGCGCCGTTTTATCTGTATATTATCTAAGAACATGGGTTCTTGAATAGTAATCAGATAAATGTAATAATCGTAACAGTATGTTACGCGATTACTCCGCCAATTATAAACTGATTTAGATAATTCTTATTGGGTAGATCGTACTTTAGAGGTAGTCCCATTTAAATTTTGTCGAAACTAGATGAGCCATTTTTAAAAAATCAACAAGTAAGTAACTATTACATGGATGACACATCGATTCTTGTGAACTATTTGAATTATGTACACGGTTAAAGTCGGTTATGCCTTTTTAGTCTAATTATTTTAATTTGACTAGACTCGCGCCAAATAGCTAAAACGAAGAGTGTACAGCGTATGTGCAGGTTACTTGCTTCCTTAAGGGTATTTTTGAGCGTGTTTTCCTCGCACACCTAAATATTGACATACGCGCGACTTTTTAATTTGCAACAAAGATTCTCGAGTTACCTTTACGTTGGGAGTTTATTTTTCTGATTTTGTCTTCCACATTCTTCTCTGCGGCAGTCTTGGCGTTTAAGATCTTTTTTATGAATTCGATGCCCAGCTGCTTTCCGGCCTCGCTCCATATCGGTTCATATTGGAAATCGGTAGATGGATTCAGTTCAGATATAGCTTGCTCCGCTACTGCCACCCACTTTTGGATTAGAACACCGTTGTAAGAGTAGCTAAAAATATTTAATAATATATTAGGTTGATAAAGGTACGATTCCGTATCAGACTGCGCTCTAAAACAGCAGACTGCAGTATCGCCGCGTGTATTTTGTATCGTCTATTATTTCGACCTTTGTAGCCTGCAGACGTAGCGTGCGGTCAAAGTCGGATACGGGATTATACCGTAAAAACTCACACAGATATCCGTTTTAGTCGCGGGGATTTTGCAGATGGTTTTAGTTTACATGCTGCATTTTTCAACGGATCTCGACAAAAAAACTTGGTATACTAAGCGCCACACAAACCGGCGGATGAGATGTTAGCCGCAGATGACACTTCGCCGTGATTGGCTAATTATTGCGCATGTGTGCACAATTCCGACGCCGCGTGTCGTAGTGCGTAGGGAGCTTGGCGAGTTGAGGTTGACGGGAGGGTGTGCCCTGGCGTCTCGTCTCTCTGGCTCCCGCGTATACCTATATTTCACTTTTGCGCAGCGTTCTGCGCATAACTTCTATTCTCGATAATAGCGTAGGGCGAACTGCCCTCAAAACATCTCATTAGTTAACACCTACAAAGTGCTACTATATTCTATGGCATTAGCTACTTTTCATACAAACTATTAAGTATCTATTGCGTAGGACCCTTTTAGTAGTAACTATCAGGTATTCTACGGCAAGAGGCGCTAACACGCGCGAGTTGGCGAAAAATATTTTGAATTTTTTTTAGGTTTGAAATGGGTTTTATGAATGAGGTTAAGTATTAATATTTATTGCTGTTACATTGTGCAATTTTTTAGACACATAAGACTAATAAATAGTGATATTTTTGTTCGTGTTGAAAATTGTACCTTTAAAGATAAAATAGTGCACAGAAGTAAACTGGGCACGTAAAAAAATTGTTTGTAATTATGAACTCAACATAAATATTTATAAAAGGTGCAACTAACCCTAAGCGTTGTTTAGGTAATATAAATAAAAAAATTTAGTTCAGGTAATAAATATATGAATACCTAGTTGATAGTAATACAATCGTAGAAAAAAAGATAATGTAAAAATAAATAGATCTTAGGCCAGTGCCTGGTACTAATACTATTTTAAATAATACTTTATTTGCTTTATTTGTTTTGGAATATGATTCTTCTGTTAGGTATTTTCTTTAAAAAAATATCTATTTGAAGTAATTTCATACTTTTGGATGTTATTATCTCTTGACATTGTTTGTAAAATATGGCAGCCTTGAACAAAAATCGAATTAGATTATATGAAATTTCATAATAAGTACACAGGCATTAAATACTGTTTTTTTTCTGTTAATTCGTTTGATTTTGACGCTTTTTTGGGCTATTGGGATACGTCTGGGTTATGTTATAGGGTACGTCAGTTTTTAAATCTACTGTCTTTTTCAAATAGCAACTCACTTATGACAGGTCCATAGAACTCAAAATATTACGTAAATACATCATGTGACGCCACACCAATAGTTGAATATTTCTATTTATCAGTAAAAACAATAAGCAAACTTACAAGAAAAACTACTTACTTAAACGACAAAGGACGCAAGAAATAGAACAAAGGTTATTGATTCGCGTATAACATGTTCGCGTTCACTTTTCAATTTAATAAAATATTAAATTCGTTCAATTGTTATACGTTACATGCTATTGCCGATCATGACGTCATGATAAGAAGGCTGGGAAATCTACTATTGTTGAAATCGAAGAATATCGAAAACAAAATGTATTAATCGACTTGATAAAAGTAAGGGTTATCGTTAATCTGTACCCCTAGTACAAAAATTATAAAATATGTAGTAGGTACGTGCGTATTCGATACAAAAATGTATGAAAACTTAGTTTCCATTTACCTCCGAATGCTCAAGGTCATTGGCGGATCTTAAAGTCTTAACTTGGTTATAAAGTTTGTAAGTTGACTTACTTATGGTGATCATAATCGGAGTTGTTTAGGCTGGTTTCTGGGCCGTGTTGTAGACCGGATCCACTGTCCAAGATAGCTCGCTCCAAATTCTTTAGTATGGGGACGAGTTGAGGCTGAGAGAATACCTGAAATGTGATGAGCAGAATAGGGTAGTTGACTAGTATTGAATTAATTAAATAAATAAATAAATTCTTTATTTGGCACAAAAACTTAGTTCTAAACAATGGAACGATACTACCTGCGGTAGTCAGAAAGACTGTGTCGCGGGCAGCATCGCCCACCTCCGGCAAAATAATTTTAACAACATTATAAATTTGAGTACAAATAAAAGACAAAACTATAATCAAAACTGCATAATTTAGACAACAATAACAATAGTTAGAATATTGTGTGTGCACGCGTGTGTGTATTGTGTGTGTGTGTGTGATTGCAATCAAGTTATAACTGTAATTAAGTCCTCAGTATCTTGATAAAATAGTGATAACAGCCATTCAACACATTTTACTCGTATTAATTTAAAAGTATTAAGGTTAGTGAATTCTACCATAATAGTGATTCGTAAAAAGAAAAAATAACTAAAATTGGACAATCCGGTTCTGTGATATAAGCTTGTAAAGATTATGGTAGGGGTTAAGAGGGGATGCTTTGTCCCTTTCCCACAAAGCATGACATAGTATGGCGAATGTATGACACTTACAGACCGTGAGGTCATATTCTGTTATAGTGCGCTCTTTGTCTAGCAAGAAAATAAAACGCTTTTAACTTCTTTATTTCTAAGTTTATTTAATTAATGATTGACGTTGCGCTGTTGATGGTTAGCTGTTACAAGAAGACATAAAAAAATTGTCAACTAGCCTACTATACCGGCTTATCCAGAACTCAGAACTATACTCTATAAAATTTAACTTGAGATCTGCGACAGTAGAAGATTGACATTTTTAGAGTTGGGATAGTGGTGGAAAAAAACGATTTTCAAACAATGTTGTAATGAAATCGAATGAGTAGTTGAAGGTGAGAAATTGGATTTCATTTACTTACTATTATTTAAAATCTAGTATGTACACATGTAAATAATGTTATTATATTAATTATATACTCATAATAATGTAACGATAGTATTTATCGACGTTTTCACTATCATCGATGCTAATGTAACATATAATTGGGTTTAATTTAATTACACATGTAAAAAATGTTATGATATTAAAATATACAATAAAATTAATGATAAATCAAGTTTTATTTAAAATATCGCCAGTATAAACTATCGATATTTTAATTAAAACTCTATCTAATACTCTGTGGTCACCATCATTCGTCGCCCATCACTAATCGGCATGTCCACAAAGTATGACATTGACAGGTACTGTCTGTACTATTAAGAAATTCAGGACTTCATAGGCTTAATTTTTCTGACAGCTGTCGCAGAGATCAAGTTAAATTTTATAGAGTATAGTACTGCTTTCGGCTGAGATTCAGACTATCTTTATGAACAACTTTAACTGTGGGACCAACCTGACTTTGTTTTCACCATGTCAGAATTAGTTCTACAGTAACGGAAAGTACCCTGTAGGTTTTGATTTTTGTGAGTGCGAAATATGCGGTTTTTACTACATTAACTTTTTTAAATGATAACTGAGAAGTTTTTTTTACACAACTGCAAGAGTTCATCAATATACGTATACAGTTTAAATTTCAACTCAATATCTTTACGCGTTCCCGAGATAAAGAGTCTTGACATACACACAGACGGACAGGCGGACGGACGGACAGACGGACAACAAAGTAATCCTATAAGGGTTCCGTTTTTTTCTTTTGAGGTACGGAACCCTAAAAATGAGGTGTGGCAGTGTCATTATTCATGAAAACGCCGTGTGTTGTACGTGAATATCTTTACGTAAGCAAAATGACCTCAAAATGGCGGAGCTTCCCCCTCCACTCCCCGCGATGCGTCACAGTCCTCACTTGGCAAAATGATTTTTTTGATCTTTTAGCTATTCAACTGTGTAATTGAATTTAAGATGGAGATGATAGCTCTGAAGCTGCAACAGCAAACTGTATCCCCTGATTTTGTTATCTGTAGTTTTTAGAATTCCGTACCTCAAAAGGAAAAAACGGAACCCTTATAGGATCACTTTGTTGTCCGTCTGTCCGTATGTCTCTCCGTTTATTAAGGATCATGTAAGTAAAAAAAACACCGAAACCTTGTGAAATATGTGGTAGTATTAGGTACTATGACCTAAAAATATGGTTCAAGGTATTGATTTTCATATTTTTTTTATTTTAGCTATAAAAATTCAAATAACCGATTGGGATTTTTTTTATATTTTTTCCCGGGACTGGTGTGACCCCACCTCTCACCCCGTACCGGCTTGACGTTGAGTTCAGGGACAACCTGTATAGGGATAATCTGAAAACTGTACATTTTTATTTAAATCACAAATAATAGGGCCTAGATTCACAAAGTATGGGTTTAAAATTCAAAGTGAGTAAATCGTATCATGTAAGGTATCATTTAAAAGAGCTTCATTAGCACACGCTAAAACAGGTTTTTAATTATTTTAACATTTTGTGGTTTTCGATGAAAGACGAGAAAAATGAAAAAAAAAATTTTTTTTGATGATTATAGAATAGAGGTTTTAACAACTTACTTCCCAATTTTGAGATATTTTCTGGATTTGTACGGAACCCTCGGTGTGCGAGCCTGATTCAACTTTAAAGACGTATTCACGTCAAAATAAGATCAGTATAAATAATTATCTTACCTTTCCCAATCTGGCTAGCATAATCGCGTTTTTGGGCGACGTCAAATCCAAACGCATGAATCTCGGCAGAACCAACTGGAAGATGCACGTGTATGCAGGGAAGTTCTCCGCTATGAATTGAACGTAGCTGCTATTCAGTGTTTTTGACGGTTCCTCCTCTCGGTTGTTGTTGGACATGCTGAAATAATTGGTTTTACACAAAAAAATACATAAACTTGAATAAGTAAAAGAGTAACGTAAAAACGTAATGTGCGTAATGGTAAATTAGTAAAAGAATCAAGCGTCCCGCAGACAGCTGCGGCCTAGTTTTCGACCAATCACAGAGACCGAAATGGCTTTGAAATCATGACTTGTGATTGTGTTGCTGTGGAAAATGCAGATACTTTCATATGTATATATTAACTAATATTTTTTACTATAGGCAGATAATCTGATCTTCTAGGTAAGCATGCTGCCTGGACCGTATCTCTGGTCTAAGATCACATCACACATACAATTAGAATAGAAAACCATGAAAGTGCCCACATTTCTTGACTAATGCAGTTATTGACACATCTCCAGGGCTGTATGAGACTCAGTCACAGTTCCATAAGCAGTCTAATGGACGCATCCAGTGGCCAGGTAAATGTTTAATATATATATATATATTTTTATGTAAGTACCTTTTAATGAATATATGCCAGCCGCACGAACAGCGTCCGCGCGTATTAAGGAAGTGCGACGTTCGCATCGCTGCCATAGGACGGCCACTGCTGGACATAGGCCCCGCCTAACGATCTCCAAAAGACCGGTAGGAAGCATGTTCTTCTTCAGAAGAAGAATATGCTTTCTTCTCCTTTCTATGTGCCCCACCCACTTCCATTTCAACTCGCCAATCTGCTGGGCTTTGTCGGTGTGTTACATTCTAATTAAAATACGTACATTTCTCCACTAATGCAGATATTGTCATATCTCCAGGGCTGTATGAGGCTCAGCCACAGTTCCAAGACCAGTTTAAAGGACGCATCCAGTGGCCAGGTGGTGACCAAATGTTTGATGTAATGGTAGCCGCGCGAGCATAGCAGCGCGCGCGCGTTTTTCCGGAGGAGCGACGACCGCATCGCTGCGTCAGTCACATGTTTCGACGTAAAAAAATGCAGCTGTTTCACTAGGACACGCACGGTTCTCACTCTTTCTGGATTCAAAGTTTGAACAAAGGCGTTTCTTTCGAACATCTGAAAAAATTAAAGATATAAGAAAAACAGTTTTGCCCCATGTATGGGCCGAATCATACAAGTTGGCAGCTGTGATGTTACCTACAATCTGCAGATAGCCCACTTCGCTAACCTAACCTAACAGCATGGAAGCAGAGGAATGGTTATCTGCAGCTTGTAGCTAACAGCCGCCAAGTTGTACGATTCGGCCAATAAAAATATGTAACAGAACTCCACAATTAGAGCTTATAATAACTAGAGGAGCCAATGAATTAGTCAAGATTTAAAGCTCATGGCTTCAACCTGACTTTTAATGATTTGATCAGCCACAAGGACCGAGTAAGCCATTATCTACATCTACTCCTGCACGGCTGTATGCGCCACAACATCATTTTGCAAATGTTTTAAAAAGAGACGAAAGTAGTGGTGTACAAATAAAATATAGTGAGATAGGTACCTAAATATCTGTCACATTTTTAGATGTCGATAAAATGATACGGTGGTACCATCTTACAACTGATTTTTTTTATTTCGTATAGATTTATGTTTGACTACACACTGCCTGACATTAAGCAGATATGTGGTCTAGGGATTTGAAGGGTATTTGAAAACACCCACGTTGTACTTTAGTGGGAAGTCAGACTCAGCAGACAGACAGATTTATGTTAGCTTTCCCACAAAAGCATTATAAAAATAAGAATATTATGTTAGATTACACTTACATCAATAGATCTGCTATTAAACTCATCTACACTCATCCAAATGTCAATGAAGACTTGCAACACTGTCTCTGAGCGCCACATTTCATTCCTAGACTGTGTTTGGGGATGTTGATTGTTTATGATAGCTCTGGAGTCGGACACATTGTCTGACATCAGTAGGAGTGATGGTGCATATGGTCTGAAAAGTAATAGAGCTTTATGAATGATTATGTACAAATAAATACATATTCCTACCCCTTTATAGCATCCAATATTATTGAATTATTTTGTACTATTTTTTAAATCAATTGTCTTAAATATTTTTTACTTGCTTCAATTTTGTACACGTTAATTATGTATTTGCATTGAATGACGAGACCTATTGTTGGGTATTATACAGATTTTGTATTTTTAATTATAGTATTAAGCTTGATACGTCAATAAAAGTTTCTGATTCAACTATGTAACTAATTTGGTGTGCACTGAAGTCTTCATTGGATCTTGGATCGCATTGACAATGAGAGCATTATAATTTAATTTAATTCTGCACAATAGGTTTGTGTATGGGCACCGTTTTAATTCGACACTTACCTGTTTGCTGTCTGCAAAGGTGCTACCATGGTCAGTTTTCCTTTATAGTTGGGTATTTCAGGTAACACTGGTACGTTTGGGTCCACAGGCAGAAAATGCAGGAGATAATTATTTGCCAGGCTGAAGTATACATTATTTCGCATCTCCCAGGTGCTTATGTTTTCATTATTGTTGACTAGGTGCAGGGCAAAATTGAACATGTAATAATCAAATGGATCTGAACAGTATGTTAGAAAAATTATTAGAAAACTAATTTTGAAAAGAATTCAATCATCATTCATTCTTTGATATTGTAACCCGGAATCTAGATAACTACAGTAGACATTACAATCAGCCCTGAAATCAGGAGCTGTTTTATACAAAATGACCTTTATGTGGAAATAATTTACTTTTTTCACCAGTTTAGAACATGACTCTTAAAACATGAACATGAACTTAAAAATATTCACTCTGTGTGCTACACCTATTTCTAGAGCCCAAGATTTTGTTAGTAAATTTTTAGGAGATAGTACTTCTGTTGGAAATTCAGTACAAGGTATTATGATTCAAACTCAAAAGTGTTTGGATCAACTGTAGCGAGTATTGGTTAAAATTAAAATGTGCTTCATGTATTGGTAATGTTTGCCTATGAACAGAAGGAGCATATTATAGAACTAGATGGATATGATAATACCAAAGAGTAGCTTGATTTAAATGGAAACCTAAAAATTTACAAGTTTACTCAAAAATAAAGATATAATTTGTTAAAGGATACTGAGCATAAGAGCTATCATAGTCGTCTGAGAATCTGTCTGAAGTATATCTTCATAAAATTGAGGACAATGACCCATTTCGTGACCAATGAGCTTCATCTGTAGATCCACCTGAAAGCCATATCAATAATATAATATAATCAATATTGAAAAACTTTGCTGAAATAAATAGATTTTTAACCTATACGCCCGCCATTCCTGGGTATTGATCTCTTCCATTTGCCTTCATGAATTGTGATCCCTCGTAACTTCTTGCCAACCAAAATTATAAATAAGAACATGTAGGTATTTCCAAAAATCAAAATTATATTTAGCAGCACAACAGTTATATTGATAGATAGATAGATAGATAGAACTCTTTATTGTGTGCACTAAGTACAGAGTAGATACTTAACTTATCTAAAATGAAATTAGTGCCACAAATGGCAGCCTTATCACTGATAGCGATCTCTACCAGACAACCACTGAACGGAAAGAGATCACAAACAAGAGTATAAATGGGAGGTACCAATCTAATAAGAGAGAAAAGACGCAATTTCATCATTTTGAACACTGATCCAGATAAAAACCTTTCACTCTTTCCTTATTTCTCTTATTGGAAAAGTACAAGAAATTGCATTGTCATTTTATTTAGAATTATTGAGTTGACTTACTGGTAGTATATTAATGGGTAATTCATACTTCAATTGGGGATCAGATAACAATTTGTAGCAGAGACGTAGCATAGGCCCTTCTGGCTCAAGAAACTGCAGCAAGTGCTCATAATTATAACCCAAACCATTTGTAAGCGATGATTCAAATATATCGCTAACAAACTGTGGAAACAATGCTTGAAGTTCTTTGTTGGGACTGGATTGGTCTATGATTTTTGTGAGCTCAGCAAGTTTCTGATATACTGGCAAATTTAGACTTGAGTAGAACTTACTCTGAAAACAAACAGCATGTTTATTACATCATCTTGTACAGTTTGAAAGTAAAAGCTTGTTACCTAGGCTGCACTAAAAGTATCGGGAATGGAATATTTCCACTATTCCTGTCATATTAAAATCTTTTTAATTGAAAACTCCTTGGTTTTAAAAATCAAATACCATTTATTTATTTATTAAAAAAATATTCTCAGTCTTGTCACAAGGTTTTGTCAAATTTGTTTAGTCATTGAGAAAATGGAATTGACTCGAGAAAATTCAAGAGCGATGATTTATTATGACTTTCGAAGTGGTTTAACACAAAAACAGTGTGTTGGCCGGATGATTTCTGCATTTGTTGATGAAGCCCCATCTAAAACCACAATTTATCGCTGGTTTGCTGAATTTCAATGTGGATGTGTCAAGCTCAGTGATGATCCCCGTCAAGGTCATCCAAAAACTGCAGTCACCCAAGAAAATGTTGATGATGTGCATAAGCTGATTGAGGAAGATCGATATGTGACATACCGCGAAATTCAGGCAACTTTAGACATTGGCATGAGTTAAATACAAATAATCTTGCATGAACAATTAGGTGTAAAAAAGTTGTTTTCCCGATGGATACCGCATTCGCTCTGTGAAGAGCAAAAAGCGGCTCGTGTTACTTGGTGCGTCAGAATTCTCGAAAGATTCCATGCTGGATCCTCAAATGCTGTATACAACATCGTATCAGGTGACGAATCCTGGATATACGCGTACGAACCCGAAACAAAAAACCAGTCACGAGTTTGGGTGTTCGAAAATGAGTTAAAGCCAACAAAAATTGTTCGTTCACGGAGTGTTGCAAAAAAAATGGTAGCCACGTTTGTCTCCAAAACCGGTCATGTTGTGACTATTCTTCTTGAGGGACAAAGAACAGTTAACGCAGAATGGTATGCTAGCATTTGTTTGCCACAGGTAGTTTCTCAAATCCGTAAAGAGAACTGCAACCGCCGCATCATCCTCCATCACGACAATGCGAGTTCTCACACCGCGAACAGAACAGAAGAGTTTTTAGAGCAAGAAAACAGAATTATTAGACCATCCGCCGTACAGCCCCGACCTAAGCCCTAATGATTTCTATACTTTCCCTTTTAATAAAGAATAAATTGCATGGTCAGAGATTTTCATCACCTAAAAAAGCTGATGACGTCTACGAAACAGCCATTTTGGAGACCCCGACTTCCGAATGGGATGGTTGCCTCAATGATTGGTTCCATCGCATGGAAAAATGTGTCAAATTTCGAGGAGAATACTTCGAAAAGCAATAAATACATTTTTAAATAGTAATGTCGGGTCACTTCCGTGATTCCCGAAATTTTCAGTGCCGCCCTCGTAATATAAAAAATATATAATTAATTGAAAAGTACAGGTAGTCCAAAATTGTTACCTATTCTAAACAAATCCTAGAAAATAAGTTAAATTAGGTTAGTACAACATAAAAACTCACCGTTAAATCGTAAGCCATAATGCACTAATTCCGAACCAAAAGTTCATATGTAAAATAGAAAATTGCAGAGTTGATTTACAGACAGCAGAATTGATTTGATTGTAACAACAAGTGTTTTTTAAATATTGAAATAATCAACGTTTCTTTTGATCAAAGAGAATGTAAACTTTTGTTGAGAATAGGTGCGTTCGGATCTCTTGAGTATAATTTTCTTTGGTTCGGATAGCCTACTGGTGGCAAAAATAAAGGCTCCATTACACACAGGCGGTACGAGCGGTATAGCAGACGGGCGGGCATCTGTATTGTACTGGTTATATAAGAAGGGCTCACACAGGTCCGGTCGCGGTACTGCCGTACCGCCGTACCGCCCTTTACCGCTCGTACCGCTCTACCGCTCGTACCGCCTGTGTTTGATGGAGCCTTAACAGTTCAAAACACTAAAAACGATCACATTCAGGCTAAATCCCACGAGATAAATCAATATAATGTACTACGGTATTGTGCACCTTAAAAAGGTCAACAAAAAAGTCCGCGATGGCATATGTCTATCTCTTAAGGATAGCCCACAATAGCCATTTTTATCCTTTACATTTTACGGGAAAAAATGGCTTAACTAGAAAGTTATTTTAAGCAATACATAATTAATCCTTATCCAATTAAGTACCTTAAATACATTGTCCATTCCATATAGATCAATATGGTTCTTTACAGCATGTAATTTAAATAAATATTTCCGAAGATATTATAGATTTAAAATGCAGGGACATATCGGTGCGGCGCGGGCGGTAGCGTCTCGGCCACTAGCGTGCTTCTCCCTATAGCACTTTATGATTAGCAGCGATCGGACGTGTTTATCGAAACTCTAGCGAGGAAAATAATCTACACTTCTACACTATTAATTAATTAATAATTACTTGAGTAGGTTTGTCTATGATTACTATTAATTAATTAATCTACACTGTCTACAACTACACTAATAATACTTTAATGAGGAAAAGTTTGTATTTTTGTGTGTGTATGTTTGTAATGAATAAACTCGAAAACTACTGTGCCGATTTCAAAAATTCATCCTCCATTGGACAGTTACATTCACCTTGAGTAACATAGTTTATATTTTTTGCTACGGATCCTTACTAAAACTTAAGTAACGTAACTCAAGATGTAAAAAAATGCCCTAAAACGTCTTTCGTTGCATGCGCTGCGGAAACTATTGATGATAGAACAAAAGTATGTTCTACAATATTAAAGATCAAATCAATATCTACAAAAAACTTACGTATGCTATATGTCCAACTACGAGTATTATCGTTATGTCACAATAACCACTTATTACATAATAAAAGTTAATAGAAATACCGACCAAAATTAGACCATGTTATTTATACTTATGTTTAAATCCTTTTCCAAATAAATCATATTATTGTTTTCAAGACTGTTTCAATTAATATAGATTACTTTTTGATTATGCGGCGTATGCGAATCCACCAATCCGCACTGGGCCAGCGTGGTGGATATGGCCCAATCACCCTTAGTGGGTAGGCCAACGTCCTGCAGTGGACTATTAAAAGGCTGATACAGTACAGTACAGTACTTTTTGCACAAATTTACAAATTTACAAATTGCACGATCAAACAGTGTTTAAAGCGTATTTAAATCTTTTGTATTAAGGCGGTAAGAATTTAATAAGTCATAGAAATAGAAAAAAAATAAACGCTGTCGTTATGCATGTATTATCACCGCTATTCCTGAAAGTACCTGTTTCTATATCAGCCTTTTTTATTCGTCCACTGCTGAACATAGGTCTGTTTATGAAGGTTGATTGGGCCATATCCATCACGGTGGCCCAGTGCGGGTTGGTGGATTCCTATACGTCATCGAATTCCTTCTTCGGACGTACATAGCTACATAGGTATGCGGGTTGACACACAACATTTTCATTCACGGACAAGCCAGTGATGTGAAATTCCGTACATATGTTCCAATAGAAACTCTTTGATACGGGATCAAGATTTGAATCCGATTTATGTAATATCTACAGATTTGGAGAACCTAAGTTAGGCGAGCCGAGATACCGACGATTTATAATTTCTGTTGTAGTGGTACTGAATAGGTACTGACACAGTTCGTAAAACGAACGATCGATGGGGCTTTCAAGTTCTCGAATGTAGACAATGTTTTGGCAAGTGTAGAAAAGGTATCCACGTGAATCAAAGTCAGGTCGAGACCACCAGATCACGTTGGATGTCAGCGTTTCCATCGGTTCAATCATAGCTCTTTGGGTTAGCAAGTTGAAGAGGCTTTAGATAGGGCACACAATTCGTAGAACTGATGGCCAACATTTTACAAAATTATCAAATGAAGAAAAGATCAAATACAAGTGTATAGTAGAAAGAAACGTCAACTAACTTACGCAGGTATAGGTCGCGGCATATAAGTGTAGTGCTGAGAGAACTGTGGAGGGGATGGCTGCGCATGGGTTTATTATGGCAGACGACATGCGTACCCATCCCCTCCACAGTACCCTCAGCGCTACACTTACGTGCTGCTGTCTGTAGAATGAAGATGGACTGTGGGTTTCTAATGTTCTAATCGTTTAAAAATTGAAACCAGGGCTATAGATTATGTATAGCCTCCCGACACATAGGTACGAACTTACTTTTATTAAGATGGCCAATACTATATTTATTTTATGTTAATAGTTGAACAGTTTAAGACTACGGGAACACCCGCGATTCAGGTACCTACGAGTAGCTTTCAACCCATCTATATATCTAGCATTATAATAGGTAGGTACATTTCAATACACTTTATTGAGACTCAAAATTGATTTATAATTGACGGAATGATCGCATCACATAGGTAGACACTAAATAAAACACAGTCTAATTGAGAACCTGGATGAAAGATGGAAGCTGGATGCAAACTTCTTGCAATGGTTTTATTCGGTGTTATTCAAGATCTAATAAGGGAGCCCTTTGTTAAGCAGTGGGTGTTCTATGGCGAAAATATTTGTGTGTAGGTATGATAATGTAATATACAAACGTCCTAAAATAACTGTGCGCATGTGTGTGACGTTACTTGGTTACATGGTAGGTATAAGCATGATACTTATAAAAGGTCTTTTTAACCAGTCGTACCCGGGCGAAGCCGGGGCGGGCAGCTAGTAGTTTATAAAACATTATTTATTTCCATGAGAACTTTAAATCACATTCATTATTATTTCATTTGTTTAAATTTTTCTCTATATATTTCTGCCTTTCGGCATTAGTCATCGGCGCCATCTGCGAAAAGTTATGATAAAATTATTCTTAGATGAAAATTCGGTCAACTTTAATAGATATAAATGAAAATGCAATCTTATTTTGTACCCCCTAGGGGTGGAGAGCTACGGAATTCCTCACCCATAAATTATAATTATACGCAAAGTATGTAATATTTACACCTAATTTTCTAAAGTTGATAAAACGCGTGAGTTACGCACATGTGACTAACAATTTTTTTTTTATTATTGTTTAACGTTACTATTTCTGTTCATACAAGAAAAAGTTGTCCACACTATAAATCACTATAAAGTTACACAAAACAAACGTTACTAACAATATTGATGTGAAAATGCCCTTACATTGGTGAGTAACGTTACGTCCATGTCTCTGTTACTCATATGTAGGTTAGAAACACGACTTGACTTCTAAATCATCATATTTCGATTTAAAAACATGTTGCGCATAAGAATGTATTAGAGAAATTATAGAACAAAAGATATGTTTTTTAATACAACGCATGCTGAGAAACAAAAACTACTTACTTTTAGGAGTTACTCTTCCGTTTTTCACATGTAAAAATAGCTTTTTCGTTCATCACACACAATATTTCGCATTCATTAAGGATGCAATGAGCAAAATAGCGTTATGTTGACATCTGCTTGTAAAAATTGGTGTCGCCGTAGTAGAATTATGTTAGTTATGGTAGAATACCAATTGTAAATGGGTGAAAACTGCGTGTGAGTAACGATCAAAAATCATAGGACACTATTTAAAAAAATAAAAAAACCACTATAAAGTTACACAAAACAATAATTAACAAAGCAAAATTCACCTTAGATTCAATGCCAATAGTAATCAAAAATTGTATACGAAAGTTCATAAAATCAATAGCTTAGAGAGGTTTTTAAGTGAATCAGAAACTCGTAGGACAACTTTTTCTTGTCATACAGAAAAAGTAACGTTTTGTAACTTATTTATAAATCGATATTTTTAGTATACCAAAACTCTATTAAGGAATAGAATCTGACTGTTCATGAACTACACTATCAATAAAAAAATAAAACCATACATAATAAAGTCACAATTTCGTAGTACAATTTTTTAAAGACGTAGGACATCCCATTTTTTTCCAATGTACAATTATTTTGATCACCACCCTTGCGTAGTGTAATGTCCTGTGATTTGATGTTTTACAATGTACTACTGCTACGAGTGACACGTGGGTGATTGACCGTCAAAAGCAGATGTTTAAATCAGAACGAATAGCAAAAGAAAGAACATGTAAGTTTGCAAAACAAAAATCACATCTCGCGAATTTCTGTATTTTCGAAGTATTGCCCTTTGAGGAAGGAATGCCGCCATAATTATGTTGTTTGACATTTGACGCACCGCAGTTTGTTCCTTTTGCGTTCGTTTTGGGAAGTGAGCAAAAGTAGCATTGTTGGCGAAAGGAACAAAAATCCCAAACCGAACGCTTTACATCAACGCTAATTTTGCAAACGCCAAAAACGCCACCGAGCCCAAACTGAACGCACCTTCTGTTTCACATGGGCTAGAACTGATGGTGCGTCCACACTAGAGGTGTGATTAAACGTTGAAAAATTTTAATTGTTAGAATTAAAAGTTATAAATAAATAATATGTTAAATAAAATGTTAAAATTATAAACTGTTATTTTTTTAATATCCTATGCGTTTCGTTTTTTGTCGTTAGTAATGTTAATAATATAGTTTGTTGTTATATTGTAAAACAGATCTTATATTATAGCAAAAATCTCATCGGTTTTCGACAAAATGTACGGGCCAGCTGTTTTTTTCTGGATTTTGATGTTGGTCCTGAAGTAAAAGTTGTTCATAATGATGAGGAGGTACAATTTTATCAGGATACATAATAAATATTATGTCATCCTGTCATCAAATTAAGTTTTGCAAGAAACTCGCTAATTAAATACTTTTTGACTGTATGCTACGCTCTTAAAAATCTTTCGAAGGATTTTAAATTTCTCAAGTACATAAGTAATTTACTCAATATATTTTTCAATCCATAATTTATATTAAAAATTAACTACTTTGAGATTACGAGGTTATATCATTCAAAGCAAAAGGTGCTAAAAAGCGAATTTCATCCACCGACACAAGGTTCTCTAGGCAAGCAAAACGATTTGAGAGCTCGAGCTGAAAGTCCTCGGGGTTTTGGATATGTTCACGAGTAGGTCGGAGCGTGGAATTCATCAAGCAGGACCTTTCGAGCTTAACACTAATATCTAATGTGCCTCGTACAATACTGTGATCGCTGCCGGTTTTTACCCTGTGGATCACGGAGACATAATTAATTATACGTCTCTCGGTGGTCATGATCAAGTCTATCTCGTTTCTCGTGGAACCATCAGGGCTCATCCAGGTCCATTTCCTGTGAGGCGGCTTCTGGAAGAAAGAGATCATCATAAAGAGTTCCTCTCTCTCCAGAAAATCAGCCAGCCTCTCGCCCCTAGGGTTCCGTTGCCCATTTCCAAATTGCCCCACCCTCATCATCGTTTCTTCTGCCCAACTTTGCGTTAAACTCCCCCATAACTACAGTGAAGTGGGTGTTAGACATATGAATGGCCCGACTTACGTCCTCATACGTAGTCTCCACTTCATCATCTGGGTGTGCCGAGGTCGGTGCGTATGAATGACCTTCAGCGAATACCTCTTGGATATTCTAAGTATTAGGTATACCACCCTGCTCGACATACTTTCGATGGTAATAATGTTGTTGGTGAGGGACTTGTGAACGAGAAAGCCAACACCACCTTGGGACCCTTGATCACCTTCCCGGTAGTATAGTAGGTTGCCGGATTTTAAGGTTATCGTGTCCTCCCCCTCTCTACGGACTTCAGACAACCCCACAATATCTCAACAAAACCTACTCAACTCTTCTTCCAACTCAACAATCTTCTCGTCAGTCCTCAACCTGCGCATGTTGTGTGCTACCAGGGCCAGTCCTCGTTTACGTAGTGGTAGCCGGGCGTCTGCCAGCGATTCTTAGCACCCCCTTCTCCGCCGTTACCGGGGCTAGCGGAGCTGCTGGGGACTGGGGGCATGGTCTTTTTGTTTTGCTCCATATTGGGCAGTTGCCCGTAGTTGCGCGCTGGGCAAGCGTGGTGGCGATCGCAGAAACGTAGTTTCACGGCAGAGATGCTGCTCCCCATCCCTGCCCTGTGCCATTTTAGCTACGTTTTTATATGAATGGTTATACCACCCTTATTCGGTTCCGCCGTACCTCAGTCGGCTCTTACGACACCTGGTACTAGAGAGGAGTGCTATTCTACTCTGCCGGCACCCCACGGCACATATACATATTTATTAATTGATTATGTGCTAAAAATGATTTTCCTAAATTTTACCAGTGTCATTAAATACAAGTTTTACATTCTGCTCGTTGAATTTTACTTAAAATTAGCGAAGCCTTCTTTCATTGAAATAAGTTCAACATTTTAGTATTCAAAGCAGGTATTGATGTATGAAGTACTCGTATGTATCTTAGGAACTCAACCTTTTGATAAATTCCATTTTCCGAGCCTGGAGGCATGAATGGTACTAGGTAGTCACATATACGTATGTTGAATAGTACCATCAGTGGTACTGATCAATGGTCATCATCATTCGTGGTCCTTCCACCACCTTCTTTGGCGTGGTGAGTATTGGCCTCGGGGTCTCTCCCCTTTGCCAAGGCTGGGCGCTAGAGGCAACGAACTTTGGGGAATATGGTTTGCCGCCGATACCGTATCCTTTTTAGAAGGCCTCTCAGCGGCTTTTAGGAGTGAGACGTCTTTGCGTTACCGTTCATTTGATTAATCATGACTTTTTTTCAATGCTTTTTTTTTAGTCTTTTCTCTATTCTTTTGTTAGTTCGCTATCGTCATCAGTTTCGCGCAAGTACAACCCGTGTCAGTACTTAACTACGAAAAACGTTTTCACGAAAACTTTTTCACGAACGACTTTTTCACGAAAAGACCTTATCACGAAAAATCTTGATCACGAAAACTTTTCCACGAATAGACTTTGTCACGAAAAATTTTAATAGACTTTATTACGAAAAGTCATTTTTAGGCTTCTCTAGTAAACAAGGCATCCATTTTGAAATTAAATATGGCGGACACACTATTTTGAAAAAGTAGTGGGTGTAGTTTTCGAGGTTTTTGGAGGTGTACCTATGTTTCAAAATCGACATCCATTTTGGAATTAAGGATTTTTTGAAAAGACCGTCAAGGGTGTCGTGTTTCATTTTTTTGGATTGTAGATTTCAAAAATGGCATATATTTTGGAATAAAGATGGCAGACGACAGTTTTCCAAAAAGCCGTCATGGGTGTCGTTTTCTAGGTTTTTGGGGGCGTAGATTTAAAAAATGGCATCTATTTTGGAATTAGAGATGGTGGATGTTGCTTTTTTGAAAAAAATGATGTCCACCATCTTTAATTCCAAAATGGAAACTAGTTTAGAAATCTATACCCCCAAAAAGCTATTAAACGACACCCATGACGACTTTTTGCAAAAAGTGACGTCTGCCATCCTTAATTTCAAAATTGATGCTATTTTTTAAATCTACACCCTTAAAAACCTCATAAGCGACACCCATGACGGCTTTTAGCAAAAAAGTGACACTCGCTATCTTTTATTTCAAAATGGATGCCATTTTTTTAATCTACACCCTCAAAAACCTCTAAAATTGCACCTATGACTTGTTCAAAAAACTGACGTCCGCCATTTTTTATTCAAAAATGGATGACAATTTTGAAATTTACTCTCCCAAAAACCTAGCAAATGACACCAATGAAGACTTTTTGCAAAAAGTGACATCCGCCATATTTAATTTAAAATGGATGCCATTTTTGAAATATACAACCCAAAAAAATAAAAAACCACACCCACGACCATACACTTATTGTACACCCAGCTTGTTTAAGAAATATGTCCAGCATAGTCACCCTACCACACTTCTTTGTATACACCCTTGTACGCCATTTGCAATCAACGGCGAAACTAGTCAAAAATTAAAAAAAACATTAATCATAAAGACGTAGGTATATTCATACAAAATAAATATCAAACTCTGTTTCATTAGCTTCTATTCGTAATTTTAACTAAAATCTTATCAAACTACATTTTTATAAAAACTAAGAAATAGTTAAGACGGTCGCGGCTTTAGAGGTAATAATTCTACCATATATAAGTGTCGTTTCGAAATGGCATTAGTGCGAGGGGGACACCCTCATCACTTTGGGAAATCTCACTCGGCACAGCGTCTCTCTTATGCCTTTTCAAAGGAATATATGTTTTGTTGCAACGCATTAAGGTTGAATTTTCCTAAGCTAACTTTGAGCTAAACATGACGTCTACAAGTGGAATATTATTCAGAGAATAATCGAACCAAGATGGTATACACGTCATTTGAAAGCTTGTTTTATGGGCTTTCCAAAATATTTAATTTAGATTATTTCACCCCACCAATTTTTTTTATTAAATCCGAAGAATAAATTGTCTGAAAAATAACATTACAGCTAATTTTTATTCTAGTTTAGCAATAATAAAGTGCTCCTATCGTTATTTAACTTGCATTCGTAGCTGATTCTTCCACATTCCTACCTTAATTTGCTAAAATTAAAAATTATAACCTACCAGTGTGACCAGTTAGTAGGAACAATGTGACAAAAAAAAACACTTAAAAAGTGTGTCTAATGGGTAAACATGCTTTTATTTAACTACTTGGAGATTACTTAATCAGGGTGGATAGAGATAAACTACCTATTGAGCCAAATATATTTATTTATCCTACTAAATTCAAAATTAATTTTTAAAAAACCGGAGTGCTCTATTTTGTTTTTAACAGTTGTAATAGACTCAGAAAAATATGAAGTTTCTCGAAATCTAACTCGTTACATTACATACATGTTGTGTTTAGAATTTTTGATTATATAATACCAGCCTGTATACATTTTGTGGGCATGTCCTTTCGTCGTCGTTTGCACAATCCAGATAGTATACAAAATCCTTGGATAATCTAAGGGTTCTATGCACTAGCCCATTCCTTCCTCAATGACTAGCCCCTCTGTATTTTTTAACTGTGGACTAAATTGACATTTGTGACAATGACATAAAAAATTGACGTGGAGAGGCGCTGGCTGACTTTTTCATTTTCAAAACCACTGACTAGGTACTATTGTTCAAAACCGCATAGGCCACAGAGTTACTTAAGCTAAAGTAGTCAAAAGTCAATTAAAAGTATTGAAGTAGGCAGTCTTCAGAGTTAAAAACTGAGGAATACGCTGTGCTTTGATAACTAACTTTATTTTCTATTCTGAGTTTCTTTTCGGTTTGGAGCTCCGACCTAGTGAAATAATTATAAACAAAGATACTCGTAAAAAGTCGACTGAGAGAATATTATGCCCCCTGTAAGTTTATTATTTTGTTCTGTTTCATAGCTGAAAATGTTCTCATATAACCTTATTAACTGATTTTAGAAATTTCATAATAATAAGGGATTGACTAATTCACTATGTAATTATGTAATTAATAACAGCCATAATAATTCATTGACTAAATAACCTAAGTTACATAAAAAAGTTATAGAATCCCTCTTAAAAAATAATAGATTGTATGATTAGTATCTGCATGTACCATTCATTCAATAATTGGACATAGATGGAAACAACCTACACATGAGTGTGTTTAAGTATGCAGATATAGGCCGTTTCACCCAAGTTGGCGGAAATTAAGTTAACTACAAGCTGCGCAATATCAAATCCTGACTGAAGCTCACACAAAGCTGCACATTGATTGGATATTGTGCAGTACAAGTTGCTAACATCATTTATGCCAACTTCGGTGGTGCGGCCTATAGACCCCCAATGGTTCTGTGCACCGTCTCAGACAAAATCCTGTTTAAAATAACAATACACAATAAAAACACATAGGGTAACCTAAGGTACCAACCCATAGAGTCACCTTGGAAATGCTAAACAGATCCAAGTGTTATCAGCACTGGGTAAATAGAACCAAGTCATACTAATTGAGTTACTATCCTTGATGGAGTCATTTTTGAAAATTAAATCATAATCAAACCACACGACGCCACCAGATCTTTGTATTTTCATGATTTTTAGGGTTCCGTACCCAAAGGGTAAAAACTGTCTGACATGTCCAACGAAAAAGACTCCGCTGTCCCTCTGTCTGCCTGTCTCCAGGCTGTATCTCATGAACGGTTATATCCAGAAGGTTGTAATTTTCACAGATGATGTATTTCTGATGCCGCTATAACAACAAATACTAAAAACAGAAATATATAAATATTTAAGAGGGGCTCCCATACAACAAACCTGAATTTTAGATGTTTTTTGATCGATATTAATAATGGTGACAGTTAGATGCTTCAAATATTCACAGATTATTTAGTTAAATAATCACTTCAAAAATAAATAACTAAATAATAATAAAATAAATATTTAAAGGGGGTTCCCATACAAGAAACATTATTTTTAACTTGATATTAATAATAACAACAGGAAGATGCTTGAAACATGCACAGAATATTAAGTTGTATTTGGGAATATACAAATATACAAAAATAAATAGTTAAATTAAAATAAAATATATTAATAGGGGCTTCCATACTGTACGGAACCCTTCGTGTGTGAGTCCGGTTCGCACTTGGCCGATTATTAAAGTAAATCTGCTTATAAGCCAAATCTATCTTTTCGTGGCTATAAAATTTGTTAAAGTTTGTGGTGTGGTCTGTGGTGTTTTAGTTACAAGCTGCAGATAGCCCAATCCTTGTGCAGCTGTTAAGTGAGCTTTATCCAGGATTGTGGCTATCCGTAGCTTGTAGCTAACAATAGTAACTATTTTTATTGTAGCTGTGTCACAAGGAATAGCAAACACATTTTACTGTGCATAGTTGTGATTAGTTGTAAATAGTTGTGCCATTAGGAATACATATTTTGGATGTCCAACTAGTTGCACATAAGCAGTTGGTCCACGAGGAACTCCACCTAACATCATACCCGGCAAGTTGTATGATTCGACCTATACAAGCTGAACACATCCCCTTTCTTGAGCTGCTTACATATTTATATATGCACAACCACTTGCCTCTTGTTCACAAAAAGTAAACATAACAAAAAACCAATCAATATCTCTGTATTTTTCAAAAAAATTTCATTAGGTTTTTTGTTTTATTAAATACAATTTTTTCCTCTAGTAGCAGTAGTTTGGTTGTTAGTCTGGTTGACCGACTACTGCAACTTTTCAGTTGCAATAGTTTGGTTCTAACTAAGCACCGGACTATTGATACCCTCAAGTAGCAGTAGTCCAGTTGACTGAACTACTGAAACTTTTCAATTGCAATCTGTCACCGTCTGTGAACTGAAACATTTTGCATGGGAATATAAAATTCATGTTTTTATTATATTACTCATTACATTTTAATATTTTCCCACCGTTTAAACATTCCCTTAGCTTTCACGGATATCTAAAGACCTAAATTAGCCCAATCGGCCCAACCGCTCTCGAGTTTTAGCGACACTAACAGCCAGGATTCATATTTAAAGATATAACTTATATTTAACATCATGAAATGTTACCCTTTCACAGCCCCAGAAAGGAAAAGCTCCCACCAAAGGCGCCAAACAGATATTAACAGAAAATGCAGCTACAATCACCTTTTACAGAAACATGGCTCTGGGGTCCACTTTATGCTATGGCGGTTTGATGAGCATCATGTACCCAGATGAGCTTACAGTGTGGATTATTGTAAGTTATCTATTTGTATCAGTATATCTAAATGAATAAAAAGAAACGATATCTCGTCGACGGTGTATACATACACAGTCTTCCGTATTCCTGTTATTTAATTTATCTCCAGTCCATCCAAAGGTTGCCGTAGAAATCGCCAAAAGCGATAATTAAGGCCGCCCGTGTACAACATTTTTAAATAGCTACTCTAATGTATTTATATTATTTTGGTGTACAATTAAGATATTGTTATAGTTATAAAGTGAGAAAAAACAACTCAATTATTAATAAAGACAGAGTAACTTTGGAGTTGTTAGTCCATTTGTACAATTTCAATTCGTCTATACAGGGTTATTTCTAATCAATTAGCATCCTTTTAGGGGCTTATTCTGTTGGATAGGATCGAAAAGTTCTCGAGTGTAGAACACGTATCGGCAAGCGCAGTATAGGACGTCCAACTTTGAGGTGGTCATATTAATATGATCTTATCAAGACCGCAGGATCACGCTGGATGCGAGCCGCTTCCAAGCGGTCTTATTGGAGATCCATAGGGGAGGCCTATGTCTAGAAGTGAACGTCATATGACTGATAGACGGATGATATTAATGTCAGTGGTTTGTTTCAGCTTCTGAATGTGTTGACAATAGGAATCCACATAGGCTGCTACCAAATGATGAGGTACATCAGCCGCCCGAGGTACACGGATAACTCACTGCTGGTGGACCCAGGATTGGACCTGAACATGGAAGGTGGCATGGGAGAGTAAGTATTGCTATTCTTATTTATACGAGGGGTGATCCAAAAGTAATGATAATCAATAACAAACACAATGAATAAAATAAAAAAATAAATTTATTTCTCAACATAGTCTCCTAGCAAGTCTATACATTTAGGCCATCTCTTTTCTAAACCTAAAATTCCCTTAGAAAAAAAATCTTTATCTTGACTCTCAAAAAAGTCCTCAACCGCGGCCATCACGTCGCTATCATCGTCAAAGGACATGTTCACAAAATGTATGGAGGCTGGTATAATAATAATCAAAAAATCTAACCACAAGACTCGTTACATTTCGAGAAAGTTCATATTTTTCTGAGTCTATTACATCAATTGAAAACAAAAAAGAGCCCTGCATTTTTTTTTCAATTAATTTTGATTTTATTAGGATAAATAAATATATTTGGCTCAATAGGTAGTTTATCTCTAGGAACTCTGATTAAGTAACCTCCAAATTGTTAAATAAAAGCATTTTTACCAATTAGACACACTCTTTAAGTGATTTTTTGTCACATTGTACCTACTAACTGGTCACACTGGTAGGTTATAATTTTTAATTTTAGCAAATTAAGAGGTAAATGTGGAAGAATCAGCTTTGAATGCAAGTAAAATAACGCTAGAAGCACTTTATTATTGTTAAACTAGAAAAAATAAAAAGCTGCATTATTTTTTTTCAGATAATTTATTTTTCACTTTAAAAAAAAATGCAGGGATAAAAAAATCAAAATTAAATATTTTTCAGAAGCCCATAAAACAAGCTTTCAAATGATGTATATATCATCTTGGTTAGATTTTTCTCTGAATAATATACCACTTGTGGACATCACCTTTCTTGCCTCGGAGATGTGCCTTGAGTCGTGGAAAGACATAAAAGTCACTGGGGGCTAGATCTGGTGAATAGGGGGGGTGATCCACCAGCTCAAAGCCCGCTTCCTGAATGGCAGCCATGGCAATTGCAGCTTTGTGAACCGGTGCGTTGTCTTGATGGAACAGCACTCCAGCCCGCAGTTTGCCTCGCCTTTTCTCCTTAATAATAGCCTCTCGCAATCTTCTTATTTGTTCTGCATAGTAGGAGCCTGTAATAGTGGCCCCCTTTTCCAAGTAGTCCACCATGATTATTCCTTCAGCGTCCCAAAAAACAGACGCCATAACTTTCCCTGCTGAGCTTGACACTTTGAATTTCTTCGGCGTCGGTTCATCGGATCGTTTCCATGTCATCGATTGTTGTTTTGTTTCAGGATTAAAATGGTGGATCCAGGTCTCGTCCATGGTCACAAAACGTGACAAAAAATTATCCTTGTCTGCCTGGAAATTTTCGAGATTTGCTCTTGACATGTCGACTCGTTTCTTCTTTTGCTCGTCGTTTAACATTTTCGGTACCCAACGCGCGGAGACCTTTCTCATATGCAATTCGTTCGCAAGGATTCTTTGAATGCTGCCATATGAGATCCCTGTGACCTCAGCTACATGCCTGATAGTCACTCTTCGATCTTCCAATACAACTTCTTCAACTTTTTTCACATTTTCTTCAGTGAGGGACGTCGATGGGCGTCCTTCGCGGTGTTCGTCTTCCGTCAATGTTCTTCCCAGCTTAAACTCCTTAGCCCAGCGTGCAACTGTGGAATATGAAGGTGAAGAGTCCCCTAATGTTTCCACCAAGTCGCTATGTATGTCTTTATAGACATATTTTTCAAGCAGAGGTATTTAATGACAGCTCTGATTTCGTGTTTTCCCATTTTGACGTTCACTCGTTGACAGTCCGTATTCAAATGAATGTAGCTCCCGGGAATCGTGGCATATTTATATGATTTTTTTTCCTGAACTAGTTGGTAATTGAGCAAGTGACTGATATTTTTTTTGTATTTTTGTGTGCAGTAGAAATAACTGATTATCATTACTATTGGATCACCCCTCGTAACTAGCCTTTATTCACGGTGTAATTGACCAAAGGGAAAGCGAAGGACTCCGCTTTAATATGGCGATTTCACTTTCGTGTGCCTGAAAGTGAATGAAATGAAATGAAATAATATTTATTCGACATAAAATACACAATGATTAAACATTATAAAACCAAAACTGTAAAACAATTAAGGAGTTAAAGTAGCTTTTTCTCTAGAGGTTGCATTTTTCAACGAATCTAGACGAAACTTGGTGCACAGATTCTAAGTATTAATGATTTTTTCCGAGGGCGATTTTTGATAGCGGAGGTATTTTCATAGAAGGTGGAAACTGGAAAGCTGTCGCTCTATTTATCATCCGATTTCGATAATATTTGGCAAGATTGCTTAGTATATCAATTTTAAAAAGATTTGCTAGTATGAAATAAATCGACCAAAAGCACGTCGAGATATAATGCTTATTAAGGTTCAGTTTAAGACATAATATGTGTCGCGAGATTTACTGTTTAGAGAACTACTAGTATTAGCATATGCTACCACTATCATCGTCGTTCTGCCCTCATCCCACTAGGTGGGGTCGGCACACCACGTTTCCTTTCGCCATTTCACTCTATCATACGTAATTTCATCAACTCTTTTCTCTCGTATATCATCTTTCACACAATTCATTCATACTTGGTCTTCTACTGCCACTTCTGCCGCTTACAGTATTTCCCTCCGAATAAGAACTAAAGTAATAGCAAGAGATATACACCACTTTGTCCAATTTCAATTATGAAATTTAAAAGCTGTTAGAAAAAGATGCACCTATACCTATCCATCATCCATCCATCAGCCAAAAGACGTCCACTGCTGGACATAGGCCTCCTCTATGGATCTCCAATAAGACCGGTTGATAGCGGCTTGCATCCAGCGCGATCCTGCGGCCTTAATGAGGTCATCTGTACACCTTGTGGGTGGACGTCCTACACTGCGCTTGCCGGTACGTGGTCTTCACTCGAGAACTTTTCGACTCCACCGGTCATCAGTCCTCCGCGGTATGTGCTCTGCCCATTGCCATTTAAACTTGCTAATCCGTTGGGCTATGTCGGTAACTTTGGTTCTTCTACGGATCTCCTCATTCCTGATTCGATCACGCAGAGAGACTCCGAGCATAGCCCTCTCCATAGCTCGTTGGGCTACTTGGAGCTTACTAATAAGGCCCATAGTGAGAGACCACGTTTCTGTGCCATAAGTCATCACTGGCAACACACACTGGTCGAAAACTTTCGACACCTACACCTACACCTGGACTTACGTAATTTCGAAGGGTTACACAAACTAGCTTCGAGCTATCTCAGCTGACCAAATTAAAAAAAGGTAAAAAGTAGGAAGGTAGAATTATTAGAGATTTGAACCTTCTGCTGGAACTAAACGGTTCAAATTTCGCTTTATATCGCATAAGACAAAGTAGACCAAATTGCAACCATTTTGATATACCAATGTGTGATTTTGACGTATGCCGACAGACAATGCGTTTTTTTGATCCACTCACTCTCGCATATGCTGTATAACCAGATATGTAATATAAATAAGAAAGCCGTAACTTAGTTATTATTTGAGTGAAATTTAGCAAGGTTTCTTTTACTTGTAATTATTCTGAGGTATTTCCAGAACAGCAGATTTATTGTAATTCTACTTCACCACAAGTCGGCGGATGAGAAGTTATCCGCAGATGACGCTTCGCCTTGATTCGTTAATTATTGCACATGTGTGCACAAGCGTAGGGAGCACGCAGGGGGCATGAGGTTGGCGGGCGGGTGTGCCCCGGCGTCTCGTCTGTCTGGGTTTCCGCGTATTACCTATATTTCGGCTTTTGCGCAGCGTTCTGCGCATAACTTCCCATCCGGCGATTTGTGTGGCGCTTAGTATACACTGTATATGGTGAATACAGTGTATGAAATCACTGTAATTTTTATTAAGTATATTAAGTAATCACTGTAATTTTTTTGCGTAGGAGGCGGGCTGGCTCAGTTGGTTAGAGCGTCGGGCTAGTGATCCGAAGGGGCAGGTTCAAATCCTGCGTTCGCTTCAGATTTTTGAAATGCTTATCACAAAGATAACTCTTTGAGATAAAATCTAGCGTGGAAAGCACTCAAAATAAAAATCATAATATTGATTTAGCAGCGCGTCATCTCTCGTCAATCTTTAGAAGTTCTAATAACTTCTAGTTGAGTGATAACCTGTCTAATACGGGTATCACAGGTGGCGCCACCAACGCTATAAGTTGGTGTAATGTAAGCTCTTCAAGAATTTGAAGCTTGCGTAATAAATTATTTATTAATTATTTTATTTTATTTGTCTATGAGTTACTTAGGAACTAATAGTTATTACATACGCATTGAGGATATAAATACAACAAAAGAAACTGTATCTCAATCTACAAAAGCCTATATCTCGAATCGCTCTTGAATGATTTGGTTGACACTCGCAAATCTTGTAAATAATAATAAAGTTAAATAAATATTTGGGGACATCTTACACGCGGTCTCTGACCCCGAACTAAGCAAAGCTTGTGATATGGCTGCCAGAGACTGATATTCTACATATACTTACATATTTTTAAATACATATTTATATAGATAGTAACTAAATAACACTCAGACACAGCAAACACCTATGTTCATCATATAAATACTTGCCCTGGGTGGAGTTTGAACCCACGCCTCTTTGACCCACTGGTAACCACTGAGCCACCGAGGCAGCCAAAAAAATTCAGCTACTAAAACTAAACTATTTTTAACACACTTGTTGGGTTATTTATTTTTGATGCTATCTTTTTAACACACTATTATTAGTTACACCTGTATGTTTGCTTGTAACCAACCTCTTTGAGCTATCAGATTTTCTTCAAACTTTGCACACCTATCAAAGACTGATAACAATGCATTTAAAAAAAAATGATAATTCCTAAGCGTGTTTTTAGTTTTTTTTTTAAAACTATATTTATATTATTTTCATCAGGCACATCAAAGACATCGTAATCCTGGTGTCGATCACTCACGTCCTGGCCATAATATCCAGTTATTTCTGGCTGCTGCTACTTCTGCTGCCGTTAAGGGCATTCTGGCTGCTCTGGACTAACTTTCTCGGACCCTGGTTCTTCCAACAAGCACCTGAAGACACCGAACAAGATGAAAAGAAACGGAAAAAAATGGAGCGTAAAATGAAACGCTACCAGCAGTAAAAATATTGTAATAAATTATTTAAATATACTTATAAGCGAGAAATCGACAATTTTTTCCAACTTTGAACGGGACGCCGCAGCTTATAGCGTAGTTTGACTAGATGTTCGTTAGCGATCATCAAAGTTAAGCAACGTTCGGCAAGGTCACGCTTCGGATGGGTGACCGCGGGTGATTTACAACTGAGCGCTACCAACTTATATGCTTAACCGTTAAGCCATGTTAGAGGCCTTGAGACCGTTTTAAAAACTCAACAGGGAGAGAACTTACTGGAGACCTGTATTTTGATCTAATTTTATTTCAGTAGGATTTATCTCCAGTAATTAATACAATGAAAGGAAATCATACAAAAGCGGCTGCAAAATATAATCTTAACAATCAATGTAAAAAAATCAATGTTTTAGGTATATTTTCTCATTTTCTTTTTCATAATTTATTATTTTATTTGAATTGTATTGTTTTTTTTTTATGTAAAATAAGGCTACATGTGGGCACCAACTCACCTGATGCAAAGCGAAGTTTTAGCCGAAGATGGAGCATGTAGACCTTGAAATTACCTATTCACTCTTGCCTTGAAAGTATCCAGATTGTAATTGTCAGGAAACAATGACGGAGGCAGGGCATTCCAATCCCTGGCGGTCCGCATTATGAAGGAAGAAGCGAATCGCTCAGTATGACCAGCTGGTACATCGACTATGTAGGGATGGTATTTATGCGACTTCTGGCTTGTAACAGTGTTGTGCTGCTTATTGTAGATAGATAATATTTTATGCAGTTCACATAGAAATACTTTAAATGAAACATATACGACTATACGGTTTAGTCTGGTGCAAAGTTGGAGGAAATTGTCAGTTGAATTTGCTCTTAAATATTTTTTTTATTAAAGAAGTGAAGGGATATTTATAAGTAATACTGAAAAACTTAATGTAATTCAAAGTAAACTCAATCGTTTTATATTCTAGAACACAATAAAATGAAAAGTTGTGCATTTCACCATTTTATGAGTGTGTCTGTATATACTATCATGTGTTTTTTAACAGACTTCAAAAAGGAGGAGGTTCTTAATTCGTCGGCATATTTTTTTATTGAAGTCAGTCATTATTTCAGCTAAATATTTCTCTTATTATTTCAATAAGGAATATGTACTTTTTATATTTTTATGTGATAGCTTACACCATCTAATAATAATTGAAATATCGTATAAACGTGTTTGTTATTTTTTTTCAATAGCGATCAAATCTGGTTGTTTGAAACGCAAAACAAAGTGGTACGCCATCACTTGCCTCCATACCTATTAACGATGGTGCGTTTTAATGTCATTACGCTATTGGTTATTGGAGCGTTTTTGAAATTCGCACGGTTTGGTCGTATACGAAACTTGTCTTCTATGCTGTCTATGTAATTTGCGAGTACTCCATGTACTCGCAACTTACATACTTACGACTTCGAAGGCCGAGGAACGTATATGTAATTTTGACAGATTGTATGGAGAATCTCTATGCTGTGTATGTAAGTTGCGAGTACTCCATGTACTCGCAACTTACATAGACGAGTACATGAAGTACTCGCAACTTACATAGACAGCATAGAGATTCTCCATACAATCTGTCAAAATTACATATACGATGCTAGGCGTTCGAAGTTCAAAAATCACACCCCAGGGGGCCAATTTTTGAACTTCGAACGCCTCGGAACGTATACGGAACTTTGACAGTTTGTATGAAAACACTCTATATTATCTATGGAAGTTGCGAGTGCTCCATACAAGTTCCGATCTAACCGACCAAAGCGTGCGAAGTTCAAAATTAGGTCCCCAGAACGATTTGGCTAATAGCGTCGCATGGTATTTGTTTTAGCTAAATGTAGAATGTGCGGATATTTTTTAATAAGTTTCTATAGAAAAAATGGCTCCATTCTAAATGTTATGCATATTCCTTATTAATGTTAGAAATAAAATACGTAATATAAACATTTTTTCTATTGTAAAATATATTGACCTTCAAGTTTTCTGGGGCGGGCAAGTTACGAGCATACCTATGAATAATACTAAGTGTAAAAGACAATATTAGATTTAAATATTGTAAGCATATCATTTTCCAATCCATGTCGGTCACACCTGCTAAGAGAGTTTCATTTGTCTCTTTGGCTCGCGCTTGGCTTTCAGGTTTGTTAACTTTTTAAAATATATAAAGTAATACACAACATGTTTGTATTGTACCTGCCTACGCGCATGCTTATGAATAATACAAAGTAAAGGGGTTTGAACATTTTTGTATGGAAGCTGGCATATACATCCGCCCCCTTTTTTTAAGTTTCCGCGCACACTTAATATATAGGGTAGAGGATACTTTTACAAACTATAGAATAGATGTTCAGTGGTATGATACCCTAAAGTGTCACGTCCTCGAGATATTTGGATGTAAAGATCGCGAAGTTCTCGTATAGCGATCTTTATAATATCCAAATATCTCGAGACCGTGAAACTTTAAGGTACCTTAGGGTACGAAATATTTATTGTGTGTGTAAGTGTCCCCTACTCATATATACTACTACTATTACAAAATGCCGGCGGGTGGACCGGTGCCACAAATGTTCAAACCCCTTTGTAAAAGACTATTCGATTTAATATCAAATACCACATTGCAGTTTTGCAAGCATATCATTTTAATGGTAAACTTATGCCGGTCATAGCTGCTAAGAGAGATTCCTATTATTCTCGATGGCTAGCGGTTGGTTTTTAGGTTTGTTAACTTAATTAGTAGTTTTAGTAGTCCACTACTGAACTTGCCAATACCCATGCTTTGTGTGAAGCCCTAGCAAACGATTGAAATTAAATATTGCAACGTGTGTGATATACATACATACAGCAAGCTTTTATTTTATACGTTTTCAGCAATATCAATTCTTAACTAGATGTCTGTACATTTAACAATTTTGTTGGTTTCCCTGGTTGATAATAAAATTATGAATTCGACTGTTTTGTTTGCAGATTGAAAGCTCTTTAGTTTATAGCACTGTAGATATAATTTATTTCGTTAAATTCATTCAACTACATCAAGAAAATTGTAATGCAGTGGGCAGGGCACAGCGCGGAGGATTAATGGCCCATGTGGGTTCGAAAAGTCCATGTTCCGGCAAGCTCAGCATAGGACGTCCACCCACAAGGTGGATAATTCGCCTCTATAAGACCTCCGATCGCGTTGAAGAAAATATCATCCTGTATCAGTAGATTTGATTGTTGACAGCGTAGTAATTTGATTCGCAGTAAATAATGATGTAGAGTAGATACATAATCACTAGGTACATGCGAGCTTGCGCGGTTGTATGAAACTTTAGATTCCCCGAGTGATTTTATTATCTTCGGTGCCGTTGTATTAATATAAATGGCTTGAAGCCAACCCCACTTAATCAGTAGCACCTTACATCAATCAAACAAAACCACTGATTGATCAGCACCAGTACTGTGAATCGTTTTTTGAATTTCTCACGGTTTGGTCGTGGAACTGGTATGGAGTATATTATAGACAACATAGAGATTCTCTATACAATCAGCTGTCTAAGTTACGTCTACGTCCGAGGCGCTTGAAGTTCAAAAAACGCACCCCTGATCAATCAGTGATCAGTAGATACCATTAGCACGAGTACTACTGACACTAAGTACAAATCGCGGCACGTAAGTCTAGCGCTGAGTGAAGTGTGGAGGGAATGGTTGCGCATGGGCTTAGTATGGAGGTCACCATGCGCAGCCATCCCCTCCACACTACCCTCAGGGCTACACTTGGATACATGCCGACACTTTTTTTTTTTTATTCATTGTAGGTTTGCGTTTGACTACATACTGCCTGATGTTGAGCAGATATGCGGTCTAGGATGTAGCACGCTTACCTAGAAGATACCTATTTACTCGGGATTTGAAGACACCCACGTTGTACTTAAGCGGGAAGACAGACCCAGGCAAAGCGTTCCACAGTATGTTGTTCGTATGAGGAATGAGGATTCGAAACGCTTTGTTCTAACGCGCGGAATGTCCACCATAAAAGGGTGGCGCTTTGGTCGCGTCTGCCAGCCGTACGATAGAAGAAAGGAGCAGGTGGAACCAGATTGTGCAACTCCTGAGCGCACTCCGAAGTGAATCCGATAAAAGGCCGACAAACACGCCACCTTACGTCGATGCTCAAGACTTTGCAGCTGCGACTTAGTCAAGGTGTCGTTGTCAATCAGCCTCCTGGCTCGCCGCTCAATCGAATCCAGAGCCTCCGGTTGATATTTGGCAGAGCCATCCCAAAGGTGAGAGCAGTATTCCATGCAAAACCTGACTTGTGCTTTTTAAAGGCTTAGTAGTTGCTCAGGTGTGAAATACCGTCTCACCTTAGAGAGAACACCAAGTTTTTTGGAGGCTAATTGGGCTTTTGACTCTATGTAAAAGCCAAAGTTAAGAGTCGATGAGAGCGAAACTCCTAATAGTTCCAAGCTGCCAGTTACAGGAACGGAGACACCTCGGAAAGCGGGAGACAATTGAAAGGGTGTCTTTTTGGCCGAAAACAAACAGCCTTGAGTCTTCGTGGTATTAAACTTGACCAGGTTAGTATCACCCCAGTCAGACACCGCCACCAGACTCAAGTTGAGCCGTTCGACCATAGCCTCTCTGAGGGACTCGATCTGTGGCCCGCTGGCTCTTGCATCGGATGTGTAGCTCTCCACGACTGTACTGTCGTCTGCGTACCCAAAGATCCCGGGCTTTAGCAGATCATTGATATGCAGTAGGAAGAGGGTCGCAGCACTGACCCCTGAGGAACACCGGCATTGATAGCCATTAGGTCTGACGAGAAGCTATCTACAACCACTCGTATCGACCGAACCTCAAGAAATCTGATATCCAGGCGCAGAAATCAGCAGGCAGGCCGTAAGATGAAAGCTTGCCAATAAGGCTCTCATGCCAGACCCTGTCAAAAGCTTTCGAGATGTCCAAGGAGACAGCCAGCGCCTCCCCGTGCTTCTCAATGACCTCACTCCAAATGTGTGTGGCGTACGCCAGAAGGTCCCCAGTAGACCGGTTTCGGCGAAAGCCGTACTGGCGGTCACTGAGTAAGTCATTCGCTTCCAGGTAGGCCAGGAGTCTGTTGTTAAGAACACGTTCCATACTCTTACAGAGTATAGACGTGATCGAAATCGGCCTGTAGTTGGCAGGGTCGGCACGGCTGCCCTTCTTGGGAACAGGCTGCACGTTAGCAAGCTTCCAAGATTTGGGCACTTGACCTGTCTTCAGAGATAGGCGAAAGAGGCGAGTCAGCACAGGCGAGAGTTCGGGCGCACAAGTCCTCAGTACAATGGCCGGAATACCATCAGGGCTACTAGCCTTGTTCACATCTAGACTGCGGAGAACTTTGAGAACCTCCTTTTGCCGGATATGTATTTCACTCATTACAGTGCCACAGCTTGGCAAAGTTGGAGGTCTCGCACTACCGGGGTCCAGACGCGAAGACTCAGCAAATTGAGATGCAAATAAATTTGCTTTCTCTATCGCGGTATGGGCCATTGAACCATTAGGTTTCAGCAACGGAGGCAGTGAGGGGCGGCAGAAGTTCGCTTCAACCGATCTAGCTAGGGACAATACAATACAATACAAAAACACTTTATTGACACCACAAGTAGTAAAACATTACAGAAAAAGAAATAACGACAGAAGAATGGTACAAAAGGTGGTCTTATCGCTAAAAGCGATTTCTTCCAGACAACCTCTACTGTGTGGAAACATGTGATTGACGTGGACGGTGGTGTAAACATAAATGAATAAAGTAAAGCTATAAATATCCAAAAACAATAAAATACACTACATAATAATAGGCATACACAAATACTTCTTATAATACATACAATAAAAATAAACCTACTTACATACATAAATAAATACAGATAGTTAAAACGTAAGCGATAAGTAATATCAGTTTTTAAAACTGCTTAGCAAGATAGTGTTCCTTGACTTGAGTCTTGAAAGATTCAACGCTCTGCGCACGCCTGATGGTCACCGGAAGGTCATTCCAGAGAGCCACAGCCCGGACACAGAAAGAAGAATCGTAAAAGACAGTATTGTGAGATGGAGTTGATAGAAGAAGATTGCTAGATGACCTAAGATTGACAGAGTGAGTGTCACAGAGAAAAGTGAAGCGTGAGCTTAAATACGAAGGAGAAGAAGGCTTAAAGAGAACGTTGTAGAGAAGGGAAAGAATATGGGTATCACGGCGAAGACGGATAGGGAGCCACTTAAGCTTGTTACGGAATTGAGTAATGTGATCATATTTCCGAAGACCGAAGATAAATCGTACGCAAAGATTTTGAAGGCGCTCGAGCTTGACAAATTGCTCCTGGGATAAGTCGAGATAGCAGGCGTCGGCGTAGTCCAAAATAGGGAGAAGAAGAGATTGTGCTAACGCAGCCTTGGTGGCAGTGGGAAGAAAATTGCGGATTCTTCTTAATGATGCAGAAGAAGCGTACAGCTTACGCTTAACAGATTGAATTTGAGGATTCCAAGAAAAGGAGCTATCGAAAATGATACCAAGATTTTTGACCTCAGTACTAAAAGGTATCGTAATACCGCTGAATACAACTTTCTTAAGAGAGGTGTGATCAATGCGTGCAATCATCCTGGAGCTACCGATGATGATGGCCTGAGTCTTACTGGGATTGATAGTGAGCCCGTGAGACCGACTCCAACATTCGATACGGCATAGGTCATCATTGACTGCGGTGACAGCCTCGTCTAAGCGATCAATTGAAGCTTGAGAGTAAACTTGCAGATCGTCAATTTATGAAGATAGCAAATAAAAGAGGAGAAAGAACACCACCTTGAGGGACGCCAGCACTAGTAACGCACCAAGAAGAGAATGTATCTTCAACACGTACTCGTTGCCGGCGACCGTACAAATAGCTATGAAACCAGTCAACTGCTGTAGGAGATATGTTAATAGATCGGAACAAAGCAAGAAGGACCAGAATGCCTTGATACCCGCAGGGTAAGAAGCAAGCTTGTTCCCTATTCGACTAATGTGATCGAAGCGAGCCTTCCGCATAACCCTTTTGCAGGACTTAGCAGCCCTATTGAATGCCTTCTTCTTCAGACGGATGTCCCCCAACTTACGGTTTCGAGCATCGACCCAAGCCAGGTGTACCTGATGCTTTTGCGCTTCGGCGCGTCTACATTCAGGCCCAAACCAGGGCCGAGCTTTGCTAGACAGAGGCACGTCCGAACATGGGATGAAGTATTCCATGGCGGTACGAAACACATCTGTCACGGCATCCGCGCACGTAGAAGGATCATCGGAAGAAAAGCACACAGGCTACCAAGGATAAGATGCAAAGAAACACCACATCTCATCCCAATCCGCTAACTTGTACCGCCACACCTGTCGTGACCCTTTGGGGCTGGGGTCTGAGGGGGAGTTGACGGATACAGATTTCACCAGACAGTGATCAGATGTACCAAACGGTGATGAAATCGCCACTGAATAACGGTCTGGATCGGTAGTTAGCAGAAGATCCAAGCAATAGGCTGTGTGCGAGTCAACGTCAGGTACCCGAGTGGCGCCTTGAACCAGCTGGGTGAGATTAAGTGTCAAAGCAAGCTTACGCGTCTCTAGCCCAGCATGATTTGTGTCCAGGTATGGGTGAAGCCACTCTTTGTGGTGGCCATTAAAGTCCCCCAGGATCACTAATTGGGCCGAGGGGTAGCTGAGCTGAGCAGCATCCGCAGCCTCACTGAGGTATTCAGTGAGTCTGGTCATCTCCTGATTCCCGCTGTGTGATCGGTATACACAGGCGTAGATAATTTTTTCTAAGCCAGTGTCTACCAAAGCCCAGAGCACTGAGAAAGAGGGGTTTTCAAACCTACGAAGGCGCAGAAAGCAAATATCATTCCGGGCGTACACGCATACACCCGCACGTGGTTTAAAACGGTGCTCCAGGGAGTACCCTGGGTAGGAGAGGTACGACACGTCGGATGGACCAGCAATCTGCGTCTCCGTGAGAAACAATAGGTGGGGTCGATCTGTCTCAAGATGATGATGGACAGGCGTGAGATTGGAGTGCAGGCCCCGAATATTGCACAGGTGCACTTTGAGTGAGAGGGAGTGCTGTCGCTGTGTACACGTTTTTTTTCTTCTACTGTTTCTCATGTTTATTTTAAGGAGTAAAGTAGGTAGAAAGTCGGTTGTGGAACGAGACGTCACTCTGCAGATTCAGTGGTACAACACACAAACCACACACATCCATGGTAGACTAGCCTGGAGACCGCGGGGACGCCCGAGCCCCCCCAAGGATGTCCATCGGGCCCTCTCGTCCGGTCGCCAACCGGCACGATGGCGCATCCCTGGGATTTTTCGACAGATGGCGGGGCAGCCTTTCATGAGTGGCTAGCTCACTACTTGGGCCCCCTACTATCTGCGGTCGGCCAGCGACAAACCGTGCCTCGGATCCCGCTGCCCTCCACGACTAGTCGGCCGATGTGGTAATCAATGTGTGCACCGTATTCAATCCACCAGAGGACGCTACTGTTCCGACCCGACTTCCATTGGCGTCACTAGACTTCGCACCGGAACACGAGCTCAAGAAAGACGCTTGGCGGCGCGGCTTAGTCAAGTGGGTGGTCTCTCGCCGCGGCTATAGCCTACCACCAGTATGGTTGTTGCCTGGTTAGCACCACCCAGGACCACGTGTGGGGGACAAAAAATTAAAAGGGTTCCTACCCACGGACGAAGGCAACTCGGTCCCATAAGTGTCCCTTTACAATCCGACCGTTTAACTCAGTCCTCGCCTGCGCGGGTGCGCGGAGGTAGACGGGGGGGGGGGGGGGACTGCAGTCCTCCTTTGTCGTGACTACAGAAGAAAGAGTTCTGCTGTTCTGTGGTCGTGACTGACGTGACGTGACTATAGCGTTACTTTGGACTAGTTATTTCTTGTAATTGTTTACAAATTAACAAATATTGTTATAAAAAGACAATAGACCATAGGTTAAAGAAACCCCGGTCCACTTACACAGTTGGTACGTTCATGCAAAAAGGTGGACCAACTACCTACTACAAAGTAACACTGCATTTCGTAAGTGTCAGTAGTACCTACTCGTACTAATGGTACTGATTGATTAGTACCATGATTTTCCTAAGTATTGGCCGAATCAAATTTCTTGGCGTCGGTGAACACGCGAAGCTAGTCATTGCGCAGCAGCAAATTCGTTGTGTCAGCTGCACAAAAAGCGGGGATGTGTGCAGCTTGTACCTAACTTCACAGACGCCAAGAAGTTTGATTCGGCTAATACCAAGCATTTTAGTAATCCATACGAAGTTAAATCTATTAATGAATTGTCTATGGATAAATGATAATGAGAATTCGCATCAACAAAAACGGAAATGCCCTGAAACAAAGAGGCGTGGTGCTGTACATTTCGATGTCAAGTACACCCTCTGTTTCTCAAGGTACTACGTCTTAGATAGTAATTTCCATTCAATTTGAGGTAAATCACTCATTTTCATAAATGTGGGTAACTTTCACGAGCCTAGACGCTGCCGCTGAAAAGCAGAATGTCGGATAAACATTTGTCCTTTAAAAATGAATTTCCTTTCCTATCTACAGCCATGTGTATCGTTGGAACGGACCCATTCCTTCCCAGAAATCGATCTTGGCTATTGAAATTTATTTCTCTTACGGTTATCAATACATCCTGCTTATTTTTACTCGCTAACTCAGTTTTTGGACACGACGCAAAATCTGGAAACTATATGGATGCCAGCAAAAACTTTGCAATGATCTTAGTATGTTTCAGTTCGTACATAAAATACTACACGTTAATTTACTGTCGAAAATCCATGGCCAGTCTCATTGAAACTATAGATCGAGATTACAATACAGCAAACGAATTAAATGAGGAAGAAAATGCTATTATTCTATCATATTCCAAAAAAGCGTCCGAAGTGGCCAAATTGTGGGTACTTATTCCGTTTGTAACGGGTTCTACATTCCCAGTGAAAGCTTTCATTTTGATGTTATATTTCTATTTGAATGGTGAAGGAAAGCTAGTTCCTATGTTCGATCTGACGTTCCCATACTTCATAGAGAGGTATAAATCTGCAGTTTGGGCATATCTCGGAGTCTTCGGGCTATGTTTCTTGTTTGATCTTTTCTGTTTTTTGGTGTTTGTCAGCTTTGAACCGCTGATTCCAATAGTCAGTCTACACACCTGTGGGCAGTTAAAATTACTTAGCTTAAGAATTAGCAAAATAATTTCCGAGTCAAAAAGTGAGGAGGAAATGAAAGAAAAATTCAAGAGAATTAATATGAAGTTGAAAGAACTCTACAGGTATGTACCCAAAATAATTCAGGTTAGTATTCAGGTTTATTTGGCTCAACGTATAAGCATTGCCATTCAGCGTGGCAATGCTGCCAGCATGCTGGGCACGCTGCCAACTGGCAGTGGGCTTGAGCATTTGTATTATCTTTAGACCTTCAAGAGTCTGTGGATGATCCAATTGCTTATTATGTAGTGGTAGCTTAAGTAGTTTTAGATTAGGTAAGTCTTGTAAGTGGTAGTTAATTAAGGGTTAGTACTTAGTCTTAGTATTTAGAACCATTACTAGTATGGCATGACCTGCCTTAACGGGCATGGAAAATATGAGACCCTTTAGAGGTATGCACTTCATAAAGAACATTTTGTATAAAAAGTGTAACTTTTTTGATGAAAGATAATATCTAAGAACACTCCCGACATCGTTTTTGCGTGGTGGGATAAAAATAAGCTGACGTTTTATCCTATATTATCTTGACTCAGACACGGCAATCATGTTTTTGAGAATGCTTACCACTTTGGTTAAAAAATCTCTAGGTCTGAAAACTTTTAAGCTCAAGCTTCGTTCAAGTCATAAATGAACTTCTACGATATAAGTCCCTTGATTTCTACAGTCAACAATTGCCTAACAGTTCTCATATTGAAAATAAACCCATACTGTACTGTACTGTACCAGCCTTTTTTTAATAGTCCACTGCAGGACGTAGGCCTACCCACGAAGGGTGATAAACCCATGCTCGAGTGCAATACAGCACCGAGGATATTTTTAAACGTACTATTTAAAAACTAAGACCTACCGGCGACGATTACTTTTAATGTTGTGCAATTAATAACTTTGATTGTTTCTAATCCGAAAATTCATTTATTTTTCAGCTTTATAGGTCAAGTGCAAAATAATTTCATGATGTTAATAGAATTCAACATGAAAACTACGATTTTCATAATACCTTGCAATCTATTTTTATTACTCCAGGTAAAAAAGGAATGAATTCGAGTATAAAGATAGGATAAGCTACATAAGCTACCTACCTAGTATTTTTAATGTCTATATGTTTTATTAACGACACACTAAAATCATTGTATAACCACTTACAGGACTTCCGGTACAACAATACTGTAAATGTGGAGTTCTTTTTCTTGACGGGAGCGTCTTTTTGCCACTTTTTTTCACCGTGCTATTATAGTGATATACTTATGGATTCGGTGAGTATGAGCTTTAGAAATATTTTATAGTGTTAAAACAACAAGACAGTTTTACAAATAAGTGTATAACAAGATGTCAATATCGCGGACTGTAAAAGGATTGGAATAGTTAGGCTCAGACTCTACCGAAGTACTTACTTACTTTCCGTGGTGGAATTTAGAAAGACCATTGAGTTCAAAAGTTTCAGTAGCGCTGACTTACATCTTAGTTGGCACTTGCTAATTAGATACCTATTCTTAATTATTAGTTTCAATTTATTAACTTGTGGTGCTGCAAACTTTACTCTACAACATTCCAATATATGGGCCCGTTTAATGAAGTCAACCGGCTTCAGCTAGTTCAACCACCCGGCAGCAGCAGCTCGCCAACGCCAGCGTTGCCTCCACACTGCTGCATTCAAGCAGCATTTAAACAGGTGCTTGTTTAGGGAGCAATGTCCTATGACTACTCCGGCTATGAGTCGGAGTTTGTCTCGTTTGAGGTTCAGCAGGTGTCAGGAGTATCTCGGATTTAATTCTAGGAAAGCTTCCTTGGACTGGTTACAGCCCTCAGTACTTACCCAATATTCCTTGTGTTGTCTAGCTATGTGTTGGCGTATCCAGGATCTGACGTGGCTGTAAGGTAAAGGGATCATCGGTCCAGACCCCACAGGGCGCCAACCTGCACCTCTACTGGATAACTCGTCCGCCGCTTCATTCCCTCTGGACCAGCTGTGTCCTTTGATCCATTGAAAAGTGACTTTATTTAAATTTTCTTTATCAATGAGAGGTTAAGACCTATTTTTACACAACAATTAAATAACTAAAGCTAGCCATAGTTGTACTATACTGTATCAGCCTTTTTATAGTCCACTGCAGGACGTAGGCCCACTCACGAAAGGTGATTGGGCTATAACCACCACGCTGGCCCAGTGCGGGTTGGAGGATTCAGATACGTCAATTCCGTACATAATTTCCAAAGAACTCATTAGTAGTCTCAAATTCACAACAACAAAAAAAAACTCGATTATTAATTTTAATTTGATTAAAAATAAAAACTTTCCAACATACTTTCAATACCATTATAGTCAAAAGTATTAAGCCACTGGAGAATAAGGATAAGGGCTAGTAATCCTTATTCTGAGGATAAGAGCAAGGAGATGAGGATTGGTTTATATGTCTTATAATTATATAGGTATAGGTATCTGACACCAGGGCTAGCCACCCGGCCTATACGAACTTACAACATCAAACAAACCGTACCTATTAATGTTCATGATTGTTCTGTTTCTAGAGCGAAATGTTTCGAAAAGCCATTTATTCGTGTGGATGGGAAAACTGCCCTTATATAAGCATTCGAAAAACGGTGCTTTTTATGCTGACGAGAGCTAGCCGCCCTCTCAGTATCTCATCAGTTTTCTACATCATCAACTTGGATACATTTACAGTTGTAAGTTTAAAACATCTACGAGGTTTATCAATCTCTTGACTCGACTAAACACCTATTCTCAGATATCAGTGTACTCATATTTATGACCAATTTTGACTGTAGAACCAATCCGGACATCGCGAAAAAATCAGCAGTTCTATACATTTTAACCGTCTTCCAAAAAGGAGGAGGTTTTATGTTCGTCTGTATGTTTTTTTTTATGTATGTTCATCGATAATTTCGCTAATTGTGAACCGAATCGAAATACTCTTTTTTAGTTCAAATAATAGTATACTCCCGAGGTGGTCCCATTTAAATTTCACAGTAATCAGCTGAGCCGTTTTTGTTAAATCAATAATAGTTAACAATTCGAGCGAAATATTCGAATTTTGTACACGATGGAAGGCGGTTTTGCCATTTTTTTTTATGAAAAATAATTACATCGAAAGTCAACGAACTTTTTATATGGGTTTTTATTGAGATATTAGGATTGGTTCCATAGTAAATGTTGTCCACAATGACGTATTTTTTTGACAATAAGCGTCCAAAATAAATTTTGAAATGGGTAAAAGTAAATTGACAAAACCTAATTTTTATTGTACCAATTTCAGATGTGCCGCCAAGCTTACGCATTATTCAACCTAATGACAGCAACATTGACGGAAGTTTAAGAAATCGACATTTCTTTGTACTAAGCACCATTTCCTTTAATTAATAGCAATGCAATAAATATCTAGTGGCTTTTCTCAATTCTAGAGTGATTTTTTTCTTAGGACCAACTTAGGACATATAAAGGGAGACCATCGCGCTCGCGGATACTTGAATCTTTGACTACCAATGATGTTGTTTACGTAATACGTCCATGATTCAAACGGGCTTGAAGAGGACGACAACGAAGGCTCAACTAATTAATACGAGAAGTCATGAATTGAGTACTGAGAGCGTTCCCTTGGAGATCCTGGAGCTCCCAAGAACGCATAAATAAAGGTAGGCCATCGAGGGGTTAGTGGATACAATACCACTTAACTTGGCTCTAACTCAAAGCCGCGGTTCAAGTAAGTATCTTGTAAAGATTTTCCTTTCGGTTATTGAATCAGGCGTTAGTGCCAATTTTTAGCGTATTTTTGCTTTGTTTTTGTATGAGCTCAACAAATTTTATTCTCTTTGCGCTCTTTTTAATACGTGTTTCGCTTCTAAACGAGGCATCTTCAGAACCTGTTGCCTCTCCGAGCTTTCTCGCAAGAACACAAGTTTCCGGTAAAAAAGTTCTTGTGTTTGAAAAGTTTATTTCAAGGCACTGATTTTCTCTTCATAGTAAAAGTATAAGCCAAATCAAACTCCTTGTCGGCTGTGAGGTTAGCCACAAGCTGCGGATGACCCAATCCTGACTGAAGCTCACTTAACAGCTGCGCGAGGATTGGGTTTCGCTCAGCTTGTAGCTAACTTCACAGCCGCCAAAATGTTTGATTCGGCCTATAGGTATCTAAGTTGTAGATCGCTATACCGACAAGATCGGTTTGCGAATCTCGACATAACAAGCCATTTTTGACCGACTAGTCTCGTCAACCGTGAAGATATAGGCCCTTCGCACACGTAGGCGTAGCGTAGTCGTGTCGTAAGCGTATCGTAATACGCGCGATACTCTTGCTATGAAGATATTGTAAACCGCTTGCCATTAGCCTGAACCACAGTTTCGCTTGGCTTTCGGGCACTACTCCATTGCGCTTTATAAAATCTAATAAATCTCCATTATCAGCATATCGCATGAAAATAAACACCCTTGAACCTCGTTGCAGGATACTGTGATCTTGAATGATGTGAGGATTTTCTATCTTTGTCAGGACGTCAAGTTCGCGAGGGAAACATTTTCGAGGAAATCCCTGGGTGCTTTCTCTTTGTCGAATGTTTTACACGCAAGGTGCATACGTTTTGGGCTGGACGCATCGCAGTATAATACGAATGGGGTAAATGCCTCCTACGACACACTGCAGCAACTCTCCGTGTGCGGACTTGTTTGAACATATACGCGCTCGTATTGCTCTCGTCTTTCGCGCGTATTACGTTACACTTACAACAGTAATTAGATACCATTACCGTGCACTTACGATACCGCTACGCTACGCCTACGTGTGCGAAGAGGTAGGCGTGGCGTAGTCGTATCGTAAGCGTATCGTAATACGCGTCTACATGTGCGAAGGGGGTAAATGCCTCCTACGATACGCTGCAGTAACGCTCCGTGTGCGGACTTGTTTGAACATGTACGCGGTCGTAGGTATTGCTCTCGTCTTGCGCGCGTATTACGATACACTTACAACGGTAATTAGATACCATTACCGTGCACTTACGATACCGCTACGCTACGCCTAAGTGTGCGAAGGGGTAGGCGTGGCGTAGTCGTATCGTAATACGCGTCTACATTGCGAAGGGGGTAAATTTCTCCTACGACACGCTGCAGCACCACTGCGGACTTATTTGAACATGTACGCGCACGTATTGCTCTCGTCTTCCGCGCGTATTACGATACGCTTACGATACGACTACGCTACGCCTACGTGTGCGAAGGGCGATACTTACCCATATTTTTGCCCTCGAAATCTAAGTAACTACGAACTTGCAATTTTGTGTAGCTAATTAGGTCCCGGAAATGACCTAGTTATACAAAATTCTAATCTTAAAGTTTTCTAGATGGTATACTCGAGATAAACTTACATGATTCATGTAATGGCTATTAATTTTTTGTCTGCGTCTATAGGACGCCAGTAGTTGTGTAATGCGTTTTTTAGGGTTTTATAGTAATTGCTAAATATGACTCAATATTTTGTGGATAAATATTCTATTGTATATAATATTATATCACAAACAATTATTTTAATAATATTGTTATCTACTTATACCTATCTATTGTTGTGGTGAAATTTAATGAAATAGTTTTTTTCCTAGATACATATTTTATTGTACCTACACCAAAGAAGATATAATAATACTACGTACCTACACATACGAAATGTAGCGTATTAGCAGAGCTTCGTATTATTATAGGCATAACTTGCACTTTTCTGTAAATTAATAGAAATTGAATAAATATAGCAATAAAATATACTTGGCTTGTACGTTATCCTACTATAATAATAATAATTGTCAGGAGGTTCCTCTCTCTATAGACCCAACCACCGGTAGCTTGGGCCCCGCCCCGCTGCCGGCGGCACTCTAAGTTCAGGTTTTTTTATAGTATTTTGTTCTTTTATATAAATATTGTAAAAAAACTTAAATTTAAGATAAATGAATATGTGATAATAATTATAATATCCTATTATCCTACTCCTACTAATATTATTAACGCGAAAGTTTGTAAGAATGTTTGGGTGGATGGATGGATGTTTGTTACTCTTTCACGTAAAATCTACTAGATGGATTTTATTGAAACTTTACAATAATATAGTTTATACATCAGAATAACACATAGGCTACAATTCATAAAGATATTGTGAGAATTGTCCAAAATATAATGATAAGTGTCGAGTAAGTAGGAAAATTATACCATCTGCGAACTTACGAAACGTAATTGGATGACATGAGAGGTGACATACATTGACTGCAGACTTTTATAAATATCACGCTTAGCATAGCAGAGGGACAAATTGCCTTTCCACCATCACATCTCCTTGAAGAGGAAACAAAGTAGGTATGGGTTGACAATGACAACTGATATTAAAATTGGATAAAATGTTTTTTCCCTTTGCCATGCTAAATATTACAATGACGTTTAACACTGGGCCGTCATTCTGTCTGACATTAAATAGTAGATTGTATCATATGGAAACAAAATATTATTTTTACGGCCAGGGCGCTTTTTTGAAACCAGTGCGAAGTGAGGGATTTTTTAGTAGAATCCTGAACGTATCGAGTGATTCAAAGTACGTCGCCCGTGTCATATATTTTGCGCCCGAGTGGTACACTCTCTACTTTTCATCACCTCTATGAGAAAATAAAAGGCGCCTCATATTTTATTGTAATATTGATATTTAATAAAACGTAGAGTAACAAATAAATTGAAATTAAATGGTATCTAATTTTAAAACAAATTAAACCTTATATTTACATTCTTTTCATTCATTTTCTTACACTAACATTACAAATACTTCCAAATTCAAAAAGTGCGCGGCAAAGACGATTCCGTAGCACTTATTTGTTCCAAATTCAAAAAGTGCGTGGCAAAGATAATTCAAGCGCACTTATAAAGTTCCTTCAATACAAGATTTTTTTTGCAAAAATTAGCATGACCGACTTCGCCCTGGTACAGAATTCGCGAATATTCCGCACGGATCGATGTAGCATTTTTCACATTATTGTTGATTTATCAAAAATGGCTGAGCCGATTTCGATAAAATTTAAATGGGACCATTTTCGAAGTATATTCTTTCCAATAAAAAAAGAATTATTGAAATCGGACCACTATGAAAAAAGTTATGCGTGGTAGTATGGTGGTTATACATAAAAAATATATATAATACGCGTCGAATTGTATAGGTACCTCCTCCGGTGGTTCGTCGGTCAAAAACACCATACTACATCACATCAAAAAAAACATTTATTTCAGGCATGTAGGGCGCCTATTGGCAGAGAATAAAAAAAATACTAAATCACACATAAACGGCTATAAGTTTTTTATACGGTAACTGAGAGGTTTTTCTTTTACACAACTGCAAGAGATTATAGATATACGTATATATGTGTAGTTTATATTTCAACTCGATACCTTTACGCGTTTCCGAGATAAAGAGTGTTGACATACACACAGACGGTCAGACGGACAACAAAGTGATCCTATAAGGGTTCCGTTTTTTCCTTTTGAGGTACGGAACCCTAAAAATCTAAGAAACACGCTTACATAGCATATCCTACTAAAAAGTGTAAAATTATTTTCAATATCGGAAAATAATATTGAAAAATATTAATAATATTGTAAAAAATAGCGTGGGGCGCTTTGTGCCATTTTTCTTCGTAAATCGAGCACCCCACGCTTTTTTAAAATATTATTTATAATAATATTTTTCGTTCATTATTTTTTTTATTCAGCTGTGGTTTTAAACTCTATAAACAGAGCGCTTATGGGCCCTTGTTTAATTTTAAATGTCAAGACCAATGTCTATGACGATCTTTGATAGATCACAAGCGGCTCTAGAATTGATTGGTTAATTAATCTCTGCGTTATAGTTTCGCAGTCGTAGCCCTGAATGGGATGTATTGTGTCCTTCCCGCCATAGCAGTGTTGCAAAAACGCGAACAGCCAAAGGAGGCTGGTCTGTAGTAAGTCATTCCGCACCCGCGCGTCGCCGAGATCGCAGCCTACACACCCCTGATCGCTGCGCTCGCACATAATGTAAGTACACCCCTATAATATTGCGATTTTATACGACAACATTAGACAAGCCGATGTGATATGATTTCGATAGAACATCCTTACTCGATTTTGCTTTTTTTTTGCTGAGCGTGATCTAATTTGAAATTACCACTTTTGATATGATGTTTTTTAAGGTTTTATTAACGATTGATTGCAAAAAAAACCTTTCTATTTTTTTATTTCATTAAAGAGGATTAAAAATTTTTAATTGAAATTTCATATGTGAATTAATTTTGTATATTTATTGCTTTCCATAGTAAATAATCAACAAACGTTATTGCGTGAAAATTATTATCTGTTTGGAATTAATTCGGACGTTTCCGTATATTTCTTATTTCAAAGCAACGTAATGTTAATTTCTCATCTTTTTGTTCTAGAGATATTTTTCGACAGTAAATAAAAACAAATAACGCAGCAATCACTCAATATTTTTTTATGTATATGGCCCAATGCGTACATAAATGTACTACTAAGTACGTACACATTCGTGCCATTAATTTATGTTTCCTACCACCCGAAGCCGGATAACAAGCGCGGTAAAAAAATATAGACTCGGATAAATGTTCCAATTTTCGTAGAAAATTAAGTATCGACGTTCGACCTTATTCCTCTAATTTCATATAATTATTGTTTGTTTGAAAGTTTCCTTCATATAAGAGTTTAATTGTACAACTAATAGCTATAAACTTTACTTATAAAATCATTAACATGCATATTAAATAATTACCTTGATACAAGGATAGATCAATGCTATAACATAGATAAAGAATCATTATTATCCTTGGCAATAAAATAGGTATATTACGAAAAAACATAACATAAAATTTAACAACTGAATATTGTTAAAACAAAGGTTATATATTGCCTTAAAACAATAATCGTTATAGTAACCTTAAAGTTTCGATTATAGCATAGTTTGACTAGGTGTTTTTAGCAATCACTGAACTTAAGCAATGTATGGCATGGTTAGTCTTCTGACGGGTGGCATTTACTACTGAGCGCTGCCGTGGGTCGGACGACACATTAAATGGTGGATCCCGGTTGTGTTAGCCGTTTAGTTAGACATGTTAGATGTCTTCAAGCGGATTCAAATTCTGTCATCAGGTCTAGTTCTCATTCTCATAGCACTCAGCCTATGCGAACTCACTTTTTTAACTTTAAAACAGGTATAGTTATTGGGTACTAATAAATTATAACTCCTAAACTAATGGTGGTATATGAGTAGTATCGTAACTGCGAAATTCACGTGCGGTTGAGTAAATTAGATATGTGAGCATAAATATAGTGTCCTAAATTTTTCAATTTGGAAACGTACCTATATTACGAAAAATCGTTTATGGCGTTACATAATGATATGAACATAGACCGCCCGCCTGCCTTCGCAACAGATTAGACAACGCAGATAGACAACTTGACAATTGCAATTTGGCATTGGAAAAAGTCTTGCGGCTCTAGTCTTGCTTTGTGACAATAATCTTCTAATCTAGGTATAACAAAATCGTATCACAGTGTTAGTCATCGAACTTCTCCGAAACGACTTGACCAAGTTTTATATTTTATACTACACCCACTCGGAAAGTGTCTTATTACTCGTTCATAAATGGGTTACAAAGTTCGTAATTTCTCCCTTAAAAATGTGCAGCGGGAAAAGTTATATGGAATTTTATTACTGCCCTCCGGAGCAGGGCAGGAATGTTGTATGAAAATCCATTACTGCCCGGCTAGCTTTCTTTTGTTTTTTAGCAGCGAACATAAAAAAATACAAATGTCAAACCTCAAAAAGGTTTTGTATGAAATAATTAGAAAAAGAGGCGGGAAACATACAAACCTCATATCTCAAAAAGGTTTTATATCAAATAATTAGAGAAAAGAGGCGGATTTTTTTTGTTTACTATTTTTAATGAAATGAAGATGGCAACCTTATTCTGCAATACGAGTAAAAGCGCAGCAATTTTTTTTGGTTGCGTTAAATTTTGTTTTTACCTAAATTGTTAATTTAACAGTACTTTTAATTTTCTCGATTTTTCGAGTTTCCTTTAAGCCCGACGCGCAGCGGAGGGCTTAAACATAGTCTCGAACAGAAATAGATCGTTTTCTCCCCTCGGTGTACAGTGTACTATTTTTTGTTTGGTTGGTCTGAGGATAGATCGTAGGCTATTTTCACACCCGTGCGTAGGTAACAAGGGCGGCAATATTTTTTTGTACTCTAAAACAATGTTTGCCAGTTCAGCTAGTTTTTATTTCTATAAACAGCGTCAGCAATGTATCAATGACAACATTAATGTGTTTTTAGCAAAAGTAATTTTTTCACGCCTTTTGATGGAGGGCCTATGTTCAACATTGGAAAGAAAATATGTTGAAAAAGCTAGCAGTGCTAGCACGTTACGTAAAGTTAATTAATTAAATATAAACTTTTTACACACAACAAGAACAGTCATTGTAACAACTGATGGCGTTATTGCTAAAATTAAACTCTTCCAGGCAACTTTGAACATGGTTTGTTTATTTAGGCTTTAGTGTCCTACTGCTGGGTAAGGACCTACCGTAGAGCTTTCCAGTTTTGTTGGTTTCGCACTGATGCATCCAATTTGAATCACGTATCACGCATAATGATGAAACATAATAATTTCTTCATTTATTCGGCACTGATGCTCTATATTATTATGTTACTGTAGATTGCTATACGCATAACTATTGTATACATACTTAGCTAGAACCATAAAAACATTATTACATAAGTATAATCTATTATATAAAAGGCTTCCCTGAGTGACTGACTGACAGACAGCCTACAGCCCAAACCGCTTAAGATATGAGCTTGAAATTTGGAATATAGGTACATTGAACGACGTAATGGAGCACTAAGGACGAAAATTTTGAACTTTCGACCTCTAAGGGGGTAAAACGGGCCCTTTTCGTTTGTATGTAACTTTTTATTCCCTGTACCGATTGATTTGAAACTTTGTATACATGCTTTTCAAACAAAATAAAAGTTACGTTTTTTCCTGTTTTTCCGAATTTTCCTCATCTAAGGGGTCAAATAAGGTCCCAAAGTTGGTGAACGAAGTGTCAATTACACCCAAGCAGCTGAACGGTTATGGTTGAAAATTGGTATGAAGTAGGCACACAGCATGTTTTAATACAGGAACTAATAAAATCCAGGAAAATTTATAAGGTTCCTTAGGGATACGCAAAATTAATAAGTTTAGGCTACAGCCCAAACCGCTGAAGATATGAGCTTGAAATTTGGAATATACGTACATCGTACGACATAATGAAGCATTAAGGATGAAAAACGTACCCAACTCTAACTTACGGGGTAAAACGGGCCCTTTTTGTTTGCATGTAACTTCTTATTCCCTGTACCGATTGACATGAAACTTTGTATAGATGCTTTTGAGACTAAATAAATATATGGCTGTAAGTACCTGTTTTTCTGAATTTTCCCTAAAAAAATCCTTAGTGGTCAGATACGTCCCAAAACTTCAATGTGCTTTTTTAAATAATGTAGTATTTAGAATAGGATTATGATAATGATAGTTTATCTTTAAATGGGGCAAAATAGGTCCCCAAAAGTTTACGATTTTTTTTTATTTTGTGAGCCAATAGTCTTAATCTTAGCGCACATATAGATCAATATAGGTATTTTACTATGAGATCAACCCTGACAACCGAAAATTACCTACATTTTCCATTCATTTTGTCGCGGGTCGATGAACTTTTTGTGTTGAACAGCTGATTTTATTCACGTGCTTTTGGGGTTGGTACCATTGTAAAAGTTAATCAAATTATGAGTATAATAGCATCCTAGAACATGCCTGACTAGAATTACGACTTGTTTGCCATTTTTTTCATTTGCCTGGAAAATTAAATATCTAATAACTTAATGAAACATGTCGAATACCTGTACCGGCCTTAATTAATAGTGCACTCCTGAAAATAGGTATTACGGATAGCACTACGGATAATAGAAACAGGTGGGTCTTAAGATGAACATGGACAAGACGAAAGTCATGTGTAATTCCCATGTTTTACCTACACCCGATTTCTGTTAGAATCTCGGTTCTTGAAGTCGTTGACTCGTATGTCTACCTAGGACAAGTAGTCCAGTTAGGTAGGTGCGACTTCAACAAAGAGGCCAATCGCCGAATTGAAGTAGCCCAACGAGCTATGGAGAGGGCTATGCTTGGAGTCTCTCTGCGAGATCGAATCATTAATTAGGAGATCCGTAGAAGAACTAAAGTTACCGACATAGCCAAACGGATTGGCAAGTTGAAATGCAATGGGTAGGGCACATAGCGCGGAGGGCTGATGACCGTTAGGGTTGAAAAGTTCTCGAGTGGAGACCATGTACCGGCAAGCGCAGCGAAGGACGTCCACCCACAAGGTGGACGGATGACCTCATTAAGACCGCAGGATCGCGCTGGATGCAAGCAGCTTCCAACCGGTCTTATTGGAGATCCATAGGGGAGACCTATGTCCAGCAGTGGACGTCCTGCGGCTGATGGATGACTGAAAATAGGCCTATCCGCGAAGGGTAATTGGGCCATATCCATCACGCCGGCCGAGCACGGGTTGCTGAATTCACATACGACATTGATTTTTTCTACGTTCGTACAGGTTGCCTCAATGTTTTCCAGCAATGAAAAGTGAAATTTCTTACATAGTTACTCAAACAATTATTATTATTGGCTCCCTCGGTGGCTCAGTGGTTGACCCTGACTCCTGGGTCAAAAAGGCGTGGGTTCGATTCCCAGGGCAAATATTTATGTGATGTTCAAATGTGTTTGCTCTGTGTCTGGGTGTTATTAATGTATTTTTATTTATTTATTTAACACTTTCTTGCGCAATATTTGTACAAAAGGAGGACTTAACGCTAAACAGCATTATCTGCCAGTCAACCTACATGTATATGTAGTATATCAGTCTCTGCCAGCCAAATCACAAACTTTGCTTAGTTAGGGATCAGAGACCGTGTATGAGATGTCCCCCAATATATATTTTATATATTTATTTATTATTGAGTTAATTTAAGAAATTCGGCTATTTATCATCCAAAAATTCACGTACTCCGTAATAAGCTTTAGATACAAGTAAATTAAATAACCAAATACTGAGACAATTCTGGCTAAGCCGTAGGCATTATTTTGCAAGTAATACAATAATAGACTCAGTTATGAAGACGCCATAGTAAATATAATAACAACATAAAAAGTGTTCTCTCTATCGAATGCTCGAAGTGAAAATGAAACAGATATAATTATGATAATTAGGTATTATAATTACGATGGCGCATTCATAATCGAGCCTAATGCGGGCTTAACAATGAGCTACTATTATTTTAAGTAAGTGCCAAGAAAACGCGGGCCAAACTGTGGGTTTTTATCATTTTAAGCAGTTACGAAAATAACGCGGGCCAGACCGTGGGCTATTATCATTACAAGTAATACAAAAACGCAGGCTAACGGCATGCTATTATAATTTTTAGGATTCATTAAGACAACACGGGCCAGACCGCGAACTATTAGATATTATTATAAAGAAAATTCCAAGATAACGCGGGTTGAACCGCGGGCTGTTATTTTAATTAAGTAAGTATTAAAACAACGTGGGCCAAACTGTGAGTTATTATCATTGTAAGTACCTAATTATTAACACAACGCGAGCTAAACCGCGGGCTTTTATCATTTTGAGCAAGTACTAAGACAATACGGGCCAGACCATGGGCTATTATCATTGTAAGTAATACGACAATGCAGGCCAAACGGCAAGTTCTTATAATTTTAAGCAAGTATTAAGACATCGCAGTCCATGCTGCGTGCTATAAATAACCTTCTTAAGCAAATACTAACAATACGCGGGCCAAACCGTGACTTTTTATCATTACAATACAATACAATATAACTTTATTGTACACCAGAAAAACAACTTAAATAACAAAGTATAAATTTGCTTAAAATTAGGTGGTACAACGGCGGCCTTATCGCCTTAAGCGATTTCTTCCAGGCTACCTTTGGATGGACAGAAAATCAGAGTACAAATATGTGGTTGGTGGTGTATAATAAAAGTAAAATGTGGAAAGAAAAAAAAATAATAATTAGGTACTTACAAACTAAAATACAATAATTACATATTAAGTATAATAATATACTACATCTTCAATAAGATAAATATACATACATAAACAATTACATAAATATATTATAATAAATACAATACATATTTATATACCATAAATATCATGTATAGTTGTTATTTAACATAATGAAAGAAAGTGTTTGAAAACTAGGTTATTGAATATATGGAGAGACTTAGCCTGCCTGATAGCTACAGGCAGCTCATTCCAAAGCAGGACAGATTGTACTGAGAAAGATTTCATATAGGAAAGATTGGTATGGGAAGAGGAGTGGATTTTGAGTTTCAAGGCACGGGAAGGTCTCAAAGTACCAGAATGACCTTGAATAAATTCGAAGCGTTCTTTGAGATACAAAGGAGTGGAAGGAAAGAACAGAATTTTTTAAAAGGAAAGATAAGATGTGAGAATTACGGCGAAGTCGGATAGGTAACCAGTTGAGCTTTTGGCGAAAATGAGAAATGTGGTCATATTTACGTAATCCGAATATGTACCGTATGCAGAAATTTTGAAGACGTTCCAGTTTATCGAGTTGCTCTTCAGTTAAATCCAGATAGCAAGCGTCAGCGTAATCTAATATGGGGAGTAGAAGTGATTTTACAAGTGCAGTTTTGGTAGTAATGGGAAGAAAGTTCTGCAAACGTCTGAGTGACGCCGCAGAACCAAAAATTTTTCGACTGACTTCAGACAGTTGAGGACCCCAAGAAAACTGTTTGTCGAATATTATTCCCAGGTTTTTCACAGTATCACTAAATGCTAATACTTATTATAGGCTAATACTGTTACGATTTTGACCAAACCGTGGGCATTATCCTTGCAAGCAATTTTAAGCAAGTATTAAGACAACCCGGGCGAAATCGCAGACTATTAGATATTATTATAAGCATGTACAAAGACAACGTAGATCAAACCGCGGGCTATTTTCATTTTAAGTAAGTACCTATGTACTAAGACAACGCGGGCGAAGCCGTGGGCTTTAAGCTAGTCCAACATAAAATACCTATTTACCAGTCATACGAACTTCTGCACTTGGCACTTAAACTTAACCTACTAGACTAGAAAACTAATTGGCGAGTTGAGTCTCTCATGTGCAATATTCTGTGAACGGAAAGTTTGAATAAATAACCATCGATGTGGGTTCCACGGTCGCGGTCGCGATCGCGTTCCATGGGTACCTTATTCGCGATTATGGTGAAGGCTTTAGCTCTGCGCACACGAGCCACTGGCGGCAGCCTCAGGCCACAGCTACCTTAAGTCACTCACATCGTTACTTTTTAGTCACTCGTTATTTCTCGATACAACGTAACATATTTAGGATATCATTGAACTCGTCATTATTACCAACTTTCTTAATAAGATCAATTGTGAAAATAATCAGCCATTCCACACAAAAAGTTTGTCTAAGTACTTTCGTATTGAATATCTGTTTTTTTTTTCACTATTTCCAGAGGTTGTCTTCTAATTCATCAGTTTTCTCCCTGACTACCTATGTGATTTATATGACTGTGTAATTTAAAAACCGGACAAGTTCGAGTCAGGCTGGCACATTGAGGATTCCGTACAAACACATTGTTAAAATAATTAAAAACCTGTTTTAGCATGTGCTAATGAAGTTCTTTTATAAGATTGAATTTTGAACCCATATTTTGTGAATTTTGAGGCCCTATTTTTTGTGATTTAAATAAAAATGTATAGTTTTCAGATTTATTCCTATATGTGTACTCTGAGACAATGCTTTTCGACAAATTTCATAGTTTTATGTCAACGGGAAGTACCCTGTAGGTTTTGATTTTTGTGAGTGTCGAAATATGCGGTTTTACGACATAAACGGCTCTAACTTTTACACGGTTTATACGGTAACTGAGAAATATTTCTTTTACTCAACTGCAAGAGACCATAGATATACGTAAACAGTTTAATTTCAACTCGATATCTTTACCGTTCCCGATATAAAGAGTCTTGACATACACACAGATGGACAGACGGACAACAAAGTGATCCTATAAGGGTTCCGTTTTTTCCGTTTGAGGTACGGAACCCTAAAAATTGAAATTTAATGTAACTAGGTACTATACTATTAGCTACTACGTATTGTCCCCAAAGCTCTTCGAAGATAAAAAATAATCGACTAAATCTTTTTAAAATCAATCCAGCCGTTTACATTTTAGATGCTAAATACTGAAACAGGTTTTTGTTTATACACACACAGATATGAAAGTGACGTGTTCTACGCAAATAATAATTCACATAGAGAAAAACAGAAAAAATGCCAAGTAGCAAAAAGTGCAAGTTGCAAAAAATAGCATGACCGACTTCACCTGTGTACAGAATCATTACATAGTATAAAACAAAGTCGCTTTCCGGTGTCTGTCCCCATGTATGCTTATATCTTTAAAACTACGCAACGGATTTTAATATAAAAAAAAAATATACGGGTCGAATTGTATACCTCCTCCGGTGGTTCGTCGGTCAAACAGGTTCTCTATTAGACTGTTTTTTTTTTGTAATAACGATATACGAGATTTTTATACGAAAATACTCCGCTAATTATGAACCGATTTTGATGAATATTTTTTTGTTAGTTAAATCATTATTTGGAGGTGATCCCGTTTATTTTTTATCGAAATCGGCTGAGTTGTTTTTGAAAACTCAACAATAATGTAAAAATTACTACATCGATGATACATTGTTTCGTGAGAACTATTTGAATTCTGTACACGGTTAAAGACGGCTATGCAAGTTTTGGCGAAAAAGAATAATAGGTCAAATTGTTTACATTCTTATAGTGTCTCTTCCCAATAAGTGGCAGTGACACACCACGACCACTTTAGCAGCGGCGCGCGGTAGCTCGTGAGCGCTGGGACTTAACGTTTTATGATAATTTATTACGACTATTTAATTGACCAACAAAATCTACGATTGAGCGTTGATCAAACAGATATTGAGGTTAAAGTGGTTTTTAAATTGTATGCTATTAAAATGCATCTCTGCATAATAAATAATGCATACTCATTTCATTTCATTCATACATTTTATATCAAATATCCATACTTATAAAATTTCGAGTTTATAATATTAGTAGGGTGACATTATTGGGTTAGTGACGTGCATGTCTTAGAGACCGAAAAACTTAAATAACTTTTTAACCCGTTGTCTATTTGAGCTGTAATTTCGAGCAGCTGCCTAATTTTATGCTTTCCACCTCTGGTCCAGCTCACGATAATAATGAAAAAGCGCAAGTTGGAGTTTCGGCGTCCACCCGGTTCGCGAGACCGGGCGTCACAAGCTGTGTAAGTCGAATTGACGTCAAATCGGCGGGTTAATAGACTTATCCACTTTTTAACCGAAAAAACGGAGGAGGTTTACAAGTCGACGCATATATTTTTTTATGTACCACACATAAGTTTTTACAGAGTAATCCGATTTCAATAGGTAATTCTTTTTTGACCGACGAACCACCACTGGAGGAGGTATAGAATTCGACGCATATTTAAAATATATATATATATTGTATTTATGTTTGTATATTTTGCGTATATGCATAACTTTTTTCATAGTAATCTGATTTTAATGATTCTTTTTTTATTGGAAAGAATATACTTCGAAATTGATCCCATTTAAATTTGATTGAAATCAGCTGAGCCATTTTTGATAAATCAACAATAATGTGAAAAATGCTACATCGATCTGTGCGAAATATTCGCGAATTCTGTACATGGGTGAAGTCGGTCATACTATTTTTTGCAAAAAATAATTATTTGTTTGGTAGATCATCTTCACAGATGATTCTGTTTAAATTTTATCGAAATAAGTTGAGCCATTCTTTATAAATCAACAATAATGTGAAACTAACTACATTGATCCGTACGAACTATTCCAATTCTGCACCTTTTTTTGCAAAAATAGTTATGGCTGGCCTTTTGTGCAGACACTTAGATTTACTAAATTAAATGAAAACCGCGCTCTATTTACCTATGTCACTTGAGTCAGCTCCACTAAACAATTATTTATAATAGGTAATTGTATTTGATTGTATAAAAGATTACATTATAATTGCATTCACGTTAAGTTTTATAATAAACGTGTGTGTTCTAGTTAAATCATTATCACTTAACCGACCTATTATAGAACATAACTACTTCATCGTAAACAATCAGGGGTTTTTTGTAATCGGCCAATTTACTTAATTTACATAGTATACAGGGTTATCTGCTAACTATGGGGTGAAACTGGAATTCCAGAAAAAATAATCAGCTGTTCCATACAAAATGGCTACTCGGAATCGACAAAATGTTTCGAGCATATACACGAGTAAGATTTTAATTCCCGAAGTCCGCGGTGGTCTATTAGATAAAAGGTTTTCATAATGTTAGTTTAAATCATCTTCTTTCTTGGGCTTAGAAGTACACCAGTTCGGTATCACTTTATAAGTATGTACAATATTTATACTCTACTTACTTAAAGTACATAACAAAGTAGGATATTAGTAGCTGTCAGCCGTGCTAATCTAGCAGGGAGTAGGAGTAACGCTCAGATCATAACTATGAAGTTGCTGATTCAAATCCTGGTCTTGTAGCGAAGAATTATTTTGAATTCATTATGTTCATAAATACATTTTCATACCACTGGCTTTTTGGTGGACAAAACCTCCAAACGTGACGTCCGGAGAATAATATCGATGGCGTATATGAATCCATAAGTGGAAGTTTATATATTTAAGTAAATTTACTCATGCATAGCAGTTAACTTCCTTAAATTCCTTAATATTAATAAAATAAAATAAGTCCGTAAATGTTCCAGCGACATAGATATGGTCTAATCGTCATTTGAGGTAGGCCTATCTTTAACACTGGTCTTTACGATCACGACCCCGTGTCCTGTTCTGATTTATTTATCTACAAAGGAAGTTATATTTTCAGCATAAAATAAAATTGTTTGTATAATTAATTGGCAGTTAATACAGGATATTGCCTAGCGCTGTACCAATTACCGTTAATAATGTTATATAATTTTACCTTTATAATATTACTTCAACTACTTTTTTTGTTTGCATTACATATTGATATACGAGTATTAGATTCAGATTCAGATCATTTATAACATGTCAGTCATGTAAGGCAAGTCAGTTTATAAAATTAAAATATAGAAACCATATAATTTAAAAATTCTTAATCAAAAACATTAATAATCAATAATCAAGTAACTGATTATTTTAATTAGTTTGATAACTGTTTATTTTGCTTAGACTGACGGACCGAATTGTTAGTTATTGGCCGCTGTGGATCTAAGTGGAGGGAGCCGCTTGAAGACGTCTATTCTAAGTGGACTTCTACAATGTACCGGTATTATGCAATAAAGCATTTTTGATACTGATTTTGATTACGTGTAATATGAACTAGGCTTTTTATACGATCAAATGACGAGACGAATTATGCCTCTGACAGGTCTCCACCACGCAGAATTTTGAACAATACCAGTGCAAAAATCACACACTCTGGCACTCCAATGCGCTCATCAATATCTTTATCTCATGTACCCCAGAAATTTGGCTGAAAATATTGCATTTTAATTTAGAAAACAGCAGTACATACTACTATTGCCGTCATTTTCCAACACAATAATACGTTTTCTCTAACATACGGTTAAGCTTGTTACCATCAAAGGCCTTTCGAGATAGTTCGAGCTACGCTAAATGCTACGACACTGGTTCAGAATAATACTTATAGAAATTACCTACCGATTGCTGCTACTGATTACATAATCATCAATTTCAGTCTATGACAACTTAATGCTAAGTAGTACTTAATGTCTTTCTCTCTATTTTTCTCGATCCTATTTCATTGTTATCTTTTTTAGGGAAGTGCCTTTATTGACTACAACAAAATACGATATAACCCTACTTACTTAATCTAAAACTTAAACTATTACTACATAAAAATATATTACTACATTATTAGCTACTACATAACTATTTGGGTCGTTCTTCATTGTTATTGTCTCTGTCTCACAATATCCACGTGTCGTTTGCAGAGGTTTCCAAACATTTTCAATGGATAGTTGTCGCAAGGCTAAAACTTTGAATCATGTTGTACACCATGTTGTATACTATTGTATTATACTGCATGTTTGGTACTTCTAAACCAGTCTTTCTTTATAATGCGTGAAATTACGCCCCAAGGATGTTAATATTATGATGTTTGATCTGAACTCCGCCCTCTAGACAAATGCCACTACGGCCGATGTGACATTCGTTATCGCCTCAACATCGCAACATCGACAATGTAGATCTCACTGTGCACATATTTGTTTTATCCATCACATTGCCAACGCTAAACATATTACATCGGCCACACACGTAATCATTAGTTTGGTACTTTAGTATAGTGATAGCGAATAAAGATGAACACCGGACTTTGGAAAGAGATAATCGGCTGGTTGCGGCTTCGTCACGTGTGATGTTTGTCGCTGGATTATCCTATTATACAGCATGATCTTTTATTAAGTGCACAAATTTTTATCGCGCAATAGATATCATTAATTGAACAAATTTTGCTTATAAAAAGATCGACTTTTTTTCATCAACTTTTTGTCAACCTATTCCAAAGAAAATTATATTTCATGCACCCTACACTCCAGACAATAACTATACTCTATAAAATTTAACTTGATCTCTGCGACAGCTGTCAGAAAAATCACGCCTATGAAATCCTGAATTTCTTAATAGCACAGACAGTACCTGTCAATGTCATACTTTATGGGCATGCCGATTAGTGATGGGCGACGAATGATCGTGACCACAGAGTTTTAGATAGAGTTTTAAAATATCGATAGTTTATAGTGACGATATTTTAAATAAAACTTAATTTATCTTTAATTTTATTGTATATTTGAATATCTTATCATTTTTTACATGTGTAATTAAATTAAACCCAATTATATGTTACATTAGCATCGATAATAGTGAAAAACGTCGATAAATACTATCGTTACATTATTATGAGTATTTAATTAATATCATAACATTATTTACATGTGTACATACTTGATCTTATATAATAGTAAGTAAATAAAATCCAATTTCTCACCTTCAACTACTCATTCGATTTCATTACAACATTGTTTGAAAATCGATTTTTTCTACCACTATCTCAACTCTAAATATGTCAATATGTAACTGTCGCATAAGATCAAGTTAAATTTTATAGAGTATACCTACGTAAAACGTCTCGGGCGTAGGTACGACGCGGCCGCGTAGGTCCTCAGACGTAGGGTGACATTGATTACTTCGTTTATCTGTATACTTTCTCTTGAAGTTATTTCAATATTTTTGTACTAAAGTGAGTGAAACCTATATAAAGGTTTAATTGTTTGTTTATTATACTTTCCGTATGCAAGGTATGTGCACTGAAAAAAAACCTGTATGTGGTTCATGGGACAGACATAGCGTTCAATGAAACAATCCATTATCCATCGACCCATCAGTCATAGAACTGATGCTGCAGGACATAGGCCTCCTCTATATATTTGTTGGAAACGGTCTGCATCCAGCGCGTCCCTGCGATCCTACGTTCCTGCCATAGAAATAGCCAAGCTGATAAGAAAGTTAAAATAACAGCGAGCCAAGTAGTTCGGAGATCGGATGACCGATAGGGCCGTAAAGTTCTCGAATGGAGACCACGAACCAGCAAGCGCAGTATAAGGTGTCTAACGACTAGTTGGACTGACGATATAATAAAGACCAACGAAACCGAAATTATTTTCAAATGTCGATGTCCATTAATTATTTGCGCGTACTGTACCTATCTCGTGTCCGTGAACGGTCACTCTGTCAATTGTTAGCGATAAATTTTCAATTCTTCATGCGTCTTTAACATCAAGTTTACCTACATATTAACAGTAAGTCGATTTTCACAAAAGAACCAAAATATCGTTTGGATATCTTGTTTTGTTAATCGTCTCTACACTCATCTCTGTTGGTCGCTTTGAATAAAATCCATAATAAGTAAGTAGGCTGTCGAAAACAATGAGCTACTTCGTCATACTTTCTCTTTTAGTCCTGTTGAAAATAATCATGAAAAGAATCGAATAGTTAAGTATCGCGTTAGAAATTATATCAGCAGTTGAACAGTCAGCATAATACCTCAGTAGCTGATACAGGAAGCAAGCCGCTTCCAACCGGGTTTATTAGAAAAGCACAGAGGAGGTTTACGTCCAGCTGATAACGTCCTACGGCTTATAATGATGATGATCATAATTCCAATGTTCCAATTTAACTTTTCCATGTTTCAGCATTACTCGAAGCTGTCTTTTCTAAGTACGTTCTAAAACATAGGATGAATCTTTGAAAAGCGAAGTTATTAGATTTTATACCATTAGTAGATTTGTCTGTCCATGGAAGTAACTATTATAATTATTTGCAGCTGTTCTTTCTCATCGAGTATTTTCATAGCCCATATTCAAGAAAATACGTGGTAAGTAAGTAAGTTCGTATAGGCCGGGTGGCTAGCCCTGGTGTCAGAGTTTTTAGTTTTTTTAATTTTTTTTTATTTAATACGTGGTTGTAAGATTTCACATTGTCATTTTACAATTTTAATGCTAGAAAGGTGACGTCCACAAGTGGTATATTATTCAGAGAAAAATTGAACCAAGATGATATATACATCATTAGAAAGCTAAATTCATGGGCTTCTCAAAAATATTTAATTTAGATTTTTCATTCCTCCGTATTTTTTTTTAAATGTGAAAAATAAATTGTATGATAAACAATAATACAGCTATGTATTTTTTCTAGTTTAGCAAAAATAAAGTGCTTCTATTGTTATTTTACTTGCATTCGTAGCTGATTCTTCCATATGCATCTCTTAATTTGCTAAAATTAAAAATTATAACCTACCAGTGTGACCAGTTAGTAGGTACATTGTGACAAATAAACACTTAAAAACTGTGTCTTATTGGTAAAAATGCTTCTAATTAACAATTTGGAGGTTACTTAATGAGGATTGATAGAGATAAACTACCTATTGAGCCAAATATATTTAATTATCCTAATAGATTCAAAATTAATTTAAAAAAACGGAGGGCTCTTTTTGGTTTTAACTGATGTAATAGACTCAGAAAAATATGAACTTTCTAGAAATGTGACGAGTGTTGTGGTTAGAATTTTTGATTATTATTATACCAGCCTCCATACATTTTGTGGACATGTCCTTTCTGAGTAATGTTTTACATAATTATGTATATCAGTATACCGCGCTAGTCATTTTACTGTTTATACCTACTGTTATGGCCAGCGAACCTCAGAAATCCGTCTCACAATATTCCAAAGTATTTGCGTATCACCGGTTTCGTGAATATCAAACAAAGTTATGTCAAAGCAAACAGACAAGAGGGCCAAGATCTCAGTCTGCGGCCCCAATTTACCGGGTTTTCTTGACTTGTAGAACACTAAACTTGACATCCATCTTAACAACCAACTTGTACCTACTCAACATACAAAATTGTAGCAGAATATAAGTAGGTTTACCATTTTTAAGCTGTTGAGAATTGCTCTGAGGAGATAATTACTTTTATGCTCCTATAATTAACATTTGGCGCAATAAATGCAAAACCAACTTCCATCGTGTACAAAATTCGAATAGTTCGCTCGAATTTATGTATACAATTTTTATATTATTGTAAATTTTTCAAAAAACTGATATCGATCAAATTTTAAAGGGAAGTCTTCGGAAGTGTACCCTTTTAAACTAAAAAAGTTTTTTTTGATTCGGTTCACAATTGGCGAAAATATCGATGAACATACACAAAAAATACATACAAACGAACATAGAACCTCCTCCTTTTTAGAAGACGGTTAAAAATATAAAAGCTATAATTATGTGTTTTGTTGTTGTCATCATCATCAAACGCGTAAGACGTCCACTGCTTGACACAAGTCATCCTCTCAGAGACACTCGCTCTTGCTTGAGAGAGAGAGAGAGAGAGAGAGAGAGAGAAAGAGAGAGAGAGAGAGAGTAAGAGCAGTTGGAAGCGTCTTTGCTTCCTATATTTATGGGTTTTTTTCAGTTATTTTTAGTCAGGTAATCTATACACCATGTCGATATCGATGGTGTATAGATTACCCTGATATATAATCACGTATACTATACAGGGTTATTTTTGATCAATTAGCATACTTTTAGGGGCTTATTCTCTACATCTAAAGTTCAAAACTAACAACTTTTCTTATGCGGCATGTGTTAAAACTAAAAAAAATTGGGTTTTCCATAGAAAAATATTGTTCACCCGCGACAAAATGTATGGAACAGCTGATTTTTTTTTAGTAATCGCAGAACAAAAGTTAGTTTTGAACTTTTGATGTACAGAATGAGCCCCTAAGAGGATGCTAATTGATTAGAAATAACCCTGTATACATATTTATTAATGCTCTTTAGTCGATGACGGATCGAGTGGTAAGTTGTAGACTGTAGAGCGTTTACTTGTTTCATTTTGTTCGTCAACGACTACCAAGTTGCAAGGTTTGCATAATTCAATGAAAGTAGAGGAAAACAATCCAATGCTGATTCTAATTATAGTAATTTGTAGAACAATGGCATCTTTCAATAACCTCAGCTAACTACGGAAGTTTCAGGATAATTCAATTGAAGTGATTGTAAAAATATGTTTGAATTATAATTTACTTCCTAAAGTTTAACTGTGTTTAGCGGAGTTCTAAAAAGTCAAAGAGTTAAAGATAATATTTAAAAAAATAACGGTAACTAGAACTACGCTACATTACAGTGACTGTCGTCGGACGTTACGATTTCTGGACTTACACTTTATAGGAAGCGGGTCATATTCAGTATTCCAGCTGTCGAACATAATTATAGCGTACTAGTTTTTACCCGCGGCTTCGCCCGCATGATATTTTGATTTTTGACGCAATATCATTATAATTTATAACCTATGTGTTATTCTGATATAAAAGCTATATTATTGCAAAGTTTCATCTCAATCCGTTCAGTAGTTTTTGCGTGAAAGAGTAACAAACATCCATCCATCCATCCTCACAAACTTTCGCCTTTATAATATTAGTAGGAAGGATTCTGTCTACTTTGTAGGTGGCCGTCCTACTCTATGCATGTCGATTTGCAGTCTCTATTGGAGAAACTTACAGTCTCTTAAACAATCATTTCTATGTTCTCTACCCTTGTGTATAACACGATATGTGCAAAGAGCTGGTGTAATATTAGCCTCGTCCAAGAAATGTATAAATTGTGCCTATATGTTTAGTTTAAAGTTAACTTTTAGTACTTCAACTACCAGACTAAAACTATGAAATAACATACAATGAAATTGCACCAACAATTTGTACCGTCCTTAAAAATATCTACTCATTATTATTTGGTCACGAAATGATAAAAAGAGGGCGAAGAGCCATTCGATCGCAATATCAAACAAAAGTCGCTCAAATTGACTTAATTATAATAATTTTATTGTCACGTTCAAGTATCATATGATTACGTTATGCCACGTAATGTTCTAAATAATATGTAGTTATGTTACGATACAATGAATCAAAATCATTCCTAAAATTACTATATTCGGATTGTTGCACAATCCATTGTTTACTTACGAACGAGGTTTCGTGACAGTTTTCTTTTTGATGAAATCTAACAAATTACCTTCGTACGTGGTTATATAACAATTTGTAGTCTGATTATGTAAAGTACTAGGTCCATTACGATCATTATCAAAAACTGCAAGTTGTGCATACGGTCATAACTTATCAAGATAAAGCAAACCCTAAATGTTCTTTCGTCAAAATATTTAAATAAAATGAAAACTCTAAAGAAGATGTTGAATTTAATTAGATTGTAGAGTGATTAATCAAAACCTATTTAAGCGAAAATCATATCTCATTGCATTGTCGTATGGTCCGCTACCCTTGTTTTTTGCTTCATTGATTTTCATGGCCATCTTTAACGTCATGATTTTATCTGCGTCATTATATTTGTATAGATATTATGAGGTATCGACTAACTAGAACGGTTCTAGAATATTCCTACATAAAGACAAAAATATCGATCCGTTATGTTCTACTGAAATACACAAAGGTTAGGCATTGAAGAAATTACGTCTCTACTTAATTAATTGAAGCCTCAATGGCAGAGGGAATTGAAACATGCATAAAATACTAGCCCTTGACTTAAAGGTCGAACCAAACAACACATTCAATCAGAGCTTTGATTATACTTGTACAACTTCACATCGTGGCACAATGAAACTACCAATCATTGTGTACATTTTCTATAAAATTGTTAACATAAAATGTTTGTCTTGTGGAGAAATTTTAGCGCTACCAACTGATAAAAAATGGACCATAGATATACTGAAAACTGTACCACCAAAAGATATCGTCGAATGTCTAGCTCATTTGGGGAAAGAACAGCTACCTAATGCAGAAGCGGAATACATTTGGCAAACTCTTGTGACTTTCCATGGAGGTGTAGAAAATATTCCTGATTCTCTCCTCACGGTGTTGCATTGGATCACTCCCGCGGTGAAACCGGGAGATTATTCTAACATTACTTTAGACAATATTGACGTCATAGAGAATTTTGGATTGAATTACAATCTCGAGCAAGACCAACTCGCTGCTATTGCAGATAGAGTGCGAGAAGATTTTGCCGGGAAATATCCTGAGGATTACACTTACTATGACTTGACGGCTTTGAGACAGATCCTGTGTGCGTTTAACAGAAGTGAGATAGAGAGGATTCATCCAGCAGCTTATAGAGAAGCTGCGTTGATGATCGGCAAGCTGGGTAATTGTGCAGCTGAAGCTATGATTGGATTTGCGACGCTGGCTATGGCTGACAGTGCATTCGGATCACCTGATAGTTGGACCGAGATCACAGTGAAAACGATGGGGGCAGTTGCTGAATATTTACCGCAAGAACTCGTTTCAAAGTTCAAAGTTGACGATTCTAAAAAGGGAAAGTCATGATTATTTTTGATGCGTGCGTACATGTATCATTTCGTAAAATTAATAATTCACTAATGTCAAATTAGAAAATGATGATATCGCATCATCATTTAGCGGTTCGCAGTTTACTCGAATTGATGTGAAATACGCATTTAAATTTATTAGTATAGCTATTTACTTGAACATGGCATTAGTCATGGATCTAAAACCTAAAAGATTTAATAAGTATATGTAGTACTTTATTATATCAAAGAAATTTTATTTTCATTAAACGTAAAACAATGTAGGTGATAAATATTTCAAGTCACACGGAAAGTATGACATTTCCCTATACAATACTTGTCTTTGGAGTAGGTATTCTTGTTTAACTAATTAATTTAATTGTTTATATTAGTACCTAATACAGTACACACGGAACAATATTGTATGAAGGTTATGAGGTAAAGTACCGTAATGCATATAGCATTCATATCTATAATGTGTATTTGTTATTGTGTGTACCTATTATATCTTCTCCCGAAGATTAAATAAATATCAGGTTTAAGCCGCCATCCAATCTAAAAGCCCTGGGGCCTTATTGTGTAAGCGCTCTGATGTTCGGCTTCGGTTTTCCTCTCGCTCGCTCTCGTGGCGTGAGTAACTGGCGCGAGCAGGAGAAAAAGCGAAGCCGAACGTCAGAGCGCTTACAAAATAAGGCCCCTGGTTAAACTGACTTTTCTCCATCAAACCTTGAAGTTGTCGAAATAAAAATAAAATACACAATATTTTTAAAACTATACGGTAGGGGATTCAATAACTCGAAACACAATCAAAAAATTTCACTCGACAGAAATTAAATGCGATACCGCTTTTTAGAAAAAAAACATGATTTCTAAGAAAGTTTATTGCATTTTTGGGCACTTTCTTACACGTTTACAATTTTTTTTTGAATCTTTTATTTATGCACATGAATTAACCTATAGGTTTCATCCATGAAATTTAGGAAAAAGTGGTAATATCAATTTTATATTGATATTTGAATGCAAAAATCGAGCGAAACCGGGGGCATATTGGTCTTCACCCGCTCATATGAAAAATTACGCTGATACTATGGCGCCGTAATTGTTTGAATCAAGGAATTCAGACTTCATTAGAATTTTTATTTCATTACTATGAGTTATTTGATTGATTAAGTATGACCTACTACTACTTGAGCCACATAAAAATATTGACCTACAAAGAACCTTATAGGACGTTTGATGGTGTTCGCAATCTTTATTAGCGATTTGCAAAATGGAGCAGGTTCTTTAAAAGGGTGTAATTTTAATCTGTTACCTCATACTATACCTACTTATATATCAAGCAAGATCTGAGCCAGTTATTATTTACATAAAATAAAAGACCTAAGTAGAAGACGATCTTTCATAGTCACAGCTACAAACGATGATTGCCTGGAAGAGATCGCTTCCAGCGATAAGGCCGCCTAGTGTCGCACTATCTTAAGTATTTCACAAATGTTTTATTGTAAGTTTTTATTTAGTGTGTACAATAAAGAGTTATTTGTTTATTTGTTTGATGATACATTTTATAATTGTTTTTGGAACATCTAGGAAATATTCGGTACATTTTTGATAAAATTTGCGATCCGGGAGAAAACTCTTTTCACCCCTTAAATGGTAAAAAAATGTATTGTTTTTGGTGCTGAGTAAGAAATATAGAATGCTTATACGTCTTATTTTTTTTCAGAAAAGATTTTAGTTTATGTAAATTTTTAGACCAAGTTTTTGCGTAAAAATATGACTTTTCAGAGGCTTACAAGTTCAAGGTCATTTAAAAAACTGTAAAAACTAAGATGTGTAAACCTAGCGATTAAAGTCCTGATTACATGAAAAAAACCGGACAAGTGCGAGTCAGGCTCGCACACCGAGGGCTCCGTACAAATCCAGAAAATTTCACTAAATTGGGAAGTATGTTGTTAAAATCTCTATACTATATTTTTTTTTACTAACCAATTTTTTTTCACTTTTCTCGTCTTACATCGAAAATTACACATTGTTAAAATAATTAAAAACCTGTTTTAGCATGTGCTAATGAAGCTCTTTTATATGATACCTTATATGATACGATTTACTCACTTTGAATTTTGAAGCCATATTTTGTGAATTTATGCCCTATTTTAAAAATGTACAGTTTTCAGATTTATTCCTAAATGTGTACCTACTCTGAGACAATGCTTCTCGCCAAATTTCAAAGTTCTATGTCAACGGGAAGTACCCTGTAGGTTTTGATTTTTGGGAGTGTCGAAATATGCGGTTTTTTTATCAAATAAAGGGCCTTAACTTTTTTATACAATAACGGAGTGGATTCCTCTGTCCAGTCGACCCCGAGGCCGTCCTCCAACACGATGGCGCGACGAAATCGAGAGGTTTAAAAAAGATTGAACGGAGGAAGCACAGAACAGAAAGGAATGGAAGGAATTGGGTGAAACCTTTGCCCAGCAGTGGGACAGTACAAGTTAAATAAAAATAAATAAAAAACTGAGAAGATTTTCTTTTACACAACTGCAAGAGACCATAGATATACTTACGAGTTTAAATACTTTATATAGTTTGAATTTCAACTCGATATCTTTACGCGTTCCCGAGATAAAGAGTCTTGACATACGTACAGACGGACAGAAGGACAACAAAGTGATCCTATAAGGGTACCGTATTTTCCTTTTGAGGTACGGAACCCTAAAAAATCACTCACATCAGATAATATGTATTTAGGTGTAGACATTGTAGATAACAGCTTATTGTTTTTGAATGACCAAGATGGCGCCTCACGATAGACTTAAATTAAATTGATTTATAATCTTATACTCGGCATAATGCTTCCATTATTAAAGATCATAATTAAATAATTGTTTTATCAGTATTATGCCTCGATTTTTGGATCTGAAACATTGAAGTTAAACATCATTGATCTGAAATGTTTCAGTCCGAGTTATGATAACGTATCCATACTTACCTAATTAGTCAATCTCTAAACTCCTTGGTCTTAATATACCTATATCCGATTCTAGCCGGTACTTACATTAGTAAACTCGATATCCTTGTACTAGAACTAGATAGGAATTGGCACCAACGGCATTGGCCATTTTATACTAAAATACAAAACCTCACGATTAAATTAGCAATAGTACCTACTACTAGATCTCTACCGTAGAGATCTATAGAGGCACCTTTTTTACACGGTGCATGAGACTATTATCTGAGCTATAATTATAGGTAGGTAGGTACGCCAGAAAATGCACGCACGATGTACCTACATTCTAAAATTCAGTATTGGGCCAACCCATAAGCATAACCAGCTCTGTGAGTAAACTGTGTATTATATTTTTACCGTCAAGTTGTTGTGCATAGACATGATGTCCAAAAAAACATGAATAATCCGTCAGACTACCAAAAATATTAGACCAATGAAGTAGGAATACTTCATTGCTTAGAAAAAATATTTTTCTAAGCTTCATTGTATTAGACACGTATTATTTGATAATTAAACAAAAATTGATGAAGATATAGCCCGTCAAAGTTCCGCGTGACGTCACAAGTGCCATACAAATGTATAGACTTCTGTAAGAGAGGTGACGTCACGACCCCCACTCTCAAACATTGACAAGGTTTATCTTTGTCTTTTTGTTGTTTGACAAAAGAAAAAATACGTGTCCAATATTCTTTGATGACCTAACTCACTAACTAATTATAATAATGATTTTTCCCCAGTGATAATTTTTCATCACATCTATTCGAAAAAGACTAATTGGTTCGCCTTTAAGTGCGCCCAAAGATGGTGTTTTTATAAGGGACTTTATAACTGCGCGGGAATTATCTTTGCCGCGCACTTTTTGAATTTGGAACAAATAAGTGCGACGGAATGTTCTTTGTCGCGCACTCTTTGAATTTGGAACAAATAAGTGCGACGGAATGATCTTAGCCGCGCATGCCTATGCAAAGAGTTGTGTGCTACTAGATCTATTCAACACGTCATCTAGAAGAATCTGTGACTTCTATTTCAAAGGAATATTCTCCCAGAACGTAAATTCTATCAAAAAATGTACCTTAAATTCTCTTAAGCTAACACCTACAACGCGACAGCAGTGATCGATTCACATTCCTCTTAAGTAGGTATAAGTCGGGAATGAATGATCATTTTTGACCGACGAACCGGAGGAGGTACTCAATATAAATGAATAAATATCAGGGAACATCTTACAGATGGCCTCTGAACCCAAACTAAGCAAAGCTTGTGATATGGCTGCCAGAGACTGATATACTACAAATACATATTTTAAATACATACTTATATAGATAGTACCTAAATAACATCCAGACACAGAGCAAACACCTATGTTCATCACATGAACCCACGCCCCTTTGATCCAGAAGTCAGGGTCACTAACCACTGAGCCACCGAGGCAGTCAATTCGACGCATATATATTTTTTGTTTTATGTATTTATAGATCTAATTTGACAAGCACTGCGCTATTTTTTCCTGTTTTGGAACGCCTTTTTGACAAGCTAGTTCAGGATGAAAGACATTTTTTGATTTTTGGAGATATTAATATCGATACGATTTGCCATATTAACACAGATATACGAAAATTGAGCGATATCTTAACCTCGCATAACTTATGTAATATTGTTGATTTCCCTACTAGAACGGAGAACTCGTCGAGTACTTGTCTAGACCATGTTTATGTGGATCGCGGGTTGGTGGGGGTGGCGAGTGTACGTCCCGTTGACACTTTGCTCTCAGACCACGTAGCGGTCCGAGCCGTGATCCCCTGTGAGACCGGCATGGGCCGTGCGCCTCCTCGGCTAGCTAGGTCCTATAGCCGTGCTAATATTAGCAACTTTATAGGGGCCCTAGATTGTACTGACTGGGAAATGTTTGAACAAAAACACTCCGCGTCATCTGAAGACTTCGCTCAGTCTTTAATAAATTTACTGAAGTACAATATTAACATTTGTTTCCCATTAAAACGTATACTTGTGAAAAATAGGGACATTGTGTGGGTGACGAATGAAATTATTAATTTAAATTCGTTATTAATGGACATGAACAAGCTAAAATTGAAATTTCCAGATAATTACAACTTGACAAATAAATATAATGACTTTCATAAAAAATATGACGACTTATTGAAATACGAAAAATGTAACTACTATAGTAATCTAATTAATGAATCTGACAATATAATTAAATCGATGTGGAACGTTGTAAACTCTCAAACCGGTAGGACTAGATCACATTCTGACTTCACTGATGTACTGACGCGCCCTGACGGGTCTAAATTTTCACATAAATTGCATGTTGTGAACTCTGTTAACGCCCACTTTGTTAGCTCTGCTGCGTCCTGCGGGGCGCCGACAGCTTGCGTCCCGGCCGCGATGCGTGCACTCGCCGCGGCGCGGCCACCCGCTAACCGCTCTCTTAGATTCAAACCGTTTACAGCATATGAAGTGTACAGAATTCTGACAAAAGGTGTAGCAAAGAAGAAATCGAGAGACGCATATGAGATGTCTGTCTCCTTATTGCACTCTGCGGCGGAGCCACTAGCGCCAATTCTTGCGCGACTTTTTAACAAGTGTATCAAGGAAGGCAGGTATCCTGCTGCACTTAAATATGTGAAGGTCTCACCTTTATATAAAGGTAAAGGAAAGCAAGAAGACATAAATAGCTATAGACCTGTATCCATCATTCCCGTTATAGCGAAAATCTTTGAGTTTGGTTTGAGCTCCAGGCTTACGGAATATCTTGCTGGTTATGAGGTATTGAGCGACAGGCAATACGCTTATCGGAGCGGAAGGTCCACTACTTCGTTAGCGAAAGAAGTCGTGAGACGAATTCTCGAGGCTCGTGAGGGCTCGCTTCAGGTCGCAGTGATTTTCTGCGACCTCTCAAAAGCCTTCGACGTGGCCGATCACGACGTCATAGCGGCTAAAATGGAGCACCATGGAATCATGAACTCCGAACTGAGCATGCTCACAGATTTCACATCTGGTCGATGCCAGATAGTTGTTGGGGATGGTGGAGCGGCCAAGTCGGAGCCTCTGAGAACTGTTATAGGTGTAGCGCAGGGCTCATCCCTCTCCAATATCATGTTCTCCCTCCTCCTCAATGATCTGCCAGATAGTGTCCGTGACGGCCACGTCTTGATGTATGCGGATGACGTCGCAGCTATAGTCACTGCTCCAACTATAGATCAACTGGAGCAAAAGCTAAACGAGGTTGCGGGTGATCTGCACGCGTGGTTTGAAGTAAACGGGATGATGCTGAACACCAGCAAGACCCAATTTATTCATTTTAAATTGACAGGCCGCCCATACAGACCTCTAAGTGTCAGAATAGGCAGTGTTGATATGGCCCAGGTCAAATCAACTACATTTTTAGGTTTTCAGCTGGATAGTGCTCTAACATGGGAGGAACACATAGACCAATTGTGTGGAAAAGTGGGCGCTGCTTGTTTTGCGCTGTGGCGAGTATCTGCAATCCTGCCGTACCCCATGGTCCGGCAATGCTATTTCGCGTCTGTGCAGTCGCAAATCCAATACGGCATCGAGCTCTGGGGGCGCGCTGCCGACTGGGAGCGCGTCTTCAGAATGCAAAAACGTGCCGTGCGAGCGATAGCGCGAGTGTCTCATGACACGCCCGCGCTTCCGTATTTCCGGTCCATGGGGATACTGACTGTGCCGAGCCTCGTGTGTCTCCAGGCGGCTATGTACGCCAGAGACCATCTCGCCGAGTACTCGCACGTTGGGGACTCGCGGCCGCGCGGCGCGATCCCGCCGCGACACGCGCATCGCGTTTGCGTCGTACCTCACCGGCTCTCTAAAATGGCCAAGTTGGTGCATGTTACCGCTCCCGAAGTTTATAATCGGATCCCGCTTGATATCAGAGACGCTCCTTCTAGGGAATCATTTAAACAAAAACTAAAGAAGTGGCTTGTTGAAAAGGCATTCTACAGTTTTGACGAAATTAATAAGATTAAAATTATATAATTGTGCTATTAAACACATAAGTGTGTTTTACATTTTGTATTTATTGCTGTATTGTTAATATTGTTATTCTTTATTTTGATTATTTTTTGTGACATGTAATATTATTATGAATAAATGACTATGACTATGACTATGACTATAACCACGCATAACTTTTTTCATAGTAGTCCGATTTCAATAATTTTTTTTCATTAGAAAGAGTATATGTACTTTGAAATTGGTCCGATTTTAATTTTATCGAAATCGGCTGAGCCCTTTTTGTTAAATCTACAATAATATGAAAAATTCTACCTCGAGCCGTGCGAAATATTCGCGTATTCTGTACACGGGTGAAGTCGGTCATGCTATTTTTTGTAAAAAATAATCTTGTCTTTGAAAGATTTTTTTGTGATCTCAGAGCTAGCCCTACCCAAAATAAAAATTGAATATAAAAGAGTGGAAGGAATTGGGAGAGACCAGTGGGATAATGTTGCTTAAAATATAATGAGTGCATCAATATGTTGGTAGGACTGAAATTTATAGAATCGATCATACTGTTATTTGTATTCTAATGATTCCACTAGAACAAAAAAAATAGTGCGCCCATAGCGTAGTTTAACTAGGTATTCATTAGCGATAATCGAAGCTAAGCAACGTTCAGCACGTTCAGCCTTCGGATGGGTGACCGCGGTTGGCATTTACAACTGAGCGCTACCGTGGCTCGGATGACACGTTAAATTGCAGGTCCCGGTTGTTTTAACCATTTCAGAGACCTTCAGGCGGCTCAACTTTAAAACTCTGGCACCAGGGTTAGCCACCCGGCCTAGATAAACTTACTAGACTACAACGGTCTATAACAAAGTAATCCGATTTACAAATACAGGTACTATTCTCCTTGTCATTATTTTCTTTCGACTGAAACTTACCAAAAGAAACATTACCTAGTTTTATAAACAAATCGCATTTCACGGTTTGCAGGTCAGGTGCAAGCAAATGAATATGTAATATGAATGTTACTTAGTGCAGTTGCGTGCGCATTGTCTTCGATAGATCGATATAGCTATTGAGTTATTGACTAATGGTTGTTTAGTAATCGACCTCTTTGTTAACAGGATGTTGTCTGTTGGTGTAAAAACACTGGTGTTGTTCTTAGTACACGAACTTTTGCCGCATTATTTGCCAAAAAATAGTACTGTACTGTACCAGCCTTTTTTTAATAGTTCGGACGTATGCCTACCCACAAAGGGTGATTGGGCGATATCCACCACGCTGGCACAGTGCGGGTTGGTGGGTTCACGAACGCCATCGAATCTTCTACGGCCGTATGCAGGTTGCTTCACGATGTTTTCCTTCACCAAAAAGCCAGTTGTACAGGACCGGGGTTTTGAACCCACGACCTCACGATTGTAAGGCGGGTGTTACTACCTCTTAACCACAATGTCTAAAAAATAGTACAGCTGTAGAAAGACATATAAACTGTCCTTGTTGTTTCTGCTTGTATTAATTAGTGCTCGTAATTGAGACATAAACACTACGATAACTCAGTTGCATTGCAAGCTGGTTGGATCTCACTATTTTAAGTCCAGCAATCTCCTTTTAGATAAGGTACATTAGTATAAGTATGAGATTCTTAAGATTACTTTACTAGACTACTTTTCTAGTATCTACTCTTTGTACAGTAACTATAATAAAATAATTGTAAAATAAGGGCACAGACCCTGGAGTCTGTGGTTAGTAAATTTTAATTTAAAAAAAAGATTACTTTCGTATTCGACCTTCAGTACCTACCTATAAGTTCGCCTTTACATCAATTTTTATGATGGTACTACTGATCCTAAATAATTGTCACTAGTACCATTAATGGTACTAAGGATACAAAGCTGTGTCACTTGTACCATTAATGGTACAAATCAATGGTACTTCTGACACAAAGGCATAAGTTCGTGTCGTAATTTCTCGAACGGAGTCCACGTACCGGCAAGCGCAGCATAAGACACCCATCGACTAGGCGGACGATCTGATTAGTAATTAGATTTAACGACCGCAGGAAAGCACTGGATGCAAGCCGCTTCCAATCGGTCTTATTTAAAACCTATAGGGGAGGCCTGTGTCCAGCAGTAGATGTCCTAAGCTGATAAGATGATAATAAGTTATCGTACTAAATGAGAATTATTTCCGTTTTTGTCTGGCTCAATCGAAACTCATTGTTATTTCTTCCTCATCTCCGCCATACTCGTAGGTGCTTTAAAAAAATGGAGCCAATTGTAATTACCGTTATTTTTTATTTAGAATGAATGATGTAATGAATGAATATATAAAAACAAATAAATAAATATTTTGGGACATCTTACACACGGCCTCTGACCCCAAACTAAGCAAAGCTTGTGATATGGCTGCCGGAGACTGATATACTACTTATACTTATTTTTAAATACATACTTATATAGATAGTAACTAAATAACACCCAGACACAGAGCAAACATTTATGTTCATCACATAAATATTTGCCCTTTTGGGGATCGAACCCACGCCTCTTTGATCCAGAAGTTAGGGTCACTAAACACTGAGCCACCGTGGCGGTCAAAAGAATGATTTATTAACACCAATTACAAATCACTATTAAATATAACTTATGTTGAGAGTTCCTAAATACTATTTTTATTTGCTCTGAGAATACTAGTCGTAATTATACTATATCCAGGATCAAACATAGATTACATAAATAGCTTATGGTTCTGGCTGGTGCCTGTACCAGTAATTAAACTGTGCTACTGGCTACCAGCGCCCTCCGAGTACAGGACTAACTACTGATTATAATGCTTAGCAATATTTAGTACCGCAAATTCAACATAATTAGACATAATTAGTAATAATCTGATAAAAGCTGTATAGACAAATGCTACGCGCTCAGTTTTCTTCGGTAACTATAGTCGCAAAAAGGTTTTTGTAATGCGATGATATAATAAATAATGTATAGTCCTTACGCTAAGGCCTCAACTCTACAAATCTCTTACCGTCTTACCACAAAAATTTTACGCACGCTTTAGATAATCTTTAACAGTACAAATTTCACGGCTAAACAGTGTTTAAGGCGTGTTTAAATCTTTTATGGTAAAGCGGTTATAGTCTTTGTCATACTCAGTATCCTTTTTTCCTTGAAAAAGACATTTATTACCTATGTAAAATATGTTTATTATTCACTAGTATAATAGTAGTCTACAACAATGTTGTATGGACATAGGAAATAGATTTAGCTCTCTTATTACTTCCTTGAACTGTTTTAATTTTAATAATACATAATATGTTAAAAATAAGTCAGTCTCATATCCAACGGTTAATAAGTATTCAAAAATGACCGGAAATACAGCGAAACTTTGTCAAGTCAGTCTCTTTAAATATTTAGAGTCCATGGTGTGGTGTACCACATAAGTCCGCAATTTATAACTAAGTACTTATGTACCATAGTAAATACTCATACATGTATTGCTATTAGCATGACACAAGAAAATTACTTCATAAATAAGCACTAAATAAGACATAATAATAATAATATAAGCCCTTTATTCAGATTCACATAGTTTTAACTTAAGTTTAATCTTAATCTAAGTAATGTTTTAAGTTCTTAGTAATTAAGTATTTCCATCTTTGTGATTTTTTGTAAATCTGTTTGCCTGTTGGCAAAGGCCTGCTTCAACCTTTTCCATTCTTTTCTTTCTTCTGCCACTCTGTTCCACATGGTTCCTGCCACCTGTCTAATATCGTCATCTCATCTTTTCTGAGGTTTTCCTCTTTTCCTTTTTCCGTCCCTTGGGTACCATTGAGAGACTTTTTTACTCCATTTGTCGTGTCCTCTAATTATGTGGCCCTAATACCATATTGGAAATAAGACATGCCTAATTGGGTATTGCGGCGTTTCGCCTTTGTGCTATAATTTGTCAAAGACTACTTAAGCATAAAAAATTGATGAATTAATATAGTTGCCAGTTAAAAGTTTAGAGTATTTTTATTATGCAATTACAACAATAAGAGAAGAAAAATAAAGACATGAAATCACTTCTGATAATGGTACATGGTAACATTATTTTTTCTTAGTGCTTAGTCAATAAATGTCGTCAAAAAGTGGATTTAATCGGGAGCCTTTTTGGGGTTTTATCTGTAGTAGCTGCGATTTTCTTTAGTTTTGTAAAATTGTAATCATCGATATTAAAGACCCACACTGACCTCGCTAAAAAGACCTCGGAAAATTAATATGGTCACTTTCGAAACTGTGGGATGATGATAATTACACCGTTGCAAATTTGTCTATGCAGACCGATTAAGTTTGAAAGATCTACTAATTTACAGAATTATACATGCAAAAGGATATTTGTGTCACGAACGAATGGTAAAGTTGTAGGCTGCTAGATAGAGTAGGCATTGTGAAAACGATCATAACTTATCCATGCCTCGGATGATGCCTATGATGAAAAATTACATTACACATCGTATTCAGATGATATTAAAACCAATTTTATAGGCACCAATTGACAGGTCTGAACTAAACTTCTATCTGCCCCCCTACCGCCTAAGCAATAGCAATCGTAATAGCGATCGTTTATGACTTCATTTTAGTCATTTGGCACCGCCTATGTGACGTTAACCATCAAAGTTGTTCATTCAACGATTGCTTTCGCAATCCGCACAAAGCAATTGATGGCTAACGTCACATAGGTAGGTGGTGCCAAATGACTAAAATGAAGTCATAAACGATTGCTATTACGATTGCTATTGCTTAGGCGGTAGGGGGGCTGGTCTAGTTACAAAATAATGACAAGACCTATTGTTACTATGTATTATTATACAGATATTGTATTGATAATTATAGTATTAAGCTCGATACTTCAATAAATAATGATTCTGATTCTGAAATATAGCCATGTTTTCATCGAGCAACAATGTTTCGGATACACCTTTTCTGAAACATCCCATAGATGTTTCCAGGAACATACTGATAAACACCGTAGTGTTTACAGAAACAAAATAAATGTATCTGAAACATTATGATTTGTTTCAGAAACACGTATATTTTGTTTCTGAAACATAGTTTATAAATAATTGTTGTTCAGTGAATACAAGGCTTATATTCGAGCAAGTCAGATATGAGTCTGTGGGGATGTTAACTGAACTCTGAAAATATAGGTACAATTCACTATTCACTATTCACTATACTGACGATTCAGAAGTGTCGCAAACTCGTGGGTAACAATTTTTCCCAAAGTAAGGAAGATGATGATGTTTCTACTAAATGGCTAATACAAGGAGATGTGGATACGTACGATGCATGCAATCATTGATAAAATTATTGTAAACAGTTCTGTAATAAATCATACGTAATAGGTATTAAAACTTACGATCACGTGCTGAACTGGTTCGATTAAAACCTCGGTAAGTGGCTTATCCAAGCGTTTTATTTACCCTGAAATAGGAGCCCGTCTGTCCATTCATAAGCACAGGACGTCCACTGTTGGACATATGCACAAACATCCTGTATGCGTGCCCAATAAGACCAGTTGGAAGTGGCTTGCATCCAGAGCAAACCTGCGGTCTTGATGAAGTGAACTGACCGCGTGAGAAGACGACGCTTGCTTGTACGTGGTCTGCACTCGAGAACTTTTAGACCCATCAGTCATCAGTGTTTCGTGTTGCCCTGCGCACTGCCATTTTAACTTGCCTAACCATTCGTAACATTCTATTTTTTTTTACTATGAAAGCTTGTTGAAAAGCAGTAAAATCATACTTTTATAATAAAATTAGTTCAATTATTTTGTAACCTACAATTAAGTAATAAGTTTCACTGTAACAATTTCATCCCAATTAAACCCTAAACACGTGACACATAATTGACATACAACTACTAATTATTTGCGATGACAATCATCGCATGAAACTAGGTTATTATTTTAATAATCGGTTAAATTATGGTTAGTTTGACCTACAAGCGGAGCCCCCAAACCGGTATACTAGGCCGACTATGGTTGCCTAATCTCATTTTTGGCACTATTTTGCATATTTTTGCCTCACAGCCGTGACGCATGATCACGCAAGTATCGATTCCATATTTATGGATATAGTATCGAGTCGAGTTCCAGGGTCATAGCAATGGATCTGGTGAAACACCGTTTTCTATCGACTTCCAAATAGGAAGTTTTTTTTTTCCTTATTCGTCTTTGTTTATTTGTCACGTTACCTGTTTTTCCGTGGCCACAGCCTCTGACACTAGGGTTAGCTACTCTGCCTATACGAATATACTTAAAAATTTTATCTTTGGCGAATTTGCAGCCCACATCGTGACGTGTAATCACGCAATTATCGATTCCACGTTTATGGATATATTATCTAGTCGAGATCCAGGGTCATAGCAAAATACCTTTTTCTATCGACTTCCATTTCATCATCTTCCATCAGCCATAGGACGTGCACTGCCGGACATAGGCCTCCCCATAGATGTCCAATAAGACCGGTTGGTAGCGGCTTGCATCCAGCGCGATCTTACGGTTTTAATGAGGTCATCCGTCTACTTTGTGGGTGGACGTCCTACGCTGCGCTTGCCGGTTCGTTCGTTCTATAGACTTCCAAATAGGAGATTTTTTCCTTGTTCGTCTCTGTTTATATGTTACGATGCTACATATTTTTCCGTTGCCACAGCCTATAAACTCTGGCACTAGGGCAAGCCATTCGGCCTTTACAATATAATTAAACATTCTTATCCGTGGCGGATTTGCAGCCCAAAGTTAATGCACAAACAGTTTGTGTAGGTCGGATCACAAGTTTAGCTGCCAACTGCGGATACCCCAATCTTGACTGAAGCTCACGCGAAGATTGGGTTATTTGCAGCTTGTAGCTAACATCATAGCCGTCAAGTTGTATGATTCTACCTATAACACTACACATCAATACTTTTTAACATCAATGTTTTTAAACTGGTTGTCCAAAGTCGCAAACCAATTCTTGTGGTCTCGGGCAAAAACAATAAGGCACTACAGTATAAAAATAGTGCGACAGATGAGGTAGTATAGTTAAAAAATTGCTTATTTATTTTTATTATTATTAGTTTTATTTTTAATGGTTATTGGCCGTCTTAAAGGACGTTATTTCACATACTGAGGTAATTTACTACTCTACATAATACAATCTATCGGTTAAAAAGATGAAGAATAACTCTGCTCTGTATAAAAAAGGGGAATATAAAAAACACTTCGCAATAAATCACTCAACAGAATAGATTTACATTTAGAGATCATAAATAGATACACTAGAAAAACACATCTACCTACTTAATAAGCAATTAGATAACCGACCTCGTGATACTGTTTATGTTTATGTATACTTATAATAAATAATTGATGTAATACTTTACTGTATCAGATATTGTTATAGTATATTTGACCGTCGAACCACCGGAGGAGGTATACAATTCGAAGCGTATATATATTTTTTATTTATGTATAACCACGCACAACTTTTTCGTAGAAGTCCGATTTCAATAATTCTTTTTTTATTGGAAAGATTATACTTTGAAATTGGTCCCATTTAAACTTTATCGAAATCGGCTAAGCCATTTTTGATAAATCAACAATAATGTGAAAAGTGCTACATCGATCCGTGCGAAATATTCGCGAATTCTGTACGCGGTTGAAGTCGGTCATCCTAATTTTTGCAAAAAATAATCTTGTTTAAATAGGTATACTTTCTGCTACACGGGCTCCAGGGTCCCTGATTTTTGTCACTTAAAGTTTTAGAATGATTATAACGGTTATGTCAAAAATAGCATTAACGACTGCAATCATGGACTTGGCATTTTCTATGTTTGTTGTAATCTATGTACATAATTCAAATATTTCGACCGAATCAATGTATGCCAGTTTTAGACTATTGTTGATTTTTCAAAAACGACTCAGCCGTTTTTGGTATCACTTAAACGAAACCACCTCTAAAATATGATATATCAATCATAAATATAATCATCACAATCGATTCATAAATATACTCGTAATTAATTGGTGGAGTAATCGCGTAACATATATTACTTGAAAAAAAAACATACCTACGAGTACAGTCGAATCATGAATTCAATTAAAAAAGTTCTGTACTCATAAAATTGATCAACGACCTAATAATTAATAAATTAAAGCGTCGTTTCATTAAAAAAAAGCCTATTCATAGATAAAGTTAATTTTATTAACCGACTTCAAAGAAGGAGGTTATCTATTCAATTCGTCTGTATGTTTTTTTTGTTCATTTTCGTATAATATATAGTTGATCATATTTCAAAGGTAGTCTCATTTTAATTTTGCGAAATCGGCTGTACCATTTTTAAAAACTAAAAACATCAAATATTTTAATAACGATATACATGGATTCGTGCAAATTTTTCCAATTTTGTAAACTATTGATGTCGATTGAGCCATTTTGGCGAAAAATAAGTATTGGAGAGAAATAATTATTGGATCAAAAAATTAATGTAATATTTTATTTCGAACAGATTCCAAGATGACTACAGCCAGCGTGCTGATGACGGTTACGACCAGCTGGAACGTGTCGAGCGAGAAGATCGAAAAAGAAGCACGTCTGAGCAAGAGCATCAAGAACTGCATCACCGAAGCTGCCGAAGAGATCCGGGAGACGCCCGTGATCAGGGACCAGGCCCTACGCATCATGAGGGAATGGATCCAGCAGAATAACGACATCAGGAATGTACGACAAGGTAAGTAAAGCAAAAGGAGCGCGGCTGACTAACAGCATCAAGAAACAGGATGTCTGACCATCATCTAGAGTGTGTTTTACGAGTTACTTCAATTAACTTGGAATCAATTTCGACGCTTTAATTAACATACAGTCAAAATTTCATCTGTCACACCGACCCAGCACGTCAAAACAATAAAATGCATTATACCTAGAATTCTACATGATTTATTTTTGTTGCCTACCTATTTAATTAGATAAATCCTCTTCGGCCCGCGGAAATTTTGTAATTATTTTATATGGTCCATCTCTAAATCTATTTCCCCATCCCTGGTCTAATATCTCTACACACCCATGTCTCTTTTCAGATGACGCCTTCATACTCCGTTTTCTGCGCCAGAAAAAGTACAGCATCCCAATGGCGCAGCAGACTCTGCTGAAATATCTTAGCTTGAGAAAATACTACCCCGACGTATTCAAGAACCTAGACTGCGAAGACGATAAACTGAGAGAAATCATCAATGACGGGTAATTAGAACATGTAAACTTAGTTTTATGGGCATACTTGCTTTTGCTCGCGGCTCCGCCCGCGTAATATTTTGATTTTTGACCGACGATACGGAGGAGGTACTCAATTCGACGCGTATATTTTTTTATGTATAACTATACTCCATAAAATTTAACTTGATCTCTGCGACAGTTACATATTGACATATTTAGAGTTGAGACAGTGGTGGAAAAAATCGATTTTTAAACAATGTTGTAATGGAATCGAATGAGTAGTTGAAGGTGACAAATTGGATTTTATTTACTTACTATTATTTAAGATCAAGTATGTACACATGTAAATAATTTTATGATATTAATTAAATACTCATAATAATGTAACGATAGTATTAATCGACGTTTTTCACTATTATCGATGCTAATGTAACATATAATTGGGTTTAATTTAATTACACATGTAAAAAAGTTATAATATTAAAATATACAATAAAATTAATGATAAATTAAGTTTTATTTAAAATATCGTCAGTATAAACTATCGATATTTTAATTAAAACTCTATCTAAAACTCTGTGGTCACGATCATTCGTCGCCCATCACTAATCGACATGCCCATAAAGAATGACATTGACAGGTACTGTCTGTACTATTAAGAAATTCAGGACTTCATAGGCGTGATTTTTCTGACAGCTGTCGCAGAGATCAAGTTAAAATTTATAGAGTATAAGCATAATTTTTACGCAATGGCCCGATTTCAATAATTCTTTTTTTATTGGAAAGAAAATAATTCAAAATTGGTCCCATTTATATTTTATCAGAATCGGCCGATAAATGATAATGTGAAAAATGCTACATCAATCCGTGCGAAATATTCGGTATGAATAGTCGGTCGTGCCATTTTGACCTCGGGAATAGGTCTTTTCGAAGTAAAAAAAATATTTGAAATCGGTACCCAATTGGTGAAAATATCGATGAATATACACAAAAAAACATACGTAGAAGAACACAAAACTTCCTTAGTTTTTTAAAGACGCTTAAAAACGAACGAACGTGGAATAAAAGTTCACAAGAGCGTGTCATGACAGCTATTATTGCACATAATCTACCTTTATGGCATCTAAAATGTTACATAATATTTAACCTTTGCAATGAATAATAAATTAGTAATTACATAGTATGAACCTATTGTTAGACCTATTGTTAAACTTTTGTATCTGGTTTTTGTTAACATAAAATGTAATTACTTAGGCAAACTTACGTGGTTTAGGTAGTCATATAAATAAATAAATCAATTCTTTGTTCGACCAAAACAAAGTTTACATATTTTATCTTAACTAAGCTAGAATAATTGACTACAAAATTATAATAGGTTTCTGTTGTCGAACTAGCCCGAAACCTGTGTTTCAGCTTACAGCGCCCCTATATGCACTTTTCCAGATATAACAGACTTGAAATCTTAAGTTTCAAAAACAAGACGAATAAAACTAAACAGGTAGGTTAGCCGTACATAACCTAACCAGCTTAAATTAATTCAGAATGACGGTATTTACAAAAATGTCTAGTTATTATTAAAATTGTTTCCTAAACATTCAATAAAGACAAGCATGCTTGTTACAATAAGTTTAACTATAAAAAAAATGTTTGAAATTATTCGTATATCTAGAGGCATATATCTCATAGCGATGACACAAATATATTTCGGTATATATTACAGGATGTAGAAATAAAATACCGGCAAGTGTGAGTCGAACCCACGCCTTAAGAGTTCCGTACTATTTATTTTGTAGGTCATACATATTTTATATTTTATTAGATATTTTACGATATTTTTTATCCACCAACCCACAAAGTACCAGCGTGGTGGATATGGCCCAATCCCCGTTCGTGGATAGGCCCACGACCTTCAGTGGACTGCTAGCACAGGAGCGAAACGCGGAAAAAAGACCGGGCAAGTGCGAGTCAGGCTCGCACACCAAGGGTTCCGTAGAAATCCTGGAAATTTCACAAAATTTTAAAAAGGTTGAAATCTCTTTTGCATAAATAAATAGTCATCGAAAAATGTTTTTATTTTATTATTATCTATTTTTGTGTTTGTTGTTATAGCAGCAACAAAAATACATTATCTGTCTTGCTACCACCATTCACGAGATACAGACAGACGAATGGAAAGTAGAGTCTTAGCAATAACCGTTTTTACTCTTTGGATATGGAACACCAAAAAGAACATATAGGCCAGAGTAGAACCTTTAAAAATAATAAAGATTGAAAAAAAAATAATAGTAGGATGAAACCCATTAGAAAAGGAGGGGAATATTATAAAAATAAAAGGAAAAATAATTTACGGGCGATCTGAGTTCGGGAAGGGGTTGAGGGGGGGGTTTTAAGGGGAAAAAACGGTTTTTCTCGATTTCCGGCAAAACTAAAAGTTCTATCGAAAAAAGTCAAATAGCAAAGTTGTAGGTAATAAAAAGATCTAAAACTTTTCTATTGACACTTTTTAACCTCAAAATTTATGTGAAAAATCCAAAAAACCGAGTTTTTGGTTTTTTATTTTTATCTTTTACAATAATATTTTTTTTTTAACAAAATTTGGTGAAAACTTACCTTTTTATGTCCCAAATACGCTGTAATTTATTTGATTAAAAATATTAATTTTTTTCACCTTATTTTGAATGAATATCGAAAAAACACCCTAATTTTCAATCGAAAATTCAACCGTCAAAATATCAGCTTTTTTCAAAAAGTTGGTATGTTTTCTGTTTGTTGAAATCTCTACTTTCCGATGGTGAAAAAAATATATATGTTACTATAGTAAATCTTCTCAGAAAATGCAAAAAATCGAAAATAAATATTAAAGAAATAAATGTCAAAATGTACTAAAAATATATTATAAATGTATAAAATATATATAGAAATCGGCCAAAAGTTTGTTATTAAAAATATATTTACGATATATATTTTATATATTTTTTATAGATTTTTAATATATTTTTTATGTATTTTGAAATATTTTTTTTTCATGGGATTAACTAAATTTGTTTGTCTAAAATTAAGGAGATTATTATTTTTCTATCTTGTACTAAAATATCATTTAATTTCAATCTTTAGGTTATGTTACGTTAAGCATACTATTTTTTAAAGAAAATATTACGATTTTTATGTTTGAGTTGATTGATAGAGATAGTATTTACCTTCCTACGCATCATGCTTCATATTTATATAGTAGTGCGTTCTCTAATTAAAATAAAACTATTCTGAGACCGCGCTATTTTTCCCAGTCACACAAATCTTAAAATTTAATAACGCAGATTTATAGTTCCAATTGCTAAACTCCAAACAATGGACATGGACATTTAAATGGGACATAGACACAGCCATCATTTCGAACGAAATGTCTCCGACGCCAACGTTGCGAAAGAAAGTCCCACGCCCTTGAACTTTGCTAAATCAACAAAACGTGAAACAAAAACTGGTTCTAAATTTTCTTCACTACACGTTGCGTCACAGTGTGATATAATTCCCTTGCTTTGTATTTCATAACGGTAATTTCTACATTTGCAGGTACGTGGCCGTTTCGCCGCTGCGTGACGCGAAGGGTCGACGGGTCATCGTTTATAACATGAGTGAGACACTTTTCTTACTTACTTATTTGAACTGTGTCATTTAGGTTTGGTACATTTTTCTAACTGAACGTAAAATGTACGTAAAATGAAATTTCCCGCACATTTCAAATTTCTTCAGTAACTGGTTATGAAACAGAGAAGAAAATAGTCCTTTTTATAATTTATTCTGTCTAGTGCAATGTGGTTCGGGGGGACAGACTGGAATAATTCTTTTTAATAACTAGTTTGGAATTCAAACTTGGAGTAAATTTCCTTTTTCGTAGCTAGTTATGAAAAACAGTTGTGAACTTGGACCGGCATTTAAGGCAGCGATTTGATGTGTTTTACTCATCGACTTAGGATTTTTTCATGGTTTTACTAAACGTTTACGATTAGATATAAATAAGTAATACAGATTAGCCAAGGAGAATAAGTCTCCTCCCTTTTTTGCCAATCAGCCAAAGGTCACTTGCCCTCAACTAAAGGATAAAAATTATAGACTATTATAAGTCCTAATCATCCCCTTTCGACTTAAATAGTGCAGGGCAAGCAGGTAGCTAACTTTTACAATAAGCTCAATACATAATAAGAGAAAAAAAAACTGTTGCATACATTGTTCCGATTCCATGTTGCGATTATTTACAGCACAGCTGTTTTTTTCTCAGATTCCGATTAGCCCCATAGTAGTTAATAATCACCCCATTTGGCTTAATACAGGACAAACAGATAACCCTGTACAAATTCTTAAATAACTATTTTGATATAAAAGGCAGGATTTTAGAGACAAATATTAGCTACAGAAGATATCATATGGTCGTAGACGATTTGTCGATGAGTTTACAATGGACCAAATGGCAATTTATTCAATGAGTACTAGAGCAACCGTATCGGCATTGACCGTATTAAAGTTTCATATCTTGTAACCGATCAAAGAATCTTCTTCTTCTTTGCTCATTCCGGCGTTAGGTGGTGAAACCGATCAAAGAATAGTACATAATATTTCAAAAGAAGATTTGCAAAGGTTACATTTTAGAAAATATAATCATCTATCGCCATATCAACGCCACTGCTTTACGTAATAAATTAATTTGTTACTAGAAATTACGACTTTTCTTTGTTTTAGCGAACTAAGAAACGTTTTAGAGACAGAAATAGTTTAGGAAATTATCTAATTAACAAGAAATACTTGAAACTATGACATCTGTGGATATATGTATGTATAAGTACACTGTATTTCTGGTTGCCTATATCTTCAAATAATGATCAAAATTTGACTACACTACATTGGAAACACAAGTCACACCTATTCACACGTCATCCATTTGGACGCGTCGTCAGTGGGGCCCCGGAGCTCATTCATAATCGTCGTTTACTTTTTTTAAGGCACGTAATTAGTTAGCAATTTATTCTTTCAAAATACTAATTAAGGTAAACGACATGTTTTAAGTATGTAGGTAAGTATGTGCGATTGCGTGCTGGCGGATAGTTATTAAAACATTGACCGTCTCACCACAAAAGTTATACGCACGATTTAGAGAATGTTTAACAGTACAAATTGCACGGTTAAACAGTTGTATAAAGCGTGTTTAAATCTATTGTGGAATGGCGGTGAATATTCTGTAAATGTGTTTTTGTCACGGCTATCGCGAATTCTAATCTGTATTGCGAAAGTTTTTTGTTATGAAATGATTGATTTCAATATTTATTTATGATCGTTTCTGGTTTGGTAAAACTGTACCATGTTCGATTCTCCTTTTTCTGCCCAAACAAAATTATTTTGTACGTAGATAAGTAATAGGTAATTATGTTATAATGTTCTTCAATACAATGCTAGTATCTGCTTACATGACGCCATCATTGCCAATGCCAAAAACCCATTCATCTACAGTCCATTGTTTCTTTATTTGTGATTTTTATATCACCGCCGGCCCTGCCGGAGACCACCATATAGTAGGCGCGGTTCCAGCCCTCAAAAAAGGCTTACGAAAAATTGGACCAAGGGCGTGCCCAAACCGAATAGTAGCAAGGATTAACTGTCTCGGTGGCTCAGTGGTTAGTGACCCTAACTTCTGGGTCAAAGAGGCGTGGGTTCGATCCCCATCCAGGGTAAATTGTATAAGTTACAGTATAAATGTATTTAAATATAAGAATAAGTGTATAATATAATAATATTTCAGTCTCTGGTAGCCATATCACAAGCTTTGCTTAGTTTGGGGCCAGAGGCCGTGTGTAAGATGTCCCAAAATATTTATTTATCGTGCTGCAAACGCTATCGGTCGATTAAGACTTAACAGTCGGCATTTTTTCGACTCGCGCCAGTCATTTGCACCACGAGAGAGAGCGGGAAGAAAAGCGAAACGAACGCGCACATATTGTGCGCGCTCTGACGTGCACACAATATGTCCGCTGATAGGCCCAGGTGAGGTGAAGTCATACCACCTTTGCCCTGGATTTGCGCTCGATTTTAGGCATCAACGTGCATTTAATGAATATAAAATAAAGTATGTGTATTAGTCTTTGGCAGCCATATCACAAGCTTTGTAGACCGTGTGTTAGATGTCCCTCAAAATATTGTTCTATAGTTTATGACCATGTCCATATTTCCCATAAAAGAAGTTTCGCGCTATACATGAACAACGGGACAAGACTCTAGCTAACTCTTTTTGCAGGCAAATTCAACGCGAATAAATACGACTGCTGGGCCATGAGCCGCGCGCACATCCTGATCTACGAGAGCCTGATGGACGACCCTCTCGACCAAATGTGTGGCTTCGTCCACGTCGGAGACGGCAGCGGAGTCACCAGCGCCCACATCATCACTTGGAACCCTGCCGACTTCGCCCGGCTCTTCAAGTGGGGAGAGGTGAATAACTTTATTTCATTACGAGTTTTTGCTCGTGGCTTAGCCCGCGTTATGTTTTGATTTTTGTGCTATCCCATATGAACTTTTTATTTTTTTAAGGAAAAAAGTAGCTTAAGTAACTTCCCGTCTTTCAAACTATGTCTATCCAAAAAATCAAGTTAATCCGATGCTCCGTTGAAATACGCTTGCGGATTTATTTATAATATTAGTAAGGATAAGGATGGAATACTAGCGAAGTTTTTGCACATTTTAAAATAATATATAACACAGCTTCACTACGCGGGACAGATATGCGTACTATGCGAGATGAGACCGCGTGCTAGTACTCCAACCTTGAAAGATCGCCAAATGCGGTCGATACTATAGTAGAATTACTATCTACTAAATAAAGCATGAGTGTGAGTAGTACCTGTATTTTAATTTAAAACACAATTTTTACTTCATCATCTATTCAAAATTTAAGAGCGCGGCTCTTGTCGGTGGAGCAACTTCTAATTTCGCGGTCATCCGCCAGTGCCTTCACCCCCTGTACGACATGCCATCTATCTTCTCTTTTGAGTTGGATGTCATCGGTGGTGCCTTCCTCTCTTATTTATTTAATTAATTCACAAAATATTTTATTTATACGTCAATATATCTAAAAAATAACGATTTAAAAACTACAGAGAGCGCACTGTTAGAAAGATGTATGATTAGGTATACCTAGTGACTGTAAATTCAATATCAATAGGTATTCTAGCTAGGATGTACCTAGTATAGTTGTAACGTCACTAAGGCATGCTAAGGCCAACTTTTATTAACTAAGGGGTCAACGACGAAATCGCGAAGAAAATATCAATGCGGAAATCTCTTGAGAGTAACCATTTTGTAATGTGTGTGTGTTTTTCATAATGTGCTTGACTAATAAAAGATACTTATACTTTTACCTTTTTATTATATTTTTTGATACTTTATTATTTAACCACAATATTCTCAACCAAATCACAATAGATACCTAATTATCTAGATATCTAGGCAAGAAGCAAATTCACAGATCTCTTTCCGCTGTTCGCTATTGCCCAACGTAATTTTGTTTAGGCATACGCACCTAGTTATTAGGTACATTTTGATGCGCATGAATTATTTCTGATGTACAATTAACGCTCCTTCTGTAACGCACTTTCGAAACTAGTTATATAAGTGTAGCATTTATATAGTTGTTAACACGAATTGTAGCGTAATTTTTAAACAGGCGTGACTAAGACAAAAGTGTAATATTGCTGACTCATTCTGATACATCATCGGAGATTCAACGGATCACATCTGTTTCACTCACACCTTTGCAAGCTTGACCACAAAGGCATTAAATTTTAACACCCTTATTTATGCCCTACTCTATTAAGCCCTATTATATTTTGTGTAAATATTAGGCCCAATTATGAAGGCGCCAACGTAGTTATATCAGCAATTTGGAATAGTTCTGTTTCATTTTCACTTTAAGCATTCGATAGAGAGAACACTTTTTACGTTGCTAATAAATTTACGTTAATGAAGAAGTCAATGTTTTGAAGTTTCACATTAAATCATTTAGCGGAAAAAACAGTTTTTAGTGAAAACCCATTTTCCCTAAAACTATGTTTTACGACATGTTTTTGCTAAATTACTGCTGCAAGTTTAAACTAAGTCAATTAATTTCAGTAGATTCTGATTGGAATTAGCCTCGCAAATTGTCTTAACAAAACTGGAATATCATAAAGGCACTATGCTATACCTACTTATTTAAGAATTAGGTTTATGTTGTAGCACAAACATACTTAACTGAACATTAGACCTACTGTTTAACAAACAATTACCTACATGATATAAGCGTCTAGCATATTTTAATAATTAATTAACCATATTCACAAAGAACCTGCTTGTTGACTTCAGTAATTGTTTATGCAGTGGGCAAGTAATGTAGATAATGGATGTACTTATTCATCATCATCGTATCAGCCCTAGAACGTTTACTGCAGGAAATTATGAATCTTTACTAATATCATAAACTTGGAGGGTAGTCTATGCTAAGTTGTTTTTGTTGGTTTGCTCCTCATTCAAGCAGTAACGGAACAAAGTATTGATTTGATTTTTGACATGAACATAGTCTGAAAGACGGAAAGTGACATAGGCTACCTATTTTTTATCCCGACAAAAATAATAGGATCCTATGGGATTGTACAAAAACCAAAATTTCACGCGGGCGAAGCCTTGGGCAAAAAGTAGTCAATGTCCACCCGGTCGGTGGACGTCTTACCCTGCGCTTACCAGTACACGATCCGCTCGAGAACTTTTCGAGCCCAGACTATCGACTTTTTTCTTTTTTTTTGGTCGTCTGTCCTCCATACTAAGTGCCCTGCGCCCTGTCGTTTCAGCTTGCCAATTATGTCGATAACTTTGATGTATCTACGGATCTCTTTATTTCTGATAAGTAAGTTCGCTAGCCCTGGTGTCAGAATTTTTAATCCGCCTGTAGGTTTCTGACAAGGCCAAACGGCTAGAGGCTAATACAACCGGGGTTTAATTGACATGTCGCCCGAGCCACAGTAGCGCTTAGTTGTAAACGCCACTCGCGGTCACCCGTCCGTAGACTGACAGTACGGAACGTTGCTTAACTTTCGTGATCGCTGACAAACATCTAGTCAAACTACGCTATGAGCATTATTTCTGATTATGATAGTGGATGTTCATATGTACTTATTGTCTATTCTATTGTTTATAAAGTCAGTTAGCCAATTTACTCATAGCTGTGATGTAATATGAAAGAAACGGGCCTACCAACCGACCTACATAGTTTTGCCAACCATTGCGTATGAAACTATAAACAGTGCCATGGTAGGTACCAAGTCATTGATTTATGAGTTCGTACTATCTCGATGATTAGAGCAATATGTAGGTAATTATGTACACAGGGTTATACAGATCTCGTGTAGTAAACCGAAAGGAGATGATTCAAACCATCATTATGAAAATCTTTTAATATGGGATCAACCTCGAATTCGAGAAAAATAATCAGCGGTTTCATACATTTTGTCGAGAGATGCATAAAATGGATTTTTGTATGAAACAGCTGATTTTATTTCTTGGCTTCCGGGTAGGCCCATAGTGAAAGTTATTCATAATGATGGTCTTAAGGGGGTGGCTCCTTTGGGTATTACATAGTACAGTGCCCTGTACATCATCATAACAACAACGTTTGTTCTACTACTTTTGTATGGACTTTAATATTTTATTACAGCTCGGCGTAGTTTGACTAGATGTTTGTCAGCGATCACCAAAGTTATGCAACGTTCGGCACGGTCATTCTTCGGATCTTGCAACTGAGTGCTACCGTGGCTCGTATGACACCGGTAAATTCTAGGCCCTGGTTGTTTTATCCGTTTAACTATGTCATGGCTTTGAGGCGGCCTAGAAATTCAGACACCAGGACTGGTCACCCCGCCTATACGAACTTTACTTTTGTTTGTGTGTATGTATGAATGTTTGTTACTCTTTCACGTAAAAACTACTCACAACTACTTCAGAATAACATATAGGCTTTATTATTATATACTACGGGACTAATCGCGCACTCAAATTACGAGATAAATAAATACCTCCTCATCCCGACGTTTCTATCATACTTAATATTATAAATCCGAAAAGTTTGTTGGTTTGTTCCTCTTTCACGCACCAACGGAGCAACGGATCGACTTGATTTTTGGCATGGATATAGTTCAAAGGCCGGAAAGTGACATTTTTTTTTATTTCGAATAGGTTTGCGTTTGACTACACACTGCCTGATGTTAAGCAGATATGCGGTCTAGGATGTAGCACGCTTACCTAGAAGATACCTATTTACTCGATATTTGAAGACACCTACATTGTACTTTAACGGAAAGACAGACTCAGGCAAAGCGTTCCACATTCTGGCAGTTCGTATGACATAGGCTACTTTTTATCCCGAAAAAATAAAAGGTTCCTGTGGGATAGCACAAAAGTCAATATCCTCGCGGGCGGAGCCGCGGGCAATAGCTAGTAGTACATAATAATAATGTGCTCAAATCGCGAAAGCACGAGTATATAGGCTATAATTTATAAAGATATCACGTGAAACGAAATTCGCCGGGTCAGCTAGTAAGCAATATTTTTCTTCTATCGTTTCAGCAATCAGTGCCGATGAGGCACAAGGAGATTCATCTGATAAATGTTCCGGCCGCCGTCAAGTACATCATCGACTTCGCAGCGAGCAAAGTTTCACAGAAAATGTCAGAGCGCCTCAACGTAAGATATTTCTTTATTACTAGCTTTTATTTAGTTTCGCCTGTCCCGTTGTCTGTCTGTAATTTCCCGGTTTCCGATCGAGCTGAAATTTGGCATACAATTCGAATAGTTCGCTACTCGAATTCTGTAGGTACCTACACGGTTAATATTGGTTGTGCCATTTTTGGCTAAATACAATTATATTTATTTTTATTTACAATCTTGAAGCATCGAAAATTGATACATTGCTTCGTGTGCAATGTGGACAAGATCCTCACCCTGAGGAGTGCAACGTGCTAATAACGCCTTTAATGTTGTTATTATCATCAATGGCTCTAAAACAGCTTTGAGTAATTCATTGAAATGGTAATGATATACAATACCACAAATGGGAGGCATATGAATCGAAAGATGATTATAGCCCCGGACCAAGCGCTAAGGAACCCAGCTGACTTACTCCGGTGTATTGTTGTAATACCCCGGCCGGCCATTATAACGTAATGCCAAAAATTCAGCTTTTTGAAAATGCTTGCCTTTTTGTGCGCTCACTTCCGCTATTTGACAAAGAAACAAATGTAGGTACGAACAATTAATAGCAATGTAATATAACTCTGGACCCCCATCGGACATCAACCTTCCGAGCTATGTGTCCTTCCCATTACCATTTCAACCCGCCAATCCCAGCGGATTGACACCAAGCGAAGAAGAACCAAAGTTAGCGACATAACCGCTGGGCTATGTCCCTAAATTTATTTCTTCTACGGATCTCCTCATTCCGTATTCGATCTCGCAGAAGACTCCGAGCATAGCCCTCATCAACATAGTTTTGCTAATTCATTTGAAAACAATCGGATAATCGATTATTATGGATTAGGTACCTACATTATTTCAAAAACAGTGAGATTGAGGATAGTGTCTCTATTGGCATAACAGATACATCTCTATTAGTAGGTAGGTACCTATATATGAACCTAAAGTCCTAGACCGTATCATCATTGGCGTTAGAATTTGTGGAGAAGGCCTTGAAGTTGAATTTGGTGGGGTGTTTTAACGAGTACCAAAATTCTGTGTTAATTTGCTGGATCTTAGCAAGCGTTCGCTGTGTTGTGTGGGGACTCTGAGACAGTGTAAGCGCTAGAGGAATAAAACCCTTGCTCCCTCTTAATTTGCCAATTTTCCACGCTAATGTGCCACTATTATTGTAATTGTAGTTATATAACAATATCTGATAAAATCAAATCTATTTAGAAATAAAAAAATCGTCAATATTCGCACGGTTGTGGTAGGCGCATGCAAATGTTACCAATACGCATTATTTATATTCCGCCATTCTTAAAACCTGCTTATGAAAACGAGGTCAATGTAACACTATGACTAAGCAGCGCAATCCATGAGGTTGATTTACAAAGAGCTATAAGAGCCGTGAGTTGGTATAAGTCAGGTGGAAGCGGAAGCGTGCCCGTAGTATTTATATAATATTCCTCTCTGCCGTAGCCCCGACACCAGGCACATAACCACCCGCCTGCCCTCGAAGTGTGATGGCATCCATAAAGGATCTCCTTGGTAAAAATAAAGGTTAGGCCTGGTGTCAGAGATTTTCCTCGCAAGCTGCGACTCAGTAGCCGCGGTCTGTGCAAATGTGTCACCTATGTCAATGCAAATGCTACACATGCAAAGATAGTGTACCCATGTCAATGCAAATGCCACTCACGTCAATGTTAATGCCACCCAATTCTTCCATACAAAGAATTACTGTACCGTTGCTCTCTTCTTATTCGCTAAAGTACACTTGTACGTACGTAGTCAGTCAAGGTACTTTACGAGCAATACAAAATCAAACTGATCTCTATAGCCTGAACCAAACATTTTGGCGGTTGTGTGTTCCAAGCTGATGTTAACCCAATCCTTTTTTTTTATTCCTTGTAGGTTTGCGTTTGACTTCATACTGCCTGATGTTGAGCAGATATGCGGTCTAGGATGTAGCACGCTTACCTAGAAGATACCTATTTACTCAGGATTTAAAGAAATCCACATTTTACTTTCGCGGGAAGACAGACCCAGGCAAAGCGTTCCACATTCTGGCTGTTCGTATGAGGAATGAGGATTCGAAACGCTTTGTTCTAACGCGGAATGTCCACCATAAAAGGGTGGCGCTTTGGTCGCGTCTGCCTAGCCGTAGTCCGTACGTTAGAAGAAAGGGGCAGGTGGGACCAGATTGTGCAACTCCTGAGCGCACTCTCCGAAGTGAATCCGATAAAAAGCCGACAAACACGCCACTTCATGCCCTAGCTCAGGACTTTGCAGCTGTGACTTAGTCAAGGTGTTGTTGTCAATCAGCCTCCTGGCTCGCCGCTCAATCGACTCCAGAGCCTCCAGTTAAAATTTGGCAGAGCCACCCCAAAGGTGAGAGCAGTATTCCATGCAAGACCTGACTTGTGCTTTATAAAGGCTAAGTAGTTGCTCAGGTGTGAAATACCGTCTCACCTTAGAGAGAACACCAAGTTTTTTGGAGGCTAATTGGGCTTTTGACTCTATGTCCTCCTGACTGAAGCTCACTTAACAGTTGTGCCCAATCCGCGGGTTACTCGCAACTTGTAGCTAATTTCACAGCGGTCACGATGTTTGATTTGGCTATGCTAGATTCATTTTAACGTAGTCATCAATGTTTCAGATCCACTGCAATACTAAAACACTCACCAAGAAGATCGACGTCGCGTGCCTTCCCAAGGAGTTCGGTGGAAAAATACAGTTCAGCGAAATGGTGTCCTACACGAAGAAGATGCTCCAAGAGAGAAGACAGGCCATATTAGACTTGGACGATATGGAACTTCTCAGTACGAGAGGCATAATTTCGTCTAGAAGGCCAAACGGCGCCCAGCCCGGAGAGGGGTCCGTAGAAGGCAGCTTCAGAAAATTGGAGATAGATTAAGCAGGCATTTATTGATGGTTGACCACGAAAATACGCACCTTACTTATTGTGCAAGTGACTTGGATCAGGTTGCTAAGAAACGTAGTCCTTTGCAGTAGGGTTATCTAAATGATACAGAGTCAAATTTATTTACTGAGTTATTTTGCTCCATCTATACTCTACATGGCCCGCAGGTAGATACCGCATTATATTTAAGATGCTCTTGCTCAGATTCCCGAAATTTGATGAAAGAGCTTATTTGGCAGTTGCGTAGAAATGTAGCAGTCTCATACAGAAATGCAATTTGGAATCGGCTAAATGCATGAATTACCCGATTGTTATTTTGGCCTGAATCAACCTCTGTCGGCTTAGTACACCCTTTAAGCATAACCTGAGTATACAAACCACACTAGCACACCATGTATACTGAGCGCCACAAAAATTGAAAGATGGGAAGTTATAGCCGCAGATAACACTTCACCGTGATTCGCTAATTATTGCGCATGTGTGCACAATGCCTATACAAATGGCGAGCTCGTAGGGAACGCGCGGGAGGCACGAGGTTGGTGGCGGGCGGGTGTGCGCCGGCACTAACGTCTATATTTTGGCGTTTGCGCAGCTCTCTGCGGCTAACTTCCCATCTTTCAATTTGTGTGGCGCTCAGTATGCATTGTAAGCGATTGGAACAAAATTTTGAAAGCGTTTTAGTGTATTTACCATCGATACCTATTTAGTATAAATTGAATTGTTTTTGTGATATTCCTCGTCGTACTGATATTTGCTGAGTTTAGGTGTACCTGAGGGATTAGTCCAGGTTTACACGTAAATTAAAACTACAGCTGTTTCCGTATGGCTCTATACATTTTTGTTCAGCGCCCCTGGAGGAAACGAGGAAGAACTAACCAAAATGTATGGAGGCATACGCGAACGCGAAAGTTTAAGTAAACTACGCAAAGCCTGTACTAAGGGCCCTGTTAATTTTTAGCTATACAAGGCAAGATACTTTTGATTTTGCCTATACAAAAATAGTTTCTAAGAGAAATAGAATTCGATTCAACCAGCGCGTATTGTATTCTAGTTCATTAGTTTCAGTATAAGGATGTCCACTGCTCAACATAGGCTACCCTCCTTAGTGAGTTACATAGTTATTATAGGCCGAATTATGAAGGCGCCGTCGTAGTTATATTAGTAACTAGCTGCGCCCCGCGGTTTCACCCGCGCAGCTCACGATTGTGTTGGGTAAAATACTGAGTAAAATGTCTTATTTAGAATATTTCGTTTTTCTTTTCACTTTAAGCATTCGATATAGAGAACACTAAACTTGTTAAGTTACTATTGAATTTACGATGGCGCCTTCATAATTAGGCCTAAAATACTAATTTAGTACTACGTAGGGCGTGTCCTAATAGAAATAGTACAACTGAAGCGCAATATTTTACTTCTTAGTTCCGTCTTTATAAATTAGTCGTGTAAAGGTGTTTGATTACAAGAGATTATTATAAACTAAAAATTATTCACGATAGTGAAAATTTATGAAAGTGTTATTTCTCATTTTATTATAATTATATAGTTCTTGTGATAGAAATTAAAATGTAACTAATTAAGATAAGATCTTAAGATAACGATGTTATTCTGAACTACCTTTGTAATAGCTATTATTATTTTTATAAAATAGTTAAATGGTTTTAATGGATTTGCGTATTATTTTTCAAAACTTTCACTAGGTATGGGAATTGTAAACTTCATAAATTAAGGGTACCGGGCCATTACTGAGAAATCATTATTACCGACTGCAAATGTTTGAGTTTCTGGTGCCATTACTACGTGGAGGGGATGACTGCGCAGCGCATGGGTTTCGTGCACAGCCATCCCCTCCACACTACCCTCAGCGCTAGACTTACGTGCCGCTACCTGTACGTGGTACAGTATATTAAGCGGTCTACACACCAAAGCCGCTGACCCGGCGGCACAGCCCGGCGGCTTAGTGCCGGCGGGTTAACCCGGCGGCTTCAGAATGTCCAAGCCGAACGACTTTGCCGGCGGCAATGCCGGCGGCACGACAGCCGCGGCATGTGGTGTTCTAGTAATTGCCAAATAGTCGTAGAGATGCCGGCGGGCAACTGACTGAGTGAGTGGAGAGGGATGCCGTCGGCATCGGCATGCTGCCCCGCCGGCTTGCCCGCGCGGGCGCAAGCCGGCGGCATGATTGTACAAAATAAGGCCGGCGGGTTGGGCCGGCGATCCGTGCCGCCGGGTCAGCGGCTTTGGTGTGTAGACCGCTTTAGCTCCACCTGTCCCTCTGATCTTTCAGAATCAAAATTGTCCCAGTGCAACGGAACCGCTATTTCGGTGGAAGGAAACGTTATAAAGAAGAGTTCGAAGTCAAAACTTATTCTTTAAGGTATCCCGAACTCCGCTGCAGGCAGCAGCAACACCGCATCTGTGCTGCCGCAGCACTACTGGTCCCCATATAATCTCTATGATGACTACATTTATATGAGACTACATTCCTAACTAAGCATTGTCGCGGCAGCAATATGAGGAAAAGTAGTGATGCGGCAGCACTGCTGCCTGTTGCTGCTGCCTGCAGCAGAGTTCGGAATCATTCCTTTAGGTATTTAAAAGCGGTATAATGCGGTCGAACCCATCGCACGACATGGAAAGCGGTAACGCAAACGGCAGCTGTGTGGGGGAAGCTTAAATTACAACTTCGCGGACTCCAGGGCCTGTGCCTAAATTACGCTCGGTTCACACTGGGAAATGTTTGAACTTCGCACGGTTTACGGAATATGTATGGAGTAGGTACTCGCAACATCCATAGACAACATATAGATTCTCCATTCAATCTGTCAGTTACGTATAAGTTCCTACAAAGGCGTTCGAAGTTCAAAAAACGGTCCCCTGGTCAGTTTTGTCGGATACTTTAAATGTACCAGGATACAGTATCAGAATACTGTGTCATGTGTGAAGTAGCTCGTACAACGCCATATGCCATCGTATCTGATAAAACCACAGATATCTGTAAAATAGATAAAAACCAGTAAAACGGAGATCAAGTGTAAACAGGGTTTCAGCCATCTATAGAGACTAGAGAAGATATTTCACCGTAAACCTATGCTTTGAATTGCTGATTAAAGCCGATTGTCTCAGCCAGAGCGCGAAATTCATTTTTTTTTTATGTTTTTTGCCTTTAACAGATAATCTACTTATTTCAAGTTACCGAAAACTTATTTAACGGCCATGTATAGCGGTATTGTTTATGAGTTATACATACACACTTAAAAACTAAATTAGTAGTCAATTTGTACACGTTATTGCATTAACTGATTTTCACTTTAGTTTTTAGTTAGTGGACTCTTGTGCCTAAACTGGACACTATCTTGATTTATAAGTGTACATATACCTCATTAACACTTTCATTCATAGCGCCAAATGAGTTTTTTTTTTATATTACAACGAACAGTTTATCTGCAAATTGCAAAAAAACTCAACAAAAAATTCGCGCGCTGACAGTGAATCCATCTTACTCGTAATTAGCAGATAACACAAATTTAAAATGCTATAGTAAATGTATCTTAACGTTTATTATACTCTGCTTAATGATAATACAAAATTTGACACTAATTTTAACTTATAAGCCGGAAACATACTATCGGACGCGGCTGACGGACGCGGCTAACAGCCGCGACTTAGCAATGTGCACAGTCTTAACACATCCGGTGTGCCAGATCGCTCTCGGACGTCCGAACGCACTCGGACGACCGAAGGTGACGTCCGCGACTTATGTCCGATAGTAATCGCAGGAAGGACCTGCTCGCAACGCCGAGCCACAGGCTAGTCAGGTCAGAGAAATCCGTATACATTTGTGGCCCGGTTGTCTATAACAGATTACCTGCCCCAGTGCGTGACGCATCTTCCGTCGCTGTATTTAAAAACAAACTGAAGGCATGGCTCCTACAGCATGTATTTTACGATATAGCCGAATTCATGAAATTACCAGAGGTAATTTAATTTCCATTAGTAGACTATTAATTTACCTAGATAAATTATTGTTTGTTATTATTGTGGCTCTGTAATGCTATTATATTGAACATTATAATGAAATTATATAATTTTGTAATATTTATGACATAATATCTGATATTTTGAATTGTAAACTATTTGACTTGTAACTTGGCGTTATTAATCAATTTGATTATGATTAGTGTGCACGGCTCAGTGTACTTTCATAGTCTAGGTCGCGGCTGTCAGTCGCGTCCGTAAGCCGCGTCCGATAGTATGTTTCGAGCTATAGACCGCAATGAAATTACGGTAGAGTAAGAGCAAAAATAGAACAGCCGTGGCGTTAAGGTGAAATAACAATAAGATTTTAATCAGCAGCCAAGGTACGGACTACTTGGTAGACGCGAGTCTACTGATGAAAACCGAATTGGTGTCTACCAAGTATCAAACACTTTTAGCTGTACTAGCAATGACAGAGCAGTGTTGTCAACGTAAGAAAATTAGTAAAATGGCACACAGGCGACCTCATCTACGACGCTTCTCTTTTTGCACAAACTCTATAATAAATACAATATGTATGTATGATGCCCAGATACTTCAACAATTTTCGCACGGAATACGTGCATAGTGCAAATATATGCCGAATAAAACTCCTTGTCGGCTGTGAGGTTGGCTACAAGCTGTGGATGACCCAATCCTGAGTGAAGCTCACTTCACAGCTGCGCGAGGATTGGGTTACGCGCAGCTTGTAGCTAACTTCACAGCCGCCAAGATGTTTGATTCGGCTTCGGCTTATAACTATTTCCACAGTTGGAACTTAACATCATTAGTATCATAAGAAACATTGTTTTAAATACAACAAGTGTTAGGAATGTGGATAAAAATTTTGTGCTTCTACATTTTTGAGTAGCTCTCCCATTAATCTAAATTTTCAACCATCTTCAAAATAGAAAGTTCTTAATTCGACTGTACTCATGCAGTGTTTTTTTTTAGTATGTAACAGAATTCTTCCTCGAATTCCGGGTTGGTTAAATAGTAAAAGTTGTTCATAATGGTAGGCTGAAACCTGTTTCCGCTGAGTACACCGTTTCTGAACAACCCTGTACTGGCAGTTTAACGGGAACTATTAAAATGCTCACCAAAATACATTTCGCGACTTAACAATATGTACCAAACAAAATACATGTAATGCTTGCCAAAATGGATGAATGCTCACCAAATATTATTTCACCGTAACAGTAGTAACATTTTGGTGCCTACCAAAATGTTACTACTGTTAGGTTAGGTTTTTTTATAAACGCTTTGTAAGCTTTCACTAATAGAAAACACTATATTTTCTGTGGATTGTTAGTAAGGTTGAATTTTATAACAGCCTGAAAACCCTTCCACTTACTTTACCTGCCGGGCTAGTATGCACGCCACAAATTATTTCGTTCGTAGTGTCAGAACGCGATAGCGTTATGGCAAAGTATATATCTGTCACTTTTTCACACGTCGAAATGAGTTCTTTTCGTGGCTATTTGTGGTCGCATGCTTGACTAGCTGGGCAATTAATTGTTAAAAGGAAGACAAGTACGCGAAATATTCGTAATATCAAGTTAGTGTTACAACAAAATATTTGATCTGAAATGTTGATCTAAAATTAACTTTACGTGCATGTAATAAAAATAGCTTCACTTCTTTAATACTTTGGGAAACAATTTGGTGAGAATTTATTCATTGTAGACGGAGTTTAGATTTTTTTAAGCAAAATAAGATCATTTTTGGTATGCATTTAAACTAACTATAAAATTTGTTTACCTCATTGTGATAGACAACTAATATAAATGTATCTTTAGCAAAACTATAAAACAACTATATTTTAAAAAAATATTATGCGTTCAAATAATATCACAGTGGGAAATAAGGACTAACAACTAAAACTTTAAAATAACTACTTATACGTCATAACAACTAATTTTCTAGTGCAGTGGTTCCCAATGTTGTCTAGTGACCCATCTAATACAAGTTTACATACTCGGGACATCTCTAGGGAAGGAGAAACACCCAAACACCCATAAGGTTGTTGTTGCCAATTTTTAACGTACGATTTATTTATAGGGTTCCGCTAAATAAATCTCGTTGAATTCGAACCCACAGTTTTGGAGATATTTTGTCACCAAATATAAATAACGTTAATTCCTAAATGATCATAAGGAAAAACTACACTAACAAAAATATTTACGATTTACTAAAATTTCGCATTTTATGTGCAAATCGTTTGAAGGAATGTTTCATCCATCTCTATTTCCAAAATATACATGAAAAATTACTTACAATATCGAACAAATTTTTACTCTCGGATTATCTAGATATTTACAAGTTTTTACATATAATCTAGGGAAAGTATTTTTTTTACTGTCTCGTCTATGTCTTATACTCTATAAAATTTAACTTGATCTCTGCGACAGTTACATATTGAAATATTTAGAGATGAGATAGTGGTGGAAAAAAACGATTTTCAAACAATGTTGTAATGAAATCGAATGAGTAGTTGAAGGTGAGAAATTGGATTATATTTACTTACTATTATTTAAGATCAAGTAGGTATGTAAACATGTTAATAATGTTATGATATTAATTAAATACTCATAATAATGTAACGATAGTATTTATCGACGTTTTTCACTATTAACGATGCTAATGTAACATATAACTGGGTTTCATTGAATTACACATGTAAAAAATGTTATGATATTAAAATTTACAATAAATTTAATGATAAATTAAGTTTAATTTAAAATATCGGCAGTATAAACTATCGATATTTTAATTAAAACTCTATCTAAAACTCTGTGGTCAAGATCATTCGTCGCCCATCACTAATCGGCATGCCCGTAAAGTCTCACATTGACAGGTACTGTCTGTACTATTAAGAAATTCAGGAATTCATTTTTCTGACAGCTGTCGCAGAGATCAAGTTTAATTTTATAGAGTATAAGAATCTTGTATCTTAAAATATATGTACAATAATATACATTTACATATGCTTTTTATTCTAATTACGTTCATACGCATTTTTAAAACTACAGGTAAACATTTTACACCCTGGTTATTTGTTAGTGATTGCGACTGGCCATTCTATGACCAGTTGAAGTTATTTTTTTGCGATACTTTAACAATTTTCAGTTTCCTACTTTTGCCGATATCAAAAAATTAAATTGTATTAGCTTTCAAGTTTTCCGAGGTTAAAAAAAAGAAGGCACTCGCCCCAATTTAGACTCAATGTTGCGAGCATGACTAGTTTCTTTTATAATTTTACTAGCTGACTCGGTGAACTTCATCTCACCATCTGTCAATTGTCAATGACAACTTTTACATGCTGGAAAACTTTGTATGGGAAAATGATGTTTTTTTTCGCAACTTATACAGGGTTACAGACTAAGTCGACCTATTCCCGTTAAGCGTGTGTAGTTTACTACGTTTCTGACTGATTTGACTATAAAACACCATATCCTAAATCTCACAGTTTTCGAGATATTTCAATTCAAATACTTTTTGTAAAAGGTTTTAATTTCACGGACAATATTGGGTAGTGAGGTCATAAAACATTATTTTACAAGTAAAAATCAAATAAAAATAATAATACGACTTACATGTTTCAAAATATCTGAGCTGATAGCCGAAAATTGGGAATTTTATAAATACCAATTTCAAATATTTTTTTTAAATTTAGGATAGTGTATTTCATAGTCAAATTAGTCAGAAACAAAGTAAACTACACAACCTTAACGGAAATACGTCGACTTACCCTGTAACCCTGTATAAATTTTCTCATCTAAATCCTTCCCTTAACTTCTACAAATATTTCAAGATCAAAACCAAATCGGTACAGTTATTTTCGAGTTTTAGCGAGAATAACACCCACGATTCATTTTTAAAAATAAGATTTTATAAAGTAACCGGAGAATTCTACAGGATTATCCGGAACTGGTGTATAGACCGCGCCACACAAGTCGGCGGATGTGAAGTTAGCTACAAGCTGCACAATATCCAATCCTGACTGAAGCTCACATAAAGCCGCGCGTTGATTGCTGCCGTATATAACCTAAAAAGCCGTTAAACCACAAAACCAAATTTTTGGGTATCAACGAAACACGCGGGACTAGACAGATAAAGTACTTTAATTATGATTTAGACAATTATTTGCAAAAACGGCTTTAAAGGTAAGCTATTATTTGTAGAATAATGATGTTTTCGAATAATTATGGGATCATAGCGGTATTTAAGTTATGTTTTGTTGGATGACGACTTTATTGACTTGTAAAGTAGAAATAAGAATGTCAATAGCGTTTTAATTAATAGTTTTTTCACAATTTCTATCTTCTAAACTATAAACGATATGAAAATAATTCTTACAGTGACCGATAGATAATTTTAAACTCTATAAGAATGTGTTTAAAAGTGAAAAATTACCCCCTGTGGCTTAACGGTGTTATAGCTTGTTGTTAGCTATTGCGCAGCTTGTAGCTAACTTCACAGCCGTCAACTTGTGTGGCGCGGCCTATACTAAACCGAAAGGAAGCAAGCGATGAAGAACATCATATTGAGCAAATCTTACTACGGAGCCAACCCGGAATTCGAGAAAAAAATAGCTGTTTTTGGATGAAACAGTTGATATTTATTTCTTTACGGGTTGACCCCATAGTAAAAGTTGTTCATAATGTTGCTCTGAATCATTCCCTTTCGACTTAGTACAGGTCAAGCAGATAACCTTATATAACATTGAAAAAAAAACTATACCAATAAAATTAATGCTAATATTATGTAACTCCTATCCAATAAATACCCTTACGATCGATCATTGACAATTTAAAATTGACTGGAAGTCGTAAGTTTCAAAATACAGTATTCAAGCATCGGTGAGCTCTTTGCTCCATTTCGGTAGATCTTTTAGGCTATTGAATAAGTGTTTAGGGCTGTATGTAGTATTTTTACCGAAGACCACATACGACGGTTCTAAATGCTGCTGGCTTACTGATTCTGCAAGGAAATTCTTTACTGCGTCGATCTGCAGTTTGCTGGGTGGGGCTTCGGTGAAATCGCCTGAAAAGGTAATAATACAATTAATATATTTGAATGGAGCTCGGCCGTCGTACCTATACGTATTTACGTTGTTAAAAAGAGGAGGGAGGAAATTAGTATAACGTATTTTTTAATATATTGAATGTAGACTCGTTGTTTTTGTAGATCAGTAGAACTCGCGACAAATCTCTTTGACTGAATCTTCACAATCCTATATCTAATCATAATCATTTTTATTTGCAATATATTGTCTTAAATTTAAGGTTATACATTATAAATTGACCGTAGGCTAACTTCGTATGGCTAATTAGGTAAGTAATGGCTCGCATTTCAATGCGATCAAGGCAAGAGGAGGACAGGAGAGAGGAAATTAGTATAATGTATTTTTCTTTCGGTTACTTTCGTCTGTGCAGATGTTGATTTTTGTCTACATTTTCAATTAATCTCGACGAAACTTGGTTTAGGCCGCGTCACACAAGTTGGTAGAAATGAATATAGCTACAAGCTGCGCAATGACTGCTTCGGTGGCTCAGTGGTTAGTTACCGTAACTACTGGGTCAAAGAGGTGTGGGTTCGATCCCCACTCAGGGCAAGTATGTGATGAACATAGATATTTGCTCTGTGTCTGAGTGTTATTTAGTTACTATCTTTATAAGTATGTATTTAAAAATACCTTTTCACCGGGAACCATGAGGGGCGGGTTAATTGACTTGAATTTGTAAGTTTCGTTCTTATTTGCATTTATTTTTTAAATTTAAAAATATGTATAAGTAGTTTATCAGTCTCTGGCAGCCATATTACAAGCTTTGCTGAGCTTGGGGTCAGAGACCGTGTGTAAGATGTCCCCAAATATTTATTTATTTATTTAATATTCAGTCCTAACTGAAGCTCACACAAAGCTAGCTTTATTTCCGCTAACTTGTGTAACGCGGTCTATACACAGGTTAAATTCAGGGTAGATATAATAATAATGGACTTTTTTGTAATCGGGGATTAACCGTCGAGATATTTATCAACTTACGAGTATTATGATAATATTCGTCAAGATAGTTTAGTATCTAAATCCTAACAAGATGTTCGAGTATAAACCAAACCGGTCAGGAGCGAGTCGATATAGGCTTATGAAGATTCAGTTAAAGTAAAGAGATGTGTTGCGAGGTCTGTTGAGAGAAGTACTAGTTAAATACACGTAATGTAAATTATCCTTACTAACATTAAAAATCCGAAAGTGTATTTGTTGGTTTGTTCCTCTTTCACGTAGCAACGGAGAAACGGATTGACTTGATTTTTGGCATGGACATAGTTTGAAAGACGGAAAGTGACATTAGCTACTTTTAACCGACTTCGAAAAAGAAGGAAGTTCTATGTTTGTATGTATGTATTGATTTTCTTTTTTTTGTGTATGTTCATCGATAATTTCGTCAATTGTGAACCGAAAAAAAATTTTTTTTTTATTCGTATGAGTATACTCCCGAGGTGGTCCCATTTAAATTTTACAGAAATCGGCTAAGCCGTTTTTGAAAAATCAACAAAAATGTAAACAATTCGAGCGAAAAATCTGAATTTTGTACACGATGGAAGGCGGTTTTACCATTTTTTGCAAAAAATAATGATTATGGCTGAAAAATTAAATGTTCCCATGGGATAGCGCAAAAACTAAAATACCACGCGGGCGGAGCCGCGGGCAAAACTTGGTAGATAATGATTTATCGCTTACCTACAAAAGCTAATACAAGAGAGTCTGGGTACTGGGGAAACATGGACGAAAGCCGATGCCACCCCAACGCTTCGTACGTCTGCCCGTTCGTTGACACCATGAAGTTATAGGGCAGCATTTTGTCGTCAGACGTCTGGAAACAAAAAAAGACTAAAGTAATATACAATAAATAAAAACGCCATTTATTCTATCACAACGGTATACATAACATAACATAAGTCACGTACCGCTCATAGCATAGTTTGACTAGATGTTCGTTAGCGAAAATCTATACTTCATAAAAGATAGCTTGATTTCTGCGACAGTGACATTGACATAAAAGATTGACATTTTTAGAATTGGGATAGAGGTGGAAAAAATCGATTATCAAACAATGTTGTCATGAAATCGAATGAGTAATTGTAGGTGAGAAATTTGATTTTATTTACTTACTATTACTGAGGAGAATGGAGGTTGGTATCAAACAAGATGGCGGCGTGCTTTTTTTAGTTTATGGCCTAGTAACACGGCCTTTGAGCCAAATGTTACATAAGTAGGTGAGAATGTAGATTCAATTTACTAACTATTATTTGAGATCAAGTATATACACATGTAAATAATGTTATGATATTAAAATATACAATAAAATTAATGATAAATTAAGTTTTATTTAAAATATCATTAGTATAAACTTTATACTATAAACTATCAATGTTTTAAATAAAACTGTAAATAAAACTCTGTGGTCATGATCATTCGTCGCCCATCACTAATCGGCATGCCTATAAAGTATGACATTGACAGGTACTGTCTATGTATATTTCATTATTGTATCTGTATATTTCTCACCTTCAACTACTCATTCGATTTCATTACAGCATTGTCAGAAAATCGATTTTTTCCACCACTATCACAACTCTAAAATGTCAATCTTCTATGTCAATGTCACTATCGCTTAAATTTTATAGAGTATAGTTAGTACTTGCACAATGGAGATCAAGGTTTAATTGTGGCTTAAATATAGTATAGTAAAACCACAAGGATTGATGTCTGTAATGTTATCTAATACCCAGTGTTATTTAATGTATCTTGATTCTTTTTTGTTTGGTTTCTACTTCCCATTTAAATTTTATCGAAATCGGTTAAGTGGTATTAAAAAAATCGACTATATTCTAAAAATAAAAAAATTGCAGAGCATACGAGTAAATGCTAGAACATGGTTTTCGGGCTATACCTGCCAGTTTTGGAGCAGCGCGCACGAGTAAGTGCTGGAACAGGGTTTTTTTCCTATACTTGCCAGATTTGCAGAGCAGCAGATTTTTATTCTGTTTCAAAAATCTTAGCATTTTCTTCTGTATAATCATTAACATTAATGTTTTAATTTGTTTCATGCACGTTAAACATTTGTCGTCAAACTTTTTTAACTTTGCACTCGAGCTCCAAAATACAAGCATCAGCTTAGTTTGGGGCTCACAGCAATAACTTTTCGTCTTACCACAAAAGTTTTACGCACGCTTTAGATAATGTTTGACAGTACAAATTACACGGTTAAACAGTGTTTAAAGCTTTTTTAAATCTTTTGTGGTAAGGCGGTTTATCTTTTAGAATACTAGGTAAATCTAGGTAACTAAGATGTAAAATATATTGTTGGAAATAATTATGTAGGTATTCTAAATTTGGAATAATCGTATATAAAAATAAAAAAACGATCACACGAGTAAGTGCTGGAACAGAGTTTTCGAGTTATAGCTGCCAGCTTTGGAACAGCCAAGCACGCGAGTAAGTGCTGGAACAAAGTTTTCGGGCTATAGCTGCCAGCTTCGGAACAGCCAAGCACGCGAGTAAGTGCTGGAACAAAGTTTTCGGGCTATAGCTGCCAGCTTCGGAACAGCCAAGCACGCGAGTAAGTGCTGGAACAGAGATTTCGGGTTATAGCTGCCAGCTTCGGAACAGCCAAGCACGCGAGTAAGTGCTGGAACAGAGTTTTCGGGTTATAGCTGCCAGCTTCGGAATAGCCAAGCACGCGAGTAAGTGCTGGAACAGAGTTTTCGGGTTATAGCTGCCAGCTTGGGAACAGCCAAGCACACGAGTAAGTGCTGGAACAGAGTTTTCGGGTTATAGCTGCCAGCTTTGGAACATCCAAGCACGCGAGTAAGTGCTGGAACAGAGTTTTCGGGTTATAGCTGCCAGCTTGGGAACAGCCAAGCACGCGAGTAAGTGCTGGAACAGAGTTTTCGGGTTATAGCTGCCAGCTTGGGAACAGCCGAGCACGCGAGTGCTGGAACAGAGTTTTCGGGTTATAGCTGCCAGCTTCGGAACAGCCAAGCACGCGAGTAAGTGCTGGAACAGAGTTTTCGGTTAATAAATGCCAGCTTTGGAACAGCCAAGCACGCGAGTAAGTGCTGGAACAGAGTTTTCGTGTTATAGCTGCCAGATTCGTAACAGCCAAGCACGCGAGTAAGTGCTGGAACAGAGTTTTCGGGTTATAGCTGTTAGCTTCGGAACAGCCAAGCACGCGAGTAAGTGCTGGAACAGAGTTTTCGGGTTATAGCTGTCAGCTTCGGAACAGCCAAGCACGCGAGTAAGTGCTGGAACAGAGTTTTCGGGTTAAAGCTGTCAGCTTCGGAACAGCCAAGCACGCGAGTAAGTGCTGGAACAGAGTTTTCGGGTTATAGCTGCCAGCTTCGGAACAGCCAAGCACGCGAGTAAATGCTGGAACAGGGTTTTCAGTCTATACCTGCCAGCTTTGGAGCAGCACAGCACACGAGTAAGTGCTGGAACAGGGTTTTTGGCCTATACTTGCCAGCTTTGTAGTAGCTGAGCACACAAGTAATTGCTGGAACAGGGTTTTTGGTATATACCTGCCAGCTTTGCAGCAACAGAGCACACGAGTAGACGCTGGAGCAGGGTTCGGTATCCGTCTGCACCACGATGACTTGCTTCGCTTTGCCAGTGGACGTTCCTTCGAGCGGCACTGGCTCGGAGTGGACGGCGGTGAGCCACTGCGTGCGGCTGACGAGCTGAAGAGGCGTTTCCACCGGGGGAAGAATATTCTCTGAAATATATAATACTAGTAATTAGAGAGGAAGGGGAAGACCACAGACGACATTTTTAGATCAGATCGAAGAGAAGGTATATATGTCACGTCGTACAGACAGGTGAAGACACTGGCGGAGGACCGAGACACGTGGAAGTTGCTCCACCGACAAAAGCCGCGCTCTTAAATTCTGATCAGTAGTTATACGAACAATAGACCTCACGGCACATCTCTTTCTTTAGGATTTAGATACTAAGCAATCTTGATAAAAAATATTAAAATCGGTTGATAAATAGAATATCGCGAAGCAAAATTTGTGCACCATGTTTCGTTGAAAAATTTGACCTGTGGAGGGGAATCAACACGCAGACAAACGAATGCAAAATTTTCAAGTCAAAATTGACACTTTCTGTCACTTCGTTAGCTCGGTCAATGAATGAAAGATTGCCTCGGTGGCTCAGTGGTTAGTGACCCTGACTAATGGGTCAAAGAGGCGTGGGTTCGATTCCCACCCAGGGTAAGCATTAATATAATGAACAGGTGTTTGCCATGTGTCTAGTTGTTATTAGTAATTATATTATCTATCTAAGTATGTATTTAAAATATGTATAAGTAATAAATCAATGAAGCATAGTTTGGGGTCAAAGACCATGTGTAAGATGTCTCCTAGTATTATTATTAATTACTAAATGCGCCCCGCGGTTTCACCCGCGCAGCTCACGATTGTGTTGGGAACAATACTGAGTTTAAATTGTCTTAGTGGCAATTGAACTATTAGGTAGATATATCTGAAATGCCGTTGTGGTCTAGCTGTAGTGACACCCGCTTTACAATCGTGAGGTCGTGGGTTCAAATCCCCGGTCCCGTACCAATGAGTTCTTTGGAATTTATGTATGGAATTTAACACCACTGGCTTTTCTGTGAAGGAAAACATCGTGAGGCAACCTGCATATGTTAGTAGAAGAAATTCGATGGCGTATGTGAATCCACCAACCCACACTGGACCAGCGTGGTGGATATGGCCCAATTATCCTTCGCGGATAGACCTATGTCTTGCAGTGGACTATTAAAAGGCTGATACTGAACAGAACAGTTATACCTCACACTGATAAGGCGCATCATATTATTGTTTAGTGTAGGTTTTAGTATCATGCATTGAATTAATAAAAAAGGCTGGTACAGTAGGTAACTATAGTTAACAATTTTCCTCATGATACTTTGAAGCTATTTTCATCTATAACCACGAAATGTGGAAAGACAATCAAGCTGGTTAAAAGTTGCGCAGCAGCATTTTTGGTGCTCCCATCTTAAGGAGCAACTCATGTAGCAAGCCTGGGGGAGAGAGACTATATAAAAGCTCTACAGGGCGGCGCGGCGTTTAGCATTGTCTCCAGCACCTGATCGAGTTTTTTTCGAGTTTTGACAAATGTTGAAGAACATTTGTCAATCTCGATCAAAACTCGATCAGGTGCACAGAGTAAGCCCCTAAAGGATGCTAATTGATTACAAATAACCCTGTATAGATGACTAAGTATGTCTATGCAAAATTTCAAGTCAATCGTCCCAAGGAATCGTGTTCCCCCTTACTAACTTTGCCTCGCTATTTCACTCACTTAGGGCTTGAATTTCGCAAAATCCTTTCTTAGTGAGCACCTATGTCCTAAAATGAACCCCCATGTAAAATTTGTGACTCCTAGCACTCGTAGTTTTTGAGGTTTCGTGAAAGGTGAATCAGTGAATTTTATATATATAGATGACTAAGTATGTCTATGCTAAATTTCAAGTCAATCGGCCCAAGGAATCGTGTCCCCCATACTAACTTTGCCTCGCTATTTCACCCACTTAGGGCTTAGCGAGCACCTATGTCCTAAAAAGAACCCCCATGTAAAATTTGAAACTCAGTTGTAGTTTTTGAGATTTCGTGATAGGTGAGTTAGTGAATCACGATTTTTATATATATACACATATATTACCATTACACGATACGTACGAAGCGTTTTGACTAAACATGTTTGATTCGTGCGGCCAGGAAATGGGACAGTATGTCGGCAATCCTGTTTCCTGAGAGATTTAATATAAAGCTTATCAAAGTCAGAGTGAATAAAAATCTCCTATAAGTACGCGCTTTATCTTCGACCACGTCGTTAACCATCAGGCAGAATTATTTTGTGTTTGATTGACAAAAATACGTCTAATCTTTTGACGTGACAACGTCTTATAAATCGATGAACGCCGGCTGCACGCACGAAATAGTGTCACGTTTCGCGTAAGCCGAGCGTTGAAGCGAGTGCCCAGAGCAAGCGATAAAGAGGGACGATCGGCCTAAGTGTTCGGATTGTTTCAGTTGTTGATTCAACAATGTTTTATTATGACGTTATCACATAAAAATATCGTCCGTAAACCGATTTTAATATTTTTTTTACTTAGTTCATCACACATATTGACAATGATTCATTTCCTTTGGGATAACCAAGTATACAGTAAAAAGATAGCGCTCTATTTGACTTCATCAATTAGTTCAACATTAGCTCTACATAGTTTAATACCACACAGTTCTGATAAGCCCGTACAATAGAGATATAGAGAGAGGCTATCTATCCAACCGGCCCGCGAGACACCTATTATCGATGAACATAAATAAAAAAATATAAAAACAGAATACATATAGACGAGCATACTAGTACCACGGCATCATTACCGTGCTAGTACCGTCTCTTTTTTGGAAGTCAGTAAAAATACATGTTTACGAAACATTGGAGAATTTAGTGTTGTGTGAGCAATAATTGTGCGAGCGTATCGAGCGTAGACGCGTACAAAGTGAGACAGCAAGGGGACAAGGAGAGCGCGTCTTCAAATAATAACAGTAATGTTTTTATTACAAAAATCTTGATTCTTGTTAGGCGTTTTATGATCGGCGCCCCCTTAACTAAGCGTAACGACGAGATGTGATGTAATTTAAAAAAAAATTCGTGCGAAATTAAATCTCCGCTAGATTGAGCGACATGCCTCCTCCTCCTAAGCCAATATTGGCTTATCAGGCCCATTTCGACGTGAGCGATTAGAAAATTGAGAAATCAAATCGTTCGCGGCAAATATTTTTGTAGAGATTTAGATAAGTTTTACGTGCATTGCGGCAGTTGCTGATAGATTCGAGTATGAAACATCAAGGACGAGGCGGAATGGCGCGAATCGTAGAACAGACACTTTCATTAACCAACTTCAAAAAAGGAGGTTATCAATTCGGCTGTTTATTTTTGTGTGTACTTATTTGTTACGCGATTACTCCGCTAATTATAAAGCGATTAAGATTATTTTTGTGTTTGGTAGATCATACTTTGGAGATGGTTCCATTTAAATTTTATCGAAATCGGCTGAACTGTTTTTGAAAAATCAACAATATTTTCGAATTTTGTACGCAATTATAATTTAATTAGTTTTTCTGTAGTTGTACTGTACTGCACCAGCCTTTTTAATAGTCCACTGCAGGACGTAGGCCTACCCACGAAGGGTGATTGGGCCATATCCACCACGCTGGCCCAGTGCGGGATGGTGGATTCACATACGCCATCGAATTTCTTCTACCAACGTATGCAGGTTGCCTCACGATGTTTTCCTTCACCGAAAAGCCAGTGGTGTGAAATTCCGTACATAAATTCCAAAGAACTCATTGGTACGGGACCAGGGATTTGAACCCACGACCTCACGATTGTAAGGCGGGTGTCACTACCTCTTGACCACCACGGCTTCTCTTTAGTTAATTTCTGAATATTTCTTGATAAGCGCGCGCAACAAAGTCTACTAGCTCAATTCTACACCGGACCTCAAGATACAGGCTTAGCCGAGTTTGAGGCCCCCTGGCAACTGTAACTAATATATTTGCTGTGGTAATAAATTATTTCGTATTTATTTGTATTCGTAATTAAAGTCGGTTGTGCCATTTTTAGTGAGGATTTGCGCAGCTTGGCTACACAGCAGCAAAGATGTTTAATTCGGCCTGTACCACAGTTATCAATCTTATTACTTACCGGAATTACTCTGTACAATTAGCAAATAAATGCCGATGACGACGCCAGCGAGGAGGATTGCGAGCATCAGGCTGACTGTGACCATCATGAACGGGTTCCGCTCCAAGTTGCTCGGAGGGAACCGGTACAGGAGGGGGGTCTCCTCCATAGCGGGGGGTGAGTTGTCTTCCACCCGGTGGGCGTTCTGTCGCGTCTCATGATCTGTAAGCCATTTTACAATAGTTATAGGCCGAATCAAACAACTTGCTCATTGAAGCTCACTTAACAGCTGCGAGAGGATTGGGTTATCCGTAGCAGTTGTAGCTAACATTACAGCCGCCAAGTATTATGATTCGGTCTACACTAGTAGTTGTCCGAAGTAAAGAAGAGTAGACGAGTAGAAGAAGTAAAGAGAGAAAGAGTAGACCTTGCGGCACATTTCTTTAACTGAATCTTGATAAGCCTATATCGTCACAGCCCTCACCAGAGACTTACCTACCTACTCCTAGAGGAAGAAGAGGAAGGCGAAGAGGTCATCTAGGCAGCCACTAAGATGAGGCTCTAACTAAGGCTCCCCAAACCACGAATGGCCACGATGGCTAAAGTAGTTGCTAACACTGACAAGATGGCTTAAAAATCGGTATTGTTTAGAGGGAGAGTGAGTTATAGACCACCCCTCAGACTTGCCCCCTGTCTGGGCAGTGTACCAGCCTTGCAGTCCCAAGGAGCCCAGCATGTAAGGAGGGTAAACTCGCCTGGAACCAGACACCTGAGATACAATAGGAGAAGTACTCAGAATTGAATTAGCCTATATCTGGACAGCTCTTCAAGCGAATCCTCATACGTCTATATCTCGACTAGATCTTGAGCGACCTGCCCCCCTACCGCCTAAGCAATAGCAATCGTAATAGCAATCGTTTATGACTTCATTTTAGTCATTTGGCACCGCATATGTGACGTTAGCTGTGGTTCATACTCGCAAATATTGTTAAAATATATATACTAAGCGATCTTACTAAATATTATCAAAATCAGTTGATAAACAGTGCTACTGAACATTTCATGAAACGGCGCGTACCTACACATTAACATTATAACATGACATGTTATAAAACCTTGTTACAAAACAGATTTAATGTGACACAAAACGTGGTGTCATACGTATAATTAATAAGTTATTTAACATGTTTCAGAACAAAGATATACAACATAATATTATTATTTAATGAAGGCTATGCTCGGAATTTCTATGCGAGATCAAATCAAGAATGTAGAGATCCGTAGAAGAACCAAAGTTACCACCGACATAGCCCAGCGGATTGGCAAGTTGAAATGGCAGTGGGCGAGCACATAGTTCGGAGGTTTGATGGCCGATGGGTTCGAAAAGTTCTCGAATGGAGACCACGTACCAGCAAACGTGGTCTCCACTCGAGACTTTTTCGAACTTTTCAGCAGCGTAGGAAGTCCACCTACGAGGTGGACAGATGATCTCATCAAGACTACAGGATAACGCTAGTTGCAAGCTGCTTCCAACCGGTCTTATTGGAGATCCATAGGGGAGAGCTATGTCCAGCAGTGGACGTCATATGGCTGATGCATGGATAGATTACTTAAGGTGTACCTGTACGCACCCTAAGAAAAACATTGAGTAAAATGGCACAAGCGACGTGGTATCTATACCCAGCAGTGGGTCCACACACTTGATTAGAAAACGAAAGAAAACTTATAACTAGAACATCAATCGGCGGCCTTTACGCTAATAACTATCTTTTCCAGTCAACTATTGGGCGGATAAGAGTTTAATAAGGATAAAAAACGGACCATGCATTAATGAGTAGCAGAATAATTATTTTTCGCCATAAACTAACACAACTGACTTCAACCGTGTGCAGTGTGTAGTCAGTCGATATAGTAATTACATTATTAATGATGTTTAAAGAAAGACACAGCCGATTGAAATAAAGTTTAAAAGGGACCACGTCTGATGTAAGATCTACCAAAACAAAGAATAATTAAAATCGGTTCATAACTGACGAACTAATCGCGTAACATACATACAAATAAAACAAACAAAAGATAACATACAGTCTCATTGCGAACCTCCTTTTCGAAATCGGTTAAAAACCAAAAGAGAACCTACACTTAAGCTTTAACATCTCAAAATTGAACTGTCTTAGCACCATCATGTCAGAGTAGTATTTATATTATTCTTGTGTGATTGCAGCACTGTAATAAGCACAACAGAATTATAATATGTAAATAACAAAACACGTAGCACAAGCTAACAGGAAAATAACCACACTGAGAGATAACAGTGGGATAACATGAATGGGTTTATTTTTAAAAATAGTTTTATCCATTACAAGTCCTCCGTAACAAGTGCCATGTCCGCTTCCATTTCAACTGGTCAATCCACTAGGCTATCTCAGTAATAACAACAATACATTGTCACCAGAGAGATAGCTGTAGCACCACCTTAACGCCCTTAATGTAAAAAAATTGGTCAAGTGGGTCTGACTCGCATACGAAGGGTTTCGTATTGTATGGTACCCCCTTAGCCCTATTGCAAGCGTTCTGTTCATCTGTTGCTGTTATTATTAATATCGAGCAAAAAAAACCGGACAAGTGCGAGTCAGGCTCGCACATCGAGGGTTCCGTACAAATCCAGAAAATTTCACAAAATTGGGAAGTAAGTTCTTAAAATCTCTATACCTTACATAATACGATTTACTCACTTTGAATTTTGAACCCATGTTTTGTGAATTTTGAGGCCCTATTTTTTGTGATTTTAATAAAAATGTACAGTTTTCAGATTTATTCCTATATGTGTACTCTGAGACAATGCTTCTCGTCAAATTTCATAGTTCTATGTGAAAGGGAAGTACCCTGTAGGTTTTAATTTTTATGAGTATCGAAATATGCAGTTTTTTACGACGTAAATGGCTCTAACTTTTTTAAACCATAACTGAGAAGTTTTTCTTTTACACAACTGCAAGATACCATACATATACGTATACAGTTTAAATTTCAACTCGATATCTTTACGCGTTCCCGAGATAAAGAGTCTTGACATACACAAAGACGGACAGGCGGACAGACGAACAGACGAACAACAAAGTGATCCTATAAGGGTTCCGTTTTTTTCGTTTGAGGTACGGAACTCTAAAAACGGTCAAAAAATCACGTTTGTTGTATGGGAACCCCCGTCAAATATTTATTTTATCCTGTTTTAGTCATTAAGTACCTAACCAAAAGGAGTCGACACTGCAAAGCGTACCCATCTGGCAAAACCACGCGACCTGCGATCATGCTCTTTAAATAAATATATCGGTCTGGTTGCACTTGTGTTGCGTTAATTTTCAGCTACTGTTTGTTAATTACATTTGTGTGCGAGTAATCTTGCTTATATTTTGGTTTGTGTGCGTTTATTCACCCCCCACTGACTTGGCAGACTTCGGTGCTTAGGCGTGTCGACTCCTTTTGGTTAGGTACTTAATGGTTTTAGAGGTTTTAAAGTGGCAACAGAAATACATCATCTGTGAAAATTTCAGCTGTCTAGCTATGATTGTTCATGAGATATACCTGGTGACAGACAGACAGACGGACGAACGGATGGGCGGACAATGGAGTCGTAATAGCGTTCTGTTTTTACGCTTTGGGTAACAGTACTCTAAAAATCACATAAATGGAATCAAATAAATCTTTAGAATTGACAAGATTAATTAAAAAAAAACTAAAAAATAATTAAACGCAATAAGATTACTACCACAGCTAACAAAAGAAATAACTTTAAATCGGCTGACCCGTTTTCGATGAATCATATCTAAGAACACTTTCGACTGAGTCACCTGTCAAAACACAAAATGAAATTCAGTTCATCCATTCGGGAGCTACAGACACACACACTCACACACGCAGACACGTCAAACTTATAACATCGCTTTTGCGTGGTATCGAAAATAATCAAGTAATCAAAAAATATTACTGTTCATATTGTACAGTTGTATTTCCCCCATGACAGACAGAACACTTGTGATTAAACTCATTTTTTCAGCTAAACTGTGGATATGACTGGTAAAGTATCATGTACAGCTAGAGATAGGGGAGTCATGCAGTCAAATGTAATATACTGTTGAAACAGTAGGGAACCTATTCCAAATCTCGATAAAAATAACGTGCTATATCAGTGCTATTATTAAAATTTGCAACATATTTTTAAACGACTCAGAAAGGGGAGGTTGTCAATATGAATTTATGTTTCAAAGTCGAAGTCAAACCATTTATTGCAACATATGAAATATACACGCGGTTCTTAGTTAACATGTTTTGTATAGAGTTACATATGACCCTATAAGGGTATGGAAATTTTATTATTTGTATTGGAACGATTTATTATTATATTTGTCTAATGTGTAATATCATTTCGATAAAAGTATTATTTTTAGTTGTTTTATGAAACAGTTTTCTCTTCCAATATCTTTTAGATTGTTTGGCAATTTATTGAATATTTTTATAGCCACAGAATTTGGGCTAGAACTGTGCATTGCTAAGTTAGACTTTGGTTTTAAGAGTTTATGTCTATATTGTGATGTAATTTTGTGCGATTTATCAGACGCATTGTTGAAATAGTCAGGGTGCCTTTTTACAAATTTGCATATTTCAAATATATAAATAGATACCAGGGACATAATTTCAAGTTTTATAAAGTACTAGTTTTTACCCGCGGCTTCGCCCGCATGATATTTAGATTTTTATATTATAATCATTATAATTTATAGCCTACGTGTTATTCTGATATATAAGCTATATTATTGCAAAGTTTCATCTCAATCCGTTCAGTAGATTTTGCGTGAAAGAGTATTTCGCGTTTATAATATTATAAGGAGTAGGATGGTTTATGGAATTTTGGTTTGGTAATATCGGAAGTTTTTTGTTTTTGACGTGATAACGTCTTATAAATCGATGAACGCCGGCTGCACGCATGAAAAAGTGTCACATTCTGCCTGAGGCGAGCGTGTAAGCGAGAGACAAGCGATAGGACCTAAGCGTTCGGTTTGTTTCAGTTGTTGATTAAAAATATTCTTATGACGTAATCACGTAAAATTATCACCCGTAAGTCGACTTTACAGACTACCAATTTTTGTGTATGTTATATACGCGATTACTTGAAGGGCTGTTGACTTGGTTGGAACCGCAAAGTGCCTTCAGTATACCCATACATTTATCATGTAGACAATAGACAGTTATTTATTTTAATGTGGTTTCCTGTTTTGGTTTTCAGAGCTCCCAGTCCGAACCCCTCAAGGAAAAGTGACTCAGTTCCTCCGTTTAGAAAACGTGTCATATGAGCCACGGTAGCGCTTAATTGTAAATGCCACCCGCAGTCACCCATCATAAGTTATAGTTTTTATATATAGTTTAGGTAGGTAGGTAGTTTAGGTTATATTAAGTTATAAACAGCACACGTCTTCCCCATTGTAAGTCTTGGTATTTTTTGTAGGAAACATCACCGGCGTGTGCAGTCCGCGCGCAGAGTATTTAAACTGTGTCTTGACGCGGGGTGGAAGTGAGGAAGACTCAAACGGGTGGGGGGGTAACGAGTGGCCGTTCTATACGTAGTATTATTATATCTTCTTTGATATAGGTTTGAACCTCCCTCACCTCAACCCTACTCCCGTATCATGCGATAGCAGAGCGATTTATACCTACAAAAAACTTGGTGAGACAACGTTTCGTATTACGCTGTTTTCTTCTTCAAAAAATAAGTTAATCAAGTATTTTTTTATGTCAAAATTTAAAAACAATATGTTTTTATGACTGTCATTTTTTTGTTATACTCTGTAAAATTTAACTTGATCTCTGCGACAGTTACATATTGACATATATAGAGTTGAGATGGTGATGGAAAAAAACGATTTTCAAACAATGTTGTAATGAAATCGAATGAGTAGTTGAAGGTGATAAATTGGATTTTATTTACTTACTATTATTTAAGATCCAGTATGTACACATGTAAATAATGTTATGATATTAATTATATACTTATAATAATGTAACTATAGTATTTATCGACGTTTTTCACTATTATCGATGCTAATGTAACATATAATTGGGTTTAATTTAATTACACATGTAAAAAATGTTATGATATTAAAATATACAGTAAAATTAATGATAAATTAAGTTTTATTTAAAATATCGTCAGTATAAATTTTAATCAAAACTCTGTGGTCACAATCATTCGTCGCCCATCACTAATCGACATGCCCATAAAGTATGACATTGACAGGTACTGTCTGTACTATTAAGAAATTCAGGACTTCATAGGCATGATTTTTCTGACAGCTGTCGCAGAGATCAAGTTAAATTTTACAGAGTACAGATATTATTTAGTGTCTTCTGGTAGGTCCCTAAAGACGTCGGTAATAATGGTGAATTTTTTGTGATTTTGAAGGGTCATATATTGCCTAATAATTAATTTATCAAGAAAATAAAAAGACAGGGTAGTCTAAACAGCTAAATTTAATTTTTTGACAAAAAATTGTAGCCCTCAAAGCATTTTCCAGGAAGAAAACAGCGTATGGAAAATTACAGACCACCTGGGCTCTTAAGATGTGGTTGTCCAGTGGTAGTAACACTTGTTTTGCAACCATGAATTCAAATTCTGGTCTCATACCAATGAGTTGTTCAAAATGGCCCGGTGTGGTAGATATGGCTTAATCACCTTTTCTGGGCAGGCCTTTGTTCAACAGTGGACTATTAAAAAATTGGTACAGTTCAGTATGGTATAGTTTACTATTAAAACTTATACCACATAGTTGGAACTTAATCTCTGTTTTCAGAGTATGCTGCATACTTATAGTTACCAGATGCATGATACTGTATCTGCTATATTATGTTTCAAATAGTGATATTTGTTTCTAGTTTATTTAATAGTCTGTGACTTGCTTTGGATAAATTTGTTATTTTATCTACTTTTCAAGGAGGTTTTTAAATTTAAATTAGGGTTATTTTTGGCCGACGAACCGAAGGAGGTATACAATTCGACGCGGGTATTTTTTTTTATGTGTAACCACACATAACTTTTTTCATAGTAGTCTGATTTCAATAACTCTTTTTTTACTGGAAAGAGTATACCTCGAAATTGGTTCCATTTAAATTTTATTGATATTGGCTGAGCCAGTTTTGATAAATCAACAATAATTGGAAAAATGTAACATAATGTGCTTTGAACATACATCATCTTCATTTGCCATTATCATCCTAACCTTAAACTACTAGGGGGTGTCTGCACAGAGCATTTACTTTCACCATTTTACTTAGTCACCATAAATAAAACAACAAAGACAAAATTAAAATATATGCCCTTGTCTTACTGAGAACGCAATATGTCATCTCACCTTCAAATCCTATCTCTCAGATATTCATCCATACCAATCTTGTTTCTCTCATCTACATTTACATGCAATGAAGAAAATTTAAAAAAAAATAGCAAGTTTGTAAGATGGGTGGCTAGCCTTAGTGTCAGTTTTAAAGCCTCCTGAAGACCTCTAACAAGGCAAAATGGCTCAAAACAACCAGGATCTACAATTTAACTTGTCGCCTGAGCCACGGCAGCGCTTAGTTGAAAATGCCACTCAGTCACCCATCCGAAGACTAAATGTTGCTAAACTTCGATGATCACTAAAGAACACCTAGTCAAACTACGCTATGAGCACTACAGTAAAGTATGAATTGAGTAAGTATTTGCCAATTCAAATATAACTAGGCAGTGTGTGTTTAATACTGGTTAAGTTTATCTCTATCTTAAATTACAAAGATTTAGACACAGATAGCACCCATTTATGAATATGAGTCTATTTTTGTTCACACACCCTTTCTTTACTTGTTCTATCTTCCTGTCCATCCAGAGAGTGCCTGGTAGAAATTGCTATAAAATATACAAATAGATATAGGTATATATCTTACACACTGTCTCTGACCCTAAGCCAAGCAAAGGTTGTGATATGGCTGCCAGGGACTGCTATACCTACTACACACACATATTTTTAAATACATACTTTATTGATAATAACATCCAGACACAGAACAAACACCTATTTTTATCCACGGAGATACCAGATGGAAAATGTGTTTGATCAAGAAAGTCTGCAAGAGACGCATTGATTTAATATATTATGTTATGACACAAGTCAAATAGCGACATAAAAAATATCTCAATTCAGTGGTTGTTGTTAAATTATTTATTATTGGGATGTTGTCTTATTTTTAGCCGCAGAACGTCAAATTCCAATACATATTTGACAGTTTTGACAACTCAGGGCCAGATTTTGCATAATTTTATATGGTTGAAAATTGCCTTCAGTGACAACAGTGATGCTTGGGCACTAGGGTCACTAACTCCAGGGCATCTGAGGCAGTCCATTTTGGCAATAAGGCCACCACTTGTCACACAATATTGATTTGTTTTTGTTATTGACAATAAAGAATACATTTTACATTAAATAGGATATGATGTAGGTAAGGATTCTATATCATCCATCTAAGGTATAATAATATCCCTGGCACAATGGTAGAAGCCTGAAGTAAATGAGATGATTAGATTTAGCTTAAATAAGTAATACTTAAGTATATTATTCCTTTGCAATACCCTAACAGGGTCTATTTTGTTCTTTTAATAGTAAATATGGTGCATATCTGATCCTTAATTGCTAGCACTTTCCGTCTTATCATTGAGAAAAGTTGATCGACCCTGAGCGGGATTGTATGCAAGTATATAGTAGTATAAAGTAAGAAATAACAGGCAAAACAATGATTCTTATAGCACAACAGGAAACTCGGTATAAATGTAAGAACTCGTACGTATCATGTAAGGAATGTAAAACTTACCGACTGAATACAGAGGCTGCATTTTTAACACTAATTTAATCACTCAAGTTCTTGTGAGAAATACTTAGATTTTTTTCATTAATCATTGAACAATATCAAATGGAATAAAATCAATCATGGTTTTTGTTGTGGACTTGTGATTATCTTTGTTATACGCGACAGTGACATTGACATAGACGATTGACATTTTTAGAGTTCAGATAGTGGTGCAAAAAATCTAATTTCAAACAATGTTGTAATGGAATCGAATGAGTAGTTGAAGGTGAGAAATTAGATTTTATTTACTTACTATTATTTAAGATCAAGTATGTACACATGTTTAGGTAGGTAGGTAGTTTAGGTTATATTAAGTTATAAACAGCACACGTCTTCCCCATTGTAAGTCTTGGTATTTTTTGTAGGAAACATCACCGGCGTGTGCAGTCCGCGCGCAGAGTATTTAAACTGTGTCTTGACGCGGGGTGGAAGTGAGGAAGACTCAAACGGGTGGGGGGGTAACGAGTGGCCGTTCTATACGTAGTATTATTATATCTTCTTTGATATAGGTTTGAACCTCCCTCACCTCAACCCTACTCCCGTATCATGCGATAGCAGAGCGATTTATACCTACAAAAAACTTGGTGAGACAACGTTTCGTATTACGCTGTTTTCTTCTTCAAAAAATAAGTTAATCAAGTATTTTTTTATGTCAAAATTTAAAAACAATATGTTTTTATGACTGTCATTTTTTTGTTATACTCTGTAAAATTTAACTTTATCTCTGCGACAGTTACATATTGACATATATAGAGTTGAGATGGTGATGGAAAAAAACGATTTTCAAACAATGTTGTAATGAAATCGAATGAGTAGTTGAAGGTGATAAATTGGATTTTATTTACTTACTATTATTTAAGATCCAGTATGTACACATGTAAATAATGTTATGATATTAATTATATACTTATAATAATGTAACTATAGTATTTATCGACGTTTTTCACTATTATCGATGCTAATGTAACATATAATTGGGTTTAATTTAATTACACATGTAAAAAATGTTATGATATTAAAATATACAGTAAAATTAATGATAAATTAAGTTTTATTTAAAATATCGTCAGTATAAATTTTAATCAAAACTCTGTGGTCACAATCATTCGTCGCCCATCACTAATCGACATGCCCATAAAGTATGACATTGACAGGTACTGTCTGTACTATTAAGAAATTCAGGACTTCATAGGCATGATTTTTCTGACAGCTGTCGCAGAGATCAAGTTAAATTTTACAGAGTACAGATATTATTTAGTGTCTTCTGGTAGGTCCCTAAAGACGTCGGTAATAATGGTGAATTTTTTGTGATTTTGAAGGGTCATATATTGCCTAATAATTAATTTATCAAGAAAATAAAAAGACAGGGTAGTCTAAACAGCTAAATTTAATTTTTTGACAAAAAATTGTAGCCCTCAAAGCATTTTCCAGGAAGAAAACAGCGTATGGAAAATTACAGACCACCTGGGCTCTTAAGATGTGGTTGTCCAGTGGTAGTAACACTTGTTTTGCAACCATGAATTCAAATTCTGGTCTCATACCAATGAGTTGTTCAAAATGGCCCGGTGTGGTAGATATGGCTTAATCACCTTTTCTGGGCAGGCCTTTGTTCAACAGTGGACTATTAAAAAATTGGTACAGTTCAGTATGGTATAGTTTACTATTAAAACTTATACCACATAGTTGGAACTTAATCTCTGTTTTCAGAGTATGCTGCATACTTATAGTTACCAGATGCATGATACTGTATCTGCTATATTATGTTTCAAATAGTGATATTTGTTTCTAGTTTATTTAATAGTCTGTGACTTGCTTTGGATAAATTTGTTATTTTATCTACTTTTCAAGGAGGTTTTTAAATTTAAATTAGGGTTATTTTTGGCCGACGAACCGAAGGAGGTATACAATTCGACGCGGGTATTTTTTTTTATGTGTAACCACACATAACTTTTTTCATAGTAGTCTGATTTCAATAACTCTTTTTTTACTGGAAAGAGTATACCTCGAAATTGGTTCCATTTAAATTTTATTGATATTGGCTGAGCCAGTTTTGATAAATCAACAATAATTGGAAAAATGTTACATAATGTGCTTTGAACATACATCATCTTCATTTGCCATTATCATCCTAACCTTAAACTACTAGGGGGTGTCTGCACAGAGCATTTACTTTCACCATTTTACTTAGTCACCATAAATAAAACAACAAAGACAAAATTAAAATATATGCCCTTGTCTTACTGAGAACGCAATATGTCATCTCACCTTCAAATCCTATCTCTCAGATATTCATCCATACCAATCTTGTTTCTCTCATCTACATTTACATGCAATGAAGAAAATTTTAAAAAAAATAGCAAGTTTGTAAGATGGGTGGCTAGCCTTAGTGTCAGTTTTAAAGCCTCCTGAAGACCTCTAACAAGGCAAAATGGCTCAAAACAACCAGGATCTACAATTTAACTTGTCGCCTGAGCCACGGCAGCGCTTAGTTGAAAATGCCACTCAGTCACCCATCCGAAGACTAAATGTTGCTAAACTTCGATGATCACTAAAGAACACCTAGTCAAACTACGCTATGAGCACTACAGTAAAGTATGAATTGAGTAAGTATTTGCCAATTCAAATATAACTAGGCAGTGTGTGTTTAATACTGGTTAAGTTTATCTCTATCTTAAATTACAAAGATTTAGACACAGATAGCACCCATTTATGAATATGAGTCTATTTTTGTTCACACACCCTTTCTTTACTTGTTCTATCTTCCTGTCCATCCAGAGAGTGCCTGGTAGAAATTGCTATAAAATATACAAATAGATATAGGTATATATCTTACACACTGTCTCTGACCCTAAGCCAAGCAAAGGTTGTGATATGGCTGCCAGGGACTGCTATACCTACTACACACACATATTTTTAAATACATACTTTATTGATAATAACATCCAGACACAGAACAAACACCTATTTTTATCCACGGAGATACCAGATGGAAAATGTGTTTGATCAAGAAAGTCTGCAAGAGACGCATTGATTTAATATATTATGTTATGACACAAGTCAAATAGCGACATAAAAAATATCTCAATTCAGTGGTTGTTGTTAAATTATTTATTATTGGGATGTTGTCTTATTTTTAGCCGCAGAACGTCAAATTCCAATACATATTTGACAGTTTTGACAACTCAGGGCCAGATTTTGCATAATTTTATATGGTTGAAAATTGCCTTCAGTGACAACAGTGATGCTTGGGCACTAGGGTCACTAACTCCAGGGCATCTGAGGCAGTCCATTTTGGCAATAAGGCCACCACTTGTCACACAATATTGATTTGTTTTTGTTATTGACAATAAAGAATACATTTTACATTAAATAGGATATGATGTAGGTAAGGATTCTATATCATCCATCTAAGGTATAATAATATCCCTGGCACAATGGTAGAAGCCTGAAGTAAATGAGATGATTAGATTTAGCTTAAATAAGTAATACTTAAGTATATTATTCCTTTGCAATACCCTAACAGGGTCTATTTTGTTCTTTTAATAGTAAATATGGTGCATATCTGATCCTTAATTGCTAGCACTTTCCGTCTTATCATTGAGAAAAGTTGATCGACCCTGAGCGGGATTGTATGCAAGTATATAGTAGTATAAAGTAAGAAATAACAGGCAAAACAATGATTCTTATAGCACAACAGGAAACTCGGTATAAATGTAAGAACTCGTACGTATCATGTAAGGAATGTAAAACTTACCGACTGAATACAGAGGCTGCATTTTTAACACTAATTTAATCACTCAAGTTCTTGTGAGAAATACTTAGATTTTTTTCATTAATCATTGAACAATATCAAATGGAATAAAATCAATCATGGTTTTTGTTGTGGACTTGTGATTATCTTTGTTATACGCGACAGTGACATTGACATAGACGATTGACATTTTTAGAGTTCAGATAGTGGTGCAAAAAATCTAATTTCAAACAATGTTGTAATGGAATCGAATGAGTAGTTGAAGGTGAGAAATTAGATTTTATTTACTTACTATTATTTAAGATCAAGTATGTACACATGTAAATAATGTTATGATATTAATTAATACTCATAATAATGTAACGATAGTATTTATCGACGTTTTTCACTATTATCGATGCTAATGTAACATATAATTTGGTTTAATTTAAATTTCACATGTAAAAAATGTTATGATATTAAAATATACAATAAATTTAATGATAAATTAAGTTTTATTTATAATTTAGTTGGTATAAACTATCGATATTTTAAAGAAAACTCTATCTAAAACTCTGTGGTCACCATCATTCGTCGCCCATCACTAATCGGCATGCCCATAAAGTATGACATTGACAGGTACTGTCTGTATTATTAAGAAATTCAGGACTTCATAGGCGTGATTTTTCTGACAGATGTCGCAGGGATCAAGTTAAATTTTATAGAGTATAGTCTGTGGTTGTGGTTATTGCATGTAGTCATTTCAGGTGGGGGAAACTAAGAAGATCGTTCGAATTCTTTATTATACTGCCATCTACTGCCTGTCTTCCTAAGCACTTTCTAAAAACAACGGGAACTGTCATTTGTTGTCCTCATGTCAATATCGTGTAGGTCACATAATTCAATAAAGTTTACACGCCAACAGTGTTGCCAGCGAAGTGGCTATATTACTAAGCATGGTGTTTGGGATAATTCTGAGAATAAATTCAAATTTGAAGTCTACCATAAGCTAGAGTGCTTATCAAGTTGTCGCTGCAATTTTGATAGGTCCTTTGTTATTTGTTTGTTACATTTTGTTATAACGGCATAGCAGTACTCGCATTTTCACAGCTATTGGCTTACAGTAAGATCAAATCTAGGGCCTTGTCTAAACTATTCTTTACTTCGGTTGTCGTCTTTTACTGTCTGTAAAGATAAGAAAGAGATAACATGTCACTAAAATGAACAAAAAATGTCGCCAAACTATTTTCTGTTTTTTTTTTTATATCTTGTTTAAAATTGAAATTATTCAAATTGACCAACAGAGGAGTTAGTACAGGTTTGCAATTAAGCTAACAACGTACGCAAGTTAAGTTAACTATAAAAAACCTGTACTACAGCTGGCCCAGGTCAATGATTAATTATTTTATGATCATCTTAATTGTGAAGAAAAAAAAACATGAAAAAAATGTTTTCGAGTCATATCAATTACTTTAATTTTTACCTTTATTGGGCTACCAAAGGGTAAAACCGGGACCATATTACTAAGACTCCGCTGATCATCCGTCTGTATATTCCCAGGCTGTATTTCCTGGACCAGTTATAGCTAAAACGTAAATCACAAAGACTTAGAGATTGATGACATATTTCTGTTGCCGCTATAATAACAAATACTAAAACAGAAAAAAAAAACAAGTTTTCTTTTACAACATACCTAAATTCTATTCACTTAAAAATAAAATAACATGAATATAATATTTTTTCTTGATATTAATAACGGCAACAGGAAGATACTTGAAGTATTTACATAATAACAAGTTAAATGTTTCCTTCATAAATGAATAATTTTAATAAGTTATTTCATGACCTGGATACAGCGTCCTTTCGGAATCTTAGTAGAAATCATATTCTTAGTACCGTGAAATATGCCAACTTTGCCCGTTTTTTTTAGAAAACTTGATGTATCTTTTTTTTTTACTAGTTCTGAGGTATTTTTACTTTAATGCCGTAATCTGTAGGATCATGGGCATGATCTAGTTTAGTAAATTTTTTAAAAAGTCAACATTTTGTCCAACATTTCATTGATTTTGATGGCGGGCAAAGTTATCTACAATTCTAGCCAACATTACCCATGTTCAATTTTGATGAAAGTGTAGCCTTTTTGCCAGTGAGAAACAAACTATTAAAAGTATTAGGGCAATGAAGGAGTTTAATTTAAAAATCTTACCGATTATGATACAACTTTGCTTTTGAAATGAGTGGGCAATGTTACCTTGTTATTTTTTCTCTTTTCCATACTAAATAAAAGTTGTGATTTCAATGTGATAGGGCTGCCACATTTGAGTTAGTAATTTTTAGTAATCACAAGAAATCACTGGGCCACCAACACAGTAGATCGCGGAGTCTGGAAGGAGAGAAGGGAGGCCTTTGCCCAGCAGTGGGACAACACAGGCTCAAAATAATAATAATAAAAACAAAAAATTATAATAAAAACACTACTTAAATTATCAAAATATTCTGCAAATTCTTGTAGCCCCTTTTTCTGCTCTTGCCTTTGAAATATTTTGAGTAGTTCTTACAGTTAATTCATTACTATGTCTAGACCAAAAGCTTTGGACCCATGCATCACCAGGATTTTGATTTTTGAATTTATGGGTCTGTGAGTTTTTTTTTTCATATATCCGTGAACCAACAATTTTAAGCCCATTTTGGTAAGCGGAGACCCATATTCATCAGAAACCTGTAAAACCCTTAGTGTTATTTTTTTCTTTTGCAGTTGGATGCCCCACAGACTTAACATGTTGTTTTGTAATTTTATTGATTATTATCCTTCTTGGTACATCAATCTGTTGTTCAGCATCTCTGGAAGATTTTTTTTGACTCAACTGCTTCGCATGCTAATTTTAGCATTTTTTCAGAGTAATTTTTGTACATTCTCGACCCTATTTTACGTCTGAACTTGACTTTCTTTGTCGGATCCGAGATTTGTGTTTGTTTTTCTGTTAAAAAAATAACAACTTTTAATACATTTTATACTATATATAACGGGACTGAACTCACGTGTGGGGATAGTCGTTACGACTATCCCCACACGTGAGTTCAGTCCCGTTATATATAGTATAAAATGTGTGAAAACCACGTTAATTTCCATAGTAAAACTTTTAATACAGGTATATTAATAATAAATTAATATAGTATATATTTTTATACATATTTTTTCTTTAATTTAGCAAATTAGTAGGTAATTAGTAAAATAAAACATGTTTTATTGTAAAGTGACAACCCTAACACTTTTTTGAATGCTGGCAAAGTAGCCATTCTGAGGTCTTGAAATCATTAGATAACTTTGCCCATCATCATATCTTTTGATTGTGTGAGCCTTTATCTCCGAAACTACAGTTAAAACACTGAGCAATTCGATATTTATAACATACAGTAAAAGCTCTTTATTCGCGGGGTATATGTTCCATAAATATGCCGCGAATACAGAAACCGTGAATACGGAATGGTAATTTATATGGGATTATAGGGGATACGTTCCTAAGTGACAAAATAAAAAAAAACAAATACATAAAAAAAATAATTTCATTGAAGTTTTTGAACATTTTAATTAATTATCTTAAGGCTTAGGCAATGGCTTTTTTGGTTGCGGTCTTCGATCCATAATGACAACGCCACTTCCATTGTTCTATTGCTGGATCACGAACAAATTTCGCTGACAGTGAAGTCTTCGGATTTTTTATCGATCGTACAGTTGATTCGTTGACATTGAATGAGCGTGATATGGATGCAAATGACTCTCTAAGGCATAAACGATCAAGCATTTCTATTTTCACTTTAAGCGTGAACACAGTTTTTTTTTTGTGTCGAAACTAGTTTCTCATTTTTTTTAGTTGACATTATAAACTAGGAAAAGTGCAGTAGAAGTGTTACTCGATCACAATTTTTGTAACGAATGTGAAAGACGAAACAATAAAACACGCAAAGCGGCTTTTACTATAAACGAAACAACAACATTTAAAAATATACTTTATTTATTTTGATATAAGGTTGCTTTTATTCTGTTTGTTTACATTCTCAAAATCACCGATCGTGGCAAAGGCGGCTTGTGTCAAGGGCCTCCATACTTTAGGCAAACATGTAATAAGATCTATTTTACTTTTTAATTAGTCCATTTGACTATGTATGTTCTTATTAGATCCGCGAATAAAAAAATTTTTAGTCGCGAATATAGAAATTGGGTCGCAATTTTTTAATCCGCGATTAGTGAAAACGCGAATAAAGGAAGCGCGAATAAGGAGATTTTACTGTACAATAATACAAACCGCCCTTTGTTTTTGCCATGTCTTGTAGTTTACTGTAAAATTTCTTTAAAAATTTGCCCGCGTAAACATGCACCGTATTCGACAGGTTCCGACACGTTACTGAATGATGTTGGCTACCAACAATGTATTCAGTGATGAGACACGTAAAACCTACTTTCTACCAAAGTTAGTAATGTTCCCATAACACTAGAATATTTTTCAATAGAAACGGATCTCCTTGCAGATTGCATTCTGGGCAAAGAAACCCTTGGATGCAAAGTTGGCATGTTTCACGGTATGTTATACCCACAGTAAAGTGGATGTAACTTTACTGTAAGTTTTAACGAGATTACCGCTACGAAAGTCACATATTTTATCAATGTTATCATTTGCCTACACACTCACGCACGCACGTTCACTAGCACTTTACACCTAATAAACCATCATAATAGGGGAAGCAATTTTCGGAAAAAATACAAATTAATCTTAAGAATGCCCATCACTAGATACTATCATAGTGTGCGTCGAAGCATGCGAGCTATATTTTATAATTGTGTGCGTATTATATGATGGTGTGCAGGATTGTTTTAGTTTGCGTTTACACAAATAGGATTTTTATTTGCGCGTGTGCAATGCGTGTGTTTCCCGTCCCCCGTAAACATTGGCAGACAATTATGTTCGTGGATTTTATCATTAACATCTCCATTGGTATATGCTCGAAGCGTCCGATAGTATGTTTCCAGCTTTAAACGACTTTTTCCCATCTATTTAAATGTCAACGTCAAAAAAATTTTATTTGTCAATTTCATTCCTGCTCATCACTGTTCCCTTCTATAATCTAAGGTTTAGGGAGAAAATGATGAGAATTTATATTCATATTATTGATTACAAAGTGTGCTTCTTAGCTTTACGTTTATAATATATCCGAAAGGCACCAGAACAACACATTTGTGGGGTCAAATCTGCGTATAACTGATATAAGTCACAGATGCATCTAAGGTAAGAATGATAAGATCATATATTGTCCTTCATTGTCTGCATGAAACGTGCATTATTTCAGCGGTAACTTCTTTTAGCCTCTAGGTTTAGTTCATTCCATAGTTAATTATGACAGTTAGTAAGAAAATTTAAAATAGATCTTCCTGTAGACCAATTGGAATTCGTGAAGTAGGTACCTACTTGCATGTGCAAATTCTTAATGCTAGGCAATATCAACATTGGTAGTGGTTATTACTAGAATACGCATGCGCGTAGCTTCTTCGCGGCGTACACTGCTCATGTTACTTAGGATTCCTAAGGGCTATATTGTACACCTAATTGACACTGTAGGCACTGGATTAACTAGATAACAAACTCGGATATACCTGACAATTTGAAAACTCGTGGAATGATTTTCCATATATATTTGTGGTTTAGAATTGACTCCAGTGACAAAAGTGCTATCCCTATGGGATCTTGTATTAGGATACAATATTTATTTATTTTCCACAATACAACTATCTTGTCAGGTTCTATTATCTAATGCAATAATGTAGCTATACTAATTATCCTACTTATATTATAAACATGAAAGTTTGTGAGGATGGATGGATGGATGGATGGATAGATGGATGGATGGATGGATGTATGGATGTTTGTTACTCTTTCACGCAAAAACTACAGAACAGATTAAGATGAAACTTTGCAATAATATAGCTTATATATCAAAATAACACATAGGCTATAAATTATATTGATATTGCATCAAAAATCAAAACATGCGGGCGAAGGCGCGGGTAAAAACTAGTATTAAATATTTCTACCAATATACTTGAAGAGCCATTCATTATCATACTAATGTCAAGATTCATTAAATAAATAAATAATTGCATGAATACTGAAAAATAGGCCTTAATGATTGCCTAATTTTGATTGGAAGTTTATGAAAGCACATTTAGAATGATGTTTAACAACCGGCCCACTCTTATAATTTTGCCTTGTTTGAAATGATAACTCTATATGAAATACTCTCTATGTAGGATTCCAGCACCTGTTTAACAGAACAGCTAAACAAATGCAGGGTAATGCCTGCCGCACAGTTAATTGTCTGGAGCTTACTCTGTTATGCATGTGCTGTGTTTGGGTGCAGCTAGGAGAGAAAAAGGTGAAGCTTACCCACCCTAGAAACTCCTTTGGAAAGTTTGTAGCTTCACATGCGCCAAATGTATGATCAGACATAATTGTACCAGTTGTTTTAACCAGTTAACCATTTCATTGGGTTTTAAGCGGCTTAAAAACTCTTAACGCCCGGATCAGACCTGTATTAATTTATCTAATTTTATCGAATGTTTTTAGAACATTTTCAATTTAAAATTTTCCTCAAAAGTTTTTTTTATTTTCTAGGTATACCTGACATGCTTCTGGCTGCTGAACTGTATATTCTAAAGTAGTCTTATAGAAGAAATTTAAAAATGTTATGAAAGTACGCTATTCCTGACGCCCAACTTTGAACCTGGATCTTTTGAAGTACCATAATTCTCTTCTGATAAGTAAGTAAATGATATGATCTAGTCTGGAATAATTATTGATGTGTTATCGTAACTAATGTAGCCAAAGCAACCTCAGTTACGTACTATTTATGTCATATTTTATGTTTTCGCTTAGTATATTTGTTACGGATAGCCGTTGTTATGCAAGTGCTAAATATCTTTTTATTACAGTGCAAACTTTAATGTCATTTAATATAAAGTAAACTCTTTATATAGGCCGAATCAAACTTCTTCATGGCCCCCACGGCCATTCTGAAGTTAGCTACAAGCTGTGGATATCTCAATCCTGACTGAAGCTCACTTAACAGCTGCGCAAGGATTGGGGTCTGCACATCTTGTAGCTAACTTCAGACCCGCTAAGAAGTTTGATTGGAACTATAACATTTAATTTGGTTAGTTTACGAGTACCTCAAACTTTTTGATCTGTTAACTGAAAACTATCATGAAAAAATTAAAATTGGTTTGTTATACTATAAAGAGTTTACTGTATTTATACAAACAATGCATATCCAATATTGCATGTCACACTCCAAGTAGCACTCTACTTGGATTGGACAAGCTATGGAGAGGGTTATGCTCGAAGACTCTCTGCAAGTTCGAATCATGGTTGAGGAGATACATAGAAGAACCAAAGCTACCGACATATCCCCGCGGATTGGCAGGTTGAATTGGCAATGGGCAGGGCACATAGCGCAGATGTCTGATGACCGATGGGGTCGAAAAGCTCTCGAGTGGAGACCACGCACCGGCAAGCGTAGCGTAGGACGTCCACCCACTAGGTGGACCTAATTAAGACTGCAAGATTGCGCTGGATGCAAGCCGCTAAAAGCAGCCATCTGGTCTTATTGGATCTATATAGGTGGCCTATGTCCAGCAGTGGACATCTTATTTTTGATAGATGGATGGATGATCCAATGTTATTTTATGAAGCATTTATTGAAAAATGGAGCGCCTGAAATATGTTGCATGTGTGCATGTATTTAGTTAGTGATTTTACAAATAAATAAATATAAATAAATATTACACTGCTCAATGCTCATGCCTTTATGAAATCTATTTAAATGCAATCTTTACTGCTGAGCCTAGATGTATACCTATTTTATTCACACTGTATTTTATGTATTACTACTATTTACTGAAAGTTTTGTGTTTAATTTGTTTTGAAACAACCTAGTATGAAACCATCTTACCTCCACTAAAAAAGAGGTGCTATACATAATTTCTGCCCTATAATATTTACTTCTTGTCAGTATTTCGCTGTAGCGTTTTCTCGTATCCAAGACTGGTTTTGTGTCACTGTTTTAATTTAATGGCTACTTTTTCATAAAAATAAAATGCCACAAGAAGTGCGAATGTGCGATCAATGCTTGTATATTTTTACTCAAAAGTAAAAACAGATCATGAGTATATATTTTAAACATAATAGAACTGAAGGGTAGGGAAGGCTCAAAAAACGCTGTCGTAACGATTTTGACTACTTCGAGAGTGCTTGGCAAGAGGTCGCGATGGATTGCGAAGAACGGAAGGAAATGGGAGAGACCTTTGCGCAGGAGTGGTTCAGCACAGGTTAATAAAAAAAAATAACTGGCTAAGTGTGAGTCGGACTCGCGCACGAACTGCTCCGCACCGTATGGAAGCCCCCCTTAATATATTTTAATTTATTAATTATTTTTTAAAAGAAATAAGCATCTTCCTGTACAGTTGCCGTTATTAATATCGAACAAAAAATCCCGATACTTGTATGGGAGCCCCCTTAAATATTCAATTTATTTTCAATTATTGATTTATTCTTAAAGTGCAGATTTAACTAAATATTCTGTAAATATTTCAAGCATCTAACTGTCACCGTTATTAATATCGAGCGAAGAATATCTAAAAGGTTGTGTCTGTTAGGTCAGGTTTGTAGTATGGAAGCCCACCTTAAATATTTGTTTTTTTCTACTTTTAATATTTGTTATAGCGGCAACAGAAATACGTCATCAGTGAAAATTGCAACGTTCTAGCAATTACGGTTCATGAGATACAACCACATAGATACAGACAGATAGACGGACATCGGAGTCTTCGTAATAGGGCCCCTTTTTTACTTTTTGGGTACAGAACCCTAAAAAGGACTAAAAAAGATAATGCAAACATTTATCGAGCTTAGGCTTACCTTGTACAGTATTCAATTATTTGTTTGGGAAATGAAACGGAAATTTCGGAATGATTTTTCTTTTATTTAATTTCACAACAATCTTCATTTAAAGGAATTTCATATTTTCGGATCTTATTATCTTACTTTTCTTGTAAAATATATGCGTATAATATATATATGCGGCGTGATGGCGGCCTTCATTTATTTGCCATATTTTAATGGATTTTTTGAGCGACTGTACAATCTGGTCCCATCTTGCAAGATCTTCTTTTACTTCTTCTTCGACTGATGGAAAACAATTTTGCGTGTAAAGATGTTTGTTATAATAGTTATTGTTGATTGTATCTCGTTTGCTTGTTGTATCCCTGAACCTTTGTTATAATGGAACGATTAAAACAATAAGTATATTCGTATAGGTCAGCCCCCCGACCGCCTAAGCAATAGCAATCGGAATAGCTATCGTTTATGACTTCATTTTAGTCATTTGGCATCGCCTATGTGACGTTAGCCATCAATTGCTTTGCGCGGATTGCGAAAGCAATCGTTGAATGAACAACTTTGATGGCTACGGTCACATGGCGGTGCCAAATGACTAAAATGAAGTTATAAACGATTGCTATTACGATTGCTATTGCTTAGACGGTCGGGGGGCAGGTGGCTAAGTTTGATATCAGTTTTTAAGCCGCCTTAAGGCTTTTGACATGGCTAAACGGTTAAAACAACCGGGATCTATAATTTAACGTGTCATATGATGCAGGGTAACGCTCTCTTGCAAATGCCATCCGCGGTCACTCCTCCGAAGACTGACTGTGCTGAACGTTCCTTAACTTTGCTGTTCGCCAACGAACACTTAGTGAAACTACTAAAGCGCTATACAAATAAAACAATCAGCCCCCATACCGCCTAAAGCAATAGCAATCGTAATAGCAATCGTTTATGACTTCATTTTCGTCATTTGGCAACGCCTATGTGACGTTAGCCATCAAAGTTGTTCATTCAACGATTGCTTTCGCAATCCGCGCAAAGCAATTGATGGCTAACGTCACATAGGCGGTGCCAAATGACTAAAATAAAGTCATAAACGATTGCTATTACGATTGCTATTGCTTAGGCGGTAGGGGGGCAGGCCGTACAATTTAACAAGTCACCCAAGCTACAGCAGCACTCAGTTGTAAATGCCATCTGAAATCATACCGTACCCAAAATTTCTTCAATTGGGTTATTGTTTGAATACCTAATCTACTTACAATACGATGTGTTGACCAGTAGGTAGCCAATTACTATTTATTTTTTAGCTTGCGTCCTTTGCCCTTTAATTATTTAGATTAGATCATATCTACAAGCATTATTATTTGTCATTTTAAAAACCAATGTTTCCAGCAAAATTATAAAGCAACTACAGATAAATTACATCGAAAATTCCAAATAAAAAATAGTACGTACGTGTAAAATTATAATATTTTGAAAGTACTTTCTTATTATCATAAATAACCCGAATCGAAGGTGGTTACTTGGTTTTTACATGGTTATCAAATATTACAACGCAACTCGTATTTATAAACAAAAAACCTAACTTTTTCAGTAAGATAGAGAAATATCGTAGCCAATGTTTAATTATCCGTGTTTTTGCAAAATTCCTAGGATATTTGCAAACGGTTTATCAATATCTTACTACGGCATAGCTATCCTGTGGGACCGCTTAGAAGCGTTATTATTATATACTACGGGACTAATCGCGCACTGAAATTACGATGTAAATAAATACCTCTTCATCCCGACGTTTCGGCCGAGTTGCTTCGTCGCTTAGAAGCGGTTTGTGGCTAGCGCGTTTTTACGGTATTTACAATTCGTCAGTCTACTATGTGGGACGTTATAAACTGTTCTCGCCAGCACGTATGGTCTCCATTCAAGAACTTTACGGCCCAACCGATCATTAGCGTGTTCGTATAAATCTACGTTAATTGTGTGCGAATATTTCTTTTTTAAAAATGTCTGTTCTGCGCATTGCATTTTACTACATGACACTAAGTAAAGCGAGCTTTGTGTGCGAATTATTGCTGGTTTGCGTTGATACATCTAATTACACTTACGAGTATTTCTGTCGAGGCGCTGTGGACTAAGTTACTTCTTTATCCTAGTTCTCTGTTTTGCAGTAAAACAGAACGCTTACGTCATTCTACCCTAGAATTATAATTGCGATAGTTGATACTTGTGCGACTGTGCTTGTTTTGACTTTACAACTGTATGCTGAGTATGAGTTTTGTCGTAAACGCGACGCGCTCGCCGCGAGCGCGAAATATAGTAAATTGTATGAACTTGTTCTCGCACAAGGTGTTTCAAAAACGCGCCGCTAGTGGCGCTGTACATTTCTTCATACAAATTACATGCTTACGGCTCGCGGCGAGCGCGTCATGTTACGACAAAACTCACACTGAACAGCATACTGAACTCAAATTTTAACTAATATTTTAAATCCGAATGTGAGTTTGTTAGTTTAAGGGTTGAAAAGTGAAATAGGCTACTTTTATCCCTGAAAAATAAAAGGATCCTATGGCATAGCACAAAAATCGCGGGTGAAACCGCGGGTTTAAGCTATTTAATACTCATACTCATTTATTTTTTTGACAAATCTGAACTAAACCTCAACCATTATCCTTGAACGTGACTTGTCGCGCAATGAAACATGCGCGATAAGTCACGTAGATATAATATAATTAAATACTTCTTTTTTCCGACGTTTCGATCAAGTTGCATCGGCCGTGGTCACGGGCAGTCTAGATGCGAAACCGTACCACTGAAATTGAATTTGTCACCAGGATAATGTGTTCAAATCGCGAAAGTTTAAATGTAACATAACCTTACCTACCTGTTTTCAGCCTTGGAAAATGTTAAAACATCACGCGCTTTTACATCGTCAACCGTACCTGGAACGTTTTTTTCATCATTCATGAAGCAAAGATACGTTAGTTTAACAAACGTTTTAGTTCAGTTTTGTTTCAAGTAGCTGAATTACTCACATAAACACAATTATAAGCTACTTTGTATATACTAGTAGCTAACGCGATGTTTCAAAACGAAGCCTGATCTATTAAATATTTACGTCAACACTAAATTGGTGTAATCATGTTATACCAATTTGATGTTGCACGAGTAATTAATGTAATGATCGTTTTTGAAAATTTTACGACTCTCTCAGTTCTATTTCTATATTACTCGTTCAAGCTGTACATGCCCTGAAAATGTTCAATTTAAAATTCTGTTACAAATCGACTTAAATTAAATAGTCGCTTTTACTCCAATATATCAATACGTAACTACTAAAGCTATGCAAAACGCTCCACTTATAAAAGACGATCGGTTACTTTATTACTCGGAGTGACGCGACAACAGTACGACGAGACGTACGGCTTGTGTTGTTGAGCGTATGTTGCGTAGCTATCAATAGTTAAAACGATTGAATATTGATGTTCAATTGGCAATTGAACATTACTATGGTACTAACTAATATTCGTAGTATTTTGTAGTCTAGCTATCAGCTCGAGATCTGACAGCTTTTTGCTACTGCGCTATATGAAGTCTGTATAAATATAATAATCGCCTCCAGGTTTGATTACTTTTGACCAGGTTATTGACGCATTTATTAATAGTCATTTATTGATAACACCACTGTTTCAAGTCAATTAAGTGCAACCACAATAACAAATCACTCAAATAAATCTCAGTAATCTCGACAGTTCTGCTTCGTGCAGTCATAAAGATTACTAAATGCGTCCTGTTTACCCTGAAGCGATCCGGTCTCGAGTATATACGTGTGCTACTATTGTATTAACTTTATTGTACTTTGGATGATGCTTAGACACTGCAGTTTTCTGTTTAAGATTGCAATAACACTCTCAAGATCAATGATACGCGAATTCTATGAAAGCTCTGAAGATGATGACATGGACAGCCAGTATCAAAACGACCCCGAGTGCCTGGTTCTTTCGCGGCCCGACAAGGATATGCACAATAAGTGCTGCGGCGGCAAAGCCTGGTGCATAAAGGTATAGTCAAACAAGTTATCGTTTAGAAGCCGTGCAGGCCTAGTAGTAGTATTGATCGCTTTGTAGTCGCGAGGTCGTAGGTTCGAACCCTAATTCCATACCGATGACTTTTTTAAACTTTTATACCGCTAGTTTTTCGGTGAAGAAAAATATCGTGACACAATCAGCATTCATAGTATACTCTCTTTTATCGCATTGGTCAATACTTAATTTAATTAAATACTTAATTTAATTGGGCCCGCATAGTGGCTAAAGCTCAGTGACAGTGACCCTTCGTGGGTAGGCGTATGTTTGGCAGTAGACTATTAGCAAGTCTGTACTGGTACACGTTTTGTTGTTTAACTTTGTACATTCTCATTTTCATACATAACATCTGATTTCCCTTTGGTTCGATACAAAAATGCTATTCGTGGATTCCTTTTTGAACTTGAAAATCATTCAGCATAGTAATAATCGTTATTAATGCTAAATACTATAATAAATATAATAGTCATATTGGTGGCCCACTGGTTATAGTGACCCCTAACTTCTGGGCCAGAGGCCACCACAGAGGGGTGGGAATCGTCCCACCCAGGGCAAGCATTTAAATGATGTACATTGTACAATGTATATAGGCGTTTGCTCTGTGTCTCGATGTTATTATCTGTATAAACATGTACTTCAAAATAGGCATATGTATTATATTAGTCTCTGGCAGCCATATTACAAGCTTTGCTTAGTTTGGGCTCAGAGACCGGGTGTAAGTTGTCCTTTAATGTTTATTTATTAATACTAATAATGTGCGCTTCTCTCGTCGGGCAGGATATCTGCGGTATCATATGCGCAGTGCTGACATGGCTGCTCATAATGTACGCGGAGTTTGTCGTGATGATGGTGATGCTCCTGCCCGGGATATCCACGTACCCCGTCTACAGCTACGTGAACATCATAGTGTTCCAGAGCTTAGCGTTTTTGGCCTTCGCGTCGCATCTTAGAACGATGTTCACAGATCCGGTAAGTTTGACTACTACGGTTCACATTCATATCTATTCCCACTGAGATTCTCTGTATCGGGGTGTGTGAATCACTCGCCGTGAAAATTAATTATTGTTCTAAAGTAAGTTGTATAGCGTAAGTTTGTATAGCGGTCTATAGTTTTTAAGCCGCATGAAGGCTTCAACGGTTCAACGTTTCGACACGGTCAGTCTTCGGATGGGTGACCGCGGGTGGCATTTACAAATGAGCGCTATTATGGCACTAATACGTTAATTTGCAGGTCCCGGTTGTTTTAACCGTTCAGCCATATTGTACTATAACCTAGAAAAGGAGGATACATTTAAATACTTTATTGAAATTTCTGTTCAGACAGAAAACGTCATACAAGGCAGTCACGCTATTTAATAAACCGCTATAGTTGTCTTACAATATTTTAGTAAAACTGATCTTACACCAGAGATCTGCGAGGTAGATAAGTGTCGTAATAACTCTAAAACCAGGGCTATTTAACTGGCTAATACGAGCTTACTTTTATCGTCATTTGCCTACCCTTATCTGACATATTTACTTAAAGTCCTTACAATGTGTAAACAGAATACCTCGCAGTCCATTTCAAACATCTTCCTGCTCACGCTTGGTTGCTGCTTCTCAGGAGCTGTTTTGCCATGCCAAAGCTAATGTATGTGATCAGAACGGCCCCGACATGGAAGTTCCCTGATGAGGCACAACAATTCGATAAGACGCTAAAGGGAATACTCGAGGTAGACCTAAACAACCACCTAAACGAGTCTCAGTGGCTACAGGCAGGTTTACCGGTCCGTCATGGTGGTCTGGGCGTGAGACGGTTGCGGGAGACAGGATTTGCCGCATTTTTGTCCTCTTCGTACGGTGTTGCAGAGCTTGTCACTCACATTATTTCCGCTAATGGTGACACGATCCGCATCCCGTTCGCTGCAAAGGCTTTCAGCGCGTGGCTGTCTCTTTGACCGGACTTTGAGCCTCGGAAGAGGCCAGGTGTTCGGAGGGGGTGGGATGACGCGTTATTCAAAAACATCATGCTGACTGAGCATCGAAATAACAGCACAGGGGCTGATTCGGCTAGACTTCACGCCGTTGCCAGGCTGGAATCGGGCGCCTGGTAGCACGCGTTGCCGTCTCCCCAAATGGGTAGGGTACCCATGGACAACGACTCCCTCCGTGTGGCGGCAGGCCTTCAACTGGGTTGCGACGTGTGTAACCCTCACGGTCACCACAGCCTGAGTTGCATAAAGTGCGTAGGTCGGCGTCCTCGACATCACGCGATTAATGAAATAATCAGGAGGGCGCTTATAACGGCGGATATACCGTGCGTCCAGGAGCCGCCTGGTTTGTCGCACTCTGATGGTAGGCGTCCGGACGGCCTCTCACTGATTACGTGGAGTAGGGGCCGCTAGGTATCCATGCATAAAATTATACATATTCTTTATTTGTCAGAACATAGTACTGTAACACTGTACTGTATCAGCCTTTTTTTTTAATAGTCCACTGCAGGACGTAGGCCTACCCACGAAGGGTGTTTGGGCCATATCCAACACGCTGGCCCAGTGCGGGTGGGTGGATTGACATACGCCATCGAATTTCTTCTACTGACATATGCAGGTTGCCTCACGATGTTTTCCTTCACCGAAAAGCCAGCGGTGTTAAATTCCGTACATAAATTCTAAAGAACTCCAATGAGTTCTTTAGAATTTATGTACGGAAGTATGTACGGTGTCATGGGTTCAAATCCCGGTCCCTTACCAATGTAAGGGACCGGGATTTGAACCCATGACCTCACGCTTGTAAGGCGGGTGTTACTACCACTAGACCACCACGGCTTCTCATAGTAAAATACACAAAATACAAGTGATATACGAGAACCACCACCAGTGCATTATAAATGGTGCTCATGACCTTGCCTGATTAGGCGCACAAATAAAATAATTAACCATATCAATTGTTATATAAATATAGATAATTTAAAAATTAAGGCGACTCGTCACTTCGTTACATGTACGAGTATTCCGAATGCCCGATGCAAGGATTGCAAAACGCATTTTCTACTCAGAACTTGAAAAAGGGAAGCGTAAAAGCAGAGGCCAGTTTCTCAGATATAAATATGTCCTGAAAAGGCATATGAAGGGGAGTAGATCGAACCCTTATCGTGGGAATCTCAGGCTGTCGACCGTACGTCATGGAGACAACAAGTACATACCAACTTGTACGCATTTGAGGATCAAAGGAGGCGTGATTTAGACCTAAAAAGATACCATCTCAAAAACAAACCGCCGTCCAACATTACATACAATTGCATAAATGGAGTCTTCACATGTAGCCACTGTCCTAGGATATTCACCTCTAAAATTGGGTACATCAGCCATGTGAAGACCCATCAGTAACCATACCCAGATACGGAAAATGGTTGCCGTAGCCGAAATCGGCGTGGAAGACATCATCATCATCATCACTGTGTGAAAGAGTAACAAACCAACTAAGACAATGTCGGATTTATAATATTGTGTAATATTTTTTTTGTCAATAATTGGCTATTTTATAGATAGTGATTATAATAAATTAGTATTGACACATTGGCCCTATATGGCTACGGCAATTTTATTGTTTGTATTTGAACGATATTATGTTTTCTAGATTATCGTTAAAAAATCGTCTAATGTGTATTGGCATTTGGATAATAGAATAATTAGTATGCTAGGGCGTTGTAGTTTTCAGTCCTTGTTTACTCAGTTTCAAAAGAAAATGTCTAATTCTACATTAATAATAATTTCAGGGCGCCGTGCCAAAAGGCAACGCGACCAAAGAGTTGATAAAGCAAATGAGCTTCCGCGAGGGGCAGGTAATCTTCAAGTGCACCAAATGCTGCAGCATCAAGCCGGAGCGCGCGCACCACTGCTCCGTCTGCCAACGCTGCATCAGGAAAATGGACCACCACTGCCCCTGGGTCAACAACTGCGTCGGGGAAAACAACCAGAAATATTTCGTACTCTTTACGGTAAGGCAGCCATTCTCAAAGTGTGCTCCGCGGAGCACTTTTATTTTTTTTTATTTTTTTTACGAGGGGGAAATATTCCAAATATGCCCGACCGCTTTGGGGGTTGCAGTCAGGTTATGTGGGATTGTACTCACTAAAACCTCCTCGGTGGCCAGCCTATCTGCCTTCTTGGGAGCTCCGGGATCTCCAAAAGGAACGCACTCCCGGCACTTCGTGTGTCTACTCGCCTAGTAGTAGACCAGGCTTGTACGGTCCTGTACGACAGCGTTGCCACACACGCTGCCGTCCTTCTCGGGCCCGCTTGAGTGGATGCCCAGAGCCCCAACTCTGACTGCTCCGCGGAGTCCTAGATTTCCGAAAAGCCTGGGGCTCCACGAATGTACTGATATTGATGAGAAAAAAACAACGGGTTGCACTCCGGGAGTGCCGGCAAAAGTGAAAACTTGAACGTATAAAGTACCATCATTTATGTACTGTACTGTACCAGCCTTTTTAATAGTCCACTGCAGAACGTAGGCCTACCCACGAAGGGTGATTGAGCCATTTCCACCACGCTGGCCCAGTGCGGGTTGGTGGATTCACATTCGCCATCGAATTTCTTCTACGGACGTATGCAGGTTGCCTCACGATGTTTTCCTTCACCGAAAAGCCAATGATGTGAAATTCCGTACATAAGTTCCAAAGAAACTCATTGGTACGGGATCGGGATTTGAACCCACGACCTCACGATTGCAGGTCGGGTGTTACTACCACTAGACCACCACGGCTTATTTATTATTTACCTATGTGGTAAAGTACAATATCACACACGCGCAAGCGCTCTGCGCCGTCTTACGAATTTGTGATGAAGTCACGTGTCCTGACGCGAGTTTAACATTTTAACCCATCCCAAAAAGTGCACAACGCCGCCGCTAAAGAAATTTCCACTTCGAGAATCTTCTAACGGCACAGAAATGTTTCTAGATGATATTAATTACATTTGAAAAATTTTGCTAATATCTCACTAAAAGCGCGCTTCTTCTGAGACATATTTTTCCGATGAACAGAGTACAAAAATATTTTTTGTTTATTTTAGGGCTCCTTGAAATATTTAACTTTTCAAAAGGGTTCCGCCACTAAAACGTTTGGTCTGCATGTGACTGTAAGTCTTTGACTCTATGTAGTAAATAAAAAAATAAAATAAAACAATCTTACCAATATTACCATTAAATAAGAGTATGATCTGATTAAATTTTGGATTAAGCACCGTGATAAAAATGTCCAGACAGACATTAAGGTTGCTTTTTTTTGACCGGCATAAAATTAATAAAGATATAAAAAATATGCGTTCGTCGAGAAATTAATACAGGGTCATTTCTAACCAATTAGCATCCTTTTAGGGGCTTATTCTGTACATCAAAACTGACAACTTTCGTTCTACTACTCTTACTAATTCTCAAAAAAAAGTTGTTGTTCCATAGATAAATATCGTTCACCTTCGACAAAATGTATAGAACAGTAGATTACAGTTATTATACAAGCACTTCAACACCCGATAGTCAATGTACCAATAGTCAATACGGCATCGTTAGAGAGACTCGAGCACAGCTCATGTCTCGACCGAATCAAAGGCTTTTTCATAGTCCACAAACGCTAAGCAAAGTGCCAGATTATACGTTTCGGTCTTCTGTTTAACCTACCGCAGCGTATGAAGGTGGTCCATGGTGCTAAAGCCTTTTCGGAAACCCGCTTGTTCGCAAGGCTGAAAGTCATCAAGCCTGCGCTCGAGACGATTCGTAATGACCCTTAAAAACAGCTTATAAACATGGGTCAGAAGTGAGATGGGTCTGCAGTTCTTCAATAAGGTGATGTCACCTTTCTTGAAAAACAACACCACCACGCTTCTGTTGCATGCTTCTGGCGTGATGCCCTCGAGGACGACGGTGCTAAAAAGCTTCTAGAGGACTTTTAGTATCGGTGTTCCACCCGCTCTCAGCAGCTCTGATGTGATACCGTCATCACCCGGCGCCTTGTTGTTCTTAAGCTGATTCAGGGCCATTCTAATCTCGTACAGGATGATGACCGGGATATTTTCGGTGAAGTGTCGGGTCAGCTTGGCTCTTGGATCTTTGGCCGCGCTGCTAACAGGCTTAGCGACCGAAGTGTATAGCTGTCCATATAACCTTTCGATCTCCTCCAATACCTCTGCCTTGGTCGACGCTACACTGCCATCTTCTCTCTTCAGCTTTGTCAACTGGCTTTTCCCAATAGAAAAATTCCTCGCGAACACTTTGGAGCCTTTATTCTGCTCTATTGTCTCTTTAATATGTTTGGTATTAAAGAGACTAATGTCGCGCCGCACGGATTTTGAAATTTGTCTATTGAGCTGCCTATATGACTTTGCATCATCGGAAGACTGCAGTCGCTGTTAGCGTAGTTCGGCCATGAGATTTAGAGTTTGATCGGAAAATTTTTGAGGTCTATTTGTACGACGGGGTCTAAATAATTTAGCACCGTCTGGACAGTTTCTACGAGCCCGTTGTTAATCTCGTCCACAGACGCAAAGTTCTCCAAGCAAGCAAAGCGTTTTGAGAGCTCGAGCTGAAAGCTCTCGGAGTTTTGGATAAGGGCACGAGTAGGTCGGAGTGTAGACTTCATCAGGCGTGACCTTTCGAGTTTAACGGTAATATCCAATCCAAGTCTATCTCATTTTTGGTGGAACCATCAGAGCTCATCCAGGTCCACTTCCTGTGGCGGCTTCTGGAAGAAAGAGTTCATCATGAAGAGTTCCTCTCTCTCCAGAAAGTCAGCCAGCCTCTGGCCCCTGGGGTTCCGTTGTCCATATCCAAATTGCCCCACTCTCAGCTCATCATCGCTTCTTTTGCCCAACTTTGCGTTGAAGTACCTCAAAACAACAGTAAAGTGGGTCTTAGACGTATGTATGGCCTGACTTACGTCTTCATACATAGTCTCCACTTCGTCATCTGGGTGTGACGAGGTCGGTGCGTATACCTGAATGACCTTCAGCGAATACCTCTTGGATATTCTGAGTATTAGATATACAACCCTGCTCGACAAACTTTCGATGGTGATAACGTTGTTAGCGTGGGACTTGTGAACTAGAAAACCGACACCACCTTGGGACCACTGGTCACCTTCCCGGTAGTAGAGCAGGTTGCCGGATTTCAGAGTTATCGTGTCCTCCCCCTCTCTACGGACTTCAGACAACCCCACAATATCCCAGCGCAACCTGCTGAACTCTTCTTCCAGCTCAGCAATCCTCTCGTCAGTCCTCATTGTGCGCACGTTGTGTGTTGCCAGGGCCAGTTGTCGTTTGCTGGAGTGGTAGCCGGGCGTCTGCCAGCGATTCTTAGTACCCCCTTCTCCGCCGTTACCGGGGTCGCTTCCGTAGCCCCGGGCTAGCGGAGCTGCTGGGGACTGTGGGCCTGGTCTTTTTGTTTTTTCCATATGAGGGAATTTGCCCATAATCGCCGCGCTAGGCAGGCGTGGTGGCGATCGCAAAAAACGTAGCTTCGCGACAAGGATGCCCATCCCTGCCCTGTGCCATTTTAGCTACGTTTTAGTCGAATGGTAATACCGCCATTAGTCGGTTCCGCTGTACCTTAGTCGGCTCTTACGACACCTGGTACTAGAGGGGGGTGCTATTCTACTCTGCCGGCACCCCACGGCCCTAAAGCAATAAGATACTGAATATTAAATTATTTATTGAAAGATAGTCATTAGACTGCTTCCACGCAACACTTAGGTATTTGTTTTTCAAAAGATCCAAATGAATTCCCATCACATTTTTCTACGCATTTTCTAGTAGAAATCGTGCTTTCAATAAAAGCGACACAAAATACGGCCTCTAATCACCTAAATCTAAAATATACTACTAAAATATTTACAACCTCCACTAGTACCATCGAATGTTTCAAGCGCCAACTAGCTATCGTTTTCAGTAAAATATTTGTATGCTTTATGTAGTATAAGAAATGGGAATTTACCCATTTCTTATTCAACTCAAAGGTCTATGGACAAATTTAAATTAGTGACATTAGACGAAAATGTTCGAGAAATCGAGAATAAATAAAATAAATTAGGTAATAAAAAGCAGCAGCCTAATTCAGCTTATCGAAGACGAATCTGAACTAAAACTAATTATTTGGCCCGTTTCTCATTAACGCACAGCGTAGTTTAGCTAGTTGCTCATAGCGTAGTGTGTTTCTCAGCGATCACCGAAGTTCAGCAATGTTTCTGCATTTCTCCGAGACTAAGCCAACGTACGCACTATGCGAATGCAGTTGCAGTCCGGCCACCATAACACAGAAACATGTATGAAACCGCAGTTTTATATTTGTCTGCCTCGGTGGCTCTGTGGTTAGTGACCCTAACTTCTGGATCAGAGAGGCGTGGGTTCGATCCCCACCCAAGGCAAATATTTATGTGATGAACATAAGTGTTTGCTCTGCGTCTGGGTGTTATTTAGTTACTATCTATATAAGAATGTATTTAAAAATAAGTATATGTAGTATATCAGTTTCTGCAGCCATATCAGCTTTGCTTATTTTGAGGCCGTGTGTAAGAAGTCCCAAAATATTTATTTATTATTAAAAAAAAAATGCACTACAATGTCGTCAGCTATCAGATTATAGTTCGTATGGAAAATGCCGTTTCGTACATTTTTCAGTGTCACGGCAGCCGAACCGCAACCGCATCCGTGTAATGCGTACGTGGCCTAAGAGCACCTACGCACTATGCGGCTAGCCGCGATGCGGCCAGCCGTGCGGCTGACCGTAATCTAATATTTGTACGAGAAAGTCGGACCGCAGCGCTCAGAACATCAAGAGCGGTCGGCCGGTTCTCGTACAAATACTGTAAATATGTATTCTCAGAATAAGGGCTAAAGTAATATGTAGAAACTTTGCCAAATTTTACTCAAATAAAAACTACGTTAAAGCTGTCTTATTCATATCTAGTTACAGCATGCCTGAGAGTGTGGAACAAAAAAAACGCATAGTCTGTCTTTGAACGTCAAAATCACAAGTTGGAATGTCGTAATGGTTAACGTTTGGTGTACTTTGCCTTTTGCGATATGATAGGAAATTTGAACCCTCTAGTTCCATCACAAGGTGAAATCCCTGATCATTTTAATTTCCTACTTTCTACCTTTTTGAATTTGGACAGCCGAGCTCGACGCTAGTTTGTGACACCTTTCGGAATTACGTAAGTTCGAGTATGTGCATATTTTTCTGACAACTTTTAAATTTCATGTATAAATGGGACAAACTGAAGTATATCTCTTGCTATTTAAGTACGGTTTCTATTAGGTACTTTAGTCCTTATTCTAAGGTTGTATTAGACCACTATTAGTCAGTCCTGACGACTATACTCTATAAAATTTAACTTGATCTCTGCGACAGCTGTCAGAAAAATCACGCCTATGAAGTCCTGAATGTCTTAATAGTACAGACAGTACCTGTCAATGTCATACTTTATGGGCATGCCGATTAGTGATGGGCGACGAATGATCGTGACAACAGAGTTTTAGATAGAGTTTTATTTAAAATATCGATAGTTTATACTGACGATATTTTAAATAAAACTTAATTTATCATTAATTTTATTGTATATTTTAATATCATAACATTTTTTACATGTGTAATTAAATTAAACCCAATTATATGTTACATTAGCATCGATAATAGTGAAAAACGTCGATAGATAAATAATATCGTAACATTATTATATTTTATTTAATTAATATCATAACATTATTTACATGTGTACATACTTGGTCTTAAATAATAGTAAGTAAATGAAATCCAATTTCTCACCTTCAACTACTCATTCGATTGCATTACAACATTGTTTGAAAATCGATTTTTTCCACCACTATCTCAACTCTAAAAATGTCAATCTTCTATGTCAATGTCGCAGTGTAACTGTCGCAGAGATCAAGTTAAATTTTATAGAGTATAACAATCGTTTGTAGGATGCCGCTGCGCACAGAGGTTATAATAATTATAACCTCTGTGCGCAGCGGCATCCTACAAATGATTGTTATACTAATAGCTCTGTGCCGTTGCGGCTACCTCGCACTCACTCGCTGTCGTAGGGTTGCGCCGTTTCTGCGAAAGTCCTCCGTCCGCGAACGTCTCAGATGCACTACAAAAGCGAATCAATCGAAAGCAATCGTATCTGCATCCTTAAAATAATAAATCTAATTGATAGATATCGGTCTAATATGATATCTCATTTTCTATCAATAGGCCCAATTATAAAAGCGCCAACGTAAATTTAATAACAACGTAAAGAGTGTTCTCTGTATCGAATGCCTAAAGTGAAAAAGAAACAGAAATACTCTAAATTGCTATTATAATTACGATGGCGCCTTCATAACTTGGCCTAATGTCCGATACGTCGTCGTCGCTAAAGCTAGTAGTTACGCCTGATATACTATTATTTGCTATGAAGTGTGTCATTTGAAAGAGGTCGTGTAATTTCATCGATTGTAAAACCATAATTAGTGATTAAATATTCAAACACCGTGGCTTCCATATCGCGATCCTTGAGCGGGCTGACCTGACTTGCAGTTATTTAATCACAAAGGAATCGGCCGTAACTATCGATCTGATGAACGGGGTTATTCGAAAAACGTGTACTGATCCCAAAGGGCATTTAATACCATCATTATGGACCACTTTCAATATTGAGCCAACCCGGAACTTTACTTAAAATCAGCTGTTTCATACAAAATTACAACTCGGAATTGACTAAGTGTTTCAGCTCTTTTGCTGCTTTTTTACTGACTAGAAACAACTCCTTTCGGCTTAGTACACCCTTTGTGAATAACCCTGTATGTATCTTTCATCGAAAGTCCCAGGCCATTTGTGCATTTAAAATTTAATTCTCTTGGCGACTGCATTGTTAAGAAGTAGGTAGGTTGCTAGAAGCATGTTCTATGCAGTCTATTATTTGTTTTAAAATGGGTCAACCGTTTGAATGGCACCTGTATAATTACTTCGTTTGGACACGTCTATCACTTCATTTAAAATGTACAAGACATAGTGGCTGCATCGGTAATAAGAGCAATTTATGTAATGGTTTCACTGTTTACAATGTGTTATTACCTTGTGCAAACGTTTTCACTGGCAATCTTACATTTATTATTTTTAACCTTTTGTTCTTTAAAGTTTTTTTTTAGTTTACGATAAATGTCGAAAAAGCATTTGTGGGCCTTATTTTTTTTATTAATATTTATTTTATATTGGGTTATTAGTCACAGTGCTACAGAAATTGAAAAGGTTAATTACCACCATGCCATATGCTACCATGAAAAATCACAATACAAATTGGAACACAAGATGGCTGCGGCGGCACACAGATGTAAATTTAAACTGTTATATCAATAAACCTCAAGTGTAAATTTTTAAATACTTATTTTCTATAAATATGTCGGGGTCTGAGAGTGATCGTCTCAATCACCCGACATCGTTATTTGTGGGTCATTCATTGGTACAGCTCGCCGGCGGTCTCCAGTTGTCCATCTCACCAAAATAAACACTCTGTACTACTGCAACGGGTGGTTTTATTGACCTAGGATCACTTCGTAATCAATTTAACAAGAATTATCGAGGATGGAAACCGATTTTAAAGTCAATGGATTTGCACGGGTGCAATCCGCCTCGCGCTCGGAATGGCATGACGTCAACTGTCCTCTGTCAAAAGTCATTTCATTCTGACACAAGCATGCAGTGTTGCCACGTGCGACCCCATTCGGGTGATACCCACTTTAAAATCATCACTATTGCTTTCAACTAAAACCAGCTATGCTGTCTCACTCCGTCAAATATATTAATCTATATTTTGACTACCTCGGTGGCTCAGTGGTTAGTGACCCTAACTTCTGGGTCCAAGAGGCGTGGGTTCGATCCCCACACAGGGCAAATATTTATGTGATGAACATAGGCGTTTGCTCTGTGTCTGGGTGTTATTTAGTTACTATCTATACAAGTATATGTATTTAAAAATAAATGTATGTACTATATCAGTCTCTGGCAGCCATATCACAAGGTTTGCTTAGTTTGGGGTCAGAGACCGTGTGTAAGATGTCCCAAAATATTATTATTATAACCCCATTATAAAGGCTAGTATACGCACATCTTTTGTACGCTTTTAAGTTTATGCAATACAGTGTTCTTTAGATTCTTTAGACCTTTCTCTAGCCTTGTCTGATTTGCCTTGATGCCGGGACAATAGAATACGGCATCGGTATCCCCTGCCTGTAGTAAGAGCCCATTAAAGGGGGACCTCTGGGCTCGTGAATGGTTAGAGATGAGGCTCAGGCCATCCACTCAACGGGCTCGACGAGCACTACAGCGTGTGTGGCACCGTTGTCGTAGACGACCGTACAAGCCTAGTTATTAGGCTCGAGTAGTCATTTAAAGTGCTGGGAGCACCGGTGCTACCTGAAGCTATCCCGGAGCTCCCAATAGCACACAAAAGCCGGCCACCGAGGTTGCAATCCCACATAACCCGAGTGCACCCCAAAGCAATCGGGTATCTTTCGAAGATTTCCTCCTCGTAAAAAAGCCTTGTCTGATAGACCTAGTAGATATCTATTCACCCTTGCCCTAATGATATTAAGCATGATGACTAAAAATATATAATTAGTCCGTCAGATAGACTATCCAAAAATATTAGACACGTATTTTTTCTTTGGTCAATGAAACAAAAATTGATGAAGATATAGCCCGTCAAAGTTCCGCGTGACGTCACAAGTGCCATACAAATGTATAGACTTCTGTAAGTGAAGTGACGTCACGGCCCCTACTCCCAAAATTTGACAATGTTTATCTTTGTCATCTGTTGTTTGATTGACAAAAGAAAAAATAAGTGTCCAATATTTTTTGATAATCTAACTCACGGACTAATTATAATATCATTGATGTTTTTTTCCCAGCTATCATGCCTATTGTCAGACAAACTACGATCATGTGTAGTGTCAACTATGTAAGATATTTCTGGCTTGAAAGGGAAAAAGGGACTTTAGGTTGTTGAGTTCAAGCGCACGCTCGCCAAAATGGAGCCTGTAAAAATGTCAAACACTACTCCAAGCTTTTGTGAGTACATAACTCCAAAAAGAGTGAAGCGAGATAATGGACTTCAAATCTTTTGTACGCTTTCAAGTTTTATGAAATACAGTGTTCATTAGATTATATGATATCGCAGCGTAGATAATAGGCGAAAAAATATCGATGACTTAACAAAGTCGGTTTACGGACGATAATTTTACGTAATAAGTGATATTACTCGCTTGCACGCTCGACTTAGGTGAAACGTGAAATTCATGCTTTCCCTTGCGTCCACCCAGCTTTCATCGATTTAAAAGACGTTATCACGTCAAAAATGGGTGCTTGCGAAAAGACCAAATCAAACTGTTTCGGCACACGGCGTCAAAACACTGTAACTGTATTTACAGTGTATTGTGATTGCAACATACAACGATTTATTTATTGTTTTAATATAACTTTTCCAGTTCTACATAGCAGCGATATCGATCCACGCTGTGTGCCTGGCGGTGTACCAGTTCATTACGTGCATCCGGCACGAGTGGCGCGACTGCAGCACGTACTCGCCGCCCGCGACGGTCGTGCTGCTTTTGTTTCTGATCGCGGAGGCCCTGCTCTTCGCGATCTTTACCGCAGTGATGCTGGGCACGCAGCTACACGCTATATGGAACGACGAGACTGTGAGTATGGGAACTTTTTTTTGTATTTTGTTGTATTCGACTTCAAATTGTTCAATTTAATTTAATTTTCAAATATCATGCTAATATTATAAATCTGAAAAGTTTGTTCGTTTGTTCCTCTTTCACGCAGCAACGGAGCAACAGATCGACTTGATTTTTGGCATGGATATAGTTCATAGGCCGGAAAGTGACATAGGCTACTTTTTATCTCGAAAAATAAAAGGTTCCTGTGGGACGCCACACTGCTGCATTCAGGCAGCATAAGCGCGGTTGTTTCTTCTAGCTCCGTCCAACTTCTGCACAGAGGTCTGTCTGTAACACCATTTTTAAACAGGTGTTTGTTTAGAGAGCAATGTCCCGTGACTAAATTTTATATTATGCATTTCCAGGGTATCGAACAACTAAAGAAAGAGCAAGCACGATGGGCGCGCAAGTCTCGATGGAAGAGCATTCAGTCAGTCTTCGGCCGCTTTTCTATACTATGGTTCTCGCCTTTCACGCAACCTTCGCCTAAAACCAAGCTGGAAAGTTATCTGTACAGCGTTTGAACTCCCCACTACTTGCGTTACTGTGGTGGCACTAACCCCTTGTTTGAGAGTCAGCTATTCGTTAAATGTCAACTTCGGCTAAATTGAGCAAATAACGTAGTTTTATTGACGCTTCCCTTTGTAGACATGTTAGGGGAAGAGTGTTAGCATCGAGTGTAACTTGAAGCGTCCCGCAGATTAGCCTGCGCCTGCGGCATAGTGATTGACCAATCGATAGCAGCCGAAATGGTGATCAATACTTGTGATTGGTTTATGTCTAATCAGCACCCGCAGGTTGCAATCTGGGGGATCCTTTTTGTGGGCCGAGTTAGAATTAAGGCCGTGCATTTAAAATAACCGTTTCTTAAATAACTTATTGTATATCGGAATGATTACTGTCGTAATGTTTTGATAGTAGAGTACATCTTTTTCATTGTCGTGTCAGCGATTCAATCGTATCGTATCTTGCCAAGTATTTTTTAATTTCGCGTTTTTTGTTTGGAATAATATTTTTTATGTCAAACGTGTGGTTATAATTAAATAAGAACCAACTTTCAGTTATATAATTGGTAACAGAAATATATTTCACACGAAATTTTTGAAAATAGAACTCAAAGCATGTAACGTGCACGATTTTACACAAAAACAACCTGATGATTTGATTAGCCCATCTTGCAAGCTACAGTAACTGCAGCAGCATTTGTTTTTTTAAAGGTTTTGATAAAAAAATATTTAAGAAACAAGTGGCATTGCAGACTAGTAAGCAAGTGCTATATTCCTGAAAGTGAAACTGTATTATATGCATATAGACGAACGACTTACGCGTTCTTTACTCAGTTATTTAATAATGTTATTAGCATTGGAGTAAAATTTTAGATTCCTTACACAATATTTCAAAATTATTGAGGCAAAAGTAAACGTGTTTGAATCAAAAAACAGCTTAAGAAAATTCTTTCACGGAATGTAATAATATTTTAATATTTATCATTTTCGATGGTCGTTTTATAATTATATGTCATGGCACTATACTCTCTAAATTAGTTCTAACTTAGCCCACTTTATATGTACTCGATTCACATCGCGTACTAACTCAGCTTAATTCTTTAAAGTTTTATCTAAAAAGTAAAAAGTTACGCCAGTTACTTATTCTAAATCACTATACTGATTTCGCACGCGATGTGCTAATTTTTCACAAAGGTTCGATTCTTCAATTGTTGTGGCAACTTTTATTTAGCAAATAAAATGTGTCACGATAAAATGAGACGAACCATTTTATTCGCGAACCAAAACTACACAATATAAAAATTGTAACTTAGACTGACTTATCGAACGTTTGGGTGTTAAGAGATATTGGTAGATCTGGGATGGCTAGGAAAAATAAGCGAAACATATTTGGGATAAAATGTTGGAAAGGGAAGTGAGACGCATTTTCAACGCGTACCGATGTCATTGAACACTGAAAAAACAAACTGCATTTGAATGAGTAGAGCTGTGTCGAAGATCAACACTATAACACGCTAGACTCAGTTGTGATAAACTACTCCAGCGTAATTCAAACTACTTTATTTAAGAGTAGTAATGCAGTATTTCATAATGCTATTTATTAATGGCTGATTTTTTTCGTGTTCAAAGACAGCCATCCTAGATCGCGGCGATCTGAATGTTGTCTTCTTATAATTTCGTGGTAAATTTCCCTAACGTGCTAAGGTAGTATATTCTCTTCGCCGTTGCACGCAACGCCGATATTATCATTTGTAAGCAATATTTTTAATTTATCTTAAATGTAATGTGATCTTTCTACACGCTTTATAATTGTTGTATTCGAGTTTCAATGCGTTGTTGTATGTATGCATTAGGAGGCTTAGGCCTTTCACGGGACGTTTTCAGACTGAAAGGAAAGTATTGAAGTATGATTTTTTTAGTAATTTAATCATGTACCGTGAAGTACAATAATAATTGCAAATGTCGTATCTCTGATGTTTCTCAGTGAAACGTGTCCAGCAATTTTTTTTTCGCTTCTATTGGTACTAACTTATTTACAAGCTTATGTCTGTAATTTAGGCATAAATTTAAATCTATTTTTCGATTTATCAATCATATTTCACTGTATAATTTACTATTTATGATATTCTGCTTAAATCAAAAACCACTATGTACCATATTGTGCTATACGGTACGAGACAAAGGGTACTATGCGAGTAGTACCATTACAACTGACGTAAAGTTGTGCCAGTACTACTACTATCAATCTTACTACTGGCTCAGCATCACAAGTTCAATGGTTTGCCAGTCGTCTTCCGAAACAGCTCTCGTGTCCTATAGATTAGTTTAAGGATAACTGCATTTATTAATTTAATCACAAATTAATTGGTTTTCTGGGATGAATCAAAATTTAAATTATGGTCTTTATTTATATGTTAATTTTTGCTTCATATTGTGATGTTTTTGTTTTGCTGGGGTTGAAATCTTTATTGTTTATGATAATTAAACTTAAGCATTCGGCATCGTGATTTACCATTAATAGTAAACCGACGCAAGGATGCTTTAGTTATCTCGACTGTGTCTCTTTTTTAATTTTTATATCTAAAATAGAATAGTAATTTTCGTTCGTTATACAACTTACTGGTAAACATATGTAATAACTCATTTAATTAAGTTCCGCGTTTCCCCTCTTGGATCGATGGGCGCATATTAGTTTGTGTTTAAGTGAAGTGTTTGGAAGCGGCTTACATCCTGCGTGGTTTGTCAAGAGATGAGGTCATCCTTATTTACCTTGTGGGTGGACGTCCTATACTGTGCTTGCAATCGTTATCAAATAAGCTTTTCAAATCAAATCTGTATTGGTGATGACATTGTATACCTTATTTATGTTGTATCTACTACAAGTAAGAGTTGTTTATCATATAAGTCTCATAAGTTAAAGAGTCGACTGTTTCCTAATGGAGTCTAAGTATTTATTAGTTCCAATAATTTTCATGTTAAGTATACCTATTCAGAATACTGAATTTATTTGGATAGATCTCCTAGGAAATGTAGATATTTCGTTCCGTGTGCTATGACAGAAGTGCAGAATATCACAAAGTATGAAAAGTGATATGTGGTTATAAATAATTATTTATACACTTTTATGTACATTTTTGCAAAAAGTTATGTTAAATTATATTTTTAGTACTTTATTTTAGGTAATATTTTTAGAATACGGGGCTTAGGCTGCCTATAGAGTTACCTATAGGGTGTCTAATAGGCTAGATGATTTAATAAATATAATTTGTCCTTCAGATAGATTGTCAAAAACACGTATTTTTTCTTTTGTATATTAAACCAAAAATTGATGAATGTCAATTTTTGTGACTAGTCTACAAAAGTCACGAGCCCCCACTCCTAAACTTTGACATTATCTTTGTCATTTATTGTTCGATTGACTTAAAGAAAAAAAACGTGTCAAATATTTTCTGATAATCTAACTTATGGACTAATTATAACAATGATTTTTTTACCCAGTCATCACGATTATTATAACTTCATGACTACCTGTGACTATTTTTGTATATTTGAATATCATTAGAAATATAATTAAGTTAATCGCTTAAGTGCTGGTTTGGTTATATTGATTGATGGGTCAGTGGGAACTATCGAAATGGGAGAAAAAAATCACATTTTCGACATATTCATAGGTTGTTTAATGTTTTGAACTGGCGCCGCCGTATCCAATATCAATTCTTTCTGTGTAGTAAGTACATATTATACTGAAAGTAAGCCGTGCTATTCCGGTGTTATTAAATAAGTAATTGAAAAAACCGATTGAAAACTTGTAAACATAATAAATACTGAGTAAAAATAAATAACATGTAGCAAATGCAATATAAAGCTAAGCGTCCACTAGGCGGGTCGCATCGGGTCGCAACGCAACGCAAAAATCCGCTTGCATTTCGTATGAAATTACTCGATTAGAATTAGAAAGTGGATGCATAGAGCGAAGCATTCTGTAGTTAGACGTTGCACCGGCCGTAGGAACTGTGTATTGACATAAAAAAATTAACCAGGAACTCCTTAAAATATGGATAGTTCAACAAATTTCTGAATTTCATGATACTGGCGATAGCAAAGTCAAAGAATAAGTGATGAAATTCACCACAACATCATTTCTTGCATATATCATAAGCCCAGACTTTGTTTGAGACTTTTATTACCTTGATCCTCATACAACAATATTAGTAAAAATAATTCCTGATCGGAGCTATCCATTGTCGCACTACCGTAAGTTCACTTGTCAAATGTAAAACAGACTATAAAAACTGCCGATGCGCGCGCCCTGCCCTGCGTGGGCGCAGTACGCAAAATTGCTCGTCGCACCGTTGCGGCCCGACCCGCCAATGGACACTTATCTACACAATTACGTCATCAGCGATAGCATATAGCATGGCATACTGGAAATGAATCTTATAGTGACATTGCCAGCGCTAGTAGATTTATATATTTAACATTCACTAATACTTAGATGTGGCACATATCTTTTTGAAAAAGAAATACACGGGTAAATTTCCAACTTGATTAATAAAACATAACTACGTTTATTTATATTCCATAGTGTAAGAAAAAAACTAATTATTCCACGGTCACGTTTTGTACATTAGTTAAGCCCTTAAATCTAATCGTGTTATTTTGTTAATGCTCTGTGTATATTTCTTTTTATTTTTAGATTGTCATAGTATTTTGTTATGTTTTCTAGGGGTGATAGTTAAAGTAAGTAAAATTTAGTGTAAACTCAATACTACCCATTTATTTAGTAGATATCGACCAACGAATAAGTATATAGTTAGTGTAGACGAGTCAAAGCCGGAAGGGAGTGATTAAGAACATTATAAACATACAATTTTTGGTATGGGGGCAAACCGAAATTCGAGAAAAAATAATCAGCTGTTTCTTACAGGGTGTGGCGTAAAGATTGGATAATCTTTTACCTACGGTTGAGGAACATCACAACTGTTCGGAAAATGAAAATTTGTACTCAGTGTCACGGTTTTCGAGTTTTTGGAAATTTGAAAAATATCTTTTTCGGACCGCTCTTTCAACTGCCAAATTTGCAATTCAACAGATTTTCTCAGTCTGGTTTCTGAATAGCATTCCTAAATAGTGGCGCCATAAAATGTAAAATACCAATATTTGTATGATAGCCATAGTTTTTTTTTATTTTTGATCTTAAACGCAACATTTGTGCTTAGTTATTTTTTTTCTCAAACTTTGAGATTCGGTGGTGTAAAAAAAATATTTTGTCTATTCAGGGTTGCAGTTTTCTATGGAACAGCTGATTTTTTTAGCTCTAAGTTCGCCCCATATTAAATATTGTTCATAACGATGGCCTTAATCGTCCTCCTTTAGCTTAGTACAGGATAACCCTGTGTATATTATATTCGTGAATGTATAAACATCGTCACTCACAAACTCCTTGTGATAATAACCATTCTAAACAGCAGTGTTTTAAGAGAGGTTCTCAATTGACCTCAATACTTTTAAATAATGTTTTGGATGTCTATTATTATTAATTACTTATATTGCCTATGTGAATGAGACAAGAGAAATCCTTTTTGTTTCTCGTAATGAGCTGCATGCGTTATTTCATGTATTGGAAATGAATTATAAGCTTTATAACATTGAACACAATAATTGTGATATGAATTGAAACAAAATATTGCGAAGTATTACTATATTTAGTTTATTTATGCTTATTATATTATTATGCTTATTAGTCCCGTTAGTGTACAACGCAATTATGAATTTATTGAACAAAAGTTGGTGTAAACTTCCAATCGGATTTACGGAATCTATAAGACATTAGTCTCAAATTTCTTAAGAATGTGTTATAGTGTTTACACCCTCTATTCCTTGTTAAGTCTTCGAATCTACCAAATATGTCCGAGCAAATATCGACCAATAGCACACTACAAGCTGCGCTAAACCCAATCAACGCGCAGCTCTATGTGAGCTTTGTTCAGGATAGGATATTACGCAGATTGTGGCTAACTTCACATCCGCAGACTTGTTTAATTCGGCTTATACTTTTGATCACGAAACAAATTTGATGGTTAGCTACGTTGTGGAAATAACCAGACTTAAAAGATAGCCATTGACTTTGAAAAGTTTCAATATCGTACGAAATATTGTGGTGCCATTGGTTGATGTTTTTCACATGTCGGTTAGATACGAAGCCTAAACTAAACAATCAATGGTGCCGGCTAAGGTTTACTCATATCTAGTTATCACTTTATTTGGCCTAGTTGCGTCTTGTACCATTGCTTCAGTACTTTTTGTGGAGGCTTGGTCTGTCGTCATTTATTTGGCATCTTTACTCATAATAAGTCAGTCGTTGAAATAAAGAGTGATTCTTCGTAAAGTGTTCATTCCAATGTGATTGTACTCACCATTATGTACAGCTTAACTATATTTATAACTAGCGACCCAACCCGGCTTCACACAGGTGTATTATACATATATATCTTCCTCTTGAATCTCCTCTTGAATTTTCCTCTATCTATTAAAAAGCTACATCAAAATCCACTGCGTAGTTTTAAAGATGAAATATGAAATGAAATATGTTTATTTGACAAAAATTGTTACATAGCTGTTGGATGACATGCCATAAGGGAAATTACAGACAAGAGTTTTTGGACTTAACTGCGGGTTCCAAACTCGGCTAGGCCTGTTTTTGGTAACCCAAGTTAAGATAAGAGAGATAAAAGCGTACTTAGGGACAGGTAGAGGGAAGCGAATTTGTTTTATACTATGTAGTGATAATTAGTAGTTCACTAATTCATAGACTTTATCAACGATGTTACAATGCTTGTTACCAATAATTTATATTCAATATTATAGGCGAAACAAACATCTTGATGGCCGTGATGTTCTACAAGCTGCGGATACCCCAATCAAGAAGCTCAGACGCAAGAACCTCACTTAACAGCTAAGCTGGGTTTCTTGCAGCTAGCACAGCCGCCAATGTTTGAATCGTCTTAAGATTGTCTTAAGAATCTTGCATGCCGATCACTTAAAATCCTAAATTAGTAAATCGTAAATCGACCCCCGTGTGAAGCTTGGATATTGCGTTTCGTAGCCGCTACACAGTAAAATAACCCTCTTACAATTCGATTTTCAAAATATACAACACTACTTGAAATTTATTAACGATGAGTGCAAAACCGCTTTTCGAATGATCACTTTACAGATAGTAATACTGCCCGTCTTATGATAAATTACAACGTATGTGCCTTGCGATGTAATCTGTATACGCAACCTTTTGGCTCCAGTCGTAAGGTTCAAATTTTGGATCACTTCGCAAAACATACGTTGTTTATTGTAAGAAGGGTAGAATATAGTGACAATGTCATTTTCAATGTAATTTTGATTGTATAGTACCAATAGTTGCCTTCATGTGAAGGCGCTTTATATGTATTTTAGCATTCATGTGCCTAAATATTCTAATCCTAAAGTGATAATAAGATCGATACACCAACCATTTCTACAATACTTTTATTGTTCTAAATGCTATTCGGAATTTCAAATACATATGTATATTGAATTAAGTATCTAGTTGTTCTGTAATAATGTAAGTATTTATACTAATTGTAAGACGACTCGTGCACCGCTTTGAAATTATTTTAGGTTATTTTAGAAGCGAAATGACGCTTAAGGTGGATTCACTAAGTCGCGCGCAAAATTTAAATATTTTCGGTTATTTAGCATTTATAGATAAGCTGCTTATTGTAAGTTCACAAAAACTCCTCTAGCGGCCATGAATAGGTAGTTTTAACGAGGTATATACATCTAGAAGAAACCAAAATAATGGCTTGGATGCATAAGCGTCCACTAACTAAAAACTAAGGTGAAAATCAGTTGACTTATTTGGCTTTCAAGAGTATGTAATTCGTAAATGCTTCCTATTTATAGTCGCTAAAAGAGTTTTCGTAAACTTAAAATCAGTAGTTTATATGTAAATATCAAAAAACTCAAAAATGTTTGGATTTCGCGCTCTGACCGAGGCGATCCACGTTAATACTTCTTTGGGTAAATTTTCTTTGCGAAAAAATGCTTTCTTTAAAATGTTTTTTTGTTTATTTTTTGTTAAGATGTTTCAAATAGGTGCACAGAGGTCACTCTAACACACACTTTTATACTAAGTGCTGTATCATTTTTGGCGAAAGCAATAATTTACAATACAATATTAAAATGTCTTTCGTGTAATGTATTTTTAAAGCTCTGTGGAGTACGTTGGTACAAAATTTTGCACATCTTTAGATTTATTGAATTTAAATGCTTTTGCAAAGTAATTGATTATTCTATTTTTTAGATGACTTGTTTGTAAATTGTGTTCTTGAGCTATTACTGCGGCCAAGTTAAAAATAAATGGAATAGAGCTTGTAGAAGTTGGCATTTCGCACATATTTTCGTTCCTATCGTGTACCTTGGCCTTAGTCCAGTACTACTGAATGCACATCTACAATTTATATTAGACTCTTAATTAATTATTTTATATATTATTAATTATTTTTCGCAAAAAATGACAAAATTTACTTCCATCGTGTATAAAATTCGAAAAATTCGCTCGAATTGATGTGTATAGTTTTTAAATTATTGTTGATTTTTCAATAACGGTTCAGCCGGTTTCGTTAAAATTTAAAAGGAAATATTCCTGGAGTATACCCATATATGGAAATATATATGGAGTATATATCTCTGGAGTATACCCTTTTGATCTAAAAATATTTTTTTTAATTCGATTCACAATTGGAGAAAATATTGATACACAATAAAAATAAAAACATAGATTCTCCTCCTTTTAAGAAATCGGTTAAAAAGACAATTGCAAAAGTTAATTTCTGCAAGTTCTTGAACATAATATTTTCCTTGCCGCGAGCCGCTCTTGCAATAATACCTTGTGCTCCTGCTAGATGTCTTAGCTTAATCAGTAGAACAACGGTTTTTGTAAAAAGAAAACCCCGTGATAGATAAGTAATATTATAAATATGTATTAATAAATTGTAAAATGATATTAAGGCTTGCTACATGTATTCGGGCTGGCCTCGATCGGTAAAGCCGGGCAGTAAAACCGAATACGTTCGGGAGAAAAAGCCGAAACCAAAGAGGGCCGGGTGGCCGCGAGTCGGCACGTTCGGCAAAACCTGGCGCAAAACAAATGTGTGTAGATGAATTCCGCAACGCGCGGAATGACGCGTGGCGGCCGAATGAAAACTGCATTGTGCCGATTGGGCTCGAAGGTACCACCCAATCGGTGCCGATCGGCACAAGCCGAATGATGCCGTACTTTTGCAGACGTAAGACGACCCAAAGCATAGCTGCTTTGCACAAGCTGATCGGCACAAGCCGAATGATGCCGTACTTTTGCAGACGTAAGACGACCCAAAGCATAATTGCTTTGGGTCGGCCTTATCGTTCGACAAATTATGCCGAACCGACTGTGCCGGACTGAATATGTGTGTGCAAGCCTAACTTACATCTGATTTAAGGTTTCTATATTTACATGTAGCAGATACAAATACATAATTAACATAAGCAGTTACTTAATTGAAGTAAATTTCGATTATTGATCTACATTTATAACGCAAAAATTACGGTCAAAGTTATAGGTAACCTACCATTATGTATTTATAAATAAATTTAAGTATATAATAATGTTACGAACATCTTTGTGCCGTTAGGTTTAATTCTACGAAAAAATATTTTCAAATAAAGATGAGCATGGAAATAAGATTTGTGTTATTTAAGTACCTAACCTTTTATTTACCTTTTCGCATTAATTTTTGCTTAGTAGGTATGTTACAGATTATTTAAATAATCTGCTTGCAAAAAATTAAATTAATGATCAAGCTTATTATTTCTCGATGGGGATGGAGCCGATGGAAGGGCCATTTCTACAAATATTTACCCCCACTTCACCAACTGATATTGGAACTTCAGACTTGACATTAGGCCCAATTATAAAGGCGCCATCATAGTAATTATAATAGCTAATTAGCATATTTCTGTTTCTTTGTCATTTTAGGCATTCGATAGAGAGAACACTTTTTACTTTGTTCTACTAACCAATTTGGTTTTGGGTTAAAATCGAAAAATCATTTTGTGAACCCTGAAAGCGAACCCTCGATTGATTTTCAATTATTTTATTTACAGACGCAAGAAAATTTGAGTTGCCGAACGACATTTCACATTCCAAAACCTGGTCAAGGTTAGTTACTAAGGTCACCTAGGTATCTAAAGATCATGCGTACCTTCTGGTTATTGAGTAACATCAAAAATCAATACCCTTTTAGGAAAGTTGGGTACAAAGCCAGGCTAGTTTAAGTTGGCATTGTCTCCGTCCACTCTTGCGCATTATGTCACAGAATGAAGGGCCTTGCACAACAATGCTCGTTTAGAGGCTAGGTATTCGTTAGAACTAAGCCGTTGCGCATTGAAAATGTATTAGAACCTATATCACGTGCATGTAATAGCTCACAGTCAGTGTGTAAACGGCAACAAAGGTGTCTGCATCGTCGCACAGAAAGACTAGCAACATACGTATTGTAAAGGGAAAGTGTCGCGGATTTTTTAGCGATTTTAGCATGAGCCCGCGCTCAAGGTGACCGAGTACCACTGCCTTCAAAGTTACGTAACTGACCTCCGAGACACTCGGCGCCGATCTTTGTACCGGTACGTAGCATTCTCTTGCCGTCTTCGATCTAAGTGTTAAGTGCTCGTCTAATAGTAGTGGTTTCAGATGTGGTGTGTGGCGTTGTTGCTGGTTGCGATGGTATCGCCATCTCTCTCCCGGCCGTACGACCCGGAGGACGGTGATTTGAAGAGTGTGCTGCCATCTGACGGGACGTTTGAAGCATTTTATCCGCGAGAGGCGCACGGTATACCGAACGGGTCATCGCGGCCTGCGCACGGGCACGGCAGTTTCTATAAGTTCCGCAATCCGGCGCTCATCGACGTGAAGAACGCAGCTGCCTACGGATTCAGGTTCGATGGCATGAGGCGGTTCAATTTTGACGACGACGAGGAAGATAAAGAATAGATAGAAGCGCGGGGTAACTCAATTTTTATAGACTTGTAAACGTTTTAAACCATCAGTCCTAGTGTGAAGCAGTGTGATCCTCGAATAGTGTGTGGGTCATGAAGATAAATATTTTTCGGATTTAAATACCCACCTAAATTACAAGTACCTACCTACCTATATCTACTGATTGTAAAAATTGAGCTATTGTTTTTGTAATTAAAAATATTGTCACGAACATGTGCTATTTATTTATTTCCATAAATTCCATTAAGGGTTGGTCAATCCGAGTCCAAAGCGTCTATCTATCTGTCGTTAGCGTCTTTTACATAAGTATATGTTTTCAGATCGAGACCAAGATTTCAAACAGAATTGTGAAACTAGGTTTCAAATACATGTTTGTAATTATTGAAATTGAAATTGTTTGAAATTGTTTATTTCCAAAAACTTATGAACTATGTACATATTGATTAATAGTAAAATACACAAGTAAATATATCCTAAATTAACGTACATACAAAATATTATGTGCACTGCAGCCCACACTAGGGTGACCTGTGTCGTGGGCTGCAGGCTCCTTCACTTTAGCTAGCTAATGATTAGTAAAATTATTTGTGAGTGAACGTGAAAGTGGGTGAGTGAGTGAGAGAATGAGTGGATTTTAACACGTGTGGTGTGTGTGTGTGTATATATTATGATAAGAATATATATTAAGAGGATATATGGATACATGAATACGAATTCGAGAACTAAAATAAATACCAAAAAGTTATAGATAGATATATAAGGCATAATAGATTTATTTTAAACTACCCCACCAGTGGGTTAGCCAGTGGGTGAACGGATAGCGAGCCCTTCGCACAGGTGTATTATACATATAAATCTTCCCCTTGAATTACTCTATCTATTAAAAAACAGCATTAAAATCCGTTGCGTAGTTTTACAGATATAAGCATACATGGGGACAGACAGCGGGAAGCGACTTTGTTTTTGACCGACGAACCACCGGAGGTATACAATTCGACGCGTATATTTTTTTTTTATGTATAATCACGCATAACTTTTTTCATAGTAGTCCGATTTAAATATTTTTTTTTATTGGAAAGAGTATACTTCGAAATTGGTCCCATTTAAATTTTATCGAAATTGGCTCAGCCATTTTTGATAAATCTACAATAATGTAAAAATGCTACATCGATCCGTGCATAATATTTGCGTTCTAGCGATGCGCTGATGCGAAGAAATGATTATATTATAATCATTTCTCTTGAATTACTCTATCTATTAAAACAAACTGCATCAAAATCCGTTGCGTAGTTTTAGATATAAGCATACATGGGGACAGACAGCGGAAAGCGAGTTTGTTTTATACTATGTAATGATTCTGTACACGGGTGAAGTCGGTCATGCAATTTTTTGCAAAAAATAATTATTTACTATATAGTGATTCATTTTTTGTAGCAATCCATAATTATAGCTGTTTACCGCGCTGTCGGTATGTAAGACAAGGGTGTATTTTGCCCTTGCCTCGCCTCGCCTCGACAAATATATTATGCCCTTGTCTTACTGCAAGTACGGTATTGTAAATAATGTTAAATTAAAGCCTAATTAAAAATCTCATGTCTAATTAAATGTAGTTAGTTGACGTCATTTTTAATCAACGACCTTGAGCCAACCTTTTTTTTACGGTAACTTACATAGGTAGCTTCATTGTGTTTTAGGGAAGCAGCAACATTTTCTGATGTAAGGTGTGCTAAATCTAGGACGTCCATCGCTAAGGCGGATAGACAACTGACAAAACCTAAGGAACGTGCTGGATGCAATAAACTTGGCAATCAGTCTTATTGGAAAGCTATAAGGGAGACATATATATAGCAGTCTACCTCAACGGCTGAAGATGGTCCCCATAATAATGAAATAATTATTTTTCTCTAAAAAGAATTCGAATAGTTTGTACGAATTGATGTATCATCGATTATTACAATATTGTTGACTAGCGACCCGCCTCGGTTACGCACAAGTGTATTACGCACATAAACCTTCCTCTTGAATTACTATCTATTAAAAAAACTTCGATAAAATTGAAATGGGAACATTTCTAAACTGTGATCTATTTGAAATTTATTTGATTTTGAAATCGGTTAAAATAATACGACGCTGATGAATATTATTTATATTTCATGAATATTATTTTTCATCATCACGGTGACGAAAAATCGTACACACGGAAAAGAGGTATATGCATGGACCTCTTGATGGTGAGACGTTATCGTAGTCCATAGACAACTGCACGATATATCGTCCAGTCCACTTTTACTGCTGATGATGATCCTCATCAATTCATTAGGCATTACCCTAGAGTAGACAATGTGACCGGCCGTGCCGAAGTAATGTTTCGACTTCAAAAAACCGCGTAAGTTAATTTTGAAGTCACTATTTTTGGAGTGAGGGAGCTCGCTAGGCTTATAAGAACACTACCCAAGCATATCAGCCGCCTTACCAGGGCCTGATTATCCCTAAGGTGAATTAGGCAGCTGCCTACGGGCCCCGCATCGACTAGGGGCCCCGTACATGCACGAAGAAAAAACAAACGGACAACAAAGTGGTCCTATAAGGTTTTTCTTTTCTTTTGTGGTACGAAACCGTAAAAACTTTCCATCGATCATTTTCGTTTGGGATTCAACTTGATTCAAGTATCAGGATACAAAAGGAGACGATTTGATTGACTCGACTTTGGTAAAAAGTAAGAAAAGGTTATAATCGTTAAGGGGGAGAGGCTGAGAATTGCATTACCTAGGGGTCCTGATAGGGTTAATGCGGCCCTGCGCCTTACTTTGTTCGTGTAGTCCATGGCATCAAATGGATGATGTTGATTGTTTCTCTTAATTTTATGCATGGGGGAGCATGACGAGTCGCAACGATGCAGCGGTGGAGGAAGGAGGTCGTAATGAATACGTCTCGATTCGACACGAGTGTCGGAGCATCCTCCCCTGATATTACGGCGCACCGGACCGCGGGCGCAGGCGCTCATGTACCAGTATTGAAGCTTTTACACCTAACTGTAAACCGAACACAGGAAATGTTTAACTTTGCTATATTATACAACTACCCGGCGAACTTTTTACATTACTTTCACGCAACATCTTTATAAATTAAAGCTTATGTGTTATTTTGATGTATGTACTGTACTGTACCAGCCTTTTTAATAGTGCCACTGCAGTAAGTAGGCCTACCCGACGAAGGATGATTGGGCCATATCCACCACGCTGGCCCAGTACGGGTTGGTGGATTCACATACGCTATCAAATTTCTTCCACGGACGTATGCAGGTTGCCTCACGATGTTTTTCTTCACCGAAAAGCCAGTGGTAAGAAATTCCGTACATAAATTTCAAGGAACTCATTGGTACGGGATCTGGATTTGAAAACACGACCTCACGATTGTAAGACGGGTGTCACTACCTCTAGTTCACCACTAAGCATTACTATTGCAAAGCTTCATCTCAATCAATTCAGTAGTTTTTGCGTGAAAGTGGAACAAACATCCATACATACAAATTTTCATAAAATATTAGCAGGATAGGATTTCATTATCTTCATCCATATTATTCTTAATCTCACCGTTGAGTGCCAGCATCTCCTATGCTATGCCTGTGGCTGTGCTGTGCTGTGTCCAGGCTTGACCCGCGATTATATCGCCGACTCATTGCGATGCCGAACGGCTCGCTTACCCTTCCTCGCCACTTACATTTGGCTAGAATTCGTCCTGAAGAGCGTCTTAGTTTTTTAAATGTAGGGTTAGCCTCAAATGAGTAGGTATGAAGAAATGGTAGTGAATTGTAAAGATAAAGACTATATAAATAGTATTGGTTATACTGTCATAATTAAAGAGTAGGTAGGTACATTTAGATACGAGCCCCTACTTAGTAGAGCTAAAAAGGTCCCACAACTTGGCGACTATTGATCTGATGCTAGCTACAAGCTGCGGATAACCCACACCTCGCGCAGATTTGAGTGAGCTTCAGCACAGTAAAACATATAGTAAAATGTCTTCATACAAACGTGCTGCTCTCGGTTTGAATGTGTGCGTGCGCGCCGCGCGCCGTGTCGGCACGCGATTTCACGCACACGCTTGCATAATATATGGGGGAATAAGGTGGCGGCAGTACGGGCTGTGCAGCGCGACTGTGAGCACGTGCGTACGTTACATGACCGCTCGCGTTCGTCAACTCTCGCCGGCCACTTACCATAATATTAATTAAGAGCGTAGCCGAGTCGCATTTTTCCATATAAATGTATTCCCAAATTTACTTCCTGAATACTATGTTTATAGCTAAAGTTTATTTTAAGAAGTCTAGTTTTTCTATAAAACAGAGGATTGAGTACGAAACATCGTTTAGGTAAACGTATTTGTCGCGTATAGTGTGATAAGGGCAATTTCACAATAATTAATATTGAAAAATTACTATGAAATTTTTTTTTCTATTTTTTTATGTGTGAATAAAGGCTTTTTATTTTCACTAAATTTATAAATTGGTAAAATATTTAATCATAATATGCTTTTTATTGCATAAATTTAGATGAAGTGCTGCTTGTTCGAAAATATTAACTAAAAGTAAAAGTGACAACCCTGGGGATCAACGCAAGAGTAGGCTAATAACTCGGCGGGCGGCCTTAGATAACCTACTGTTATGTATTTACTGTGGCTTCAGTCAGGATTGGACTATCCGTAGCTTGCAGCTAACAGCACAGCCGCCTAGTTGTGTGATTCGACCTATAAAAAGAGTTACTGGTCTAGAGTTTGGATACTGTTTTCTGTAGTATTGGGATCAGTCGATTGTTCAAGTCGATAGACTATCCCTCCAAAAAACCCATGTCAAAACACTTAAGCCGCTTCGAAGAAAAAGTGTGAAATTATCTTAAGTGGCCTGTGTCTATGAAACTCCTCTTTAAAATCGGGCTAATACATATAACGGTACGTTCTAAGTAAAGATAGAAGTGTAGATAAGTTAATAAGATTATTATTATACCTCATGCTGAGGTCGGGGACCGGCTTTTAAGGACGGAATGTTTCTGAAACCGTGTATAAAAAACGACTGGACTCCAGGGATCGGTCATTCCGTAGTCGGAGTGGGTGCGCGCATCTTCTTTCCCGAAATATCGTGCCTTTTTTATGTAAAGCCCCTTCATTCCCGGGCAGTTCTCGGCCAAGGCTCGCTGGGGGTGAACATTTGAATCAGTTTTGTTTTATCACGAGTGCAATGCATCCGGACAGTGGAGCAACGGTGAGTGCGCCTTTTGATTTTGATTTCTCTTGCTGCGATTTCTTCCTGCGCTTTTTTATTTAGATCAAAGTGTTACTATTATCGTATAATTTCTGATTTATTATTTGCGATATTTTAATTTTGTGATATTTTAATTTAGCTGTGCCAGTGACATTATGGACCGTATTATATAAGCAGGTTACTAGCGTCCCGCCCGGCTTCGCACAGGTGTTTTATACATATAAATATTTCTCTTGAATTATTCTATCTATGAAAAAAATGGCATCAAAATCCGTTGCATAGTTTTAAAGATATAAGCATACATACGACTTTGTTTTATACTATTTAGTGATTATTAGTCATGCCTTATAGAATATTTTATAGATTTTTTTTAATTTTGCGTGTTTTTTAAAGAAATGCCCATTAACAATGTTAACGACTGATAAATGAATAAACTGTCTGAATAAGTGGTTAGTCAAATGCAAGTCATGCCGACATCTCGCAGTTAACACTTCGTTTGAGCAGTTTATTATGAATATGACAGCTCTCCATTCAGAATTATTATGACGTTAGGGCAGTAAAATGCCTGTTAATTTTTATTTTATTGTGCTATAAATGTTTTATTGTTGGGCTGTATAAATACGAATATACATTGATAATCAACTCATGAAGACACTGGGTTGTTCTTATTGGAATGGTTACGAAAGCTGTGTATGGTTTTTCATGTAGCATATTATTTATTATACCTATGTAGTTCCCCTACATTTAATAAAAAATAATGTTGTAATACAATGTATGCCACGTCATGTAGTCATCGAATAGAAATATACATGTACGTATATTTCTATTATAAATTAAGGTTTTTGATACCTATTGATAAATAATTTTGATAAAGAAAGAAGTGATTTATTAGTCAGTGACATAATATGAAAAAATTTGGTGTGGGTCTGGGTACTATTATTATTTATTATTGATTTTTAGCTTTTCCAAAAGCTAGAATATTAATTGCAATATTTTTAACTTGGACAGTACTTTGTACACAAGATTTAGTAAAATTTGATCTTTAATGCAGTTATAACACTTTCCTACAGTACACAATATCTTTGGATAAGTGAACATATTTGGTTCTAATGTTATATCAAATAGGTTGATTTTCAATTGTTATAAATAAGTTCGTTTAGGCCGGGAGGCTAGCTAGTCTATAAGAACACTGTAGTTTTTAAGAACAATGCTTACCAAATATATTGCTGTGAAATCTTACTTACAACCATCGACTTGGCATTTTTTTCTGTTTTACTTATAACTTTAGTAATGACAGCAATCATTAAACCGATTATTTTTTATAAATAGGCCTAGAGATAGAGTATTATGAATCAACATTAGTCTCCTTTTCCTATAATCGGCTTAAACATTTTTTTAATCGAAGTAATGTCATTGACCTCTCCGGGATTGAAATAAGGAGATAACTATAATTTTATGAGTTTGGGGCTCGCGTGGTCCATTTACCAATTAGTTACGGGCAGAATGAACGCTCAAATCTCTTTATAATGTTTCTATCCACAGAGTCAGTGGGCCCACTGAACGTACGTAATTGCCGCATGTTTTTATTGTTTCGTTCTAGTTATTTTTGTTATGTATATCAATGGGATAGTTGTTATTTACAACAAGCGTAGTTAAAAACTGGTAATTTAGATATAAACAAAATTATATGAACTATATGCTCAGAGCAAATAAAAAAATCAAGAGGGAACGTCATTGAACAGTCAAGTGAGGCCGGTTTTTTATACATTTGTGAGTGCGTCGGTGTTGCGCCGCCATAGTTCGACTGTCAAGCCAAGGCGTAGTTTCGTTGTACGTGGAAGTGTGTGTAGTTGTCTGTATATAGCGAGGCGTAGTTTTGGTTGGCTTCACATGTTTGATCACAACATTCCCTCTTGATTTTTTTATTTGCTCTGAGATTATATGTACTTAAAATTGAAGTACCTACTGCTCAAAATAGGGATGGAAGGCTAGCACGAACTGACTCAGACTATAAATAGAGAAGGGTTGCAGCTTTTAGCATCAAACGCCAAGACAAACTTCAGGTTCCTGTTGTCTGTTGTAGCGTTTGTAGCGCTCATAGCGTAGTTTGACTAGGTGTTGGTTAGCGATCATCGAAGTTCCTCGACGTTCAGCACGGTCAGTCTTCGGATGGGTGACCACGGATGGCATGTACAACTAACCGCTACTGTGGCACGTCAAATTGTATGCCCCGGTTGTTTTAACTGTATCGCCATGTCAGAGGTCTTCAGGCGGCTTTAAGACTCTGACACCAAGGCTAGCCATCCGGCATATCCGAACTTACTTAGGTCACCGTTCCAGCAAAGGTAGATAGTGTTGTAGTTCAAAGTTTATACATATTTAGATGTGAACACATCTAAGGCTTCGACATGATCACCGTTCTGACGTAAGCTTACCCAGAAGATAATTACTAAAGTTGTGTACAATGTACTTGTGTATCTATGACTTCATTAAAACTACCGTGAGTATTCATCATAACTATAACAAAATACGGCTAAAACTCACGTTATAATTATACGGTCGATCCGCAAGGAATCCGACCAGTTTCGGAGTATTTAGTACTCCATCCTCAGGGAATACGCGCGCCCCCGTCGATTGGCGCGCGCGCGCCTTTCGACGGGGGCTTATACTTATGTGTATCTATGGTATATTAGCTCCTAAAGGAATGTAGAGTGGAGGCTTTTTTAAAAATTGTATACTTGATTCTACAATCTACATACTCAGCTATTACTAATTATATTTGCAGATATGCTGTACTTACTGAATAAAAATAATAATATTCCTATTCGTCAAATGTTGGCCTTTATTTTGCACATAGAACTAAATTATTAAGATTGCCATTCGAGACATCTTACGTATCTAATTCTAAACCAAACAAAAAGTTTTCTTGGTTTTCTAAGTCTTATTTTCTTAGCGCGATTACATGTGATCTCTAGGTAACCATTATTAAGTTTTTTATTTATTCCTTTTCATTGACTACGTAACACAATGCGAGATAATAGAAGATTGTGCCCCAGTTTTGAGAATGAAAGGAACGCAATTAATGAATTACTTTTGAAAATAAAACAAACCTAAATAATAACTGCACAGTGATTCTGCTAAGATAAAATACAAATAGGTAATATGTAACACAGATTTTATAAGATTGCGGATGGAGCGTTCAGAAGTTTGGTGAGGCACAGTTTCGTCTTGATCATATAAGTAGCTACCTTTTAAAAATATAATACTCAACCTAAAGTTTATATTGTGTAATTCGTGATTTAAGTGCCTTTTTAATGTCATATCTGTAACTTCCTATTAGAATTTCTCTAAGTTTTGCATGAGCTTATTGTTCTCAAAACAGAACTTAAATTAAATAAAATGTACTTCTAGGATTTTAACGTACACTAGTAACTGTGCATAATTGTATAATATCTTATAATGTTAAATAAAGAATATTTGAAATTGAATTGAGTTTCGGCTTGATCATCAATTATTTTGTATAACTATAGAGCCGAAGTATTTGGGTATTTCTCCTTCTTTGTCACACATCTCGTCGTCACTTTCTGGCTCATTTACCTAATGTTTTGGTTAGAAGAAATCTTATTGTAAATAAGTTGCAGCGCTTCATATTCCATTTCATTTGAACGTTAGTATAGTTGACGTATTGAAATTTAAAATCGTTAGACTTGTGTGGAATAATACCATAACATAAGCCACACAAGTGACGCCGACATTCGCGTCGAGTAGAAATACCCATTTATCGATATTGTTTATTACAAGCTTATATTTAACTTGCAATGTATGTATGTAAGTATGTAAGTACGGGTGGGATCTTGCTAGTTAGCTTGACCAACTTCTCTGTTTTCGATTAAGCTGAAATTTTGCACGCATATGTATATTGTATATTGCGTGTCAATGCAATAATATGGTATCCTGGAGCTGATCTGATGATGGAGTCGGAAGGTGGCCATAGAAACTACCGTACTAAACAAGATAGACCCGTCGTGTTTGGGCTCGTTTTACTTGTCTTGGCTCGCACTATGCTGCTGTAATATTATATCCAAGATCTCAAAAGCTTGTATTTAAAAAGTTATATTTTTATTATAATTTATTTATTTAGACTTAGTTTAGCTAACGAACAAGCTTTGTATTAAGATAATAGGTATATTTTTTGTGCTTATACATGACCTAAACTATACTATACTAAAACAACTATATCTGATATCATATTAAAAACAAATATAAACCAGCACGTTTTAACAATATATTTTACGTGACTCTTTTCATGACTGCCCTAAGAAAAATATCCATTTCCATATATACTTATGGGAGTTAAGGGAACTTTACAAGTATTAAGTATAATGACAGGTCGCTTTGAATAATGTCTAATAATAGGCCACGGTAGACGAAACTGACATTTTCATTTTACACACTGTGGAAATTGCAATGATTTCATGTAGGTATTTAGTATATAAAATGCACCAGCCATCAAAAAGATTTGATCAAAGATAAGGAACCCATAAGAGTTCCATTCGGTAGTAAAGATAAATACAGCAGTTTACAAAGACACAGATGTGATAATCTGGTTCTCTCATCAGATTTCTAAACCTTCTATGCTGCTCAAGTGTTTAATCTCTTGCTACGGATATTTTCCAATTTTCTATAACACTAATAGCTGTCATATTTTAATCTATCTATCAACTATAGGACGTCCACTGTAGGACATAGGCCTCCGCCATGGATTTCCAATAAGGCCGATTGGAAGCGGCGTGCATAGAGGGCGTTCCAGCGATCTTTACCTATTATATCGTCAGTCCACCTAGTCGGTTGACGTCCTACGCCGCGCTTGCTGATCCGAGGTCTCCATTTGAGAACTTTACGGCCTCATCGGCCATCCGTTCTTCGAACTATGTAGCCTGCCCACTGCCACTTTAATATTTTAATCTAGTATCACGGTAGTATACTTTGCCAATATAGAACAAACATAATACAACTGTACGTCACTGTTATAGTTTAAAATAAAAATTATAAATATAACGTATATTTGCTTTGGTAGATGAGACATTAGTATATCTAAATATATCGATGAGTAGGTAATAATTATTCTGTTGGTTAATAGCTTTTAATAGCCGTGGTGGTCAAGAGGTAGTGACACCCGCCCTACAATCCTGAGGTCGTGGGTTCAAATCCCCGGTCCCGTACCAATGAGTTCTTTGGAATTTATGTACGGAATTTCACACCACTGGCCTTTCGGTGAAGGAAAACATCGTGAGGCAACCTGCATACGCCCGTAGAAGAAATTCGATGGCGTATGTGAATCCACCAACCCTCACTGGGCCAGCGTGGTGGATATGGCCCAATCACCCTCGTGGGTAGGCCAACGTCCTGCAGTAGACTAGTAAAAAGGCTGGTACAGTACAGTAATAGCTTTTATTTATCCGAAGTAAAATTAAAATGTTCCTCAGGATGTGCCTATTGATTTATTACCAATTCTGTTCAAGGTTTATTATAAATTAATATTTTAAAAACAATCACTTTTCATAGTATAGTTTTATCTCAAAATCCTTTGCAATTGTTTCAGATGGGAGTTTTCCTGGTCCTAGTTTTAGTAGCATCTTCAGAAGCATTTTTTCTCAAATGGGGCTCCGACACAACGTAAGTCGACGAACAGTTTTTTAAACATTTTGAGCAACAGCATATTTACAAAACGGATTTCCGTACAGGTCCAGATTCCATACCTGATTCAACGCTTCATTTTGAGTAAATGTTGACTAGTTTGTAAATTAAAAAGTTTTTTTTAATTTAACATTTTTTTACCTAAGCATTTTGAGATTTAATGAGATTTACGTAATTGCAAGAGTAAAAAAAATTAAGCGTTGAGTTATTCCCTTATTTGTTATGATCGATTAATTAATAAAAAGTAGAGCTTCTCATGAACTTTCATTTAAAATGTGAATAAATCCGATGTGTGATTATGTTTAGTTACTTATAAAGTTAAAAGATGATAGAATACTGTACAGTAATTATGTAACATAAACACAAATAATATACGGAATTTTAAATGAAATTTTACTTGCTCTTTACTTGCGCAAGCGCTGTGGTATCATGGTGGATTTTGTGTACCTACTTCATTTCACGATGGAAACGAAATACCTAGTTTATGGCAAGATTTCGTGTTAAATTTTATTTAATTTTTGCTGATGCCATTTCTATTGCGAATGTATATTATTTGCTTGTTATTAATTTAAGTATTGTAATCTCTAGTTTTAATAGATTAAAATAATAAAAAAAAGTTATAACAGAAATTGAAAGATTTGGTCGATATTTTTTTTTGAGTTAAATATTACTAAAATTATCAGATATAAATACACTAGAGAAAACTCAAAATAACACACATCATTACAATTCTGGTTGAGATTTTATGTTAAAACGAATAATGAATAGTTAAGCTTAAGCCAACGATGTGTAAATATTCGTGTAATACGTGTGGTGTAAGCATTCAATCTATGACAAAAAGACGCGCTTCATTTACTTTGATAACAGTATTGATGTGTTTTTATGTAGCTTTCGATCATTTCGTTGTCAACTGTTTGCGGAAGCAAATGACATGAACTTTTATTTCCTTGTGTAATTATGCTGCTCAGCTGTCATTAATGGACAACAGTGGCAAAAAACAGGCAGAAAGCAGAAATATCACCCAGACTTTACCAATACGAAGCAGAGAGATGTGCCCGTTAGAGTATTGTAGTCCGAAAACCAATTGCAGAAAGATGATGTTTACCATTAGCTAAGAAAAAAGCAAAATCTCGGCTCTGCTCAGGATTTTTTTTCTCGATAAACAAATATAACATTTATGCAGTGGACTCACGGATAATGTTTTGCCCATGTCCGCAAATCTCTACTTTGGTAAAGTCTGGAATGACGCAAAAACAAAAGAAATTGCTAAAAGTTCACCAGCCCCCTTTATTTCCGCTCTGCTGCTCACTAGAATCTAAAACGCGACCTCTAAACCGTTGCAAAACCTAAAGAAGTGACACATGTAATATTTTGTTCCAGCAGACAGCCGTCCGCACAGAAATGGGTGCAGCCGTTGTCGAGCATGTCACCGTACCGGTACCAGTACGCGTACTCTCCCTACGACACTCGCAAGATGTACCAGATACAAAGTAACCAGTACGCGCAACCGGAGATGTTGCAGCAGAGCATCGCGCCCATACCGATCAGCGTCCCGGCCGGGGCTTCCCTCACCCCAGTCTCTCTGCAGCACGTACAGCTCGTCCCTTGCATGTGCCCCGTGGCCCCCGAAGAAGCCGACAAGCTTCAAGAACAAGTTGGCCCCGGTCCGTACGTCGCACAAACCTACTCCCAATCCTACCAAGTCCCCCAGCAAATCGCTATCACGGAAAACGCGAAAACTTCCAACAAACAATAACTTATTTCATAAAACTACTAATCCCACCAATGAATATTATAATCATTTTTCATTATTTATAACTTCATTCTGTTAGTTTAATGCGACGATATCGAAGACTGATAGTATAAGCGTGTGTTCATTCTAATAAATAAATTACTAACGATTCGTGTTTTATTCATAGTTTTCTTGGTTATTTAACGGTACCTAACAGTACGTAATGTGCGTTATTGATTTCATAATGGTGATGTGGTGGGGCGGCGTGTTTGGTTTGAGGCGCTGCGCCGCGCCGTGGGGCGCTGGCCCGCGGTGGCGTGCTCTTTTTTGCACGAGCGCCTCGGAAGCAGCCGGGAAGTAACATTACGTAAAACACTTTCATTGTGCTCTCGATATCACTAGAACGGCACTATTCATTCATTCCAAATGAGAACTCAATTTTCACGCTCTGATGGTGAAGCATTGTAAACTCATTTTATCGGATGGTGTCCCCATTTGTGAGTCGCCTGAGGGCAGACATTATAAAATACTCGAGTAGTTTATTTTTCTAACATAATTGGGTGGGTGGCGATGTTTGTTTTTTGTTTGGTTTTGTAATGGGATATTTGGAAATTGTGTGGTATGGGAAGTGGTTACGTTCTCTTTGGTGATACGAACTTAGTTAACATTTTTATTAATTTCAATAATACCTATATTATTGAAATTAATAGGTACGTAGATAGGTAGGTACGTAGATAGGTAGGTACGTAGATAGGTAGGTACGTAGATAGGTAGGTACGTAGATAGGTAGGTTCGATCAATCGTAATATTCTAACTATCAAAGTCTGTACTTTCTTTGGAGTAAATCTATAATAATTTAGACACATTAGGTAGTACCCGTGATCCTGCTTCACTGAGAAACATTGTGTACACCTGCTCACTCACTCGCACAGTCGGCAAAATCAGAATAAGTGGGCGGGACATCCTATCTACTGGACAACTGATTACCAGAGAGCTTAAAAGATGCATCTTCTAAACATCTATCAAATTTATTTAGATAATATTTATTGCACAGATCAGAGAACAAACATTGTTCTCTGATCTGTGCTATAAATATTGATTTATACCTACTTCCTTATTATCTAATTAATATTAAGCTTATTGATGTATCTATTTATTTCAATTTTTTACTTGTAATGAACTTGTTACCAATAAATATCTGTTTATGGAACAAATAGAACAAGAAATTATTTTTGTAAATGTTTTGTGAGATTCGAAAGAACTGAGTGCTTACAGAATAATTTCAGAATTCAGAACCCTACTATGCGTAGTTGTGCAATGCAATGAGATTTCAAACAAATAGGCACTTTGTTAAAGCAATGAGTGCAATGACCATTAGCCTCATAGCAATAACAATACTGAATAAAAAATGTAAAAGTCATACCCTGAAATGTCACACATTTCATTTATGCTGTTTATGCTCGAGTTTTCAATTGTCAATTAGAGTAAAAATAATAATTATTTTTTAAGAGAAAATATACTTCAATGGAGAAAATATAATATTAAACAGTAAGACAACTTCGATTACACAGATAGGTCATAATAACTTTTACGCGCATAATTACATACGCAGGAAGCGGTCACGCGATCGTTAAGTTCACGGTGCAGAAATAATGTTCGGTCTCAGATCAGGTAACACGAACCTTTCCGGTCCCGATCTCCAACAAAAAATAAATCAACTACATCTCGCATACATGCCTATGACTCTCAACTCTGCGTACCACCAAAGCAAAATAACCGCGATCAAGAAATTAAGCTACATACTGAAACACACGGACAAAAGAAACTTGCAGGACGCTGACTTCGAAGAACTGTTACTGTGCTCTCTCACTTTAGTCTACTATTTTGCCATGAGACTGAAACTTAGCAGACTCACCTCCCGATACTGGTACTGGTGCGGTAAGAGATACTTCAATAAAACAGAGGCAGTGTTTAAAAAAACTATGGACCAGCTACACCCGGAGCGAAGTGAAATCACCATTAAAATAACCCTGAATTTTTTCTCCGACGTCGAACTATGGCCTTTTGAGAGTTTTATTGGGCAGATACTGGAAATCGTCCTCTATTTCAATAGAGGCAAGACTGCTCTGTTCAATATTATGCTTACGGATATACATTGTGTTCTTTTCCATGACGTGAAGTCAGCGCGGCATCGGATGAGGATACTCTATGGCCTGCTGAAGAGCAATTTTTGGGTGATAGACAAACAGAAGCTGCTGCCTTTTGTCACGAGACTTTTAGATTTCTTTGCGTATAGCATCAATAAAAGCGACAGTAAAATACTGGAGTATGGGCACTTGAGGAAAGGATTCGAAGTATGTTTGCGGAGAATTTTCGAGCGAGTGGAGAATAGTCATCGTTTTCTCATCATATCAACGATGTTGAACTGGCTCTCTACTTCTTCTCCAATGTCTGACGATGACATATTGGAATTTTCGTCTTTGATCGATTACGCGGCAATGATGTATAAGGTGGAAGGGTATAAGGAGAGTTTCCACGAAGGTGTGTTCGAGTATGTTCTTACGAATTTAGTCAGTTCAACGCACGCCTTGTACAGCCTTGCTGGATGCCGGTTGCTAGAAAGATTCTTGGATCGACGCCACAATGGACATTTGCTGATGGCGCCAACAATTTACTACGAGTTCTCTCAGGTGAATACGTTATGCATTAATAAAATAAGATGACAACGTATCTAAGTATATTATAAGATCATTGGTACATAGGATAGGATTTTAATTTTATTGAATCTAGCTTTACCCGCTTCTCACCGATTCTTATTTTTCCTAAACAATAAGTAACCTACACATACCGACTATCTGAACTATATTCAACCCAAAAATGAGTTCAACCCGATGTTTTGTTGCTGCGTGAAAGAGTCAAAAACAAACACACTTCCGAATTATAATTTTAGATAGCATTTTCTTATGAAGCCATTTTCAGCGTATGCTCCTTCATCTGTATGATGTCAAGTTTAGGAAGAATTAATCTTATTAATGATATTTATTTTAGTTGATATTCATTTCACTAAAATTCAAATACGTAAATTTAAATGCTCTTATTCTGATAAATTACTCGCAGACTTGAATATTTACAGTGACCGTGCATTTCCAGGGATAAGTTACCTTTTTTAAATATTTTGGGTATCACTACTATCATATGTTTCATTTACGATGAAGGAAAGAATTTTTTTTATACCAATAACATGTTCATGTTCAGAATAAAAGTTCATTTACCTAAAATAATGCTATATCTACCTATTCTGTAAAATCAAGAGTGGACCCAGACTCGGCTAGGCCGGCCGCCAGCCGAGTAAAATATAAAATTAGCCTGATCGTTTTTCCGCTTTATTAGGCGTCTTTTAGAATTATGTGAAATTAAATTGAAATTGAAATCGGAATTATTTCAGGTTAAAATATAAATTAAATTAATTCATAATTCAATTAGAAAAAACGACGGATACTGAGCGCCACACAAATTGAAGGATGGGAAGTTAACCGCAGATGATACTTCGCCGTGATTCGCTAATTATTGCGCATGTGTGCATAATGCCTATACAAATGGCGAAGTAGTGAGCTCGGGCGTACACTGAGAGAAAAACTAACAAAAAAATAGTAATCTTTACTAAAATTTTACTAAATCCGAGGACAACAAATGACCTGTAATAAATACAAATCGATTTTTGTAAATGCAATTCGTAGGTATTACAATATCAGTTCTGTTATATGTAGTAAGGCCCCAGTAGTTTCAATAGATTAGCTTTGTAATATCTAGTAAAGTCCATAGTACTTTTTACTAAAATGTTACTAATCCCGAGGACAACAAATGCCCTGTTAAAAATACAAATCGATATTTAGTAGGTATTACTAATACCTGTTTTGTTATATCTAGCAAACTCCTTAGTACTCTTTACTAAGATTTTACTAATCCCGAGGACAACAAATGCCCTGTAAAAAATACAAATTGATATTTAATAGGAATTATTAATACCTGTCTTGTTACATGTAGTAAGGCCCCAGTAGATCCAATAGATTAGTTATGTAATATCTAGTAAAGTCCTAGTTTTTTCGAAGTTTTAGTTCTGTATCATCTAGTAAACACCTAGTAATTTTGATGGATTCATTTTGTAATATCTAGTAAGCCTTAGTACTTTCGAAAGTTTGGTTCTGTATTATCTGCTAATCACCTAGTAATTTTGATAGATCAGTTTTGTAATATCTAGTAAGCCTTAGTACTTTCAAAAGTTTAGTTCAGTATTATCTAGTAAAAGTCTAGTAGTTTCAATAGCTTAATTTTGTATTATCTAGTTGATTTTTGTAATTTCTAGTATAATTTCTGTGTTATCAATTTAGTAAACCCTATCAATGTAAAAGTTATAAAACACTTCAAATCGAAATATTAAAAACTGTATATAACAAAGACCTATAAGTATACAGTTTTTAATATTTCAATTTGAAGTGTTTTATAACTTTTTTATGGATAGGGTTTATTAAGTAGATATCACAGAACTAAACTAGACATTACAAAAACCAACTAAATAACACAAAATTAAGCTATTGAAACTACTTGAGTTACATATCTTACAAAACGAATCTAAGGTTATAAGCTAATACTAAATGTAAGTTACAAGGTGAATAATAATTGTAGACATAAAAATAAAGATTCAAGTGAAGTCATGTTTATTAAATATTATACATGTATAATATAACACACGAAACAGCCACATTTACAATAAAACATAATTTACATTGCCGGCGAGTATAATGTATTCACGGAGAAACCCAGTAACTCCGTAGATTCTGGGTAAAATTGTCAATTTTCACTTACACTGGTTAAATCTGTACTTATGACACTTAATTAAACACAGTTAGTTGGTACGCACTGAACTTCATCCTCCATGTTTACTCTACTGCACACAACGACGAAATGGCTGCTGGAAAGACGGGATCGTATTCACTGAGACCCCAGTTACTCAGTATGACTGTATAGCTGTTATAACACTGACTCCTGGGTAAGATTGTCAATTGTCACTCAGAGTGTTTAAATCTGTTGCTAAAACACAGTTTGTTGGTACTGAACTTCACTCTCCTTTACATGTTTACTCTACTGCAAGCAACGACGAAATGGCTGCTGGAAAGGCGGGATCGTATTCATAAAGCAAAACACACCGGACACTTTACTGGAAATAACAAAACATTTCGTTGAAATTACTTAGCTTATTGCTGGATTTACAAAATAGACCAAAAACTAAATGTTTCTGTTGCATTAACTAAAGTATTGTAGTAAAATTACAATAGTGTCTTGAAATTAATAAAGCCTCATGCTTGAAATTATTCTTCCTTTCAATACAAATGACAATCGTGTTTTGAAAATGATTAAACCCACGCTTGTAATTACAAAACAAGGTAAATCTATTTTTTTTCATCTTTCAAACCAGTGGTATATCAGATACCAATACTTGTCTATACCAGTACCTATCTAGGTACCAACGCGGTGGATTTTTTTGTAAGTACATAGTACTAATCGCCTAAGAGCATGTCAAACCCTACGAAGTATTCGTATGATACAATTTTTATTGGATTTTGTTAAATGCACCTTTTTATGTTAGTAATAAGGAATCATACTATAGGTAACGTTTGATGAAATATGTTAGCATGCACTACAAATGACCTCTAACTAGTTGTTATTAATAAAGAGTAAGAGTAAGTAAGTAAGAGTTAGAAACTTAGTGTACTGAACTACTGAAACCAAAGTCAAAGCCGTCAAATAAGAATATTTCAACGACGTTGGCGGGAACAGAAAACGCATCAGAAGAAATCTTAATGCCAATTAATGCAATTAGAATTATTAATTTGAGATTTTTCGAGTATTAAAGTGTAAACTTATCTCGTATATTATTCCAGCAACTTCAGTGCTCTTACTCGTACCATGACTTTTGATAGTAAACGTAAACTTTTTTCCGTTTTTGTTTAATAGCTTCATATATTTAATCATACCTTATTAAATTTTAAAGCCAAAAATTTGCTTTTTATTGGTTAGCGTTTATAATCCAGCAGCTATGCTTATTCTGCATTTTTTTACTCTTGACTCAAGACCATAGCGTAAAATAATTTTATTGTAATTTGTTCTGGGAAAAATATTGTTACTTACTACTACTTATGATCTAATATTTGCTATTGTTATAGGCGATAAGTTTACGTTTTACGGCTAATTTTGACAATTTTATTGTTTTGTCAATTGTTTGGTTTTGAAAAGCAATAATGCTTTGTTTGGGAATTTTGTCATCTTGTAATTTCAATTGAGATTATTATCGTAAGGGCGCTTATAATGTTTGTTTGTGAAAAAACAGTACGTCATATTTTGATTCCTGTAGGCCACGCGGGCGAAACCGCTAAAAGCTTATAATAATTAAAGCGTGTTCCTTGGAATTACAAAAAGGGATAAATTAATTATATTTGTTGAACCAAATAAAGTTCTTGCTAAATTTTACAAACGTGTGTTGAAATAAATAAAGCATGTTGCTTGGAATTACAATAACGGAAACACTAAATATTATTCTTGTACCAGTTAAAGCTATTTCTAATAATTACAAACTAGTGTTGAAATTAATAAAGCGTGTTGCTTGTAATTGCAAAAAGGGAAATATTAGATATTTTTGTTGTACCAATTAAAGTTATTTTTAATATTTACAAACGGGTGTTGAAATTAATAAAGCATGTTTCTGGGAATTACAAAAAGGGTAAAACAAAATATTTTTGTTGTACCAATTAAAGTTCTTTCTAAAAATGGCAAACGTGTATTGAAATTAATAAAGCATGCTCTTTGGAATTACTAAAAGGGGAAAACTAAATATTATTGTTGTACCAATTAAAGTTATTTCTAATAATTACAAACGAGTGTTGAAATTAATAAAGCGTGTTACTTGGAATTACAAAAAGGGAAAAACTAAATATTTTTGTTGTACCAATTAAAGTTATTTCTAATATTTACAAACGCGTGTTGAAATTAAAAAAGCATGTTACTTGGAATTACAAAAAGGGTAAAACAAAATATTTTTGTTGTACCAATTAAAGTACTTTCTAACAATTACTAATGCGTGTTGAAATTAATAAAACGAGATGCTTGGAATTACAAAAAGTAAAAACTAAATCTTTTCTTATACCAATAATTTAATATTTTCTAAAAATTACAAACCCTTGTTGAAATGAATAAAGCGTGTTGCTTGGAATTACAAAAAGGTAAAACTAAATATTTTTGTTGTATCAACTATAGTTAATTCTTAAAATTACAAACGTTTTTTGAAATTGATTAAAAGAATTACTTAGAATTACAAAATAGGTAAACTGTTAGAACCACAACTACCTTTTCTTGAAAATAGTAATCGAATTTGCGGAATTTACAAAACTCTAACAATATTTACTATAAATTTGTAATAAATATTAAACTTTTGCAATATCTGCATTTACTAAAATCGTATTTTAGGAATTGCAATTACAAAAACAAAACTGTTAGTAAAAAATAATAAAAATTGCAAATACAGCAAAACTTTGGTAAATTATACTAAAATTTAGTGTTTTCGCCAAATACAAAGGACTTTTGTAATATTTAGTGGCGATTTTTTTCTCAGTGTAGGGAGCGCGCGGGAGGCATGAGGTTGGCGGGCGGGTGTGCCCCGGCGTTTCATCTCTACCAACCGTCTTATTGGAGATTCAAGGGGAGGCCTATGTCTAGCAGTGGACGTCCTTTGCCTGATCGATGGATGGAGAAAAAAGTAATGTAGTGTTTTTTACTACAGGTGCGATTAAAAGTAGGCGAGTACGACAAAAACGACAAGAAGTTCATCCGGCACCACAGAGAGAAACTCCACGAGTGTCTGATACAGGCTGTGAAACTACACAGCGACAACACCACCAACTTGAAATCTCTGTTCTCCGTCATCTGCTGCCTCGTTCTAGAAGTACCTTGTGGACTGACGGCAGCTGCCACGGCTTGCATGGCCATGTCGATACAAGACTACGCCTTAAACGGAGAAAACCTTACAGCCACTTGCAGATACTGGATGCATGCTATTGTTATATCAATAATGTCCTTACTCTGCTGGGTTCACAAGACACCGGTTCTCTACCGATACGTGAACCAGATCATATCACGTCGAGCAAAAGAAGCTCCTCAACTGAACCCTCCACTCATGCAGGTGTATAATATTGGAAGGCATCACGTTACTTGGAATAAGCCTACGCTGTTCTTTGAAGATTGGGAGCTTAGATACGGGCTTTGGAAGCATTTCCAAGACTCGCAAGTTCAGGTCTGGGCTCAATTGTTATTTTCACCGTGTCTTGAGTAGGCAAAGGTCACTAAGTATGAGATCAAAAACCAATTGGCTCAACAAAGTCATTATTAGAAGCTCGTTGAGTAGGTACTTCATATGACATCAACAGGCATGATGATGACTAAGTGTTGTAAGAAAAAATACGTGTCTAGTATTTTTTGATAATATAATCTTAATATATATAAATCTCGTGTCACAATGTTTGTCCTCAATGGACGCTTAAACCATATAATAAAATTCGCACACCATGTGCAGTTCGATCCAACTTGAGAGATAGGATAGTTAATTATATTATTGATTTTTTCAACGAATCATCATGTCTATTGTCAATTAAAGTTTTGGGATAGTGTTCAGTATATAAATTATTCTTCATCAGCAGGATGTATTACAATTACCTACAAGTATTCTTTTTTTCCAGTCGATTCATGGGTTCGATTTGCCGATCCTGATGAAAAAAGTACCAAGTATGGATCTTCGATAAAATAATTATTATTTATGATTGGATTGGTAAAATATTTAAATGTAAGAAACATCGTGTTAACACGTCTACGTGATAACATCGCTCTCATATTAAAGTGAGTATTGGCCGGAGTTACGAAGCGTAGGTACTTAATGTATCGTTTGCAGGAAACATGAGTGTGTTATTACGCTAAACCTCCCGTTTCCTAGGATAATGATGCCATCATATGGCGGCCGCAACATTATTGTACTGTACTGTGCTATACCAGCCTTTTGATAGTCCACTGCAGGATGGAAGCCTACCCACGAAGGGTGATTGGGCCATATTCACCACGCTTGCCCAGTGCGGCTAGATGGAATCACATACGCCGTCGAATTTCTTCTACGGACGTATGCAGATTGCCTCACGATGTTTTCCTTCACCGAACAGCCAGTGGTGTGAAATCCCGTACATAAATTTCGAATAACTCATTGGTACGGGACTGAGATTTGAACCAACTACCTCACGATTGTAAGGCCAGTGTCATTACGACTAGACCACTATGGCTTTTTTTTAATAATGCGGTAATATTATTATTTATTTTGATCCTGTATCGTCCCACTGCTGGGCAAAAGTCTCCCTTCCCTCATAACAGACTGCGATCTACTGCGTTGCTGGTCCAGTGATGTCAAGCGAGGTCAGTTTGTCGCTCCAACTGCATCTGGGTGTTGGAGTTTTGGAATGGTGGTGACCTTTGCCCAGCGGTCGTCCAGCATGCGACGTCGTGTCCCGCCCAATCCTATTTCAACTAATATTACTGACTAAGTGCATACTCACTTTGCGCTGTCAATTACCGCTCTTTAGGAAATCGCGCCATTTTGTTTGCATAGACAACGTTCTAGGCACTAAGACAGACACTGACGTCCTGGGAATGCAGAACTTTACACTCTTGATTTCGAGATTTTCTTTCGAGCGGATTGTTTGCCGAGAACCAGATCTGTGTCCTGTCACACTCATGATATTGGACGACAAAGCTTAAGTCTAATTAAGCCGCGTTACAATCAAAGAGTTAGTCAAAAAGAGAAGCTACGAGTTAAATGCGAGCGTTTCGTCTCTGTATAAACACGCGCCGTGTAACCCGTTACGTTACGCCCTGCAACATAGTAAGCCCGATTACAGAGGCGCCATCGTAATTATAATAGCTAAATAGCATAGTTCTGTTTCTTTTTCACTTTAGGCATTCGATAGAGAGAACGTTTTTTACGTTGCTATTAAATTTAAGCTGGCGTCTCTATAATCGGGCTTAATATTTACTTTTGGAAAAGTTTGAATTTTACTTTAGTAACTGCATTTTCAGCGCTACATAGAGACTAGTATTTTTAATATTCGCGCCGCTAATGTGCTGTGACTTTTTCTGCGGTCCCATAAACAACGTTAGCTAAGCTATTAAACTGAAAATGAAAACATTTTTATTGCTTGTTGTTCATATATGAAATATGTAGCCATATTGAGCATTTTAACAGCGCAGTAAGCTACTTAATATTAAATAGCTATTATAGAATAAATAAGTAGATTATTATCAATCTATAACTATTTAATTTGTTATTTAGCAATTATAGAATGATTATACAGCAACTTGCGCGTTGATTAAGTGTTGGTTACGTCTCTGTTGGGTGAATTATCTTGTAATCAAACATAGGAAATGTTGCGCAGTTTGCGTGGCTTTGAACTGAATGCAAGAAAGTGCATACGTTCTGTTATGCAGGGGAAATATGATCATTGTTGTTTGTCTGATAATCCAAACTCAAACTATTTATTGCAACATATGAAATTTACATGACCCTATATAAGGGTATGGCAATTTTATTATTTGTATTTGAACAATTTATTCTCATGTTTTCTAGATTATCGTTAAAAAAGTCTAATGTGTAATTTTATTTTCCAAATTATCAAAAATCTAGTCAAATACATAGTTAAAAATTTCGCCGGACAAAAAAAACAAACTATACTCTAACTATCCGGGCGTAACAATGCGCAGCTGCCCGCCCTAGAGAAAAACTACAGCTAAGCCGATGATGCCATGATAGAAATGAACTCGCTATAAGAGAAATCTTTGAGCTTATCTGAATATCTCGATTGTCGGAATGTCCCATGAGACGTACTCGTAGCAGTGCGACAATGTAGCACTCTCTGCAATTTCACTGCACTGATTAGAAAAGTTTATAATAGCAATGTCTATTCAGAATTTAATCGATGACAATGATGTAATTTACTATAGGAAGGAGAATAAAGTATAAATTTTGGTTAATGATATTTGTTAGGGCATGGAAAACTATGCACTTGCTCTCATGGAAAAAGGTTATTGTAATAGTAGATTATGTACCAAGATAACCAAGTGGTGTCTTATGTCACGGGCGACAATTGGACCCTGAGCGTAGCGAGGGTGAAGCGAAGGGTTCAAGTCGCCCAAGACGAAGACAAACTTGGCTCTATTGGTACTTACTCTACTTTTCACACATCCTGGAGAAAATATAGCCCCAAGAATATAAGTAATACTTACGTCAAAAATTCACTAAGTGTAGGTATTCATTAGGCGACTCGGTATTGTTCACAATAAATTAAAACAAATTTCCCTACGAATTTTCATAGAATCGCACACAATTTATAATAAAACAGAGAATTAATGTAAATACCACATGAAAATAATATGACCATGGTCAGCTCGATTATCATGGCCTAGCACGGGCATTGCAAAGAGGTTTTTTACTCTATAAAATCGAACTGATACGCGCACCAACGAGGTTTTATTCTGTGTAGTCGAGTAGAACCTCCTTACAATGCCAGTCAGTTGCCGTGCAATGTAAAGAGGTTTTATTCGATTTTGCAAAATGAAACCTCTTTATGATGTCCTTATATATTCTAAGTTGAGAATTAAACAACATTATTGACATACCCTCGATATTGTGTTAGGATAATAATAACTCGTTTTACGTTGAGATTCTACGACATATAATGGGCCATTTTCGAGCAGGTGGTATGAAAAGTTATTTAATCAGCTAAATCAATGAACGTACTAAATTGGGGCCTCACTCACTATCTTATTACACAATCAGAGACCTGATAGTGGCTCCGTCCTGATTCCAGCATTACATCTAGAACAGGAACAAACGCCTCTTTAAAATTAAATTATATTTTAAATAGCCACGTTTGGCGTGTTTGTATAATATTTGAAACTTTACAATTACCGACTATTAACTCATATGATGTATTAAGCCGGAAACATACTATCGGACGCGGCTAAACTATGAAAGTACACTGAGCGGTGCACACTATCGGACATAAGTCGCGGACGTCACCTTCGGACGTCCGAGAGCATTCTGACGTCCTGCACATTGCTAAGACGCGGCTGTCAGCCGCGTCCGTTAGCCGCGTCCGATAGTATGTTTCCGGCTTTAGGCCAAGAAATGATACCTACAGACTGTCGGTTTCCTAGATTACTGAGATATATAAATAAAGTATTTTAAAAGTATAGTAAATCAATAAAGTTATAGTAAATATTCTTTGGTACCTATAATATTTGACCAAGAACGATGTGTACGTGCTTCATTTTTTAATTTAACGTTGCTACTTGTATTTCTAGTCAAAGGCAAATTAAAAATGTCTTCACGTAGTATTCTACAAACCAATTTTCGTATTTCGAATTTGGTTCAAAGTTGCAATGATTAACATGTTATAATTATGAACAGCGAGTCGTGATTTGTACCAAATTGGTTGGTAAAGCCGAAATTCTACCAAAGCGGGGCGAGGTGGAGTACAGTGTGGATCGGTGTAGTCTGTCAGCTCATATTCAACAGTAGATTGTATCATATGGGAGCAAAATAATATTTTTACGGCGAGGGCGCTTTTTTGAATCCAGAGCGAAGTGAGGGATTCTTTAGTAGAATCCTGAACGTAGCGAGGGATTTAAAGTACGTCGCCCGAGCCAAAAATATATTTTGCGCCCGAGTGGTACACTCTAATTTTCATCACTTTTATGAGAAACTAAAAGGCGTCTCATATTTATTGTAATACTATTATTTAATAAAACGTAGAGTAACAACTAAATTGAAATTAAATCGTATCTAATAATAAAACAAATGAAAACTTATATTTACATTATTTTCATTCATGTTCTTGGCGCTGAACACTAACATTACAAATACTTCCAAATTCAAAAAGTGCGCGGCAAAGATCATTCCGTCGCACTTATTTGTTCCAAATTCAAAAAGTGCGCTGCAAAGATGATTCCGGCGCACTTATGAAGTTCCATATAGAAAACACAACCTTTGGGCGCACTTAAAGGCGAACTAAGTAGTCCTTTTCGAATAGATGTGATGAAAAATCCTTTTTATTTAGCGTGTGTAGATCACTATCTAGAATTCTAGAGCTACAGTGGAGTAGTCGATTTTTTCACGCTAAGCAAACTACGTAGGTCGGATTAATTACAGAAACATCATCTAGTAAAAGGATTAAAAGATAAAATCTTAACCTATAACCTTTACATTTATTTAATTCTCCAGCAATGTTTCGGCATCATGCCATTTCTGCTATGAGTTTACGTAGTCCCTAACGTTTGTAGCAAACAGCTTCGCTTTAGTAGTGCTCGAGCTCGATACTGTTGAATAATAAATATTATGATTTCAATAGTAAATGCCAATCAATTTTATGGTTGTCTTTCGCCATGATGTCGAACACTTTGAAACTAAGTTACGGACCGTGTAATGGTTTATTAGGATTACTGTTTCAGACACGGTTTATGGCGATTATTTGGAAATTTGTTCACAATGTTTGGGAAATGAGTAATGGTCACGGCGCAACCGTGCTACAGCGATTTTCCTTTTAAATTTTATTCCTTTTTTTCTCTTTAGATAAAGCCAAGGTTATCATTTGCTACATGCAAATCTTTAAAGCCGTGGTGGTCTAGAGGTTACGACACCCGCCTTACAATCGTGAGGTCGTGGGTTCGAATCCCGGTCCCGTACCAAAGAGTTCTTTGGGATTTGTTTACGGAATTTCACACCACTGGCTTTTCGGTGAAGGAACACATCGTGAGGCAACCTGCATATGTCCGGAGAAGAATTTCAATGGCGTATGTGAATCCATCAACCCGCACTGGGCCAGCGTGGTAGATATGTCTCCCAAACACCCTTCGTGGGCAGGCCTACGTCCTGTAGTGGACTATTTTAAGGCTGATACAGTACATTCAAATCTTTGTGACCACTAAGTATAAGGTATAACTTCGAAATAATTAATGATTCGTGAAACCAAAGAAAAACAATAGGTATTATGAGGGTCATTGTCAAATACTGAAAACAGTTTTTCCTACAGCTTTATTATGGCATTTTTGAACAGTGTCTGTACATAATGTAGCATAGCTTATGACATCTCTATGTGCGGACTATTTTGTGATTTGTTAACGTCGCAAGAATCAAGTAAAAACAAATAATGTTTAAAATAACGTTATGGAGGTAAATAGTATATATTTTTCGGGTGGATTTTACTATAAATACATAGGTAATCATTTGCCTTCATCGCGTTATCTTAATGACGTGGGACATAATTGTCACGTTCAGTAACTGAACCTATGAGAATCTGTATAAATAAGTTACTCTCTGATGAGAATTGACTATAAAGCTAGACATACAAATAATATAAATATAAAGGTAGGTTTGGATTATAATAAATATTTGTAATTATTTTTCACCAAAAATAACATAACCGACTTCAGTCATTGCAGTCTCTGTACAAAATTCGAATAGTTCACTCCATCAACTTGGCATTTTACCGGCTTCCAAAAAGGATGAGGTAAGTTAGTCTGTATGTATTTTATTGTGTATGTTCATCGATATTTTCGCCCCTCGTGGATCGTTTTACTAATTTTTTTCGAAATCGTCCGGGCCGTTTTTGAAAAATCAACAATAATGTAAAAATTACTTCATGGTTGACACATAGATTTGTCCGAACCTTTGAATTTTTAATTATTTTAACAATGTGTAATTTTTGATGGATGACGAGAAAAGTGAAATATTTTTTTTGTCGATGATTATATTATAGAGATTTTACCTATAACATCTTACTTCCCGATTTTGTGAAATTTTTTGGATTTGTACGGAACCCTTGGTTTGTGAGCCTGACTCGCACTTGTCCGGATATTATTGATGGTTCGCTCGATTTGATGTATATCATTATGAGATTAGTGTAATTTTTTTAAAAACCAACTAGCTAAATTCGATAAATTTGTTCGAGACCCACTTAAAGGAAAATAATAGTGGGAAAAAACTTAGGAAAAAGAATTATCAAAATTGGACTACCCTATGTAAAACGTTAAGCGTAAATTGAAAACCTCTTCCGTTTTTTTTGGTTGGTTAAAAAGAGATGATACCAAAGAACATGTTCAACGAAATGGGACAGAGAGCACGTGGCTCTGGAGCAGCAACAAGTGCATATAAGGGTATTCAAGTGCATTTGATTTCATTGTTATTGTGCACTTGCGCTGGAGCGCATCATTTTTGCGCGAGCGTGAGAAACGCAGTTTTCCGTATAGCGTAAATCTTACTCGCACGCCGAGAGCGGCGCTTTTCACTTTTTACTCTGTGCTTTTCACCACATTGTACGAGCATGGATTGTCGAGTGGTAAGTCATTGTTGAACGAAATAATTGATAGCAATTAAGTCTATTAGTTCTCTTGTCTGTTAAGATGTTACTATCTAATTAGTAAGCGATTGAGCGTTTAAATTATTGAGGCTTTTATGGGAATGTTTCTTATAAATGTTGATTTTTCTAAACGATATCTCGTATTTTATGCGTTGTGCGTGTGGTTATATTGTTTCGTATAGAGTTACATTGTTCGCGTGCATCGCATAAGTATTTTGTGTGCTTCAACATTTTAGTTGATGTAACTATTTCAATTTATACAAAGTACCTAATAACTTTTCAGGGGTAATTAGATTCTTATATTTGTCTAATTGTGGGAATATGCGACTAGTCTTAAAATTAATAATAGAGAGTAATTATTTGAATTGGATTATGACTTTAATGAACCTTGACTGTGACTGAGACTGGTTTTGACTTTATTTGCTTTAACGAATACTGTACCAGCCTTTTTAATAGTCCACTGCAGGACGTAGGCCTACCCACGAAGGGTGATTGGGCCATATCCACCACGCTGGCCCAGTGCGGGTTGGTGGATTCACATAACGAATAATTATAAATAAATAAATAAATGTTTGGGGACATCTTACACACGGTCTCTGACCCCAAAATAAGCAAAGCTTGTGTTATGGCCGCCAGAGACTTATCAGTCTCTGGCGGCCATAACACAAGCTTTGTATTATATCTACTACATAGACATTTTTAAATACATACTTATATAGATAGTAACTAAATAACACCCAGACACAGAGCAACAAACTAGTAAACCACGAGGAAACACCCGCAAATACCTATGTTCATCACATAAATACTTGGCCTGGTGGGGATCGAACCCACGTCTCTTTGATCCAGATGTCAGGGTCGCTAACCACTGAGCCATCGAGGCAGTCGTCAAAACCATTATAAATACGTTTTACATATTAATTGTGCTTAGCGTAATTTAAAGAGCTTACGAAGAGAATTCGTTGTTTGTTAAATCATAAGGTTCCATCAATGACTGTCTTAGTGGCTCAGTGGTTAATGACCCTGAGTCCTGGGTCAAAGAGGCGTGGGTTCGATTCCCATACAAAGCGGGCATTTTTGTGATGTTTTCTCTGTGTCAGAATATTATTATCTAAATAAGTTTGTATTTAAAAAAATACGTATACATAGTATAGCAGCCATATTACAAGCTTTGCTTAGTTTTGTGGTCAGAGACCGTGTATAAGATGTCCCCTTATATTTATTTATTCACTTTTTTCTTTGTAAGCCGTTCTTAAGTTTTATGTTAGTGACATAATAAAATTTACAAAGATTGTTTTGTTTTTAGATGATATTGTGCATGGTTGTATTCCTGGCGGTGCTTGTAGCCAGTTCCGAGGGGTAAGTTATTTTTCTACTTGTAATTAAATAAAACATTGGTCAAATCACGAAAGCGCGCAGCCAACAAAATTTTGGATTTTAAGCCTAATACACTAATAAAGTTTATAATATTTATAAAATTTATACAATTTATTAGTTAGATGAAGACGAAATGAGTGTCAGCTTTGCGTGACTATTAAGGTTTAAAATTATTAATTTAAACATTATAACAGAAAAATCTTATAACGGTACCATCTCCAAAATCACCATAAATATTAGCTGTTGCATATCATTTGATCGAGTCATGATACATTATTTTTTGTTTAGAACAGCTTTTTGACAATTTCGAGATTGGTTCCATAGAAAAAAAAAGTTAATAATGACGGACTTATTCCAATAAATATTATTAACTTACAGGCCATTAATGAAAATTGTATGTGATAGTCATTGTTTATACCGATGTTGTATAATGTTAAAGCTCCCTCAGACCTATGGCGGAAGTCATCTATTTTCTGCCCACCTTAACAAACGGATAGATTGCCCTGATCATAAGTATCATTATCATAACCATCGCATTGTTTGAACGAATAATTTGTTACGCTACATGGTGCCAATTTGTGTTGTTCAAAAAGGCAATCTATAAAATAGTTATTCTAGCAGCAGCAGCAGCATGGAAAAATTAATATATATTTATATTTATATTTTGAGTGGATAGTTCAATTACACAATTACAATTACAACTTGGGCTACCCACTTATTTATTTATTTAACACTTTATTGCACACCATTTGTACAAAAGGAGGACTTAACGCTAAATAGCATTATCTGCCAGTCAACCTACAGGTAGAAGACATTGGGAAGTAGGCATGAATAAATAGACTAAAAGATAAATTAATTTACTTATCATCACATCCCTGTCCAGTGAAGATATAAATATAGCATTAAGTTCTGTTTTCCTAGGATAGCGGTGCCGTTATATAGCGACCGTAATATTAATTGATGTTATAAGGTCTCCCTCACCATAGGGTGCCAATTAATTATACCACTCTCCGCAACTGCACCAATTCGTTTGCGTAAACGACGTTCTAGTAACATCGTTCACCGGTGTTTATGATCGCTACATGACGGACAGCGCTATCCTATGAAATCATCATCATCATCACCCTGTATCGACCCACTGCTGGATATAGGCCTCCTCTCCCTTGTGCCAGTTTTCCCTATCTTGGGCTGATCCCACGCGTGAACCGCGAAAACAGGGCTTTAGATATTTTTAATGTCATTCACAGGCGCAAAAAAAAGGTCGTGATTCACGTGCCCTACAAGGTGAAAAGGATGAAGCACGTGCACACGGTGTACAAGACAATACATCACCACCATGCCCTGCACGACACCCACGGCGACCACGTGGGCTCTCCTAGCGACGACCATGAGCATTTCCACCACATGCATGTTCACGAAGAGCCGATGACAGGCGCTCATAGCCAGCCGATGCCAGGCCTTGGCATCCCGGAGTTCCTGCCCGATGTTCCTATAGAACTGCCCATAGACATACCGGATGTGCCTCAGCCTCCAGTCTTCTCTACGCGGCATGTCATACCCTTGTACAGAAGGGCTTAGGTGAGTGACCCGATTTGAAATATTCGTTCGTTTGTTTCGTCTATAGGATCACATATATAATTAGATCTCAAATAAGACTGGTTGGAAGCGAATTGCATCCAGCGCGATCCTGCGGTCTTGATCAGGTCATCCGGCCATGCGGGCTACGCTGCGCGTGCCAGAACGTGGTCTCCACACAAAATCTTTTTGTTACATGTGAAATAATTATGTCTTATTATTTTATAATGTTTTTCAAGAACTACTTGAATTTTATATGAAAATATAGTAAAGTTTGTTTATGTTTAAAAAAACATTAGATGGCCTATGTGAATCCACCAATTTAGGTGTGGTGAATTTATTATTATGAAGTAAATATGGTACAATCACCCATAGAAAGAAAGCCTATGATCAGCAGCGGACTGTTAGAAGCTAGTAATTATAATATAGGTATATACGGCAAAATTTCCAGTACTAAGTAGAACTCCGTATTCCTTAAGAAAACCCAGATATCTAAACGGTACAATATTGCACGGACGAGAGCTTGCTAAGTACCTAAAAGACTTTAACTCAATGAAATTGTGTGATTTATTGATCACACAATTTCCCAGCACGACTTTTAATTCGAAAATCTAAATAACGTAGATTCATTTAAATATATTCTAATGAATAGGAATCGATCGCGATGTCGTGACTTTGCGACACTTTTTATCAGTTGATGTTTGAGGAATCGAGCTTCATTCTTAACTTGATGAGCAATGACTTTGCTTAAATGCAACATTTTGTTACAGGTGAAAAGCCGACGTTAAGGCAGGGCCCGTAGTGACGTACCTACTATGGTCTATGGGTACTAATGAAAATTGTCCCATTCTGGATTTTACCTATATCGCCTCGCATTTCTTTCTTGTAGAAGTGAGAGAGATGGCCCATTGACCCAATTTGGACCGCGATCAGACCTCATAGGACTCGTAAATCGCCATAAATTTCTAAATTATTATCAATTTCATTGTGTCGTACCATGTTTTTAAACATAATTTTATTAGTTCTTATTCAAATAGAATGATCGTCACTTTCAGACACTCGAAAGAAATGCAAATTGTGTAATAATATATGTCTGACAGAATTTTACAACCCTTAAAGTTTCATCTGTACAAATTTCTTAGGTAAAACGTGGTACGATAGAATCGATGTCATTTTATAAGTTTGTTGTCTCTTATATGTTAAGGTTTAAGAAACCCTTCTTGCCATCCTAGAAATCTTTTAGTAGTTTGGTGAGTAAAAAATATTTTGTGTTGATGTCTGGGATTATATTCAAGATGCATGATATGAGGCTTCTTTTAGTTTTCATCATGTTTGTTTTACATAGTCAATCTAAGCAAAAATAACATTAATGATTGTACAAAATCTAAGTATTTAGAATAGAATATAATCGATATCTTTTTCGTCTGATTCTTATAACCAAAGATGCTATGGACTGATCTTCTTTTGTTTGTGGTTATTACTATTTTTTATATTTAATTGATTAGATTTTATTGTTTTTGACAAGTTCATGAAAATAGTTAAATTGTGATTTTAGTGGGCGCAATTTCTATCTCACTAATGGATAGAAACGTTAAGTGCTATTATTTAATTGTTCAAGACAAATCTTTAAGATTTATTTTCTCTCGTTAGTGTAGTTTTATTTATTCTCGTTTAAAAAGTTTTATTTAACTGGTGGCCATTCTTCGCACCAATGATTTCCTTTGCAACAGTATTTACTTTACACTTTTTATTCTTAGTTTTGTAAAGCCGAGTTGGTGGTTCAATGTTACAGTTAATGTGGTATGACGCACACTGTTTGGTTTTGAAAATACTTTTGAATAAATTGTATGAAATGATTGGATAATATTTTGAAGTATCTAAAATTTACTAACACCCTTGTTATGATTTAGTTAACTTTAGTGTAGTATCTAAATTAATTGGTAATTAAATAATTCAAAAAAACAATTTGGTGTTTACTATTTAGTACCTACATATGTGACTGAATTAAAACTAAATGTGTTTCTAGTTGCTGAGCTGTTTTATGGACATACTTTAGGATACATGAAATATGAATACATATTTTTAATAGAAAAAAAAATATTTTCTTGTTATAAAGAAGTACTTACATTACTACAAATAATCACAGAAATAAAACAAATGGTGAACACTCCACTGGTATAAAACACATGACCGGTACCTGCCCAAAGTTCTATCACCATCCAAGGTATTTATATGGTGAGTATAATTTAAGTGAATCCATCCAAATAAATATAAGACAGACATTAGGCTCTTACATCGTTTCCCTGGGAAAGGGAACCAATAAATCGGACTCGAGCGGATAATTAATTTTTAATAGGCTGCGTTTACACTAGATGGAAGTTTACGGTTTCCTACCAACGCCTACGACCGCGAGCTTTATTTATTAGACGCCACTCTGCCTTATTGATGCCAGTACTTATATTTATTTATGTTCCTCGGGCCCTCTCCGACAATAAGTGGTATTAAAAGATCCTCATTTGTCATCAAGTATCGACCCGAGTTTTGGGAATACAAACATTTTGGATAAACACACCCGGTGGGATACAAAGCCTGATATAGAGATGGGGATTTCTCAAAAGCTCAGCTGACATGTGAAAAGGAATTTCTTATAGGAGGCAGGAGTTAAGGTACGTGAGAGTCGGTAGCATTCCGCGCGTACGAATGCGTGCAATCGGTTTTCTTGTTACGCCATCCGCCCTGCCCACCGCAGCTCTATCGAATGCGTTGTTTTGGAACGGTAGTGAAATACTTGTTACACACAAACAACAAAAAATATCTGGCCGATACTTCCTCGTTCAAGAACCGAGCTCTGCCTCGATGGGAATTAGATTGACAATCGTTTCAGCGGCACCTCTGCGGCGCTCCGGGCCCGCTCCGCCGACAATGGCAGTTGTTGTCTTTTTGTTGATATTACGGGTTTATTTAAGTGAAATTGGATAAATGGTCATCTCACGATGTTTCGCTATTCAATCCGTTGCGGCGTGGCGGCTGTGCGGTGCTAGTGGCCGAGCTACTCCATATTCAACTTCAACCGGGATCTAATGATAATAAAGACTGTGATAACAAAATGTGAGCGTGAGCCCGACTCGTGTTATTTGTTCTGCTGAATCAGTAGAGCTTTGTGGACATTAAAGTGCCAGCAGCGGTGCCAAAAAGGATGGATTTAGAAAAATATTTGCTGTTATTGATGGTGTTGTGCTTGAAGGATGGAGAGACCGGAGGCCATGGAGAAAAACATCAGTAAGAATTGCTTTGTTTATTGCTTTTAAACAAACACCCATAGCCCCAACCATTTATAAAAGTTTCAGATACACATGTTCCAAAAAGTGGGTTTTGATCTCACCTAACTGAAATAAAATGACTAACCTAACTCAAAGTTATTTAACCAAGCTTGACAATACAGGTATATAATACGGCTGCTTGAAGTAAATATATCGCAATCGCAAACCTGGTCCTAAGTCCAAATACTTGATTTATTTGATTATAGAAATGTTAACATGTTATACGATGTAAAACACCGTAAGTGTCAATGCGATATACAAGCTTCAAGTAAGTGCTAGCGTATTTTTTTATTAATAAAAACTTTTATTTTTTCTATCCTTGTGCGAATGTATTAAAATTAATTTCTTTGAGTTACAATTCCAGAAAAGTATAACAACCTAATATGAATCTACCGCTGAGCATCCCCAATATACAATAGCGAATTTTTCACCAAATTAAATGGTTTTAGTTTTAAATAAAGCATTGTAACCAACTTTGATTATTGCTTTCAGCGACCACGTCAAGGTATACGTGCCAGAATTCATCCACCACGATCACCACACGAAGGTGATCACTATACATCATCACCACCACAAGCCAAAGAAGGAACATCACCACCATCACCACCACCACCAAAATCCGCATATCCCTACAGGCCATCATTTTCACCATCATCATAAAAAATCGCATACGACGTCACACACGGCTTCGAAAGGTCACAGTCACCATGGTCATCACGGCCACCATGGACACCACGGCCATCATGGTCATCACGGTCACAAAAGTCACGGTCATGGTCATCATCACCATGATCCGGTCCCTTACGACCCTCCAGTCAGTTACGACGCCCCAGTCAGTTACGACGCCCCGGTCGCTCCATCTTTCGATGACCATTACGGATCATACTCACCATCAGTTCCTTCTTACGGTGGCGGTATCGCTGCCCACGTGCCTCAAATTCCTCAAGTTCACGGCGTAACACATACTGTGAAGCAGGTCAAAGTGTTCGACTCTCTGCCTGGCGTTATTCCTGGCGCTGGAGCGGGAGGTGGCCACGGGTATGAAGTTACTGAACAAGGTGATGAAGGTGACGATGATGTGTTTACTTCCGTGAACAGTCTGCAGCAGTCTTACCCAGCGACATATGGATACTTGCGAGGCGCGGCGGAACAGCCATCTCATGACCCATTTGCCGAGCTGACCCCTCAAAGTGCAGTGCAAACTAATAGCCACGACCCGTTCGCCGGAGCGATTGCGCAACCCACCGTCTCCCTAGCTGGAGGCGGGGCCTTCACGGGGACTGTTCAAGGTGACCCATTTTCCTCGTTATCCCCTTCAACTTCTGGTATTCCTTCTGTTCAACCGGCTCAGGAATTCCCAGCGAGTTTTCAAGGAGGTGCCGGCTTCGATGAGCATTCTAACGCTTTTGTAGGAGACGACGGAGGTAATACAGCTTTCCTCGCTAACGAAGGAGGATCGGAGAGTGAAACACCAGTGACGTTCCACAGAGAGGCTGGCATACAACAGACTGTCAAGACTGGTGGAGTCGAAACTGTTGTTTACTAGTTATTTAATTGCTAGCTGGTGCTAGCAGCGTATCAGTGACGCAGGAAGTGGAAAAATTTACTCGACGCACACTACACACTTTTTTGACCAGACTGACCATATCCATTAGCACTGGAGATTGTATTCGCCCCTATTTCTTTTGCTAAAAAGAGTAGATGACGAAAACTACCTTATATTGTTAGTGAAAAGAAATATCGGAAATGGTTCTATGTAACTCTTTTCATTCCTCTTCTGTCGCATATCCTACTTCCCGCATCACTAATGCATGGTAGGGCTGTAACTTTATTGTTAAATTATTACTGTTGATTAGGTATATGAATAGTTTAGTTAATATATTTTTTTGAAAGTAACAATTTGTTTATTCAGTGACAACACAACATCTTTACACATTTCCTTTGAAACTTTAAATATTTATTTCGACTGCATGTGGCTCAAAAATTCTCATACTGACTCATATAGTGTTAATCAGGCTCGTGCACCGTAACCAGAATTTTTAGTATAATAAAGTTTAATAATAATAGTAAATGAAAACTATTGTCGTTTTTGTGGGGCTCCATACATTTTTGTTAGTTCTTCTTCGTTGCACCCAGAAGCGCTTTTAAAAAACGCCTAAAAGAGCCAAACGGAAAGTACTTCGTATTAGTTTCAGTTAACATATGAACTAATATTTGTACTGCATTTTACATTGTTGAACTAGAAAATATTCAGGTTTAACAATGTAAGTGCAGTTTTGCGATTGAAACATCTTATGTCACCCATTTTAATTTAAAAAACAACGGCGTCTTCGCGATTCGACTTGCCCTACATCCGGAATTGCGCAAACAAAACAAAATAAAACTGATAAAATGGCGTAACAACAAGTAAAATAAAAAGAACATGTACCTCAAAATAACTATTACACAATAGCTTTGAAGTCTAGCAATTGCTCAAATCTAGGCTAAGTGTTATATTTCGAAACGTTTAGTTTTCAGAGAAGTGGACAAATGGTTTCCGTGTTGGTAACTAATTATTTATAACTAGTTCTTATCACAGCTTTGCCCGTAAAATTTAAGCCTATGACATTTTTCGACCTTAAAACTGATATAATATATCTAAGAGTTCTTGTATTGGGGGTGCCATGAAACACAAACAAAGACAAGGACACTATATTATGTAAACGGGATATTTAAATGCATCACCAAATTTTATTTGCCCGGCTGGGAATCGAAACCAGGACCACCTGTATTAATAGCAGAGGTACTCCCAGAGTCACTCCTAGCATGGCAAAGGCATTTACCCACTTTTAATGTTAATTCCTAATTTATTTCCTCTACGACGGTATAAATTGGTGGAAAGATAATTTGTCCATTTGCCATGATAGTTGCAAGAGCCCTGCGCCGCACATCTGTGCTGCGCCAGGGAAGTCTTTCTATGAGTACTTATCAAAACTTTTATAGTAATGTCAAACTGTATAGAATTTTAAGCTCTGAATATTGTACGTGTACATCACACACGTGTTTCACATAGTAGCTATATAAACTCGAACATTAAAAAAAGTTTAAAACGAATTTCCCACAGTTTTTCTCTAGTGATAGATTTGAAGCATAGATATCTACAAATAGTGAACAAGTTTCTTACACATTCTTTGTATAGAGACGATTCTCACGATTGACTAATGGGAAACGGAAAACTGGCTTCGTATTGATTTTCTAAAAATACTTTGACTTGGGAAGAGTGTAATTTTATTTACGGCTTCATAAAAAAATTACGTCTTTTAGTAGGTTTTTACATCTATTATAACCCAAAATGGGAATTATACAATACTAGCATTTGCCCGAGACTTCGGCCACGCGAAGTTTTTTTTGTGCTATAGCCAATACCTATATAGAAACTTTTGCCATTTCAGAAGCGTTCAGGCGGGCTAAGAACTCTGACGCCAGGGCTAGCTTCCCGTCCTGTACGAACTTAATTTTTCCGATTAAAATGTGGTTTGGTCTCATTGTTAGTAATAATTATGAGTACCATGGTATCCTGGACTATGTCCATTGTCCATTGAAAAACTTTTCTACGAGTACGCGTTAAAATCTTTCGTATAAAGAATGAGTGCAGGCGCTTATTACACACATTTGCCGCCTTATCACAAAAGATTTAAACACGCCTTAAACACTGTTTGGCCGTACAGTTAGCCGTGTTAAACATTGTCTAAAGAGTGTGTAAAACTTTTGTGGTAAAACGGTACGTGTTTCTGTCAAGGGGTAAAAACGGGACCCTATTACTAATACTAAGACTCCGCTGTCCGTTCGTCTGTCCGTCTGTCTGTCTGTCACCAGGTTGTATCTCAAGTATCTTGATAGCTAGACCGTTGAAATTTTCATTGATGATGTATTTCTCTTGCCGCTATAACAACAAATACTAAAAACAAAATAAAATAAATATTTAAGGAAGACTCCCTTACAACAAACCTGATTTTTTAGTCGTTTTCAATCGAAATTAATAACGGTAACAGATAGATGCTTGAAATATTCACAGAATATTTAATTGTGCATTTGCTTCAATAATTAATTATTAAATAAAATTAAAATAAATATTTAAGGGGGGCTCCAGTACAGTACGGAACCATCGTGCGCGAGTTCGACTCGGACATGGCTGATTATTTCAGACGCCTAGCATACTGAGTTATCTAATTGCTTAACTTTAGCATCTTACATCTTAGCTTCACTGGAGACTTTATAGAACCTAATAGGATTAGCGTAAGTAGATAACTTAAAACATTACTTTGAATACATTACCAAAAAATATTAGAAATTATGATATATGAAAATATTAACATGTCTACGTAATCGCGCGAAATTCTATTCGTTACCTCACGGTTTGGGTCACCAAGACACAGGCTTAGCCTAGTTTGGGGCCCACTAGCAATACAAGACGATGTTAATGGCTATTAAGTACCTACCTTCCAACGCCGGTAAATTTGTAAATTTCAGTTAGTGCTTTACTTCTTGTCCATGTACCTATCTGAATTGTAAAAAATATTTCGTTTAGTTAATAAGTACTTAAAATCGAATATTTATTGTTTGGTGTTCTTAGGTTAGGTATTTATGAATAAAAATTATCTATCTTATCTATCTATCTATTTATTTAGTTACCAAGCTGTGCAACTAGTTGGATACCGGAATTAATGGACCCTCACTAGAGGCAGTGATCCAACTATATTTAAAGTAGGACCACTGCCCCAGGTCGTAACTCTGTTTAAGCAAAGGAAGTTTAAACTCAACCCAAGTACCGAAAAAATCCAAAATTAAATTGAAATGTACAAGTGCTGCAGAGAGTGAGGGTGCAGTGGGCAGGGTTCTGTTCCGCTTATTGCATGTTACGTGGCTCCAACTACCGGAACAGTACGTTTACTTTCCACTTACCCTGCCCTATACTTAACGCAGTCAATATTTTTTGACGACAGCTGTCGCTACATCATTATTACCACTATTACTGTTGCCGAGATAAAATATTAGTAAACAAAACCTAAAATTATGAACTGACGAAATGGAGGAGGTTATCAAGTTGATGCATATTTTTTTTGCATGTACCTACCATACGCATTACTTTTTGCTGAGTAGTTCGATTTTTATATTTTACTAGCTTAAAACCCACGGCTTCGGCCGCGTTGTCTTAGTACATAGGTACTTACTTAAAATGAAAATAGCCCGCGGTTTGATCTACGTTTTCTTTGTACATGCTTATAATAATATCTAATAGTCCGCGATTTGGCCCGCGTTGTCTTAATACTTGCCTCAAATTACTTGCAAGGATAATGCCCACGGTTTGGTCAAAATTGTAACAGTATTTGCCTATAATTATTATTATTGTATTACTTGCAAAATAATGTCTACGGCTTAGCCAGAATTGTCTCAGTATTTGGTTATTTAATTTACTTGTATGTAAAGCTTATTACGGAGTACGTGAATTTTTGGATGATAATTTGCCGAATTTCTGAAATTAACTCAATAATAAATAAATATATAAAATAAATATTGGGGGACATCTCACACACGGTCTCTGATCCCAAACTAAGCAAAGTTTGTGATTTGGCTGGCAGAGACTGATATACTGCATATACATGTAGGTTGACTGGCAGATAATGCTGTTTAGCGTTAAGTCCTCCTTTTGTACAAATAGTGTGCAAGAAAGTGTTAAATAAATAAATAAAAATATATTAATAACACCCAGAAACAGAGCAAACACATATGAACATCACATAAATATTTGCCCTGGGAATCGAACCCACGCCTTTTTGACCCAGGAGTCAGGGTCAACCACAGAGCCACCGAGGGAGCCAATAATAATAATTGTATGAGTAACTATGTAAGAAATTTCACTTTTCATTGCTGGAAAAGATTGAGGCAACCTGTACGAACGTAGAAAAAATCAATGTCGTATGTGAATTCAGCAACCCGTGCTCGGCCGGCGTGATGGATATGGCCCAATTACCCTTCTCGGATAGGCCTATTTTCAGTCATCCATCAGCCGCAGGACGTCCACTGCTGGACATAGGTCTCCCCTATGGATCTCCAATAAGACCGGTTGGAAGCTGCTTGCATCCAGCGCGATCCTGCGGTCTTAATGAGGTCATCCGTCCACCTTGTGGGTGAACGTCCTACGCTGCGCTTGCCGGTACATGGTCTCCACTCGAGAACTTTTCGACCCCAACGGTCATCAGCCCTCCGCGCTATGTGCCCTGCCCATTGCCATTTCAATTTGCCAATCCGTTGGGCTATGTCGGTAACTTTGGTTCTTCTACGGATCTCTTCATTAATGATTCGATCTTGCAGAGAGACTCCAACCATAGCCCTCTCCATAGCTCGTTGGGCTACTTGAATTCAGCGATTGGCCTCTTTGTTGAAGTCGGACCTACTGGACCTGGACCTGGACTACTTGTCCTAGGTAGACATACGAGTCAACGACTTCAAGAACCGAGTTTCCAACAGAAGTCGGGTGTAGGTAAAACATGGGAATTACACATGACTTTCGTCTTGTCCATGTTCATCTTAAGACCCACCTGTTTATATTATCCATAGTGCTATCCGTAGTACCTATTTTCAGTAGTGCACTATTAATTAAGGCCGGTACAGGTATTCGACATGTTTCATTAAGTTATTACATATTTAATTTTCCAGGCAAATGAAAAAATGGCACACAAGTCGTAATTTTAGTCAGGCATGTTCTAGGATGCTATTATACTCATAATTTGATTAACTTTTACAATGGTACCAACCCCAAAAGCACGTGAATAAAATCAGCTGTTCAACACAAAAAGTTCATCGACCCGCGACAAAATGTATGGAAAATGTAGGTAATTTTCGCTTGTCAGGGTTGATCCCATAGTAAAATACCTATATTGATCTATATGTGCGCTAAGCTTAAGACTATTGGCTCACAAAATAAAAAAAAATCGTAAACTTTTGGGGACCCATTTTGCCCCATTTAAAGATAAACTATCATTATCATAATCCTATTCTAAATACTACATTATTTAAAAAAGCGCATTGAAGTTTTGGGACGTATCTGACCCCTAAGGATTTTTTTATGGAAAATTCAGAAAAACAGGTACAGCCATATTTTTTATTTAGTCTCAAAAGCATCTATACAAAGTTTCATGTCAATTGGTACAGGGAATAAAAAGTTACATGAAAACAAAAAGGGCCCGTTTTACCCCGTAAGTTAGAGTTGGGTACGTTTTTCATCCTTAGTGCTTCATTATGTCGTAAGATGTACGTATATTCCAAATTTCAAGCTCATATCTTCAGCGGTTTGGGCTGTAGCGTAAACTTATTAATTTTGCGTATCCCTAAGGAACCTTATAGATTTTCCTGGATTTTATTAGTTCCTGTAGTAAAACATGCTGTGTGCCTCCTTCATACCAATTTTCACCATAACCGTTCAGCTGGTTCGATGTAATTGACGCTTTTTTCACCAACTTTGGGACCTTATTTGACCCCTTAGATGAGGAAAATTCGGAAAAACAGGAAAAAACGTAACTTTTATTTTGTTTGAAAAGCATGTATACAAAGTTTCAAATCAATCGGTACAGGGTATAAAAAGTTACATACACACGAAAAGGGCCCGTTTTACCCCCTTAGAGGTCGAAAGTTCAAAATTTTCGTCCTTAGTGCTCCATTACGTCGTTCAATGTACCTATATTCCAAATTTCAAGCTCATATCTTAAGCGGTTTGGGCTGTAGGCTGTCTGTCAGTCAGTCACTCAGGGAAGCCTTTTATATAATAGATTGAAATGGGCATGCCTCAAAGTTGTGTACATTTTTTGACCGACGAACCACCGTAGGAAGTATATCTTGTACGCATAACTTTTTTTATAGTAGTTCGATTTCAATAACTCTTTTTTTATTAAAAAGAGCATACTTTGAAATTGGTCCCATTCAAATTTTATTGAAATCGGCTGAGCCATTTTTGATAAATCAACAGTAATGTGAAAAATGTTACATCGATCCGTGCATAATATTTGCGTTCTATCGATGCGCCCCGGCTTCGCACAGGTGTATTATACATATATACATTTCTCTTGAATTACTCTATCTATTAAAACAAACTGCACCAAAATCCATTGCGTAGTTTTAAAGATATAAGCATACATGGGGACAGACAGCAGAAATCGAGTTTGTTTTATACTATGTAATGATTCTGTACACGGGTGAAGTCGGTCATGCTATTTTTTGCAAAAAATAATTATATCTAAATTGGTTTGTTGGTTTTAGAATTAAACAACGGAAAGCATTCAGGGAAATGCAAGCAGAAGTGAAAACTAGAACAAATAATGTAGATATTACTTTATTTTACTTCTATTTTACTACATTAATTAAATCAGATTCAAAAATTTATCAATAAAATTAATAAACACATTATCTTGTAAGTGTGATTTGAGAACATCAAGATGATCTACTTTAAACATACTTAAAACCAAACCTGAAAACCCACAAAAATTACTGTTCCAAACATATCGTCGATAGTCGATAAACATTTTGTCCATGCTCTCCCAAGATACAAATGCTTCATTGCACACCTGTACTGTACTGTACTGTACCAGTAATTTTAATAGTCCACTACTGAATATATTTCCACCCACGAAGGACGATTGGGCCATGTTCAACATGCGCGTTGCCATGTGCGGTTTGGTGGATTCACATACGCCATCGAATTTCTCCTATCGAGAAAGTCATGTCATGTCATGCCAGTGATGTATATCTATATATATTTGTATACAGGCGTACACTTTTATACTTATTGTAGATAAATAAATATGTAAATTATAGATAAGTTATTGTTACGGGACTAGGATTTTTACTGTTGGTGACAAAAATACCTCTAGTTAATTTTCCTATATAACTGTTTTTCATAACTAGCTAACGAAAACATAATAATATTACAAATTCTACATATCGATTCCAAGCAACCTTTCCAACCAAATGGCGAGCCACAGGTTAACTGACAACACTGTTTCTGCTGAGTAAAATCATAACCGCAAAGTAAATTATCAAAATGCTTTTCAATATTTCTCCAAAAAACAAAAATGTGCGGTAACGAGCCGCGGCCACAGAGTCCATAGAGGCGTGAAATGTGAAAGAAAAAACGCTCAAACATAAATTCGATGGAAAACCACAACAAATTGAGTGCCCTTTGTATTTTACTGGCAATTTGTTGGCAAGTAAAGCAATTACGGAAACAAAATCAAGTAAACCAACCAAAGACACGAAAATATGTCATAGTTATTTTTCTCATTTCTACTACCCATATTAAAAATAAGCTTTTCACTGAATTTGGAGTAGGTGTTGAAACTAAGAATCATATTCGACTGCCTCGGTGGCTCAGTGGTTAGTGACCCTAACTTCTGGATCAAAGAGGTGTGGGTTCGATCCCCACCAGGGCAAATATTTGTGTGATGAACATAAGTGTTTGCTCTGTGTCTGGGTGTTATTTAGTTACTATCTATATAAGTATGTATTTAAAAATAAGTATATGTAGTATATCAGTCTCTGGCAGCCATATCACAAGCTTTGCTTAGTTTGGGGTCAGAGGCCGTGTGTAAGATGTCCCAAAATATTTATTTATTTATTTATATTGAATTGGTTAAGCCCTTCGCTTAACCATATATACACTAAAAGCAATATGTTCCAGAGAGCCTGACTACCATCAAAGTTACTTATTGAACTCTTAAATTAAGAGAATCGAAAGCTAATATGTTGCACATATACTGGACCTTGATTTTAGTTAAACCGTGAGGATGTATCGCTTGTCAAACATACTCTAGATGAACAAAAAAAAGCGTTGAAACTTGCTTTTTAATGTACTCGTATCTTAAGTTTTGTGTTATTACAAGAATATAAAGAATACAGCTTAGCCTATATAATTATTTAACGAACACTTTTTGCTATACTGTACTGTACCAGCCTTTTTAGTAGTCCACTGCAGGACGTAGGCCTACCCACGAAGGGTGATTGGGCCATATCCACCACGCGGGCCCAGTGCGGGTTGGTGGATTCACATACGCCATCGAATTTCTTCTACAGACGTATACAGGTTGCCTCACGATGTTTTCCTTCACCGAAAAGCCAGTGGTGTGAAATTCCGTACATAAATTCCAAAGAAATCATTGGTACGGGACCGGGGATTCGAACCCACGATCTCACGATTGTAAGGCGGGTGTCACTACCTCTTGACCACCAAGGCTTTTTGCTATACGCGACAGTAATCCGGATCAAACTTCTTGATGCCTGTGAACACCAGATGAGTGTTTGCCCAGCAGCATTATTTTCATATGTCAGCGACGCAAGAGGGGGATGTAAGCAGCTGGTAACTAAGTTCACAGGCACCAAAAAGTTTCATTTGGCCGAAACCTACAAATGCCGGATCGGCGTTCAAGACTTCATAATCGTGTAAGAGCTAAAGCAAACAGAATGCCGCAGCAGTAAACAGGTGAAGAGTCGAGTATCCTGCAGACCCCAAGTCTCCAGCTTCAGCCAGGAGCAGCAAGATCTACTCTATCATGAAGCGATATAGTGTTCTGTCCATATTATGTATATAATAAATAAATAAATATTATGGGACATCTTACACACGGTCTCTGACCCCCAAACTAAGCAAAGCTTGTGATATGGCTTCCAGAGACTGATATACTACATATATTTATTTTTAAATACATACTTATATAGATAATGCTTAAACAACACCCAGACACAGAGCAAACATTTGCCCTGGGTGGGAATCGAACCCACACCTCTTTGACCCAGAAGTCAGGGTCACTAACCACTGAGCCACCAAGGCAGACATAATAGTAACATTTAGGCAATTCAGAGTCTTAACTGGATAGAACACCAAGATGTCACACTATACTTGCTGTGCCACGGGAAAGGTATTTAACCGTATTGTGACTCGGCCCTGTTCTTGAAATAAATACCTACAGCCCCACGTGACCTTGCAGTACGTAACACGCGCTAGGGCTGCTCGCCTGGTAGATAAATCGCACGCTTACTGATTGATTACAAACCCACACTTTAGTTCGACACTATGGCGCATCAGCGACTGTTGGTGTACCGAGTGTATACCGAACTCCGAAGCGCGTAGGCATGATTCGCGTTCCGGCCGTTTGTATGAAGACGGAATACTGTTAGATGATGTAGCGACTAACTTCACTACAATCGCTACAAGATGGCACTAGCTACGCGCGTCGACCGCCAACCAATCACAAGCTGTATCGCCGCGCCTCAGCCAATGACAAGCCGGAGTGTGCATCGCGCAAACGAAATTTACAGCGACGGCTGAACCATATCAATACCTAAGTTTAGAATGTCGGATAGCTATCCCCGGGCACAACACCTCGACCGGTGGAGTACTCCTTTGCGAGATGTTATCCTATCATCATCATCGCGACATTGGACGACCACCAAGTCCATATTGGTGACCCCGACGTGATGAACACAACACCCGCTTAGTCCATATTGGTGACCCCGACGTGATGAACACAACACCCGCTTAGTCCATATTGGTGACCCCGACATGATGAACACAACACCCGCTTAGTCCATATTGGTGACCCCGACTTGATGAACACCACCACATAGTCCATAATACCATTACCGTGACTGTGCTGCCCTTCATGTGATAAACAACAAATGTGTATTGCACAATTAAGTGTTCGCATAATTAACAAAATTAAATCAGTTATATGAAGAGTATTCGGTTGCAAACCAACTATTTTTATGGGTACCTAAGGCCCAATTATGAAGGCGCCATCGTAATTATAATGACTAATTAGAATATCACTGTTTCTTTTTCACTTTAGGCATTCGATAGAGAGAACACTTTTTACGTTGCTAGTAAATTTACGATGGCGCTTCATAATTGGGCCTCTAGTGATGCTACCCACCCTGACATTCAAAGAAAGAAAGTTATCTATAGTGACTATAGTAGATAATGAATTTACGTTTCAAAAAATATCCCTGGGTTCGATTCCTTGTCGAGCAGATGTTTGACTGATTTGTGTAAAAATATTTATTGGGTTTTTTTAATTATGTCCTTAATCTCGTGTTAGCATGTGCAACCTCAGAAACAAGGAATTTTAGTACTCTAAATTATCTACTAATGTAACTAAGATCCTTTTTAACCAAAATAGGTATTATTTCGTGTAATTAGGAGCTGTATCTGTACTAAATACTTCATACAGGAGATGTTACCTACAACATAGTAATAATTCTTACTATATGAATTAATAAAATGCTAACTAAGTCGTTAGTTATATTCAGCGGGCTTATTGCTAAGAGTGATCTAACTCAGGCTACTGAATAGACAGGATTACAGAAGAAGGAATGACATGGATGCAAGTAAACAAAAATAGCGAGACTATGTATTGCTTACCAAAATTTTTGTCCTAATGTAGAAACTCCGTGACGTAGTGAAAAAACAGATAAATATGTAGATAAATAATAAGCAAAATATCATTGTAGGAAACTAATATAAAAAGGGAGTGTATAAAAACATTCAATAAATCTAAAATAACAATATTTAAAAATAAAATATGCAAACATTGTTATAGAAAAACAAAGACATGCTAAAATATCACAACATATTTCTATTTAATACATGTAATAACAGAAAATTTACTTTTGATATGTAAATGTACATTTTCATCTGATCAAAGTTAAAAACTACATTTATTTATTGTCATGGACATTTAACGACAGTTAAAAATAAATTATTTCTGCTTATTAACTGGATTTATTTAAATACATAAACAACACAAGGCAATTGTTATATTAACAAGTGTACCTTAAGTTAAAATCAATACTGGTCATATTGGGTTAAAATTATCATAATATTGCTAATAATACAACATTTCAAATACATTTTGTACTAGATCTCACAAACTAATTTTCAAGCATACTCATACATAAAAGTCTTAAAAATATAGCAACAGTTACAAACTAAATAAAAAAAACATTTCCACATAATTGTCCCACATACACACGCAAACATAATTATTTTTACATACTATCAGTTATCAGTATCAACTTAGAATAAAATATAGTATTTTTACAAGGATGATAGTGATTATTCTCTCTCTAAGGTTCAATCTCAGAATAAGTAGTTATTGTTCTGAGGGTTCAATAGTGGATATAAAATGTAATCCTGTAAACACAAAGGTACTTTTAATGCAAATAGACAATAGGTACTTTGAACAAATTTAACTCTGTATGATCTATGTGTATTCCTATTTATGTAAAGCACTAATCAAGAACACTATAAACAGAACAAAACAATTTTCGAAGAAACTATGTGTAGTTCCGTTTTAAAACTAACGTACAAGTATTTATGCTCAACAGATTAGTGAAGCTAGTTACTAGTAGTACTAGAGCTGCGAGCAGCCTAAGGTCTCTAAGCACTTGTAAAGAACAACTATAGAAGTTTTTCGAAAATTGTGCATTCTAGATACCTACAGGTTTTTACTCGACATACATATATCTAACCAATGATGTGTAAGAACATCTAGTTATAAGCACCATACACTTATCAGTTCAGTGATACCTACCTAAAATAAGGTATCATCCAAAATTGTAAACGGCACAATGGTGCTTTCAATTTGTGGATATTTCTACACAACTTTATCAGCGTTACTTGCGTGGCATAAAATTAGCCACGAAAGTGACGATGAGAAGTGTGACAAGAAGAAGTACCCTTATATTTATTTCTGAGCTGTTTGTTTTTTTAAAAATGTATCTTATGTTTTAAGAACTATAGTCCTGTGTTCAGTAGCCTTCGTGTCCCGAGCTGTAGTCTTCAGAGCCTGAGAGAGAGTAGCTGCCGTGGTCGCCACCTTCGAAGCTCACGGGAGAGTCCTCGTAGCCATCGTGACCTTCGTCAGCAGCGTGCCAGCCGTGACCTGGAATTACAATCAGAATTATAAGGAGAAGTATGAAATTAAGAATATCAAACTTTAGAGAATGGGTTTTATTGAAATTCTAGCTGACCCCGAAACCGTAGTTTTGTCCTATAAAATTTAGAGAAAGCCATATTACTCAGGCGTACAAAAAAACCTTGTCAATCTCAGACCTACCAAATATAAACAATTTCATTAAAATCGGTCAACCCAGGGGTCCTCCCTTCACAGTATTTATCGTGTCACAGTATTTGTTCGATAACAAATACTGTAACACGAGATATTTTATATATTAGAGATTGAGAGAACTGTCAATTACACCATTTTTGAAACAATATAACCATATCAAAATTAATTTATTAATTGAAAATTATTTAGGATATCTTAGTATAAAATTAAGTCCGTCGTTTAGTGAAATAAAACTACGTATTTACTTAACAATACAAAAAGCTAGTTAGTGCATCTCATGTACTACTTACTGATAAAATGCTTGCCTACCTATCACTGTATTATAAAAAATAAAACACTCATCGAACATTAAATCCACAGTAAAATAATAGATCTTTCTTTGAAATAAAAGTTATAATCAATACTATCGCTACAGCCAGACTACCGTGATATGGCACTGATTGCCACAAAAATTAAAACTACACCTAGCCGTGATCTATGCCCATAATTCGGTCAATTCAATATATTTGATATAAAATATGGTGATAGTCAATAGCTCTAGGAATGAGTTCAACGTAAATACTCAAGTATGAAACCATAATTTATTACAGTAACGGCGGTGGATGGTAAGATAGTGTACCCGAAGCATCGCTAGTAAAGCTTATTATATCTGTATGATACTCTATCATTGTCATCACTGACATCGTTTTGGTAGAGTAAGGCACATGCCACACGGGCGTTGACGCCGCGTAATTGCACCGCCGCTGCACCGCCGCGGTGCAGCGGCGGTGCTGAGCGTCGTCGCGGCGACACCGCGGCGCCCAGTGTTGCCTTAGACACTGATGACATCTAGGCAGTTAGCGGAAAAAAAGGTTTTAGGGATAACCGGCTGAAGATAAGTAAAATCTCTCATATATAGTCTGATTTTGTGTGAGCCAACCGCAGAAAGAAAGTGTTTTTGTTTTTCGTTTGATATATTAGAGAAATAATGTGGCCGATCGATAAAATCTGAAATAGATGCATTGATTTGTGCAAAGTGACATGAAAAATATCTCATAAGCCCATCGAGTATGGACTTGTGTGATTTGTCACGACGAGTGGCACAGTAACAGCTGTCCAAGTGACAGCTGTCAAACTTTAAAGTGATTTATCTCGGTCATTATCGATTCTAGACTACTGCTGTCTTCACAAAAGTAATAGAACTCGACAAGATCTACATTTCGGATGACAGTTGTCAAACTTCAAAGTGAGTTTATCTCGGTTATTATTGATTCTAGACCATTAATGTCTTCACAAAAGTGATAGAACTCAACGAGATCTACATTTCAGATGACAGCTGTCAAACTTAAAAGTGATTTATCTCGGTTATTATCGATTCTAGACTACTGCTCTCTTCACAAAAGTAATAAAGCTCGACGAGATCTACATTTCGGATGACAGCTGTCAAACTTCAAAGTGATCCGAAATGTAGATCTCGTCGAGCTTTATTACTTTTGTGAAGAGAGCAGTAGTCTAGAATCAATAATTACCGAGATAAATCACTTTTAAGTTTGACAGCTGTCATCCGAAATATAGATCTCGTCGAGCTCTATTACTTTTGTGAAGAAAGCAGTAGTCTAGAATCAATAATTACCGAGATAAATCACTTTTAAGTTTGACAGCTGTCATCCGAAATATAGATCTCGTCGAGCTCTATTACTTTTGTGAAAAGAGCAGTAGTCTAGAATTTATAATAACCGAGATAAATCACTTTTACGTTTGACAGCTGTCATCTGAAATGTAGATCTCGTTAAGCTCTATCACTTTTGTGAATACAGCCGTAGTCTATAATCGATAATTACCGAGATAAATCACTTTTAAGTTTGACAGCTGTCATCCAAAATGTAGATTTCGTCGAGCTCTATTACTTTTGTGAAGAGAGCAATAGTCTAGAATCGATAATAACCGAGATAAATCACTTTGAAGTTTGACAGCTGTCACTTGGAAAGCTGTTATTGTGACATTCGTCGTGACAAATTACACGATCTGATTTCTAACGTGTACGAGGGATTTTTTTCATCTTCAGTTTAAGATTGAACGGTTGTCGTCAAAACCTTTTTTCCCGCTAAAAATTCATAGAATACTCGAATACTCTAGATTTAATGTCTAAATCGCTACCGGCAACACTGGTCGCCGCGGTGACGCCGCGACGACGCTCAGCACCGCCGCTGCACCGCGGCGGTGCAGCGGCGGTAACGCCGCGGTGCAATTACGCGGCGTCAACGCCCGTGTGGCATGTCTGTAACCCGACACGGTACGACTGAATGTATTTTGCTTTATGTAAGTACAAATAAATAACGACACATGCAATTTACATCATTACGTGAATTGAAATATGGTCTAGAAAGGCAGGAAGCGTAAAGCTTCCGTCTACGTGCCCGTATTGCGCTCAGTAATCATCACCAGGATGAGTTTGAGGAACCTGCCATCACCCGCAGTAAAATAATATAACATGACTTATATGACTTGCTAAATTGCTTTCCGGCTTGCATCTTATTTCCTGCATTAAAAGTAGGTGATCTGTTTCGTTTCTTGTTAAGTAATTATTTCTAATACATAGTAGTATTTTTGTTTGATTTAGTAAGAGATCATCAACATCATTTTTGTTTTCAATTTTAACTTTTAAAAGATTACGTTTTATTTTTCTAAATTAGTTTTTTTTCTACTCTTTATTTACATTTTGGCATGCTTTTTATGTTAATATGGAGAAGCCACTGGCGCCTGAGACACGATCTTAGACTAGTTCAGGAGCCTATGGATCATGTATCGCTGTAACACATTTACTATGTCAAAATAAATGATTTGATTTGATTTTGATTTGAGCTTAGTTTGGTTCATTGCAGGATATAAGGCAGATTCTATGTTTGCCGGTGGGCTTTTAGTAACAAGAAACTTTTTAAAACGAGCGTATCGTGTGCTTTTAAAAACCCGGAATTTTAATCATTAATAACTCATAACCCTGAGATGCAAGGGGCTGTGCTCGTTGCTATATACAAAATATAATCTTCATGTCCTACAATTTTTCAGAATATTGACGTAAAAAACATAAAGGAGTTTTATTTGTTACATTTCTAACTTTTAAATTTAAAAAGCAGTAAATTGGTAAGGAGTTAAAACGATATTACAACTTGGCAGTACTACAAGCATAAATTACAGTCCACCAATTAGCGTACCATGAGCATGAGCGAAAAATTGTATGTATAAACTATGTGACAGATGAAATGTTACTTCACCATAGCGGAGCGAATCTGGGTGGATCCGTGGGTTATACTACCACTGTATAAATAATATATTTGCTTCGTGAAAAACTTAATACAGTCGTGAACGATGTCGTAGCTGCGTATTGTTTTGGCTAATCAAACATAGCATTTTGCTACGGCCTTACGGTCTAAAACGTTCTACAAGGTTATTTTTAATCAATTAGCATCCTCTTAAGGGCTTATTCTGTACGTCAAAACTGACAACTTTAGTTATACGAATTTTGTCAAAACTCAAAAAAAAATGTTCTATAGAAAAATTCGTTCACACGCGACAAAATGAATGGAGCAGCTGATTTTTTTTTTGAGTTTAGACAAAAGTTGCAGAACAAAAATTGTTAGTTTTGATGTACAGAACAAGCATAACTCTGTATATACGTAGCTTCACTTATCTCCATTTCGCTTTGGTAGAGCCTATTAAGCTGACGCAAGGAGCAGATAATACAGCCTGCTCCTTTTCGATTAAATTAGTGAATTATGATGAATGATAGAGATGAATAAATTATTTTTAAGTGTGTACACTTCTTAGATTAATACCGTACCGAGCCCAACCAAATAAACGGGGTACAGAATGAACAGATTCTACATAAATAAGTTGTAGCTCACGTAAAGTGAAAGGCGTTCAATGCAAGCCCTTTTCAAGATGTCTTATTGGAAATCCATAGGAGAGGCTTAGGACCAGCTACGAATTTCTTACAGCTAAAATGATGATGTCTACATCAAAAAATATAATTAAGCTGACAAAATGGATATGAATAAATTAATGGATGATAGATAGGATAATGATAATGAAGATGGTAATGTTTTGCAGGCAGATTCAGCTGACATGTGATTACTGAAAGCGCCGAATTGAAAACACAGTCAAGTACCTATTTACCTCCAATGCCGTGGTGCGGGGCGGCCTTGGGCTCGCCATACGTATAGCCCAGGACTTCGTAGTGGTCGTCGCCGCCGCCGCCGCCGCCGTGCTTGTGGTGCACGTGCTTCACGATGGTGTGCTTGTGGTGGTGATGCTTCACGTACACAGGCACGTGGATGATGACCTTCTTGTGGCCGCCGCCATGCCCGCCCGCCTCGATCAGAGACGACAGGATCGCTACGCACGCTACTGCCAGCTGGAAGATATCAGAACAGTGGTATTAGTAATTTATTTCTACTTTCTTTAGCACGCTACACTCTAGACTGCATATTAGCCTAACACCAGGCAATATGTAATCAAATAAAATAAAATAACACAAAATCTTTTGAATAAAAATTATTATTTTAACTACTCAAATATTTTAACCAATAAGAGCCTTTGCTAACCTCAGCAAATAATTGAGCTACCACAGTTTAAAATTAAATCCTCTACAGACAACTGAAATTCTAGAGATGTTTTCAAAATGTTGAGTAGTGCTTCACAATGGAAGGGTTGTCGTATTTTGCAAATAATCCACTTTTTGTTTATATTTCATAGTTTTTAGAATAAATTCGATTCGTTAAAGTTACACGATAGAGATATCGATAACAGTAACAACCCTAACGAATCGTATTTCATCTAAAACAGTTAAAAAGTATAAATACAGCAGGCCCTTGTACCTAATAGGCGACCTAACCCCCCATAGCAATGTCAGTGAATATATTGTAGAGCCAGTGATAAAGTCAGAAATAAGTACCAATTATGTTTACAACGCAAAATTATGTCATTCAACATAATAAAACAATCGCAACGCAAAGCACACATTATGAAGTCGTTAGCGGCAAAACAATAGAACTCATATAAAATACATAATAACACGCATTCGCCAGAAACTCGAACATTGGTGGAGAAAAGTAGCCTGTATACTTCCAATAACAATAGTAATGACCAGCTGTTTATAAATAAAGAAAAAACGCAACGCAACTTTCTAAGTCTGCATCAATCCTTACATAACCGATATAAAAAGAAAATAACGCGTCCAATGGCTCAGATGGACGGAAAGGCCCCACTGTACCTACTTACTACGAAATAAAATAGTTCCTTTTTGCTTTTTTTGTACGTAAACATAGCTTGCAAAACTATCGTAACTGCCCAGTACCCGTACTTGAGCTGTGGTTTGTTTTTACGAGTATAGATTTGAGATGATTGTAGTTACGTTAGGGAATTACAGATGTAAATCGTGATTGGTTTCCTATATTCTTTTAAAGAAAATTATTATTGAATTATTGATTAATAAGTAGAATTACTGAATCGTATGGATGAGCGAAATGTTTCTGAGAAACGGATTACATCAAGCTCTTGGCTCATGGCTAGGACAAGATATGTACGTATATGTACTTGCCAATCTGTATGTAGCTATAGACAATAGACATATTTTAGGCCATAACAGTACTCATTAGTACTCATACAGATTTGGGTGTAAATACACCCAAATCTTAAAAAAAAAAAATTCCAAAAATATCAGCTGTTCCATACAAAAAGTTCATACATATGCAATAGGTACATTCAACGAAATGTATGGAACAGTTGACTTTTTTTCGACAATGATATGAATGAAAAACCTGTTTATACTACCTAACAAAAAAGACAGAAGTTACGTTTTCAAAAATTATATTTAATTAGTCTACCATGCATGAATAACTTAATGTAAGCGTACCTTATCTATACACATATTCGTGGGAAAAATAGCAATTTGATAAAAAGTTTCTTCCCACAAATCTGAAGTTGAGTAAGAAAAGAAGAAACTTGATAGCAATGAAATTTTCTAACAGACCCAAGTAATTAAGCTAAACTTTGTTATATAAGTGTCGTAAAAATAACTTAAAAAGTTGATTAAAATACTTGCAAAGTTTACTAAAAAATAATTTAGTGTTGAATATAATTTTATAGATGAATTTTATTGTAAAATTTGAACAGACTATTTTGAAAATAATTACTTTACAATATTTAGACTAAATCTCTATGAATATATGTTTGATACAAAACAACAGACACAACCCTAATGTTTACAAATTATATTTATTCATAGTTTTAAAATCTTTACAAAGATAACGTAAAGAAATGTCAACACGTTACAGTTAATTTTAGTTAACAAAATTATTATTGACTCATTTTATGATTATGTTGCTTATTATCCAAAAGAAAAAATAACTCACAATAATTGTTGAAGTTTACGTTAAAATTGTAATAAATGATTTACATTCAGAAAATAAAATTTTTTTGCACGCGTCCCTGAATATAGTCTACTCTAGATTCATGTATGTCTTAGGTTAGGATTAATGTAAGGGGGATGTTCGCAAACGTAATCAAACGATTAAATGCTTACGATACAGATATTAATCACAAATTCTGGTTAAATTAACTTAAGCAAAACTAGCGATAAACCTACCTACGACATAAAAGGATCATCCACAGTTTTCTTGAACTCTGAGGATAATTAAAGTTCATTTGACTTGGTTAAAAGGAAATATCATCTTGTCAAACTTTAATAAGCATGGACTTATGTGGCAACTATTGAAAACCATTGATAAACAATCAATCGAACAATTAGGTTATAATAGTGTTGTGACATTTAGTAGGTCAATACGCAGGATCTCTCTTTAATAACAAACCATTCATAAATAAATCAGTTTCGGTAGTGAAACGTTATGAAATAATTATAATGACCATTGATTACTACTTGTTAAAACTTCGATTGGTTCTATGATAATAGGAAATTTTAACAATAATAAGTATACGATCAGTCGGTAAATGCATGAAAGGACTTCATGAAATATTTAGTGATTTAGGTTTCACAAACCGTCTACATACCATCAGGTACTGATGATTATCTTGCAAAAAATATTACTAAACCTTTTAAAATAAAAATATAGAGCTAGACATAGTTTACTAAGGATACCTAAAAAGGTAATAGTAGTGATTACCGAACCTATCGCATTTATGAGTATTTTTCAAATAAAATAAATTTGTCTTCAGATCAGTACCTATCAGTCTGGTATTCTAAACACAATTTCCATTAGCAGTTAATCGGTTATCTCCGTTATGTCGCAGTTTCGTATCATCTCGTTGCGTTGCGTTTTTAAATAATTATACTCCCTTATGATACAGTTGTATTTTAATTGCAATGACGCCACATACGTTATTAATTATGTTTATGAATGGTGTACTCACCAAAATTCGCGCAGACATTGTGTGAGTGGTGACAGAGGGAGACCGAGCGCGGTAACAGGCAGCGGGTGTGTGATAAAGAAATTAAACCAAACTTGCTTTTATATCGCAACGTGGTCGCGTTTCGCGACACTGCATCTCGATGGCTCCAACACCGTCCAGCACAAACCAACACCAGCTTTAACAGAGAGAAACAAGCCTGAAATTAGAATGGCAGCCAAAATCTGATCGGATTCGCATGATATTAGCGTATTTTCGACCTGAAAGACCCGAGCACAAAGCTCATTTTTGGCAAAAGAGCTTCTAGTTAAATATCTATTATTAAAGTGAAAATGTAGTCTAGATTGTGGCAGTAGAGTGACTATTCGGTCGTGGAGAAAGAGATGAAGATAAAGTGTCGATCGATATCAGTTGAGATGCGCTTACGCATTGATGTTCGATGCATAGAGTCGTCAAAATTCGCATACTTTATTTTTGTAATTAAGAGACAATCAAGCTTATGAGCAATGTTGCATATGTACCTTTTTAAAGATTTAGGTTAGTTTTTCGTTTCATCGACTCTTACCTGAAGTTACGGGAAACATGGAAACAGTCTAGGATGGATCACGCTTGCCTTGAAGGTACCTCAACGGTTACCAATGCATAGTTTATTCTTTGAAAAAAGGCTTTTGTTAATATTTTTCTTGAAGCGTCTTAAATTGTTTCCTTTTGCGTAAAAGTCATTAATTTTCTTATTCCACATTCAAAGCCAATATAGAAATAAATAGAAAAAAAGAAACATTGCAAAAATATATGAAACTTTGACCCTGACTTTGTTATGTTAAATGGTTTCGCAACTATTGTGTTTAATATCGTTGTCCTGCAGTATATGTAGGTTGGAAAATATTTCCCGATAGTAATATTATGACATAGAATTAGAACTAAAGTATTAGGTAGAAACCATACTACAATAGCAAGAGATATACATCACTTCGCCCCAATTTAAATATGAAAGGTGATGTTCTCAAACCTGGCTCAAGTCTGACACAAATTTATATTATGTAAAAAAATATAACTAATCACGAAAAAAATACTGAAAAAAAACAGACGCTTTTGAAAAGATGTTTATAATTATTACAGGCCTAACCTCAGAAGAATCACAAGTCTTATTCTATGAGCCTAACAATTCATTTTTTGAATTTTACCATGTTTGATGTAAACTCAATGCGACCTCTTTGGAAATTCCGCACGGACGCCTCGATGATATATTATAGGTATATACATAGGTTGTAAAATCTTCGAATAATAAGCCCTGCTTTGTACATGTGCAGAGCCAACCCATAACATTTATTTGTTTAAAAAAAATCTTGGCGTCAGATTTTGAACATTGTTGCCGATCGATTGACTTCTTTCTTACATCCATGGATCCACAACATGGTGGATGTATCTAATGGTGGGCAGTATGGCAATAATGATAAACTAAAAAATGTGTGGTTTTTAATTAACTGTTTGATTACGAAACACTATGTCGCGTCGAATTAAGATGTTTTTTCTCCCTATTATGGTTCACCGTTAGTCATTGGGCCAAAGCCCCGTACAAAAAAGAACATGTCCTTTAAATGTCTAACACATTAACATAACACATAACACACACAAAAAGATGCACATACACCCGAACTTACGTAATTTCGAAGGGTTTCACAAACTAACGAGCTATTTCGGCTATCCATATTCAAAAAGGTAAAAAGTAGGAAAGTAAAATGATCATAGATTTGAAGCTTCTTACTGGAACTAGAGGGTTCAAATTTCCGATCATATCGCAAAAAACAGTGGAACCATGGAAAAATGGTTAAAATTCAACCATTTTGACATTCCAACTTGTGATTTTGACGTATGGAGACAGACATTGTGTTTTTTTGTTCCACTCACGCTTGCGTATGCTGTATAGCCAGATATGAATAAGACAGCTGTAACTTAGCTTTTATTTGAGCAAAAAAAGTGTAACGGGTACTCTCCTACGTGCAAATCGGTTACGCGTTTTTAATATAATTGAGCGCACTAAACTGCATCCAGTTATACATTATCATTGTATAACATATTTTATTAATTAATCGCAACTAAATATGATACGGCCGTAAAGCCAGGAAATAGAACAGACTTACGGTTTTCTTGTTTCCGGAGAGATAGAAATAATATAATCTGAAACTTTTCAAAGCCAGAGTGAATAGGTAGGTATAAATTCTATGTTTTTAACCAACTTTCAAAAAGGAAGAGGTTCTATGTTCGTCTGTATGTATTTTTTAACCAATTTCGCCAATTGTGAACCAAATCAAATAAAAAATTTATAGTTCAAAAGGATATACTCCCGAGGTGGTCCCATTTAAATTTTATCGGAATCGGCTGAGCCATTTTTGATAAGTCATCAATAATTTGAAAATAAATAGTTATTTTCATAATTGAAAATTATTACATCGATCTGTGCGAACTATTCGAATTACACGATGAAAGTCGTTTTTGCCATATCTTTTTCGAAAAATAAGTATTGTGCTTCATTTTCGACCACTACGTCGCTTATAATCAGGCCAGGTGGTGTTTTACGCCAAGCACGGACTTACTCGCGATAGTCAGATTCATAAACATATCGTAACATCATCATCAGCCCGTGTCAACCCACTGCTGGGTATAGGCCTACTCTCATATGTGCCATATATAGCAGACTAGTTTTTACCCGCGGCTTCGCCCGCATGATTTTTTGACTTTTGACGCAATATCATTGTAATTTATAGCCTATGTGTTATTCTGATATATAAGCCATACTATTGCAAAGTTTCATCTCAATCCGTTCAGTAGTTTTTGCGTGAAGGAGTAACAAACATCCATCCATCCATCCATCCATCCTCACAAACTTTCGCGTTTATAATATTAGTAGGATGTGTTATTCTGATATATAAGCCATATTATTGCAAAGTTTCATCTCAATCCGTTCAGTAGTTTTTGCGTGAAAGAGTAACAAACATCCATCCATCCATCCATCCATCCTCACAAACTTTCGCGTTTATAATATTAGTAGGATAAGCGTTCTATAGGCAGACCACCAGCCTGAAGGACCGACGACATCAGACCCATCGCTGGCCTGACCAGCGATGGGTCTGTGGATGAGATTAGCCCAAGATATGGGAACAGTGGCACATAAGAGAAGAGGCATAAACATATAATTATGAGCAATTCTGCAAGTATGCTAAGTAAATAAATTTGCTTACCAGATGGCTAATCTTGATGTCATAGTTTTATCGGTAGGTTCTCTAGCGTCGAAATGACTGTTCTCTAGTATATACTACAGGTAGGTGCATATACATAATACAAGCATATTCTCGTATGCCAATTAATTTGCCGATTATTGCCAAGTAACCAATGATGATGATAATATTAATTGTAATTTTTTAATCTGCCATTTTCTAGTTCAATTATATTTTAGTAAAAATGCTTGCCATCTTGCCAATTTACAGTTTCTGTTAAAATAAATATAATAAAATAAATAAATATATAATATAATAAAAAAAACGTGATATTTACCGCGACCCACCTTCTCTCTCACGTGACAGCGTGTGAGATTTGACTCGATCCTTCCCTCCAGTAAACGCGCAATTAATGGCCCCTAAGAACAGACAGAATGTAAACAAGCACATTTTGAAACAATTTACATTTTCTAGACTCAATTCATTATTACACCGAGTCACTGGGTTACCGTAACAACATTGTTTGGACATGCAAATGTAATAAAAAATAATATGTAGGTAGATGTAAGTATTGGACAATCAATAGGAAATCAATTTGTTATATCATCAAGCGATAAACACGAAAACTTTATATATTTATCTGACCGCTCAAGAAAGAAGGGCACAATTTTTGTAAATAATATACATGTTTTTGTTTTACGTCCTTGCCGTATTCATAGAGAAAGATAAATTTTCCGGCCACAAACGCCAACACCGGCCACAAACGCTGACACCGGCTACAAACGCCAACACCGGCCACAAACCTCAACATTAGCTACAAACGCCGACACCAGCCACAAACGCCGACACCGGCCACAAACCTCGACATCTACACTAATATTATAAAGAGGAAAGATTTGTATTTTTGTATGTAACGAATAAACTCAAAAAGTACTGGACCGATTTTAATAATTCTTTTTTTATTAGAAAGCTACATTATCACTGAGTAACATAGGCTATATTTAGTACTAGATTACTATAGTACCTATTTATGTCTACCCGTGCGAAGCCGGGACGGGCCGCTAGTTACTCGTAGCTATAAACACCGACACCGGCCACAAACCCTAACACCGTTCACAAACCTCGACATTAGCCATAAACGCCGACACCGGCCACAAACCTTGACATTAGCCATAAACGCCGACACCGGCCACAAACCTCAATACCGGCCACAAACCTCGACATTAGCCATAAACGCCGACACCGGCCACAAACCCTTACACCGTCCAGAAACGCCAACATCGGCTACAAATGCATGAGACATCGGTTCATCGTTTCCTGGGTTGGGCCTTATTAATAAGCTCCACGCAGCCCATCGAACTATGGAATATCTGATTGGAATATGATATGGAATTTGCTATGTTCAGAATTTCTTTGCAAGATCGAATCAGGAATGAGAATATCCGTAGAAGAACCAGAATAATTAAAATAGCTCAGTGTATAGGCAAATTGAAATAGCAGTGAGCAGGGAACATAGCATACATAACTGGTGATCAATGGAGTGGAAAAGTTATCGATTGGATATCATGTAACAGCAGCGTAAAAAGTCCACTCGAAGGGTGGACCGACAACCGCAGGATCACGCTAGATGCAAACCGCTAGAGTTTGTTGTAGAGTTTGTAGTAGAGTTTGTGGTCGCCTTCGTGGTCGTTTTTGTTGTAGAGTTTGTGGTGGCATTCGTGGTCGTGTTTGTGGTCTTGGTCGTATTAAGTCTCGCGTTCGTGGTTGTCTTTTTGGTCCCGTTAATGTTCGCGTGCATGGTCGAGTTTGTGGTCGTGTTTATGATAGCGTTTGCGGTCTTGTTTTTGGTGGCGTTAGTGCGTGTTGTCGTGTTTGTGGTCAAGTTTGTAGTCGCGTTAGTGGTCATGTTTCTGGTAGCGTTAGTGGTCGTGTTTCTGGTGGTGTTAGTGCTCGTGTTGTCGTATTTGTGGTCGCGTTGGTAGTCGCGTTCATGGTCGTGTTTTTGGCCATTTTCCTGGTCTCTTTAGTGCTAGCGTTCGTTGTCATGTTAGTGGTTGCGTCTTTGCCGGCTTTTCTGGCCGTAGTCTGACGCTCGGTCGCACTTGTCTGTATACAAACCACATATACTTTATGCACGCATTGCAAATATTGCTTAGAATAAAACGATCGCAATGTACGTGCAACGGAAGTACTCTCACTTTTTCTATCCGACGAAAGGGAATGTGCGATGAGATTATAACAGCTGATATTCATGTTATGGCTACCGCTTAGCCGCGAATGCCGCGATTCTGTATCGGCTAATAAACATGCATTTTTATCAAGTTATCATACCAAAAAACTGAATATTCAGTTACGTATTCTTCAATCAATTCTATTCAAATCTGATAAGAGTTTTTTTCTTGGGAAGTCATCATCGATTTGGTTTTTTTTCTGTTATAAAGATTGATAGTATATTTTTTTATTGTGCGCACTATAAATAGGTTATCACGTATTACGATCGCGTAAAAAAGGCTAAAACAGTGCAGTGGCTCGATTTCGAAATAATCATCAGCCCATCTCTGCACAGAGCTATTGTATCTCTGTGCATCTCTGGTATTTGCAAGTGTATTTGAAATACAAGTTTTTGAGACTAGAGGTTTGACATTAAATGACTATTACTTGGTATTTAAGATTCTTACACAATATAACTTTTTTACTGTGCTACTATTGATAAAAATGTGGGTTCGATGCTTAGCATTATATTAGACTTGATATTTAAATACTTACCTATGATGTAATATTGAGCTCTGTCATTTATGACAACGGAACAAAAACGATAAAAAGATTGAACGAAACAAAAGCGAATTGAGTATTTGACATAAATAAATTTTGATCAATCTCAGATTTGATGTGTCGCCAATGTGGCAAATATACTCGTAGATTTGACGAATCCAGTATATGATGACCGTCTGCGTAATAGAGTCACGAGATTTGCACTAAGTTGAAACCTACAAATTAAAGTGAATTAATTTACCGTATAGAGTGATATCTTTTTAATTTCGCTGTAGAAAGATTTAGTTTTCTAAGTTTTGCATCAACATATTTTTGTGTATTTATAAATGATATATATACCTACATAAGTATTTCTTAAATATTTTTGTTTAAATATATATTTAAAGCTATTTACAAATTAAACTACCTACATTACTGTACTGTACCAGCCTTTTTAATAGTCCACTGCAGGACGTAGGCCTACCCACGAAGGGTGATTGGGCCATATCCACCACGCTGGCCCAGTGCGGGTTGGTGGATTCACATACGCCATCGAATTTCTTCTACGGACGTATGCAGTTTGTCTCACGATAAATAAATAATAATAAATCATTTATTTCATTGCCAAATTATGAACAAATAACAAAGTGATCTTAAATTTAACTTAATTAACAAAAAATTAATGTTTTTCTTTACCGAAAAGCCAGTGGTGTGAAATACCGTACATAAATTCCAAAGGACTCATTGGTACGGGACCGGGGATTCGAACCCACGACCTCACGATTGTAAGGCAGGTGTCACTACCTCTTGACTACCACGGCATAAACCCCTACATTAAGTACAACATAAATATATAGAAAAACATAAAAATACATACTTACAAAACAAACAAAAACGACAGATTCAATTAAACTTACTTTTCTTTTTACGAAAGAGAGAATTAAAATTAGTATTCTGAATTAATGAGAATATTTAATAAGCCGAAAACAGGGAAGATTGTTACGTTGTAAAATCATCGAGTATTCCTCATACCAGTCTGGTAATGTGGCTTTATGTGGCCCATACATTTCGTATGACAACGACTAATAAGCCACAGGACATGTTACTTGACGCATCGAAAAAATCTCTGACCTTAGCTAACGCGACTATTAATATGGTGTGTATGTCGCAGCCAACTAGCTTAGTAAGCCCCTCAATTAACAGCCTAGCTTCTTTACCAAACAGCACCGTTCAACTAGCGGCCTGAATGATATTCAGCCATTTGATCGAACACCTAGGCAAATGACTTGGATCGATGACATTTCATTACTTGCCTAGCCTGTTCAATTCAATTTAGTTCCACTTTCTGCCACCTGGCGCCGAAAGTCTCGATACAGTCAAAATAGCGCCGGCAAACAATAAATTTGATGGTGCAAATATTCATGGCAAAAATACAATAGAAGAGTGTGGTGACAATAATAATGTGAATTTAGCTGTGAAAACTTCTTGAATATGAATGGCCTAAGCATAAGCCAACCAGTGCAGCCAGTAACAAACGCTACGGCTGAATGTCATTCAGGCCACTAGTTGAACGGCGCTTAGTAAAGAGGCTAGACTGTTCATTGAACGACTTGAAGCTTATTGTCTGCGATATATTGTAGTTTTTTTGAGTGTGGGCACCTTGTGGGTGGGCATCCTACGCTGCGCTTGCCGGTACGTGGTCTCCACTCGAGAACTTTTCGACCCCATCGGTCATCAGTTCTCCGCGCTATGTGCCCTGCCCATTGCCATTTCAACTTGCCAATCCGCTGGGTATTAACCTACGTGTTTGCTTTATTTAGATGCTCCTGTTTCAACCGCATTCACTTTCTAAGTATATATCTATAAATAGACCAAGAAACCTCCTATAACACCGTATTTTTCACACTGTTTCCGCCATATCATTATTGTGAATGCTCTCTGCGTCATGGAGAATTCCTCAGAGAAATGATTATTAAGTCCAAGAAGATAATCAGATCGGTGATAGATGATTCAAGCCGATAAGTTATTAGGTAACCTGCTCTATTGTACTACATTCATTCAAAAACAGACTTGCGACTATACTTTAATTAATCACATAATAATATAGAATATAGCCTGAAGCAGAATTTTGATCCTCGACTTGAGGCACTAAGGTACGTCGGACGAGAAGACGTTTCGCAATTTTCCGAAAGCTGCCCAACCGATTTGGATTCGGCGATTGGCCTCTTTCTTGAAGTCGGACCTACCTAACTGGACTACTTGTCCCAGGTAGACGTACGAGTCAACGACTTCAAGAACCGAGTTCCCAACTGAAATAGGGATGGGTACAATATGAGAATTAAACATGACCTTTGTCTTGTCCATGTTCATTTTAAGACCCACCTGTTGAGAGACTTTATTGAGGCCTTCGAGCATCGTGCTGAGTTCTTCCATCGACTTTGCCATGACCACGATATCGTCGGCAAATCGAAGGTGAGTGATGTATTCCAGGAGCTTAAAGGCGTTCTCTAGAATAGCAGTAAACAGATTCGGAGATATTACGTTTCCCTGTCTTACGTCTCTCTTCAAAAGGATCGCCTTGGAGCTCTCTTCCTGTACTAGAACCGTAATAGTGGCGTTATTATACAAACACTTCATCACTTCAATGTACCGATAGTCTATACGGCATCGTTGGAGAGACTCAAGCACAGCCCATGTCTCGACCGTATCAAAGGCTTTCTCATAGTCCACAAACGCCAAGCAAAGTGGCAGGTTATACTCCTCGGTCTTCTGTATAACCTGCCGCAGCGTATGTATGTGGTCCATGCTGCTAAAGCCCTTCCGGAGACCGGCTTGTTCGGAAGGCTGGAAGTTATCAAGCCTGCGTTCGAGACGGTTCGTAATGACCCTTGAAACGGCTTATCAACAAGGTTCAGAAGCACGATGGGTCTGGTTCTTCAACAAGGTGTTCTCACCTTTTTTGAAGAACAACACCACCACGCCTCTTTTCCACGCTTCTGGCGTTATGCCATCGAGAACACGGTGTTAAAGAGCTTCTGAAGGACATTTAGTACAGGCGTTCCACCCGCTTTCAGAAGCTCTAAAGTGGTTCCGTCGTCACCCGGCGCCTTGTTGTTCTTAAGTTGGTTCAGGGCCATTCTAATCTCGTACAGGCTGATGTCCGAAATGTCTTCGGTGAAGTGTCGGGTCAGCTTGGCTTTTGGGTCTTTGGCCGCGCTGTTTACAGGCTTTGCTACCAAGGCGTAAAACTGTCCGTAGAACCTTTCGAACTCCTGCAATACCTCTGCCTTGGTCAACGCTATACTGCTATTTTCTTTCTCCCTTCAGCTTTGTCAACTGGCTTTGCCCAATAGACAAATGCCTCGCGAACACTTTGGAGCCTTTGTTCCGCTCTATTGTCTCTTAATTAACTGTACCTAACAATAAAATTAAATTTCAAATGTGTGTACTAATTATTGTAATACGTTGTAACAAAGCAGTTTTGAAATTAAAGTTCAAACTGAAACAAACGTTTTTATAGAGTCCACCACCTGTCGTATTTCGTAATAGTACGTTTCTCGCTATCCCATAGCATTCTTGAAGAGATTGTTTATAATGAGAAGGATTGTTTATGAAGAATTGTTTATAGTAAGGATTAATCTACAATAATATATTTTTAAGGCCCGTCGGAGTACCAAAGACGACAAAAATACCCTTAACCAGTTTAAAAAGTTCTATTTTTTTTATTGCGAATAAGTCCGCGCCTAACCACCAACTCGCCTGATGGTAAGCAACGTTGTGGTCGAAGATGAAGCACGCAGACCTAGAAGATAATTATTCACTCTGATCTTGAAAAGCTTTATTTTTTGTATTACAACTATCCAGTTGTAATAAAACATTTTAAAATTATAAAATTGGAATAATATTAATTAACATTAAAACTGTAGATTAATCCTTACTAATATCATAAATACTAACGCGTTTTTGTTAGTTTGTTTATTTTAACTTTCACATAGCAACAGAGCAACGAATCGACTTGATTTGGCATGTATATAGTTCAAATCTCGGAAAGTGTCCTATAATTTAATTTTACCTTTTAACCAGGAAATTATAAATAAAAGGAGTCGATGAGAGATTGTAAGTAAAGCTAGATATTTTATAATATATTTTTATCCCTGTTTTACAAGCAAACATACGAGCAAAAAAACACATTTAATAGAAGATAGCACGTCCAGTAAGTAATACATCAATGCGACTGACTAGTTTTTAGGTCATCACCCTTTACCGTTACACCAATTAAATAAATAAAGGTTTCTCAATAATAAAAGTTAATTATTTTAGAGTGATATCGATAGTCTATGGCCAACTTCCGCTCAGCCATGCGTGGCGGCCGTTCCACTCGCGACGAGAGTTCCTGTGCCCGCCAGAAGGTCATGTGAAGAAATATCTGAGGTTACACGGAATGTTTCTACCGCGCCGGGAAAGGGTGACACGCTATTCAAATCTTATAAAATATAGGTACACAATGAGCTACAAGCTAAGCTAATAAACCGTGGTGGTCTAGTGATAACACCCGCCTTACAATCGTAAAGTCGTGGATTCAAATCCCGTTTCCGTACCAATGAATTCCTTAGAATTTATGCAAGGATTTTCACACCACTGGCTTTTCGGTGCAGGAAAACATCGTGAGGCAATCGTCCTTAGAAGAAATTCGTTGGCGTATGTGAATCCACCAATTCGCACTGGGCGTGGTGGGTATGGCCCAATCACCTTTCGTGGATAGGACTACGTCCTGCATTGGACTATTAAAAAGGCCGGTACAGTACAGTACACAATTAGTTTATACCTGCAACTTTGCTCGCTTGAATTTTTGGTTTTTGTGGCAGCTCATAGAAAATTTTATGTTTTTGGCATAAAAAGTAGTCTAATAACATCTTCCGATATAAAACTATTTATATTTTTATAATATGTTACGTAGCACCAACCCGCACTGGGCTAGCTTGGTGGATATGGCCCAATAACCCTTCGTGGGCAGGCCTGCATCTTGCAGTGAACTTTTAAAAAGACTGGTACAGTACATTACAGTACGTAGCAATAAAGTAGCGGATGGATGTGATTTTTGGCATATAAATACTTCAAAATTCGAAAAAAATTATTAGGCTACTTTTTAACAACTACAAAAAGTTTTTTACAAATACACCAAAGAACCAACAAACATAAAAGAAAATTAATACAGTTACTGTACTGTATTAACAGTATCTTTATAGTCCACTGTTAAACATAGGCTAAACTTTAAAAGGTGATTGTGTAATATTCATCCAGTTGCGAGTGTATTAATAAAAGGTAAGTTCAAAAGTCTTTCTGAGCGGCTGGTGGACGCTACGCGTGACCAAAATGCTGGTGTTTATTTGGCTCAACGTATAAGCATTGCCATTCAGCATGGCAATGCTGCCTGCATGCTGGGCACGCCGCCAACTGGCAGTGGGCTTGAGTATTTGGATTATCTTTAGACCTTCAAGGGTCTTTGGATGATCCAATTGTCATGTAGTAGTTTGTGTAGTTTTAGATTATGTCTTGTATTTAGTGGTAGTCAATAAAGACACTTGCCCATTAAAAAACAACTAAAAAAAATAAAAATATAAGATAAGTTCACATATGCCATCAAATTATGTTCTCCAATCGTATACAGATTGTGTTACTGCTGGTTTGTTTTATCGAAAGACAATGCTAAAAACTAAAATAAAACGCTTACGAACAATAGATATTAGTAAAAAACATCGTAGGTACATATAAGGAAGAAACATAGTTAAAAGACGTCTTTAAATTCTAAATAAGCTTTGTATTAATTAGACCGTTTAAAATAATCGAACCAGTCAGTCGGTTAAACCGTACCGGCCGTTGTAAAAGTACTATGCCACCAACAGATTTCTACAACACACGCGAAATGCCAAATAGTCCAGCAGACCTCTCCTGTGATCTTAAAGTGAGTGAGCAGGTTAAGTTAGACAAGATGCCCAGATTAGTCTTATAAAAATCTCGATCGAGGTAGTTAAAGTACTATGCAGGTATAAAACGTCATGTCGAGTTGTTGGAGTGTCAATATTGACAGTTAGTTTTTTTTGACCGACGAACCACCGGAGTAGGTGTACAATTCGAAGCGTATATACATATATTTTTTATGTATAACCACGCATAACTTTTTTCATAGTAGTCCGATTTCAATAATTATATTTTTATTGGAAAGAATATACTTAAAAACTGGTCTCATTTAAATTTTATCGAAATTGGCTGAGCCATTTTTGATAAATCAACAATAATGTGAAAAATGTTACATCGATCCGTACATAATATTTGCGTTCTAGCGATGCGCCCCGGCTTCGCACAGTGTATTATACATATAAACATTTCTCTTGAATTATTCTATCTATTAAAACAAATTGCATCAAAATCCGTTGCCTAGTGTAAAGATATAAGCATACATGGGAACCGACAGCGGGGAGCGACTTTGTTTTACACTATGTGAAATACACGGGTGAAGTCGGTCATGCTATTTTTTGCAAAAAATAATTATTTAATATCTAGGTAAATGGCCGATAAACCCTGAAAAACAATTGTCCCACAAAATGGATGGCATGACTGGAGAGTCCTTCACTCCGAATGTGTACAAATAACGAGATCATCAAATATTTAATAAAAATGCTGATTTTTTTGTATGCAGCTTAATAAATGTTTGTACAATCAAATGGCTGCATAGTCCTACAAATTTAGTGGTATGTTTTTCCAGTCCTACACTTAAAAGTTGTTGATTCCACAGAAAGGCTCTTTTCAACTTTACTTGACTTTTAATAACTTTAATTTGATTTAAACCTAAATATTAGCATCAGCTCCAGAGATGAAGTTATTAAAAGTATATAACCACTTCAAACTGCACAAAAAACAATATTTTCTTCTTCACAATTCAAGACAACAAAGACCTCCTTTGGGCTAAGTGCCGATATTCTGCACTAGCCTGTATTACTAAACTATGAAAAACAAACGGAATAGTTTCACCTGCGTATTGTCACTCGATTAGGGTCTATACATTTTTTACATTCATCAATTGGACATAAATTTGGCAATAATAAGCGATGACAAAAAACTTTTAGCCTTTGAATGAAAATAGAGATCGTCTATTTTAATACAAAATTATCGAAGCGGTTTAAATCAATGTTCCTGATACGTACAGCCACGGAACAAAGTTCAACAAACTGCTGGCTTGTTTTATTCTTGAGAAGTTTAATCTGAAACTTTTCAAAGACAGAGTTAATAGGTATCGTCTAATAATGCTTCATCTTCGACCATAAGGTCGCTTACTATCAGATGAGTTGGTTGGTTGGTTGGTGGTCAAGTGCTGATTTATTCGCTATATGGAAAAACCGACTTGCATCGTGTACGAAATTCGAATAGTTCGCTCGAATTGATTAACATTATAGTTAATTTTCAGAAACGGCTGAGCCTATATCGATAAAATTTAAATGCGACCACCTCGAGAGTATAATAATATCTACTTTTTCGAACTAAAAATATTTTTATGATTTGGTTCACAATAGGCTAGTTGACAATTTTATCTTGATGTCTTCTTGTAACAGTTTATCATAATCAGAGCCGATTAACGAAAACAAAAATAAAATCAACTTAGAAATAAAGAAGTTACAAGCATTTTATTTTCTTGTTAGACTAAGAGCAGAATACGACGTCACGGCCCATAAGTGTCACACATTCGCCATACTATGATATGCTTTGTGGGAAAGTGACAAAGCATCCCCTCTTAATCCCTACCAAAATCTTTACGAGCTTATATCTCTAAACTCATGACTCCTTCTGCCCGCTCCGAATTATTTTACGGCAGGTCCTTTGCTTTTCAAGCTGTTCAGTTATGGAACGCGCTACCTGTTCCTATTCGACGTGCTCCTTCTCTTGCTGTCTTTAAGGAGCAAGTCTTAGAATTTTATTTGTCGCAGTTGCCTCCATGTTAGAAAGTCATTTTTAGTTTATTTATTATATTTATTAATATGTGTTTAGTATTTTTATTTAATATTTTTTTAATTTAAGTATTAGTATGTTTTTGTATGCATTATTATTGTTGTAATATTAAATTCTTGTGTATATTGATATGTATGTATATTTATGACTCTTTATTCAAGTGAATTCATTTTTGTTATAATTAATTCGCCATTATTGTACACCCCGTCCCTTACCTTCCTCTATAATCCTATTCTCTCTTAATCAGGTTGCCTGGAAGAAATTGCTCTAAGCAATAAGGCCGCCGGTTGGCGCACTATTTTAATTATATTGTATTCTTTTATTGTTACATTATAAATTGTGTGAACAATAAAGCGATTAGCCAACTTTAGTTATTTTTTAGTTAACGAATCATAATTCATTGCAAAATTCACTAATCTTAATAATTTTAATTAATTCAATACTAACACATACAAAAAAAAACTTACAAACGAACATAGAACCTCCTCCTTGTTGAAAGTCGGTTAAAAACTGCACGCCAACCCACTAATTGTGTGTTTATTTGGAGTAATACAAAGAAAATTAAGTGTAGTTTTATGAGGCCTCTTATCGTCAGCTTTAGTGTGAAGAACTTAGTGCTAAAGTGAGAAATATTTCAATACAAGGCATTAGATAGGTATGGATCTGATTTCGTAGCAGATTAGCGTAGCATATTCCGATATCCAGTGAAAAGACTTCAACGCGCTCTTGTCTACGGCTACCCAAGCGGACTGAAGGCTAAATAAGTACCTAATTGTAACTTATAAACATTCGAGTTCACGTTGCACGATCTACGGACAACAGATGGAGCAAACGCATCATCCACTGGTGCCCTGAGAGAGAGCGCGCGGCCGGTCGAACGCCCCAGAAGAAGATGCTCCGTTGACGTAGCGTAGCGTGGAAGTAGCGGCCCCGACCTGGACTAGACATGCCCCAAATTGAAATTCATGGCACAGTATGGGGGAGGCCTATTACCGAATTTGGGTGCCTAAATAACTTTGGGCGGCATAGCCCCAAAGCTGTATACTATAAGTCCACACTGGCATCAGAACTTGTTTGTACAGTAGCAGTTTGTTCTGTATTGACAATGAGGATAGTCTCCCAAACAGCCAATACATCTTGTTGTACCGAATGTTTAGTTCTTCTCTCTTTTTCTTAACGTGCGCCTTCCAGCGAAGCTTTGCGTCGAGAGTCATTCCTAGGTATTTGGCTGTATTCTCATATGGAATTATTTGATGTCGATAAAAATTATAGAATACTGGTGTTGCATGTAACTAAAGTCTATGTGGATTGACTTTGCTTCATTCAATTTAATTTTCCATCTCTTGGTCCATTTGTAGACTTTATAAAGATTTGGGAAATAAAGGCTATTTCATTTTATTTATTTATTTATTAAACTTTTGAGATGTAAAACAGTGAATATTTATGATGTCTTAAAGTCTCAACCATTTGTAGTACAGATAGTAGTTTTTTTTTTTTTAATATTTCGGGACATTTTACACACGGTCTCTGATCCCAAACTAAGCAAAGCTTGTGATATGGCTGCCAGAGACTGATATACTACATACATATATTTATTTTTAAATACATACTTATATAGATAGTAACTAAATAACACCCAGACACAGCGCAAACACATATGTTCATCACATAAATATTTGCCCTGGGTGGGGATCGAACCCACGCCTCTTTGATCCAGAAGTTAGGGTCACTAACCACTGAGCCACCGAGGCAGTGATTTTCGTGTACCAATTCCATTTTACCTCTTTGAATCTTGCAAAAACTAGAACTGAGGAACACGAGAAGCGCTTTAATTCTTAATTGTATTTTAAGCAGATCTGATAAAATATCGAATCAAACTTTGTTATAAAAAAGTAATTAATTTTAAAATTATGTAGGTATGTACATAGATTAAAAATGCGTAATAGAGCTCGTCGTTGTCGGATATCATAAAAGAAAAGTCAATAAAGAATGCGATGTGGAAACCCATAGGTATATTTATATCACAAAAATTTATGATTACAGAAGACGTTAAAATACCTCGTTTAAATTATTCAAATTATTGGTGTAATTTCAAGATAACGCCTAAAAAGGGCGTCGACCGGATATTACTTAACTTAAAAGAATAATTATCTTATTATAGCGTTCTTCACCGCGGTCATATCATACTGAGAGATAATTGCGTAATACTGTATGAACGGTTGTAATACTTTCACGTTTTTGTTTACTTTTTTTTAACCTACTTCTATAATGAAGAGGTTCTGAAGTGGAATGCCTTTTGTGTTTAAAAGTATGTTACCTACTAAGTACTTAAATAATGTACGTAATAGATAACAAGTAGGTTAAAAGCAATTTTGTATCAGCCATGAAGCAAACAATGATTTTGCTAATTCTGATTTGATTTTGCTATTTAAATACCGAAAGTGAACAATGTCCTTTTACATTGTTCCCTTTTTAAAGTTCTGTACCTCAAATGGAAAAAACGGAACCCTTATAGGATCACTTTGTTGTCCGTCTGTGTGTATGTCAAGACTCTTTATCTCGGGAACGCGTAAAGATATCGCGTTGATATTTAAACTGTATACGTATATTTATAATTTCTTGCAGTTACGTAAAAGGAAAACTTCTCAGTTATCGTTTAAAAAAGTTAGAGCCGTTTATGTCGTAAAAACTGCATATTTCGACACTCACAAAAATCAAAACCTACAGGGTACTTCCCGTTGACATAGAACTATACAATATTGCGAGAGGCATTGTCTCAGAGTACACATATAGGAATAAATCTGAAAACATTACATTTTTGTTCATTCACACAGTCACATTCACAAAATATGGGTTCAAAATTCAAAGTGAGTAAATTGTATCATGTAAGGTATCAAAGAACTTCATTAGCACACGCTAAAACAGATTTTTAATTATTTTAACATGTGTAATTTTCTATGTATGATGAGAAAAGTGAAAAAAAAACTTTTTTGTCGATGGTCATAGTATGGAGATTTTAACAACGTACTTCCCAATTTTGTGAAATTTTCTGGATTTGTACGGAACCCTCGATGTGCGAGCCTGACTCGTACTTGTCCGGTTTTTTATAAATATAAATTACTAGCTTTTGCCCGCGGCTTCTTTATATTTATTTTAAATGCGTCTCTGAATGTTGGTCTTAAGATGAACAGGTCCAAAACGAAAGTAATGACCAGCCTAGCAGGTCCTTCATCTACAACGATTACTGTAGAAGGAGAGCCTATAGAGCTGGTAGACCATTATATTTATCTTGGACACTGTTTATTTTTTGATCCTGAGCTCCACAAAAAGGAGATCTCACGCCGCGTACAGCTTGGCTGGGCAGCCTTTGGTAAACTCGACGACGTACTCAGGGATCGGAAAATACCGCAATGCCTGAAAACCTAGCTTTTTATCCAATGTGTCCTGCCTACAATGAATAATGGTGCTGAAACATGGACGCAAGGACTGTGCACAGAGTGAGAGTCGCACAAAGGGCGATGGAGCGGGCCATACTACACTGAAAAAAATGAATTTACTGAACAGTTTAGCTATTTTTCATTTAGCTAAACTTTAGTAGTTGCCACCTAAAGTTTAGCTTAATCAACAAAATTCTTTGATTACTAGTATACCAAGAATTTAGCAGTTTCGGTAGCTAAACAGTTGTGTAAAATTTTACGTGAAATTCGGTAAATAACTTACAACTATTTTTCTCAGTGTAGGCATTAGTTTAAGAGACCGAGTCCGTAATACGTAAATCCGATGACGGACGACAAAGGTTGCAGATGTTGGAAGCCGTATTATACGCAACTCAAGTGGCGCTGGGCAGGACACGTAGCCAGGCGTGATGATGCAAGGTGGAGTAAATCTCTGACTGAGTGGCTTCCAATAGCAGACAGGCGTTCCGTAGGCAGACCACCAGCCAGATGAGTCAACGACATCAGATCCATCGCGGGCCACGCGTGGATGAGATCAGCCCAAGACAGGGAAAACTGGCACAAAGGAGAGGAGGCCTATATCCAACAGTGGGTCGATACAGGCTGATGATGATGATGATACTTATTATGTAATTTTCGAAGTTAATCCTACTAATATTATAAACGCGAAAATTTGTGACTATGTATGGATGTTTGTTTCTCTTTCAGGCAAATACTACATGAATCTTTGCAATAATTATGCTTATACATCAAATTAACATGTAGGCTATAATTTATAAAGATATCGCGTGTAACGAAGTTCGCCGGGCAGCGAGTCTAATATAATCTATCTACTGCGCACTTAAATATTATGAACTAAAAAAACCGAAAACCATATTTTATCCACTTCTATCTACTTACGAAAATTCAAAACTGCTTAAAATTCCTTATTAACTGTACTGTAATGTACCAGCCTTTTTAATAGTCCACTGCAGGACGTAGGCCTACCCACGAAGGGTGATTGGGCCATATCCACCACGCTTGCCCAGTGCGGGTTGGTGGATTCACATACGCCATCGAATTTCTTCTACGGACGTATGCAGGTTACCTCACAATGTTTTCCTTCACCGAAAAGCCAGTGGTGTGAAATTCCGTACATCAATTCCAAAGAACTCATTGGTACGGGACCGGGGATTTGAACCCACGAACTCACGATTGTAAGGCGGGTGTCACTTCCTCTTGACCACCACTTCTTCACTTTGACAGGTGGGGTATCCTTTTTTAACACGCTTTTATTAGTTTCACCTGTATGTTTGCTAGCTTGCTTGCTTGTAACCAACCCCTTTGACGATTTTGCTCTAATTTGAGCGATCAGATGTTCTTAAAACTATGCACACCTATCAAAGACCGATGACAATGCATTTATATGAAAAAAAAATCCTATGCAGGTTCTTTAGGTTTTTTAAAAACTATATTTATTTTTATGGAACAATTAGTAAAATAGTTACGGGACTGACGTCCATTCATTAAAGTTTAGAAATAAAACAGTGAAATTGATTGTGGAAACATTTGAGAGAAGACATTTAAATTTTCATTAACGTATTTGAATTATCGTATTGAGATTTCTGATTTTGTTTTGAGAGTGGGTGGTTTGTTTCTACCCAATGGGAGGTGGATAAATGTATTCAGTATTTTAACTTTAATATTAGAACTATAACAACATGAGTTTGAATGCGTAGAAACAATGTTTATTTATGATTTTCTTCAAAAGATGGAGTGCACAAACGAAGCGTGTGATAGGAATAGATTTATAAAACAAAAAGCTTTATTTACCTCATTTTGTCTTGTCTAACTAGACCAATTAAATTAAGCGACTCAAACTTTCCGTCTAAAAAATATATGGGACTTGATAATTAAATCATGAAACTGAGATTTGGCGTCTCAATCGCTTAGCTTCTTAGTCCTTAGTTTCCGTAGTAATATGCAGTTTTAAGGTAGGAGATGACTGCACAGAAACGTGGTCTATCACTATGGGCCTTATTAGTAAGCTCCAAGTGGCCCAACGAGATATGGAGGCTATGCTCGGAGTGTCTCTGCGAGATCGAATCAGAAATGAGGAAATCCGTAGAAGAAATATTTAAGACCTAGGATTTAAGACCGTAGTATGGATCGCGCTGGACACAAACCGCTACCAACCTGTCTTAATAGAGATCTACAGGGGAGGGCCTATGGCCATCAGTGGACGTCCTATGGCTGCAACGACGACGACGAGGCAGTTTTAAAATTCTGACTTCAATGGTTGCTCGAAGTATACCTTTCTTTTACCGGACAGATTGACTGTTGCCAATGAGACAGATGTCAAAGTGGCATGTGTCAAACTTATGATAATTAATAAAAATAGTTACTTTGTCTTCCCAAAGTAAAATAAATCTTTATCTGGGAAAGTTATATTTGAAACATTAGAACGGCTGAGCGTATAAGCAAATGGTCACGTGACCGAAGCGGTAGCGCCATTGAAAATTGTGTTTGTGCGAGCGGGAGGGCGGATAGCGGTTCGAATATTAGATATTTTCAAGTATACATGAGTAAGTTCAGTGGTGATTTGGAACAAAACTGGTCACCTGTCAAAGTGACCGGTAAAGCCACGTATTTATTCATTGTGAAACATCACGTCGATGTTTCCTGGAACATACCGATAAACACGAACGTTTACAGAAACAAAATAAATGTCTCTGAAACATTGTGATTTATTTCAGAAACACGTAGATTTTGTTTCTGAAACAGAGTTTATTATTAATTGTTGCTCAGTAAATACCTACATGGCTTAAAAGTAAGCTAGAGTACTGCATCGCACGGGCACCGCGCGGTAGGGCCGCTCGCCGTCCTCGCCGATACCCCATCTCATCCTGCCTCGTCTAACTATACCAATTAATTAAGCCCCTCGAGCTTAACTTCTGACGGTAGTCATTTTTTGAACACGAATAATTAATAGCTCAGCAGAATTATTACTCGTCATTTTTATCGGTTCTCCGATGTGTGTTTCAAACCTGTGTTCCGAGAATCATTGACTAGGTGATTGTCAGCGATCACCGAAATTAAGCAACGTTCCGCACGGTCAGTATTTGGATGGGTGACCGCGGGTGGCATTTTCTAACTGAGCGCTACCGTGGCTCGGATGACACGTTAAATTGTAGGTCCCGGTTGTTTTAACCGCTTAGCCATGTCAGAGGCTGTCAGGCGGCTTCAAAAATTCTGACACCAGGGCTAGCCACCCGGCCTATACGAACTTACTTACTTATCAAAATCTAATCAATAGTAAAATTGTTGTATTGACAACGGGCAACACCTCTGGTGTTGGAGGAATTATTAAGTTCTTGGAAATGAGAGTCGTCACATGATATCTAGAGCTAACATAAAATTACAGAATTTCAACAAATATCGTACGTGAAACTCCAGACTGCAATACCGTGTGGCACTCAGATAGTATTTTCAGCCATAGAACGTCCACAGATGGACATAAACCTCCCCTATAGGTCTCTCAAAAGGGCGGTTAGAAGCAGATTGAATCCAACATGAGGTTATTGTCCACTATGTAGGTGGACGTCTAACGCTATGCTTACATTTACGTGGTGACCGCTCGAAAACTTTTGACCTCATCTTTCATCAGTCTGTCTTTCAGTTCTGTACCTTGCCCATCTACCTTGCAACGGGCTAATTCGACACTTAAAGGGGTTTGAACTTTTTTGTATGGAAGCTGGCATACCCCACCCGCTCCCATTATGTTTTTGTATAAGTTTCCGCGCACAATGAACGTAGTATATATAGGTAGGGGACACTTCTAAAAACAATAGATGTTGTACTTTGACACCCTAAAGTGTCACGTTCTCGAGATATTTTGATGTAAAGATCGCAAAGTTCTCGTACAGCGATATTTACATCCAAATATCTCGTGAACGTGACTCTTTAGGGAACCATACTACAAAACATTTATTGTGTGTATAAGTGTCCCCTACTCATATATACTACACCGTGCGCGGAAACTTATAAAAAAAACATAATGGCAGCGGGTGGATATGCCACAAATGTTCAAACCCCTTTGCATTAACATGTTCAAGTACATCATTAATATGAAGAGCTTATAATTAATCAAATTCCATCCGTAAAAAAAATCTACGCGTTTCTGATCTAAAATCAGATTAAATGTTTTATTGAAACCAAGTGGAACTAAAACCAAAATGGAGGTCATATTTGGGTCTATCAAAATCGGAAAAAAAGTGCAAACATCATAATTATTATGATATTCATTTATATTTCTCGTTACGATGTTCCTATTTTGGCGTCCCAGTTTCGCAAAAAATGGCAAAACTTATCAATAAAAAAAATCGTGTACAAAATTAGAATATTTTGTAAAAAGTTTGAAATTAGAATATTTCGCTCGAATTATTGTTGATGTTTGAAAAACGGCTTAGCCAATTATTGTGAAATTTAAATGGGACTACCTCAGTAGTACCTACCCTTTCAAACTAAAAAATAATTTTTCGATTCTGTTCACAATTATTATTTTTGAAATTATTTATGAACATACACTAAATAAAAAAGCCGTGGTGGTCAAGAGGTAGTGACACCCGCCTTACAATCGTGAGGTCGTTGGTTCAATTCCCCGGTCCCGTACCAATGAGTTCTTTGGAATTTATGTACGGAATTTCACACCACTGGCTTTTCGGTGAAGGAAAACATCGTGAGGCAACCTGCATACGTCCATAGATGAAATTCGATGGATAGTCCTAAGTCCTGCAGTGGACTATAAAAAAAAGGCTGGTACAGTACAGTACAGTACAAAAAAAATACACGCCGACGAACATAGAAGCTCCTACTTTTTGGAAGTCGGTTAAAAATTACTTACATTGTATTAGACAAAGGTAAATTTTTGATGAGCATTTCAACATAATCCTTTTTTAGTGTAACTGACAGGTATATTGCGCCCAAGAATGTCTCCAGTAACGGGATCGAACAGATCATTCGTAAAGTTAATATTAATTTAAGCTTTAAGTCCGTTTTGTTTTTAATCTGATCGTTAAGGAGTACTTAGTGGTATTTCTTCTTTGATACGTAATTATGTTATTATGTCTGTTACGAAGCTTTTAATACGAGTATAGATATTATTATTATTAAATGATTTGGGTGATTAAGCAACAGTACGAAAGAGTGACTAAACTTATTTGTATGTCTAAACCGATATATTTTAATTTTGTGAGTCGAAATAAGTAATTTAGCGAAACACAGTACGGTTATACAAGTGTGTTGGCTGGCCTTAAGATTTACACACTATTTTATTATCTTTTGATTTCAGTTGCAGAAAATAGTTTTTGTGTTTACAATTTTTTTTTTGTACTGAATAGCCTATCTGTATAGTATGCTCCATAGAATGTTGACAAAGCATCAATAATTATCATATCACTAGCAGTTGTCCCTGAGCCGCACTAGTAACAAAACGTCTATCAGAATCGGCTGAGCCATTTTTTGATAAATCAACAATAATGTGAAAAATGCTACATCGATCCGTGCGAAATATTCGCGAAATCTGTACATGGGTGAAGTCGGTCATGCTAATTTTTGCAATAAATAATCTTGTATGGGAGAACTACTTACAATATTATAAGTAAATTACACTTACCTACACCATTACACAATTACTTAGTTAACAAAATAACAAGATATACCTACGCAAGAAGATTTGGGGGTAAACGATAAACTCGTTGGATATGTCATTTAGACTCTACAAATAGAGTAAAAAATGAAAGTCACATATTATAAAATAATTATTATAAATTAAAAAAACTCCCAACGTAATAAGATTCCTACCGTAATAAGATAACCTAAGAGACGATAACTTTAAAACGGCTGAATTTTGATGGAACATCTGAGCCACAGACAGACAGACAGACACACGCACACACACCCACACAGACACGTCAAATTTATAACACCTTCCCTTTTGCGAGTAAGTACTCGCAACATTTTTAGCTATTTTGTGGCTCCATCTGCCTGAATGTTTGTAACTCGCGAAATAACTCGAGTACGAGGGTACATAACCTTTAACATTATTAATCTTTGTGGTAAAGAAGTTAGCACACGTTTACTATATTGCAGCTCCATCTATCACAAAAGCCGTTAAGTTTATTCGCAAAATAACACTAACGAAACTGAAACAATCTAAGAGAACGGTTATTTCACTTTCTGCAAAAGTGTATTATGACACAGTGAAGACATAGATGGCGTCAAAGGCTTGTAACGTTTGGTTTTCATTACTAAGGGAATTATAAACTTTTATTAGGTAAAATGATATATTTAAATTATGCTTCTATTCAATGATTCAATGATCTTGCGTACGAGAACCTACTTTTACGATAAGCTCATTACTTTTATATTTGAATACTTTGAAATGTCTTAACAAATGTTTTTGTGTCTGTAGTAGTTTCTATAGGTTTCTATTTTGGGGTTTCGTAATGAAACCTTATAATTTTCGTCAGCCCTTCTGTCCGTTTCCACATTCATGTCACATAGCTTTACATCTCCCACATTTATGAACCAAATTGCTTGTTTGACATAATGATATTTTCGGCTGGTACACTTGTCCCTACCGAGCTATCCCCCCTGGTAGGGATAAGTGCACTTTTTGTAGATTTAGTTCTACCAGTAGGGATAGGTGCACTGACCATTGAGTAGTGCACTTATCCCTACCGCTATATTTGGTAGGGATGGGCGCACTATTTACCTATTTCTACTATTCGTATTATATGCTATTACTAATCGAATACAATAATAGGGAACGTTTGTTTTATTGAAAAAATATTTTTCTGAAAAAAGTTTCATTAGGTACACAACTTTTTTTATGACAAATGTCAAAGTGACAGCTGTCATATCCTAGGATCGGTACTAGAATGGTATGACAGGTGTCAAAGTGAAAAATGTCAAACTCAAAAGTGAATTATCTCCGTAACTATCGCTTATAAACCATTGTTGTTCCAACAAAAGTGATAGAGCTCAACGAGATCTACATTTCGGATGACAGCTGTCAAACTTAAAAGTGGATTATCTCCGTACCTATCACATATAAACCATTGTTGTTCTAACAAAAGTGATAGAGCTCAACGAGATCTTCATTTCAGATGACAGCTGTCAAACTCAAAAGTAGATTATCTCCGTAACTATCACATATAAACCATTGTTGTTCTAAGAAAAGTGATATATCTTAACGAGATCTACATTTCGGATGACAGCTGTCAAACTCAAAAATGGATTATCTCCGTAACTATCACATTTAAACCATTGTTGTTCTAACAAAAGTGATAGAGCTCAACGAGATCTTCATTTCGGATGACAGCTGTCAAACTCAAAAGTGGATTATCTCCGTAACTATCACATATAAACCATTGTTGTTCTAACAAAAGTGATAGAGCTCAACAAGATCTTCATTTCGGATGACAGCTGTCAAACTCAAAAATGGATTATCTCCGTAACTATCACATTTAAACCATTGTTGTTCTAAAAAAAGTGATAGAGCTCAACGAGATCTTCGTTTCGGATGACACCTGTCAAACTTAAAAGTGGATTAGCTACTTCCCCGTGTGAGGTTTTGTTGAATTGGGTTTTTAGAATCAATGTTAGGTTTCATAACACATTTTTGTTTGATATACCACTGAAATACAAAGTGTTGAAAAACGAGCGTCTCCCCTAATTATTTCTAAAGTGCACGAGAAATAATCTTTTAATTTTTAGGGTTCCGTACCTCAAACGGAAAAACCGGAACCCTTATAGGATAACTTTGTTGTCCGTCTGTCCGTCTGTGTGTATGTCAAGACTATTTATCTCGGGAACGCGTAAAGATATTGAGTTGAAATTTGAACTGTGTACGTATATCTATGGTATCTTGCAGATTTGTAAAAGAAAAACTTCTCAGTTATCGTATAAAAAAGTTGAAACCATTTATGTCGCAAAAAACCGCATATTTTGCACTCACAAAAATCAAAACCTACAGGGTACTTCCCGTTGATATAGAACTATGAAATTTGGCGAGAAGTTTTGTCTCAGAGTACACATATCGGAATAAATCTGAAAACTGTACATTTTTATTTAAATCACAAAAAATAGGGCCTCAAAATTAACAATATATGGGTTCAAAATTCAAAGTGAGTAAATCGTATCATGTAAGGTATCATATAAAAGAATTTCATTAGCACATGCTAAACCAGGTTTCTAATTATTTTAACAATGTGTTTGTACGAAACCCTCGATGTGCGAGCCTGACTCGCACTTGTCCGGTTTTTTTTAATTTAAGGACCATATAAAAAACTTTCTTTAAAATTATTTCGAGCGTTAACTATTTTTTTAAATTATAACCGCGTTGGCTCAGTGGTTAGCGAACCTGACTTCTGGATCAAAGAGGCTTGGATTCGATCCCCACCCAGGCCAAGCATTTATGTGATGAACATAGGTGTTTGCGCTGTGTATGGGTGTTATTTAGGTACTATGTAGTATGTATTTCAAATATTTATACGTAGTATATCAGTCTTTGGCAGCCAAATCACAATCTTTGCTTAGTTTGGGCTTAGAGCAAATAAAAAAATCAAGAGAGGACGTCGTTGAACAGTCAAGTGAGGCCGGTTTTTTATACATGTGTGAGTGCGTCGGTGTTGCGCCGCCATAGTTCGACTGACAAGCCAAGGCGTAGTTTCGTTGTAAGTGGATGTCCATGTAATTGTCTGTACACGGCGTGGCGTAGTTTTGGTTGACTACACTTGTTTGTTCACAACATTCTCTCTTGATTTTTTATTTGCTCTGAGAGTTTGGGGTCAGAGACCGTGTGTAAGATGACCCCCAATATTTATTTACTTTATCAGAAAATATTATTTTATTAACCTTGCACGCATTTCAAATTTCTTAGACCTTAGAATCATTTATTTAGCCAATTATTTATGTTCTTCTACTAGTCAACCTATTATATGGTAGAGGATCATAAAAATTGGTTTTAATCATCACCATTATCATCGTCACCATCTACGGAAGCCTATCATACGCGCGCATCTGACCATTATTATTTTATCAATTGAGTGTGTGCGAATGTGCGTCTGAGGGCGTGTAGCTAATTAAATAAAATATAGACACAAATACGGAAACAAAAAAAATATAAACAGGCCTCCTATTCTCAACCCGAAAATTTGAATTTCAGTTACAAAGTCCACGCAATCATTTTAGTTAAAAAAAGAGAAGGATATTGCAAAATGACCACACGAGCTAGGGAGTTCGATAATACTCATACAGTACGAGCTTCCCGCTTGTTTACCGTAACACAAAGAATGTAAAATGCACCGATAAGCCGACTTTCTAATATACCCGCTAGACGTCCAGCCTCTCTTCCCTGTACATAATAAATCTTAAAGAGTCCTCCACTAGATGCATTGGTTCTCAAACTGTATGCCCAACACAAAACTTTACATACTCCGCTAGCATCACGCAATGGATAGCAAAAGATAGATGGTTGGGTGATTCTGGACTACAATTAACCAATCATCAAATATTTTACTATTCTCATGTTATTATAGTAGTAGTTGTTATTTTAGTATATTCTATGTTTAAAAAGTACTAAAAGTTTTGTGCGAAGCGTATTGTTTTCAAATTGGTGGATTTTCTGTGTTATGTTGCTACCACGAAAAGAATTAGGTGAGTGTCAATATTTTGCAAACCAAATAACATTATAAGATTTAGATTTATTTTAGAATTGTATAAAATATACGGTCATACATTACAAAACTAATTTAGTTACTTTAATTCAGTTTTTAAATGGTTAAACATTAAATTACTTTTTTTTTAAGTAGTAAGCAGGTATAGTAGGACATAATAATTAGATAGGCGCGGAATAATAATCTTTTTTCGCGTTTTTGCTTTTTCTTATTTTGTCAAGATAGTATATACGAGTACACATACAGTTTTTGCGTTCATTTTAATTTGTAAACACTAAATTGTATTTCTTCAGATACGTAATTTTAAGCTTAGCCTCTCTCACCCCATTACACTGGTGATAGTAACTAGAATCGCCGAACACAAAACTTTTCTTTTATATGTATTGTTTTCCATACGTATGTATTGTAGTACCTACCTACCTAGAATATATAATAATAAATTATCTTACATATATGGATCATGTGTTGAAATATTTATTTTTTCCAATTAATTTTCCTTGCCAAATTTATTTTAACTTTTTCGAATATTTATAGATAATGTGTTAAAATATTTACTTTTACAACACGCTTATAAAATAAACAACACAAGTTTGACAGCCGCTGTCTGACATTTTAATGTGGCCTAATAATCAGAATGGAAATAAAAAGAGTCGAGTTCTCCGGTGGGCTTTAGCAGGCCTGTAGATTGATGCCCCACTCGAAGGGACAGCGGCGGTCCTTATCGACTCGCTTTTTACCCTTTTTATCTTTAGTTTGAATATTACAGCTCATAATAAGGCCGTGGACCGTAAGGCCACTTTTTTTAGTTACGACCCGATGCCACGACTTATTATATTTTCTTTGGTGAAGACTCAAAAATGTATAAATGGTTATTTGCATAATTATAACTATGAAAAGTAGGAAATTTATATTTTTTGCGCAATTTGAAATAAACCACATGCCCTAATCGAAGCAGTCTTGACTCATCGTCTTATTGATTCCCCTTATTATCTTTAGTTTAAATATCAACACCTAAGGCGGGCTTTAGCAGGTCTATAGATTTATGCCTTACTTGAAGGCATAGTGGCAGTCCTTATCGCTTTTCACCCTTTTTATCTTTAGCTTGAATATTTAATAAAAAATAAATAAATAAAATAAAAATAAAAAACAAAAATAAAAAAGCCTTTTATTTCTCATCATTAATTAATTAAAGCTTGAATATTACTGCTCATAATTTATGACCGTTGACGTGGACGACAAGGCCACGTTTTTTTAGTTACGACGACGAACAAGACATTATAGGTAATCAAAGTTAGGTGTAGTTATTACTACTGAAGAAGAAATGGATTAGAGATACCTACATTAATAACTATTCGAACATTATTACGTAAATCTCCTGCCCACAATCGAAGGAAAAGCGCCGTCGAATCGCTGTTTCTTCTTTTTAGTTTGAATATTACGATGTACAATTGCACGTAGAAAAAACGCGTGTAACAGGTATTAGCGACGAGCATCCTTCTTTATAACTTCTAACATCTCAAAGAAATGTGTTTTGCGTCGAGTTTCTTAAAACTTCTTTTGCGTTTATTCGAATAGAAAATATATAGGACACATTTATAATTACAATTATTATTATATTCACAAAATCGGTAGCAAAGAGTCCCGATACCTTCTAAGAACGGAGACACAAAATGGTCCACCAATACGAGGCGGAGACTGGTGGAGCTAGCAAGGGTGTTGTTGTACATAACACAGCAGAAAAAATATTTAGCAAAGAACAAAATACTGCACTGACTATGTTGTACTTTTCACAAAACAGATCTCATTAAGTATTAATGCAATGGTATCTGCTCTCGTATCTACTACAAGGCTTAGCCCAACTCCACTCCGTTCTTTATTGGACTTGGTGGACTCTGGTCTTTATACACGTGATACGTTACTAAGGCGAAAATAGGTATTTGTGTCTGTTGTGAAAGACTTCTGGGGACATAAAGAAATAAACTGACTGTAGAATATTTTTAAGGACGATTAGCGAGACGGCATTCTTATGGAATAAATAGTTATTCCATTAAAATATTAGTTCGCCTCCTTCGTCTATATTACGTCTTGTTAGTCGTCCTTCACACACCTACGTATATTTACGTCTTATTTATTTGAACGAATGCACTAAGTAAGAGAGTCTCAGTTTTGACTACAATTTTGCTTTTATCTGGTCCAATGTTGATTCACCTCGAGAGGTCACATTTTCAACAATTCTTGACGAAAATGGGGTTTTATAATTATTTTTTTGAATTTTATGTCGTCGGCGTATTTCACTGGGGGGGATATTTCGGATTTTGATAATACTTGGCAACATTATGACAGATATTGGTCTAGAGAAGGTCGAAATATAGACTTGAAGTTTAAATTAAACAGATACGATATCCTGTTCGGAGAACCACTAGTTTTAAATTATCATCAACCTAGCTCAAACATTAATGGAAGTCCAATATAATTAATACTTAATGTAGGTTTTGGAATCAAATTTAAGACTAAATTTAACACTTCTCTTTCAGTAGCTATGTGCATTGTTTCCTTTGGCAAGGTCTCTAGATGTTCCCAAATATTTCTCTTTAGGAACCCACGTTTGGCTAATATAATGGCCTATCTTTTCACAAAGTGAAAAGCGTAGGTAAGTGACACACCAGAGTTCAGTTCATGTTTCACTCAGTGCTTTGATATTTCACGACTATTTTACGTTATGGGCAACAAGTGGTAGTAATTTTTTCGCCAAGGTGTGCAAAAAGCGAGACCACTACAACAAAACTTTTTTTAGAATTTCTGTGCAAGAAAAGGACCCGGTAGAATTTCCGTCGTCCGAAGGCGTTGTATGCTAAACAGTGAGCTCAATTTTAAGGTCTTATTTTGCCGAACTATACACGCTCGCTGATAGTATCCAACTGCAGAATCGTTACGCTCTTCTACAGGCTTAAAGACTATTTATTACGTAAATGTGTAGATAGGAGAATACATACTCGTATATACAGGACTATAGAGAAAACGTTGTTTGCTACTTAAACTGCTATGCCTACTATTGTAGTCGTTATAGTAATATACTGGTACTTTAATATTAACAGTATTTTCATATGTAGGTAGGTACGTGGCGTTACATACGTTTCACATGTTCATTTTCCTCAAAGATATTTTTGTAACAACCAACGCAAAAACAACGGGGTGTTAAACGTTTGAAGTGTTCGTGTGAGTGTCTACCTGTGGTTTCGTAGTTCTCGAAAAGATGAACCGCTTTTTGACCGACGAACCACCGGTATACAAATGAGGTATACAATTCGACACGTATATAGGTATATAATTTTTTTTATGTATAACGTACCCATAACTTTTTTCATAGCAGTCCGATTTCAATAGTTCTTTTTTTATTGGAAAGAATATACTTCAAAATTGGTCCCATTAAAATTTTATTGAAATCGGCTGAGCCATTTTTGATAAATCAACAATAATGTGAAAAATGTTACATCGATCCGTGTGAAATATTCGCGATTTCTGTACACGGGCGAAGTCGGTCATGCTAATTTTTGCAAAAAATAATCTTGTAATTATTTTTTTTTGTTTGTAATGCGAATTTATTAGTCGGAGTTGTTCTTAGCTCTGTTTTATCAAAATCGGTTCAGCGGTTTGAAAGTTGTCAGCTCGTTTGTTGGCTGCTGATTTTTAAAAATCTTACAGCATCGGGGCTTTTTAGATTTTTTAATTTAGTCTTGTTTGAAAAACAAATATCGCTCGAGATTAACGGACGTACACCTACTAATTATAAGTGGTTATTTCTAGATTTTGTTAAAAAAATCTCAAAGGATTTGGACCCCACTTAATATTCTCTACTTGCCGACCCCTGCAATAGACAATAGGATGTAGTGTCGTACTCGTATCATATAAAAGCAGTCGCTGCAGGGAATGAGCGATCATGTGAATGAACTTCCGTATCCACGTGGTTCGATTATACTATCTGTTGATTTTCTATTCTCGATTCTATGTGCACCGGCACTTGCGCCTTTTTTATCACCGTCAAAATGATAAATAAAATAATTCATAATTAATTTATTATGTTTCTATGCAGTGGTAAATATAATTTGGGTACAGTTATAGCATATGGACCATCGGGCGCAGCAAAATCAGAAGAGGGGAAGGCACCATTAATTAGGTCATACTTATTTTAATGAATACAATACGCGCTAGAAATTAAAGATTAAAAATGTCGGTGAAACATTGAGGAAGGAATCAGAAGGAGTTGCCCTAACGACGAGAAAAACCTGCATACCCACCGCACATAATACGGCGGATTAGTGTTGTTACTACCACACTACACTTATCGATTTCCCCGTACTTTATCGATAAAACTATCGACACAAATTAATTTTAGCCGAATCATACATAATGGCAAACTTTTATTTAAAAAACCGGACAAGTGCGAGTCAGACTCGCACATCGAGGGTTCCGTACAAACACATTGTTAAAGTAATTAAAAACCTGTTTTAGCATGTGCTAATGAAGTTCTTTTATATGACACCTTTCATGATACGATTTACTCACTTTGAATTTTAAGCCCATATTTTGTGAATTTTGAGGCCCTATTTTTTGTGATGTAAATAAAAATGTGCAGTTTTCAGATTTAATCCTATATGTGTATTCTGAGACAATGCTTTTCGCCAAATTTCATAGTTCTATGTCAACGGAAAGTACCCGGTAGGTTTTGATTTTTGTGAGTGTCGAAATATGCTGTTTTTTACGATATAAACGACTCTAACTTTTTTAAACGACAACTGAGAAGTTTTTTTTTTACACAACAGCAAGAGTTCATTAATATACGTATACAGTTTAAATTTCAACTCGATATCTTTACGCGTTCTCTAGATAAGGAGTCTTGACAGACACACAGACGGACAGACGGACAACAAAGTGATCCTATAAGGGTTCCGTTTTTTCCTTTTGAGGTACAGAACCCTAAAAATTACAGATGTCAAGGTTGCAGCTGTCATATTCAAGAATCCACACTAGAATGGTAGGACGAGTTTTTTGGCGGGAACGCGGAAAAGACATGTCGCCTCATTGTATCATTTTGTTAAAGTTGTGTTTTTATCAGTGATAATTAGTGAAAAATTGTGGTATTTCATTGATTATGAGCTGAATTACGTGCATGAGTGTGGGCAAGTGATATAATGTGACGTATCATGTCGTTCCGTGTTGTTACCAAAACTCCATAGACACCTCTAGAAAAGTCTCCACTGCTTTACTGAGGTATGACTTAGAATTAAAGTGATAGGACTTAATAAGAACTACATATCGGATGACAGCTGTCAAGCTTAAATGTGGAATATCTCCATAACTATCTATTATAGAACATTGCTTTCTTCACTAAACTGATATGAGATCTACATTTCGGATGACAGCTGTCAAACTTAAAAGTGGATTATCTCCGTCACTGTCGATGCTAGACCATTGCTGTCTTCACAAAAGTGATAAAGCTCAAAGAGAGATATGATATCTTTCAGATGACAGCTATCAATATTACGGAAATAATCAACTTTTAAGTTTGAGCTGTCACATCAAATGTAGATCTTTTTAAGCTCTATCACTTTTGTAAACACAGCAATGGTCTAGGGTCAATAGTTACACAGATTTTTCACTTAAAAGCTGTCATCTGAAATGTAGGTCTCGTTGAGCTCTATCACTTTTGTGAAGACAGCAATAGTCGAACGGAGATAATAATACTTCTTAGTTTGACAGCTGTTACTTTCACACCTGTCATGCCATTTTACTTGTATTAATTCTGGAATGACAGTTGTCAAATTTGACATGAAAAGTGAAATGAAATAAAAATTCAAAATTTCAGCTAATCAATAACACAAATAAAAACTAACCAAAATATCGATAGTTTTTTTTGATATAATAAGATCATCGCTATTGTTTTTCGACTCAATATGGCGGACCAGGCACGCGCGACACGTCACGATAAATATAGACACTGTAGCGAAACTGTGCTGTATAATGTTGGTCTATTCTTATTACGTACATTTGAAAGAGACGCCTATATGATTATTATTTCGGTTTTTAAACTATTACATGTCAAAGTATCTAAATGTCATTACACCATCTCCTTCTGATTCCTTCCTCAATGTGATGTATGCAATAAATGTCAAAAATACTACAATTCACGTCAAAGTTTTGGTTTAAAAGTTCTTCTAATGTAAAATAAGATCAGCTTGTTTTAACTTTTTTTTATAATTTATGTCCTTTTCGTTAGATTTCAATTCATTAGGCAATTTATTACATAATATGCTTATGGACAATGATAGTTGTTCCAGATGAACCTGAAGTCGTGGCTTAAGGAATAATGTATTTGTTTCCGTGACGAAGCGATAGGCGAAGCGATAAATATTAATCTGCGCTCAAGACTTGTGGGCGAAACTTTTTCTCTAAAATAAATGATAAAACCCATAAACGAAATAATATTATCATTTGGTCCTTAAACCAATTAAGTGTTACTATTTTTTGACCGACCGACTAATCACCGGAGGAGGTGTAACGCCGCAATACCCTACAATTCGACGCGTATTTATATATTTTTTTATGTATAACTTTTCTCTTTGTGGTCCGATTTAAATAATTCTTTTTTATTGGAAAGAGTATACTTCGAAATTGGTCCCATTTAAATTTTATTGAAATCCGCTAAGCCATTTTTGATAGATCAACAACAATGTGAAAAATGCCACATCGACCCGTGCGAAATATTCGCGAATTCTGTACACTGGTAAAGTCGGTCATGCTAATTTTTGCAAAAAACAATCTTGTTAAACATTAAATCGTATGTTATAGACGTTTGCAAAATTCTTCAAAATGGCTTGACCGTTTTAATTTTTTTTATTTAACCTGAACTGTCCCACTGCTTGGCAAAGGTCTCTCCCAAGTCTCTCCTAAATTGACCGAATTTTATGTTGTGTGGTAGGTCTGACAATAGGCTATTTTTAAACCCTCTCTCCAGCATTTTTTTCCTTATTATAGCAAAACAATGTCTGCCGGATCAGTTAGTACCTCTACCTACGCAATTTTACATGCGTCAGTTTATTTTGTAAATAAAAATGATCTATCTATCTATCTATCTATCTATCTATCTATCAGCCGTAAGATGTCCACTGCTGGACATAGGCCTCCCCCATGGATTTCCAATAAGGCCGGTTGGAAGCGGCCTGCATCCAGCGCGTTCCTGCGATTTTTATTATGTCGTCAGTCCACCTGGTCGGTGGACGTCCTACGCTGCGCTTGCTGGTCCGTGGTCTCCATTCGAGAACTTTTCGGCCCCATCGGCCATCCGTTCTTCGAACAATGTGTCCTGCCCATTGCCACTTTAATTTGCTAATCCGCTGGGCTATGTCGGTAACTTTGGTTCGTCTGCGGATCTCCTCATTTCTGATTCGAACTGAGTCGTGATCAAAAATGATCACGACTCAGTATTTCACAAAAAATATATCGTTAAATCTTTTGAACAATATGTGAGTTAATAAGTAATTGGCCGTAACTACTGAATAGTTTTTGTTGTGGCCAATTGCTTACTCTATTACCATTGAGTACAAAACCAACAAAGGTGCAGCTCGATGAAAACTTCAGAGTACCTACGGGACTCGATGAGTTATGCATAAGTTATTATAAAACTTCAAAAATCAACGTACAGTATCTCAAACAGACTTTCAAAAGAATTCTACGTAACATGCATCGACGTGGCATTTTTTTGTTATAACCAAATAAAAAAATCAAGACAGAACGTTGTGAACAGACAAGTGAGGCCGGTTTTTTATACATGTGATGAGTGCGTCGGTGTTGCGCCGCCATAGTTCGACTGACAAGCCAAGGCGTAATTTCGTTGTACGTATTTGTGTGTGTAATTGTGTCTGTACACGGCGAGGCTTAGTTTTACCGGCCTCACTTGTTTGTTCACAACATTCTGTCTTGGTTTTTTATATTATTTGTTGAAGTTATTTGTTTTTACTTAGGTACAAGTAAAACTTTTCCCGCCTCAAAATCAATAAAATATTAGTTGATCTTCAGACCAAATAAAAAAATACAGACAGAATGTTGTGAACAAACAAATGTGTCCAACCAAAACTACGCCTCGCCGTGTACAGACAATTACACACACACACATCCACGTAACTACGAAACTACGCCTTGGCTTGTCAGTCGAACTATGGCGGCGCAATACCGACGTACTGACACATGTATAAAAAACCGGCCTCACTTGACTGTTCAACGACGTTCTCTCTAGATTTTTTTATTTGCTCTGAGAATTAATCGTGTTTTTTCGATATTATTATTCTTATTGGAACAGTCAATAATTCTACAAATCTAATAAAATAGATCCGATCTTTGTAACCACGCTTTGATTCATAAATTGCATTTCAATACATTTTTATGCCATTTCAGCATTTTCGAAGGTATTTCTTTGAATAGTTTACCAATCAGCAATATCTTATTAGGCGTTAAATCGTTGGCAGCATACTATCAGAATATAGGGATGTTACCGCATTCCTGATGCGTAATACGAAGTGTAAAACGGAACATCGGTGTTTTCTAGTGGAGCATTTTTTGTCGATACGTAACAAACATTTACTAGTTGAATTGATAATAAGTAGATAATATAATGCTTATCGATTATAATTATGTCCTTAAACCTTTACTAATTCTTAATTTTCAGTTTTTAAACATTAGAAATCTGATAGCATATTTTTTTAAGCTGGTTAATACTTTACGTAGGAACGGACCGTCGGATTGACTTCCTCTTTGCATAGTTAAAAGGTCTTGGAGTGTATTATGTACTGTACTGTACTGTATCAGCCTTTCAATAGACCACTGCAGGACGTAGGCCTACCTATGAAGGGTGATTGGACCATATCCATTACGCTGGCCCAGTGCGGGTTGGTGGATTCGCATCATCATCATCATCATCATCATTGGTACGGGACCGGGATTTGAACCCACGAGCTCACGATTGCAAGGCGGGTGTCACTACCTCTAGGCCACCATGGCCTAGAGTGTATTATAATAAATTAATATTAATTAAAGCCGATAGCAACTTATAGTTTTTAAATGCATTTAGTAGTCTAGTGGTAACATTCGGTTTACAAGGGTGACCTGTAGAACCCAGATACATATAAGTCTGTCGAAGAAATTCGATTGGATACGTGAATAAGCAAACCCAATATAGGCTAGCAGCTTGAACATTGCTGATTGCCATTTATGAGTAGGCCTATATTTGCCAGTGCATGTTTTATACTCGAATTAAACACTTTTTTGCAGTATAATTTTCTTTAAGACTTATGTCGGACTGTACTGTACTGTACCAGCCTTTTTAATAGTCCACTGCAGGACGTAGGCCTACCCACTAAGGGTGATTGGGCCATATCCACCACGCTGGCCCAGTGCGGGTTGGCGGATTCACATACACCATCGAATTTCTTCTAAGGACATATGCAGGTTGCCTCACGATGTTTTCCTTCACCGAAAAGCCAGTGGTGTGAAATTTCGTACATAAATTCCAAAGAACTCATTGGTACGGGACCGGGGATCCGAACCCACGACCTCACGATTGTAAGGCGGGTGTCACTACCTCTCGACCACCACGGACATATTGTTGTTATTCATAAAATAATGTTTAATGGTACAAGAACTTTAATTATACCTATATTATGTTGCGTTCGCATTACAATGGGTTTAGCTGATTATTTAATTTACTACAATGGACTATTAAAATAGCTGGTATAGGTCTTCTTCTAACGTAATTTACCTACGCTTATTATTCCCAAAAATAACTTGAGCTAGAATTTGATTTATCCAGTTTTTAGGTATCATAGTTATGCATCGCCGCTTGTCCGTCATCGCCTCATTGCAGTATCGTAGCCGGTAACAGCGGCTTGCGTGCCGCGCGCCCGTATTTCCTACACTTACGCCCGCTGCCGTGAAACTCATGAAAATTCACCGATCAAGGAAATGCAACCGAGAAAGTGATTTATTTATTCAACCGAAAATTTAATAAAGAATACTTACAGCAATTACAATTTATAGTCTTAAACAATGTTGGCGTACAGAAAACATTGTAGGTATATAACATTTTCTATTAAATAATTGACAGGCGATTTAAGTTTTGTAATTACCGGAAGATTTTGTGTGAAATTTTGCATTGTAATATTCGACATTGAATACTTACCTACATAATTAATATTCCAGTTCGGTCTTCTGAATAAAAGTATTAGCAAAGTAGCAACTGAGAGAGTTGGCCCATTTACCTTTCGTGGATAGACCAATGTTCCTACGCTGTGCTAGTGGATTATTAAATAACCGGCTAAGTACTAGTCGGATTCCCGCACGTAGCGTTTCGTACCGTATGGGAGCCCCCTTAACATATTTGATTTTAGTTTAATTATTTATTTTTCAAGTGAATATACAACTAAATATTTTGTGAATATTTCAAGCGACTACCTGCTAATACCATTATTAATATCGAGCGAAAAACGGCTAAAAAATCAGGTTTGTTGTATCGGAGCGTCCCTTTAAATATTTATATTATTATGTTTTTAGTTATATATTTGTTATAGTGGCAACAGAAATACATCAGTTGTGAAAATTTCAACTTTCTAGCTATCACGATTTATGAGATACATCCTGGTGACAGACAGACAGACTGACGGACAGGCGGACGGACAGCGGAGTCTTAGTAATAGGGTCCCGTTTTTACCCTTTAGGTACGAAACCCTAAAAGCCGAATGAAACCGCGCAAAAGCGAGACTTATTCTCAAAATAGGTTGATAATGAGCCGTTGTGGGCGTCGCCAAGTGCGTGCCGCGCCGTAAACAAGCCGCCCTCTCCGTTCCCACACATGTGAGCTAGGAGGCTATTAAAACGTTACGACTCGTAACCAGAGTAATTGTAACCAATTTCTGAACGCTTTTATTACCCATGCAACTATCAAATTGTTATCTTAGCCGGTTAAGGGCCCGCTTTCTGTTCACAGATTTTTAGACAAATGTGTCAGTTTTTCAGACAGACGTTCCTGGATGCAAGCTGCTTTCAAACGATCGTATATCGTACCTATGTCTAACATGTTACAGCTACAAGATAGCTATCCTCACCGATTCTACCCGATCTGTAATCTTTTGAAGTAATAAATGTTTCAAGTACTGATAGGTATTTCAAATATCTTCTCTTAATAAAAGAAAACCGATTTTACTCGTATCATTGTAGTGTCTAAAGGGAAGATAAGGCCCAAGAAACGCTGGCGATTTTGACTCATTTGAGGGATTGGCAAGAGGTTGCGAGGAATTGGAGGAGAATCTCCTCAAAATCGCCAGCGTTTCTTGGGCCTTCTCTTCCCTTTAGACACTACAAAGATAAAATCGGTTTTCTTTTAATATTAGTTTGCACTGCAATAGTCTAGTCTATTTTCAATGTGATGAAAATCCAAGATTTAGTTGACAATGACAAAATATGAATGTAATGAAAAATAGTAGCCCATGTTCTTTTCTAACAAAATAAACAATTTAATTGCAGTGTTTATTTTTAGTGTAGATAGAGCATTAGAAATAGTGAGATAGAGTTTACTTCAAACTATAAGTTCACTATGTTACGTTCTTAGGTACTAAAAGTTAATACTCGTAGACCGAAATTTTTTTTAAAAATTCACTCTATGTATTTGCTCTGCCTTTTCTGTCCGTTAAATAATCTCAGCGTTGGAAAAAAAATACTAGTCAAAATAGTTTCTAATGATCATTTGATTTATTATCTTTAGACTCTCAAGGGTCTGCGGATGATCCAATTGCTTTTTAAATAGTAGTACTTTAAGTATGTAGCTTAGCTTAAGCTAAGTAAGTACTGTATTGTGTTGTAGTTAATAAAGGCGATTGGCCTTTTGGAAATAGTTTCAAATAAGAAGTGAATGTCCAAGTTATTTTTAAATTAGTATAAAGGCTAGAAGACCCTTAAATAATGCACTATTAAATATTCTGTTCGGATCGGTGCCACGCACTGGTGACGCCACTTAAGGAGGCGATCGTCTTACTTTAACTCACCCATCAAAAAGCCTTTAGTCTAACATACTGATTATATAAGCGAACCGACATAGAAACAAATATTTAGTGTAAGCATTTTTTTATTCGTTATAAGTATGACTGTCACAAGATACAATCCATAAGACATCCACTGCTTTCGACGTCATCTTGCTGTGATCATAATATCCTACAGTTTATTAATATCTTAAAATATATCGAAAAAATTCAAAGCAGAAACAAGAACGGAATTGCTTTACAAAATAAAAAACCACCATAAAGGACGTTACAGTGGACTACTTGCTCGCTTCTGCAGACAGAGGAGAGCCAGGGGTCCACATCCGTGGGGTAGCCCTCTTCATGGATCACAATAAAGAGAGGTTTGGAATAAGCTTCTGCCTTACCCGGAACAAAAAACGTGTCCGTCTTTCGCCTGGACTAGCTTGTCTGCTCAATGGAAGCACCTCTAAAACCACTATGAAGCAGAAAACATACGATGCGATGCCAATACTGGAAGTAGCGGGCTGTCGATGTCGACTGGTGCGATCGAAAAATAAAACGGTTGCACTGTTTGACTGGACGACCGAGACTCCCTTTGCGCAGGCAAGTTTACTGCTGAAGAGTCTAGGTGAAAACACAGACAGTGTTTCCCGCATGATAAGCATCGACGCCATGGTTGTAGCACACTGGACAGGAGAAGTCACGGACCGGCTGAGTTGCCTGGAGGCCTCCAAAAATCATGAGGTCATCATATACGAAGACAGGGGAGAAAACTTAAGTTTTCTGAAGTCTTCGTCAGAAAACCCTGCAACTGACAGCTGGGGACACCCCGTTCCATGTTCATCCACTCAAAGCGGTTCTGAAAGGGTACAAGAAAGAACATCGGCAGAAAAGGTCGCGAAACGGCATAGTGACAGTTGCGACGGGAGTAGAGGTCACGTTTCGGCTTTTCTGACAGCATTTAGCGCCGCAGCACAGAGCTTGTTCCTACAAACACCGAAAATAAAATGGCCCAGCACTAAATCAGCCACTAAAACTACACCACGAACAAGGCAAGCGACTCCAACTAGAGCCGACATGGGACAAGTTGATCCGCCCCTCTATGTCCCTGCCTCAACAGCAAAAGATCACGCCAGAAACGCTTTCATAGAATTCTTAGCTATAACGAGAGCGACTAGAGAAGTCAATCTCAGAAACTGCGAAAACATCATGCAGTCTTTTAGGCTAGGAAATGAGAGTCTTTTGATGGCGAAACTGGAAGAGGCAGAAGCAGCCATATACAATAACGACACTTCCCAGATCATCAAGGGAACAATGAGAGGTCAATATATGGCTGCTTATAATGTAATAAAAGGATTCGTGGCCTTAAATGAGGATGAGACGGATCGGACTGGAAAACTGAAGTACGTGACGCCACCAGAGGACCCTATTGTGGTGACCGCCAGGTGTACCAAAATAATGCTGGATGACAAAATTGCTAACATGGCAAAAACCATCGAGAGCAGTCAAGTCGAGGCACGGTGGGGCAACTGGAAGGTACCCAAGATCCAGTGGGTCAATGGAGTGCCTGGTTGCGGCAAAACAACTTGGGTGGTACGACACTTCGATGTGGATAGGGACGTTATCATCACCACAACAACTGAAGCAGCCAAAGATCTAAGAGAAAAGCTGGCGCACCGTATAGGTAACTTAGTAAGAACTAAGGTGCGCACCATGGCTTCCACTCTCGTAAATGGTTTTCGAGGTTCTGAGAGTTGCAACCGTCTAATGGTGGATGAGGCTCTCATGAATCATTTCGGAGCTATAGTGATGGCTTCGAGGCTGTCTGGTGCCAGTGAACTTATCCTCATCGGAGACGTTAATCAGCTACCTTATATTGATAGAGAAAACCTCTTCGAGATGAGGTACCATCGCCCTAACCTGGTCGCAAACATCAGCCAGGAGTTGTTATGTACGCATCGGGACCCCATGGATGTAGCGTATTCACTGAGGGAGATATACACGGGTGTATATTCCTCAGCAATCCAGGTCAGATCTCTAGAGCAGAAAAGATACACGGGTGCGCTAATACCCCATAACCTCCCCAACACCCTCTTTTTGGTCCACACTCAAGAAGAAAAGGAGACCCTTATCACCCAAGGGTATGGAGTGGGGTCGGGGTCGCGCATCCTTACCATCCACGAAGCTCAAGGTCTGACATACGACTCTGTCATCGCCATAAAAATCAGGGCTAAAATGAGGTTGCACGAAAGCGTTTCACACGCGGTCGTCGCAGTTTCACGGCACACCAGGTCCTTCACTTACTTCGCAGACAACGAGGAAGACGCTATCAGCCACTTTGTGCGGCGTGCGACGGCTGCGTCACCCAAGGTCATCGTAGACTATAATTTAAAGATGGCCATTAAAGACCGAAACGCGGCGGTGATGGAGGCTCTGCGCGGTATAAGTAGTAATTTGTAAAACGATATTATGTAAAATCAACGTAGTTTAAAGTTTGTTTTTAATTTTATTAGATTTAAGCTCCTTTTGTTAAGCCTTTCCAAGCAATATTGTTCAATATTTTTTCTTAATGTATATCCTAAAAAGCACAGACCCTGGAGTCTGTGGAGTGTAACAATTAAATTAAAAAATAAAAAAATAAAAAAAAAAATGAAACTTTATAAATTAAAAATATGTCAAGTGTTGGTTTTATGATAGTTAACAAAAAATTAAAAGAATTGTTTGTCAAATTGTACGTATGGAATGTAAGTTTTTCAAAAAATTATTTTGTGATATAACCAAGTTTTAAATATTTTATTGTGTAACTACTTTTTACCCGCGGCTTCGCCCGCATGATATTTTGATTTTTGACACAATATCATTATAATTTATAGCCTACGTGTTATTCTGATATATAAGCTAAATTATTGCAAAGTTTCATCTCAATCCTTTCAGTAGTTTTTGCGTGAAAGAGTAACAAACATCCATATCCATCTATCCATCCTCACAAACTTTCGCGTTTATAATATAAGTAGGATAATCATTAAGCTACTCATGGGTTTGTCAAACGTTGGTTATCACATGCCAGTTTATGAAAAAAGTACGTGAAATGGACGGATACCGTAAACTACTACATACCTAGTAGATAACTTCGTGAAATGGGGATACTCAGAGAGTGCTCAATGCGAGTGTGAAGCCCCGGTACAAAACATGCAGCACCTGCTTGCGTGCCCTGAGAGCCCAGCCTGCACTCTCCAAGACCTGCACCATGCATCCCCTCGCGCAGTAGCAGTTGCGAAACGTTGGGAAAAAGCCCTATAAATATATATTTGGATCATCGACACGACGAAAAAGAAGACTAGATACCTAGTAAAAAATCTTTTGCATGTCACTCCTCAATCTCATGTCTCAAACGTATGCATACTCGTAATGTAATGTAAGCTTCTAAGAACATACTTTATTGGTTGTATCATTATCTATGCATCGGCAATTACTCACTCGGTATAGTTGAGGAACTGAATCCATAAATCACATTTAATGATTTAAAACCACGTACGTATTATTTAAATCGGAGTCAAATTGTTTTAGAGTCCAACGAAGCGTGTGACAATACCACATACCTACTTTATCATTTTATGATATCGAGGAAGGAGGATTTTATTTAATTATGTATCTCGATGATTAAGACAGTATTTTTCAACGCATAGAAAGCGCTACCCACTGGCGATCACCGGAGATCGAAGATAAAAACAAATTTGGTAGTCACAAAAATATATTTTTACTAAAAATACAATAATTGAAGAGCTGGGCAGAGCAGTGATGACTTCGCACATACGAAACATTCTTTCCATCAGCCGAAGGACGTCCACTGCTGGACATAGGCCTCCCCTATGGATCTTCAATAAGACCGGTTGGAAGCGGCTTGCATCCAGCGCGATCCTGCGGTCTTAATGAGGTCATCCGTCCACCTTGTGGGTGGACGTCCTACGCTGCGCTTGCCGGTACGTGGTCTCTTTTCGAACTTTTCGACCCCAACGGTCATCTGCCCTCCGCACTATATTGCCATTTCAACTTGCCAATCCGTTGGGCTATGTCGGTAACTTTGGTTCTTCTACGGATCTCATTATATTTCTGATTCGATCTCGCAGAGAGACTCCTAGCATAGAGAGGGCTACGAAACAATATCGAATAATTATTATTTTTCACCAAAAATTACATAATTGCTTCAACTGTGTACAGAATTTTAATAGTTCGCACAAATCAATGTGTCATCCATGTATTAATTTTAACATTATTGCTGAGTTCGAAAACGGCTCAGCCGATATCTATAAAAGTTAAATGACTACCTCGCAAGGTTCGAGAGGGTGATCGAACTAATAAATATTTTTTTAAATCGGTTCACGATTGGCGATTATATCGATGAACATTCCATATGAAAGCCTTAAGTAGGTAAGTCTTTAAATTAAATGGTGCATTTTGATGTCACTAAACGTGACTCTTTTGGTCAGTGTAGCGTTTACCTAATGTTTTAAACGCTCGGGGCTTTTTTGCACTATTTAATGCTTATTTTTAACGTTAATAAAATTAAAATTACTTATGTTGATACCTTGTGTAATTACAGGAATAATCCAACTATCATAAAAGACATGGTTCGTTGGTGCCAGTTGTCACTACGCGAGAGAATGTGCAAAGATATTCCATCCAATATTCAATTTTTTTTCGTATAACAACATTAGGTTACTTAAGCAAAAGGAACGACGCTCCCTGCAAGAGTCAAGAAGACTGTGTCGCAGATAGCAACGCCCACCTGCAGTAAAGAATTCTACGAAAGAAATTGTTAATTTAGCAGTTAGTACGAGAGAAACCAACCAACTATCGATTGCTTCCTCTTGTATTTAATTTTAAATATAATATAATGTGGTAACTAGCGCTTTTGGAAATTCGTCTATCATCACTCGATGATATAATACTTAAATAATAATAAATAAATATTGGGGGGGACATCTTACACACGGACTCTGACCCCAAACCAAGCAAAGCTTGTGATGTGGCTGCCAGAGACTGATATACTACTTACATTAGATACATAGATAGTACCTAAATAAAACCCAGACACAGAGCTAACACTTATGTTCATCACAAAAATACTTGCCCTGGGTGGGGATCGAACCCACGCCTCTTTGACCCAGAAGTCAGGTTCACTAACCACTGAGCCACCGAGGCAGTCAAAGCCTAATCCTAATCCGCTCGAGGGAATTTTCTCGTGAATAAATATCGCTATGACCAGCTATTAACCAAAACCAGGCTCTTAAACTAAAATATCTGGTCTATATTTGTGAACAATAAGGGGAAAGTGAGTTTACACAATACTATCTATTTATAATAATGATTTCATTGTCACGTGAGGATTCTAACGTGCACTACTTTGTGTATATAATAATATATCGAGTAATTACCTTTTTAATGAAAAAATATTACTGTGGAAATTAGTATTAAATCACTTTGTTTTTTAAGCCTTGTTATTGAACTTCAACAGGATCTGCTCAAATTAACAACATAATAAATAACAGCCTGTAGCACGAAAACTAACTAGGCAACTATCGCATTTTATAGTAGAAATTATTATTATATCTTGGATTTAGTATTTTTATTGGTTTTATTACAACTCACGGGTTGCCCCGAATCTTTTAGAGGCTTTTGGTGGGACCGAAACCAACACCAAGAGGCTCTTTTACAAACACAAGACCTTCAAGGGTCTGTGGATAATCCAATTGCTTTCTATGTAGTAAGTAGTAGTATAGGTAGTTTTGGCATATAAAGTAGTATTGTATATTATTGTAGTGAATAAAGGCAGATAAAATACAGTTTTTGGGTTGTAGGAAGAGGGAAACTATTGTAAACTTATAAAAACGGGGAATTTGTACAATTATTATGTTATTGGCGTAAATCATTACGTGATCTGGTCCATGAAATGAGGTACTTGGCACCCGCCAATAGTGCCTCATCTCAAAATGTTTATATAGGCCCATTTAATCTATGGCAAGTCGAAAGAGGCCCTTTTACATCATTTTTATAAAACTAATACAAAATATTGTGTGCATAAAATAGAATAAAAATATAAATAACTATTGCTAGATGTGACTTACAGTATATCGGGCTATTGTGATGTGCTGATCGATGACTTAAAAAGATGGGCTATGGAATGAGGTACACCCGCCAATTAATGCCTCATTTCAAATTTTCAGGCGGGTGGTGACTTGCCATCCACTAAATGGGCCCCCCACAATAGCAACCGTAGGCTCCGGAGGGGCAACAATGGTGTGGACGGCTTAGGGTGTCGACAGGTGTGCTGCGCGTTCACTAAGAACTACTAATGGCGTTATGCCCTTTAACACTTCCAACCATTTTTTTTTACCAACGATCTTTTAAAGATACCACCGCACCTCGGAGCAGGCGGGTGGAGTTATGTGGGAGTCCCCGCACATTGCTGGACGGTATACTCAAATATAATATAACCAAAACCCCTGGGTGTTCCTCCACTACGCCTGGTGTCGGGGCTACGAGCACGCTTCCGCACTTCTCCGCGGCATCTGACAGCGATAGCCTTACTCAGGGCCCACCACGTAGCATTGGCTCCCACCAGAATGACGATGTGCCGAACACCAGACACATCGTCATCCTCCACCTGGGACCAACCAGCACTGAGCGTCAGACAGCACCCGTGTCCGACAGCCCTGGTTCCGATGCAATAGGTCGGTTGAAGTGGCCCCGCGCCAGCCACTACGGCTGCAGAGGATAGGGAGAGCGGCCGACGACATACCGACACGCCTCTTCCCCTGCAGCCCCACCACCTCCGCCAACACGTTGGCGGCACCCGTTAGGACCGCTGGCAGGATGTATAGGCAGCGGCACACTCGCCACCCGTCCATCCCGTCGCCGCCCCTGTCTCTATGGGCTCGCTAGCGCGACACCTCTGTCGGCGAACCGACATACTGGCCAACCTCTGCACGGGCTTGTCAAGGCCCAAGACCCGCAGAGGCGGCCCCACCACGGGTTCCTCTTAGCTTCACCAGGCTGGCGAGACCTGGTTACCAAGCTCCCCCGCCACGACAAGGCGGAAACCCACTCGGGGGAGGTAACATTTCCACCCTGGAGCTTAGGTTCTTAGCTCTTGCGATTTCTACTACAAGCTAGCCGGTTAAGGCAAGAGAGGAGTCAGGAGTCTCATTTAGCCCCAGGAAATCAGGGTTCGCGGTGTCGCCACTCACCGACGGCTCGCCACAAAGCCTTTATTATGTTTATTATTAGCTAGTGTTTTGATGATTTTCATCATAATACATACACGTACACTATTAACTACGTACTAACTGTACAGAGCCGAGAGCTGACGCCGACATTAAATGAAATAACATATTTCTTTTAATGCTTTCGACATGTTTTAAATTTAAAAAATAATTAAATAACTTAGTTATTTACAATTTTCTAAAACATCATTCAATTTTGTCTGCCGTTGTAATTAAGCTATCGACGCATGTCAACTTTATGTCAAACTAGCATGAATTAATTTCTTAGACAGTATGATGCCTAATTACTTCCCATATTTATTACTTAGTCTGTTTTAAAATGTTTTATTATTATTATTATTTTATTCTTACTGTTTTGATGATTTCTGATCACTAGCACTACTTGTGGATCATTTTGATGTCGGTGTCAGCTCTCCACCCTGTATAATAAATAATATCAGCTATACCAAAACCAATGAAATTATCAACAGACCCGCAGCGTACCAGCAGCGCGAGTACCGTTCTTATACGATCGTTAATTTGACATTTAAATCGATAAAATTCGCTAAAAATCGGTATTTTCTATGAGTTTTAGCGAATTTTATCGATTTAAATGTCAAATTAACGATCGTATAAGAACGGTACTCGCGCTGCAGAATAGAGATAAATTTAATATGTTCGTAGATGGATTAAAAATTGAGAATCGAAATTTGTATCAGTTTTAAAATAAATTATTTATAAATAAATCTGTTGAAGTTGTTGTAAGAATTTTATTTGAAAAATATGATTTCGCTTTTTAATAAAATAAGCAGGGAAGATTATTCCCGAGTGGGCATTTAATGCTACTTACACAATATAAAATATTTTCTTCAGCTATCGCTAAGTCGATTTCATAGAAAAATAAAGAAATAACACAAATATTTTTGCTAATGAGAAAGTTCAGGAGCTCAGACAAGATTAAGCCCACTTGCTCTTACTTGCTTGTATCTACGAGTATCTGGCTATTATTGTAGCAATGGAAAATAACCGGCGCTAAGTGTAGACCCGATCGATACGGTGCGCCATAGGCCAAATCAAACTCCTTGACTGCTGCGATGTTACCTACAAAATGCACAAAACTCTATAATGGTTAACAGTTGCGCGAGGATTGGGTTTAACGCAGCTTGTAGTTTTCACTTTACAGCCGCCAAGAAGTTTGATTTGGCTTTATGCGGCAAAGCTCTTGACGCTGTTCGATCCTCGCTCACTTTACGGCGTCAATTAATCTCTTTAAGAAGCCGTATCATTTTTTTGCACAGAAAATGCTCTAGTATTGCTCTATCTAGTATGCTCAATACACAAAACAGACCATTAGGCTTGGATTTTGCCGCTTTGGTAGATAGGTATGTGCCGCTGCAACAGTTCTACATCGCTGTCATAGAAACAACGTTGAACTATTGGACCAAAGAGCCAACCCAAGGATTATACGGATTTCATTTTTATCGTGCTTCACACACTAGGTGTATAGAAACTTTCTTTTTGTGATAAACATTTCAAAAATTGACGCAGGCAGCGTTTTAGCTTAATTGGACAAAGCATCTGGGCCGGAATCCCAGAGAGATGCAGGTTCAAATCCTGCGAGCGCGTCAATTTTTGAAATGTTTATCACAAAAAGAAAGTTTTTATTATCTGGATTTCTTTGCCTGTGGCTGTTATTCCTTTTAAAGGCAATCTGGGAGTCCAAGTAAACAGCTATTTTCTAGGTAAGCGTGGGTGCAGCTTTGAGTGTATCTCAAATAAAAAAGTACTTGTTTTTCCAAGCTCGTTAGGAACGTCAAAATCTGTCGGATATATACCGTATATACTATGAAATTTTGACTGAAAAGTAAACTATCGAATCGATTTTGGTGAAATGTATATGATACACAATTTGAAAGTACTTTGCAGAATGATAGAATTTATAAATCACACTGAGTGATTTACAAATTGCCTAAGCAAAACATTTAGAAAACAACTAGAAATTGAGATTCTAAAGAAATAATTAATCGTATATTAACCAAAAAAAAAACGTGCTTTCTACATCCATTAATATGTATCTTTTATCTTCCGCACTTCAACCATTTACGCCTATCTTAATAATGTAAGTCCATCCAGCAACAATGCACTTCTACAAAAATTCCAACTTTACTACAAGTAGTTATCCAAATGAGTAACGGATCCCTTAAAATTTTCCCAATGCATTAAAAGAGGAGATAGAAGGCGCGATAACGGTGCATTAGTGGAATTAACTGTATCAACTATCCATGACCGACGCCTCGCTTGGGCTGGCTTGGGTGCATCCGTACAAATCTAGAGAACGGTCTTCTATTTAACCAGCTCTGTACTGTACTGCCTTTTTTTTTAATAGTCCACTTCTGGACAAAGGCTAACCCACGAAAGGTGATTGGGCCATATCCACCACACTGGACGTACAAGGGTTGCCTCACGATGTTCTCAGAAAAGCTCGTTGTGTGAGATTTAGTGCATAAGTTCCAAGAACTCATTGATACGGTACCGAAATTTGAACCCACTTTACGATTTTAAGGCTGGTGCTACTATCACTAGACCACCCACGGTTTGTTACCCGGTTCGCGAGACTCAAATGATTCTTTATTTTTTAAATGTAGCAAATAACTTTTTCACCGCAAAATCCATGTTTACGAAATTATACATTGTAGAATTTAGTATTGTGTACGTATATGAGTAAGAAATTTGTGTGAGCAATTTAAATAACTGTGTTATTATAGGTATTTATTAGCGTAATTTGTTCTCCGCTTATTGTTTACACGAATAAGTCAGCATTTGACTACCAACTCGCCTGATGGTAAGCGAGGTTGAGGTCGAAGTAGAAGCATGCAGACATACAACTCGGTCACATTAACTAGACTCTTGACCATGTGACGTTATTTTGGCGCTCAAGCATGGTGTGCAAAAAAAACCGGCCAAGTGCGAGTCGGACTCCCGCGCGAAAAGTTCCGAACCATCATCTATAAAAGATAAGTTTTTACCTGTTTATTAAGATGCTGATTAATGCGATGCGTCGAGTTAATGTGACCGCGGTATAGAAGAAAACTATTCTCTCTGACTTTGTTAAGCATTTCTGCAACTTTATTACGAACCTTCGACATTGTTTCTCACGTTTCCGCTTTGCTCGGTTTCGGTAGAGTCTGGGCAATACTTACTCTTTGCATGAAATAGTTTATTTGATAATTATTTTTCGCCAAAAATGGCATAGCCGATTTTAACCACGTACAGACTTCGAATAGTTGTCTCGAATCAATGTTTCATCGATGTTTGACTGCCTCGGTGGCTCAGTAGTTAGTGACCCTAACTTCTGTATCAAAGAGGCGTGGGTTCGATCTTTATGTGATGAACATAAATGTTTGCACTGTGTCTGAGTGTTATTTAGTTACTATCTATTTAAGTATGTATTTAATAATAAGTATATGTAGTATATCAGTCTCTGGCAGCCATATCACAAGCTTTGCTTATATAGTTTGGGGTCAGAGGCCGTGTGTAAGATGTCCCCAAATATGTATTACTTATGATGTAGTAATTTTGGAATTATTTATGATTTTACAAAAACGACTCAGCCAATTAAAAAAAATTAAATCCTCGGAAGCGTAGCTTTAATAATTAAAAAAGATTTTTTTTATTTCGGTCCAAAATTGGCGAAAATATCCATGTACAATTACAATACAATACATATACAAGATGATACACGCAGACGTCACAGACGAACATAGAACCTCCTCCATTCTGAAATTCGATTGAAAATAACTGTTTACCACTTAGTAATACTTAACGAGACTTACTTACTTAGCGCTCGTAGCGTAGTTTGACTATAATCTGTAAAATTTAACTTGATCTCTGCGACAGTTACATATTGACATATTTAGAGTTGAGACGGTGATGGAAAAAATCGATTTTCAAACAATGTTGTAATGAAATCGAATAACTAGTTGAAGGTGAGAAATTGGATTTTATTTACTTACTATTATTTAAGATCAAGTATGTACACATGTAAATAATGTTATGATATTAATTAAATACTCATAATAATGTAATTATAGTATTTATCGACGTTTTTCACTGTTATCGATGCTAATGTAACATATAATTGGGTTTAATTTAATTACACATGTAAAAAATGTTATGATATTAAAATATACATCAAAATTAATGATAAATTAAGTTTTATTTAAAATATCGTCAGTATAAACAATCGATATTTTAATTAAAACTCTATCTAAAACTCTGTGGTCACGATCATTCGTCGCCCATCACTAATCGGCATGCCCATAAAGTATGACATTGACAGGTACTGTCTGTACTATTAGGAAATTCAGGACTTCAAAGACATGATTTTTCTGACAGCTGTCGCAGAGATCAAGTTAAATTTTATAGAGTATAGGTATTTGTCAGCGATCACCGAAATTAAGCAACGTTCCGCACGGTCAGTATTTGGATGGGTGACCGCGGGTGGCATTTTCCAACTGAGCGCTACCGTGGCTCGGATGACTCGTTAAATTGTAGGTCCCGGTTGTTTTAACCGTTTAGCCATGTCAGAGGCCTTCAGGCGGCCTAAAGACTTTGACACCAGGGCTAGCCACCCGGCTTAAACGGATTTACTTACTTACGAGACGACCTTAAGCATATTGTTAAATTTAACCTGATTTCGTCTCTCATGACTCTATTACGTAGCTCCCCTGGTGATGACCTTCATCCAAAATCCAGACGTTGCTCTTAGAAAGTCAGAACAACCTTACCAATGTCTACATTGTTATACATGACCTTCTGCAAGTTCCAATGCTACCAACTAAGTAACTAAGTTACACGCACTGTAACTGTACGCATTTTTACAGTCACTGTAGGACGTAGGCCTACAATAGCACAACTACGTCCAACTAAGCACAACTATGTACAATTTTTTTTAGCTATTCCTTGTGACACAATTACAATCAAAATAGATACCTAGTACTTTTCGAAAACCTATTTTGATGTTGGTAATGATACTCGAATGCCTTCTACATATTATGCAACAAGTTTTAACTTTACAAGTTAAATGCAGTATTCGTAACGTTACTTTTTCAACCGTGACGAAGATATTGGGTATTCTATTGATGGATTGCACACGTTGTTCTGCAGACACCTAGAATATATTTTCTGATCGGACTATTATGATGTTTCCTCAATTGTACGGTTCGTGAACAGAATAGTAACTACCTTTATAAGGTATATTATAGCTTTAATAAAGTAGCGCTCGTAGCGTAGTTTGACTAGATGATTGTCAGCGATCACCGAAATTAAGCAACGTTCCGCACGGTCAGTATTTGGATGGGTGACCGCGGGTGGCATTTTCCAACTGAGCGCTACCGTGGCTCGGATGACTCGTTAAATTGTAGGTCCCGGTTGTTTTAACCGTTTAGCCATGTCAGAGGCCTTCAGGCGGCCTAAAGACTTTGACACCAGGGCTAGCCACCCGGCTTAAACGGATTTACTTACTTACGAGACGACCTTAAGCATATTGTTAAATTTAACCTGATTTCGTCTCTCATGACTCTATTACGTAGCTCCCCTGGTGATGACCTTCATCCAAAATCCAGACGTTGCTCTTAGAAAGTCAGAACAACCTTACCAATGTCTACATTGTTATACATGACCTTCTGCAAGTTCCAATGCTACCAACTAAGTAACTAAGTTACACGCACTGTAACTGTACGCATTTTTACAGTCACTGTAGGACGTAGGCCTACAATAGCACAACTACGTCCAACTAAGCACAACTATGTACAATTTTTTTTAGCTATTCCTTGTGACACAATTACAATCAAAATAGATACCTAGTACTTTTCGAAAACCTATTTTGATGTTGGTAATGATACTCGAATGCCTTCTACATATTATGCAACAAGTTTTAACTTTACAAGTTAAATGCAGTATTCGTAACGTTACTTTTTCAACCGTGACGAAGATATTGGGTATTCTATTGATGGATTGCACACGTTGTTCTGCAGACACCTAGAATATATTTTCTGATCGGACTATTATGATGTTTCCTCAATTGTACGGTTCGTGAACAGAATAGTAACTACCTTTATAAGGTATATTATAGCTTTAATAAAGTAGCGCTCGTAGCGTAGTTTGACTAGATGATTGTCAGCGATCACCGAAATTAAGCAACGTTCCGCACGGTCAGTATTTGGATGGGTGACCGCGGGTGGCATTTTCCAACTGAGCGCTACCGTGGCTCGGATGACTCGTTAAATTGTAGGTCCCGGTTGTTTTAACCGTTTAGCCATGTCAGAGGCCTTCAGGCGGCCTAAAGACTTTGACACCAGGGCTAGCCACCCGGCTTAAACGGATTTACTTACTTACGAGACGACCTTAAGCATATTGTTAAATTTAACCTGATTTCGTCTCTCATGACTCTATTACGTAGCTCCCCTGGTGATGACCTTCATCCAAAATCCAGACGTTGCTCTTAGAAAGTCAGAACAACCTTACCAATGTCTACATTGTTATACATGACCTTCTGCAAGTTCCAATGCTACCAACTAAGTAACTAAGTTACACGCACTGTAACTGTACGCATTTTTACAGTCACTGTAGGACGTAGGCCTACAATAGCACAACTACGTCCAACTAAGCACAACTATGTACAATTTTTTTTAGCTATTCCTTGTGACACAATTACAATCAAAATAGATACCTAGTACTTTTCGAAAACCTATTTTGATGTTGGTAATGATACTCGAATGCCTTCTACATATTATGCAACAAGTTTTAACTTTACAAGTTAAATGCAGTATTCGTAACGTTACTTTTTCAACCGTGACGAAGATATTGGGTATTCTATTGATGGATTGCACACGTTGTTCTGCAGACACCTAGAATATATTTTCTGATCGGACTATTATGATGTTTCCTCAATTGTACGGTTCGTGAACAGAATAGTAACTACCTTTATAAGGTATATTATAGCTTTAGGGCCTCTTTCATCATCTCCGAGTAAAGTATTGAGTAACTACTTTCCGAGTAGTGCTAATTGGCGAGTAACAGTCCCGAGTAACATTGGTCAGTTTCACATTAGACAACCAGCCTACAAGTAACAACTCGGCAAATAACCGAATGAATGAATGAAAAATGACGTCACTCGTTCGTATTTTGTTGTCGTAACTGTCAGAAATGTCAAACGCCAACATTTTTTTTCTTTTTTCTGCATTGGGGATTTTTGGTTTTGCGCGGTCGGCGCATTTGCCATATTCGAGTCCAATGCTTTTTCACTATCTAGGATATTTTCCTAATATGTCATTAATTTTTAAAACAGTGTTTGACAGTTTTGCACACAGTTTAAATATGATTTTTGCTAAAAACGTCCATTTTCGACGGATTTGACTTTAATATTATTTTGTTTTAAATTTAAATCAGAATTATAGTTTTCAAATTTAGATTATTTACACTTAATTACGCGCTTAATACGTGTGATTTGTTTGTGGTATTGTGATTCTCTCTTTACAGTAGGTACGGCTATTTATTTTGTGTTGTTATATTATTTTGTTTTTTTTAATCAACGTCATGTTTTTAGGTTACCTACGTGAGTACCTAATATAGCAATTATTTTAACCACTTAGGTACATACATCAAAGTTTTAGTTATTATTATTTTTTCAGTACTGCGAAATCTTGCGAAAATATCTTCAATATTTCAATTAATCAATCGAGTTCGTAAAAGTAATTAACACGAATCCTGGAAATTCGTTGATATGTTCTAATTTATCCAATTGATCTTCGATAAATTCTGGCATATTCATAATAATATTATAGGTATAAGTTTCCTGAAAAACAGTATCCACAGTACAGCCCAAGTTTGCAGAATAGACATACGTTAAAGTCTCGTCATAGTGTCTTACTCGTCGGTTAACACCGCTATAGGGCACATGAAGTAGCATGTAAGTTACAAGCCAGTTTATTTGACGAGTAGCGCTACCCAGACATTATGAAACTGGTGTATAACGATACTTGCCACTTTAATCGGCGAGTAGCTTACTTGGGGCTTTACTCGGAGATGATGAAAGAGGCCCTTAATAAAGTAGCGCTCGTAGCGTAGTTTGACTAGATGATTGTCAGCGATCACCGAAATTAAGCAACGTTCCGCACGGTCAGTATTTGGATGGGTGACCGCGGGTGGCATTTTCCAACTGAGCGCTACCGTGGCTCGGATGACACGTTAAATTGTAGGCCCCGGTTGTTTTAACCGTTTAGCCATGTCAGAGGCCATCAGGCGGCCTAAAAACTCTGACACCAGGGCTAGCCACCCGGCCTATACGAACTTACTTACTTACTGCTTTAATAAACATATGACTAAAAAAATATAATTCGTCCGTCGGATAGACTATCAAAAAATATTAGATATGTATTTTTTCTTTTGTCAATTAAACAAAAATTGATGAAGATATAGCCCTTCAAAGTTCCACGTGACGTCACAAGTGCCATATAAATGTATGGACTTCTGTAAGAGAGGTGACGTCACGACCCCCGCTAAACTTTGACAATGTTTATCTTTGTCATTTGTCGTTTGATTGACGAAAGAAAAAATACGTGTCCAATATGTTTTGATAATCTAACTCCCGGACTAATTTAACTAAAATTTAATTTAATATAATAAACATTTTTTTACCCTGTCGTAATACCTATAGTGTTGGTTTACTTAAGGGACGTCTACTCTACGTGAACTAGGTGATGCTATAGATATAACGATAAAGGTAAGATAATGAAGTAATTATACACTGTGACTGGATAACTGATACACACTCAGTAAGGATTGAAATCCGTAGTATTATTTAACAAATAAAATAATACTAATAGTGCCATTATTTAATAATGCGTAGTATCGTAATTCTGCTATGCAACGTGAAAATACCATAATTTTGTGAATGTTCATGAAAGATTTCCTGTTTCCATTCAAAATGTAGCAAGAAAAACGGTTGAAAAACCAAGTGTAGCATATTTTTTGCAGAAGTTTGTCTACCCGTGACCATGATTGATGCAACTTGGTCGAAATGTCGGGATAATAAGGTGTTTATTTATTTCATACTTACGATGCGCGATTATAATTCGACCGTTTAACCCAGTCCACGCCTGCGCGGTACAGGGGCGCGGGGGTAGACGACAATGAGGGACTGAGACACGTGCGCTTCGGAGCAAAGCGGTAGGACTATAGTCCCTACAAATAAGTAATGTGCACAAATCAAAAGTTTAAAAATAGCAAAGAATCTATATTCTATTGGAAAACGTTTCCGGCAAATCCCAAATCTCTAAGATATAATAATTAGTTTTCGCAAAAAAAGTGCAAAACCAACTTATATCGTGTACAAAATTCGAATAGTTCTCGAATCTCTTCTGTTCTCGTTTCTCGAAGCTCGGATTGATGAGTACAATTTTTACATTATTGTTGATTTTTGACTGACAAACCACCGGAGGAGGTATACAATTCGACGCCTATTTTTTTTTACGAATAACCACGCATATCTTTTTTCTTAGTAGTCCGATTTAAATATTTTTTTTCTATTGGAAAGAATATATTTTGAAATTGGTCCCATTTAAATTTTATCGAAATCAGCTAAGCCATTTTAGATAAATCAACAATAATGTGAAAAATGCTACATCGATCCGTGCGAAACATTAGCGAAGTCGGTCATGCTAATTTTTGCAAAAAATAATCTTGTTCATAAACAGCTCAGCAGATTTTGATAAAATTTAAATGGGCCCACCTCGGGAGTTGAACAAAAAAAATATTTATTCTGTTCACAATTGAACAATTTTGAACAAAAAAAAATATTCTATTCACAATTGGCGAAAATATCGCTGAACATACGAGTACACAAAAAACATGCAAACGATCATAGAACCTCCTCCTTTTTGGAAGTTGGTTAAAGAGCAGCTGGGCTCTCCAAGTATGTACATATTGTCAAGTTAAAACTGAAACGCTTCACTCACTTTGTTCGCTTCGGTCACCAAGTAATGATCGATACAACTAATACCGTAAACACTACCCACGATGAAGAATCCCACCTTCAAGTTTTATTAGACTTATTTGTGTAATATTTTGCTATTTGCTTAAGCAAATATGTAATTATTTGAGAGATTCGCGTTATTAATTTCGTTATTATTTCCACGGTATGAAGTGGAACAAATAGTAGAGCTTTTCAAAATATTGCCACTAATTTTATTGTAGGTACAACTACAAATAATGCTACACTGAAAGTTTTGAACTATTCTGCCTTCGCAGACTTCAAAGTACACCTTTACTGATACCTGATCCATTATTTGTTAGTACCATTGATTTCAGTTGATGTTAAAACATAATAAAGAAATTTATTTACCTATTTATTTTATTAAGCCCGATTACAGAAGCGCCAGCGTAACTATAATATAAATAGCATAGTTCTGTTTCTTTTTCACTTTAGGCATTCGATAGAGAGAACGCTTTTTACGTTGCTATTTAATTTACGCTGGCGCCTCTGTAAATTGTTATATTTATTATATACTTAACTATATGTTTTTTCTTATTGCGGATAATCTCAGTTTGATACATGAAAAATAGAATATATAGTAATATGGTTACGGCGATGTTATGTGGTAACAATAAATATATAGGTACATACGTGTTTTCGTAAACTTTTTGTGTCTTGTCTTAATAATGTTGTTTATGTGAGAGATGTGAGTCAGTATGCGCTTTATAAGTACATACCGATGACCCAATTGTAACACAGACTTACATAAATATCACCCAATGCCCTAATAAAGTTTCAACTTGGACTACATACATGTGCAAACGCAGAGACGCACACTGCCAACCGCAAGCCGCAAAAGCAATTCCTTCAGGCGTGAAAATGAATGTTATAAATGACCACGCGCACCGCAGCCACTACCATATGAGCTTGAAGGCCACTGCGATTTCCACTTGTCTTGTGTTGCTGAAAATTCACTGAAAATTAAGTTTTTCTCAAGAGGTCAACAGCAGAAGGCGACAATGGATTTGTTGAAATTGGTCGGTATTTTTTTTAAATACAGTGAACGTGATAGTGTTAAGTGATATGGACTGTGTGAGTGAAGTTGCAATGTGTTGGACCTGACTCAAAGGACTTCGGGAACTCAATCGAAACGGATTCAAGTAACCTGTAGCATAAGGAGTCTTATTCATTTACCAGCTTTTGCCCGCGGCTTCGCCCGTGTGGTGTCTTTATTTTTGTGCTATCCCATGGGAGAATTTTTTATTTTTCTGGGATATAAAATGGCTACTTTATATCACTTTCCGTCGATCAAACTATGCCCATGCCGAGAATCAAGTCAATCCGTTGTTCTGATGCTGCGTGAAAGAGGTACAAATCAATAAACCAACAAGCACATATTTCGAATTTGTAATATTAGTAAGCAAGCAAGGATAAGGATTTCGTTTTTTTTTTACAATGAGAATATATCATTTTGAACTAGGAACCGTTAAAACCCTGATGCCTTATTATGAGATTGTTCAGATGACCAGATCTTAACACTCATTTTACACAGATATAATTATTTTTTGCAAAAAATATCATGACCGACTTCACCCGTGTATAAACATAGTATAAAATAAAGTCGCTTTCCGCTGTCTGTCCACATGTATGCTTATATCTTTAAAAATACGCAAATTGATGATTGATGCAGTTTGTTTTAATAGATAGAGTAATTCAAGAGAAATGTTTATATGTATAATACACCTGTGCGAAGCCGGGATACATCGTTGAACGCAAATATTATTCAAGGATCGATGTAACATTTTTTACATTACTGTTGATTTATGGCAAAAATGGCTCAATTTCAATAAAATTTAACTGGGATCAATTTCAAAGTATACTCTTTCCAATAAAAATAAGAATTATTGAAATCGGACAACTATAAAAAAGTTATGCGTTATACATAAAAAAATATATATATAAACGCGTCGAATTGTATACCTCCTACGGCGGTTCGTCGGTCAAAAACATTCTTAAAATATTTGGAACATAGACCATGACCTTGTCCCGTACCTGAATTGGCGTTTTTAAAAATGTGTTGTCTATTATTTTCTTGAATAGCGGCATACAGTTTAGATGTTTAGCTCGAAAAATATGGAAACCATTGGAGAAAAATCAAGTTGGAGTAATAATTAACATTAAATGTAGTTGTTTTAACCGACGTCAAAAAAGAAGGCTCTCAATTTGACTGTATGATTTTTTATACATGTTACGCGGTTACCTACTCCGCTTAAGAACCGATTTTTATAATTATTTATTTTTTGGTAGAGATAATCCCATTTCAATTTTATCGAAATCAACTAAGTCCTTTTTGAAAAATCAACAATAATGTAAAAAAGACTACTTCCATGGTACATCGATTCGTGCGAACTATTCGAATCCTATACAAGTTATACAGGGTTATTTCTAATAAATTAGCATCCGTCTAGGGGCTTATTCTGTACATCAAAACTAACTACTTTTGTTGTACAACTTTCGATAAAACTAAAAAAAAAATCAGCTGTTCCATACATATTGTCGCGGGTGAACTAAATTTTTCTATGGAACAACAAAATTTTTTTTTTACTTTTGACGAAAGTCGTAGAACAAGAGTTGTTAGTTTTGATGTACAGAATAAGCCCCTAGAAGGATGCTAATTGATTAGAAATAACCCTGTAAATACGGTTGAAATCGGTTGTGCCATTTACGATGAAAAATAATTACTGCAGCCCATTTGTTTGACATTTTTCACTTACCGTCATTTTGAAGCCTATTACTACTACTCCTTATTCTGAGGTACATATTACTGATATCATATTTCAGAGATATTTGTAATTTTTCAATTCAATTTATAGTTAATGATTTTATCATACCAATTACCAAACTTTCCGTAACAAATTATTATTTATAATTAAAGTTATCGGGGATTAACTTTTTCCTTGTTTCCGACGCATATAAGCGTAGGTGATCATGATAATAAAATAATTGTCACAAAAGACGATTGTTATCAGAAGTGAAATAAGTTGTCAAGTGCGTGTCTGCGTGCTATTTTTACTAAATCTCAATGAGTAATTTCTATGAGAAAAAAAAAACTAAAAACACAACCATCTTTAGCGATCTGATCTGAAATCATGTGGCGTTTTCTGATCACGACGTAGTGCAAATACGTTGTTTATCATAAGAAGGGCAAAATTGTTTTATTGTATTTTTGGTGCCGAGAAAACTCAGTCGCCCTATCGGACGGTAGTGCCCCCGCCAAGACGAGCCAAGCACAACAAAGTGCAAGAGCACAACCTACCTTTTCTCGAAACGGTTCGTCGTTTTTTGAACCCTTACAACTTGGGTTCGGAGTATACCAGATAAACAAAATTCTCGGGATATAAGACTGGAGTTCATTAAAAGCAACATAACCAATGGTTACGCAAACCTTCGGTTAAAATTTAACAATTGGTTAAACAAGCTGCGTTTTTTGGTGTTCATCTGCAGATAACCGGGGGTTAGATAATCAAACGTTTTTGAACAAATAACTCGTAAATGAATTAATGGTATTAAACAACTATAAAAAAATTACATGGCGTCCGGATACATTTGCTTTCACCCAAACGCTTTCAAAAACTGGCGGGTACTACTATTATCCTACAAAATGTAATCCTTGTTAGGAGTGTCATAAGCGTTTCGTGTTACTTTTGTGTAACTTGGTACCCTTTTTTATTTTGTCAATGTCAATCATTAGAAGCTGCCAAGCCTTAAAAAAGCATATGTAGGTATGTACCACAAACACAGACCACAGAAGTAGTTACCTATTAAAGTTGGTAAGTATTTTATTGGTACAAAGTAATTGCGCCGCGTTTTAAATATACGGGATGCACGTAGAATTTGCTATTCTCAAAATCTTCGACATTATTTTCTCCTAAGATAAAATTCATCGCGTCTTCGATTTTTACGGCAATCACCGGTAATGCAATGGGTAGCCGTTGGTTAAACAAGGTTGACGACGTCATTTAAGTTAAATGTGAGTTTACTGTAACTAAACAACGGTTAGTGCTTGGAGAACAGCGAAATTTCGTTAACAAGCCGTTTAAGATTTAACGAACGGTTATTAAATAAAACATTTGTTGGTGAACTCGGGCTTAAGTCTATAATATACTTATTAAAGATATAAAGTTTCAATTGCATATATAGCTGCTCTATACTACTTAGATTTTATTGATATCTTTAATACTCCCGATTTCGTCACCGACTGACTGACACACTAATTATCAATTTTCTAGAGTACGAGTACCTAGATACCTGAAATTTGGTATATAGGCTAGTATTGGTACCTACATAACCAAAAGTTCTGAAACTTGAAAAATTTACCCCCAACCCCTTAAACTAGGGGATGAAAGTTTGTATCAGACTTCCACAAATTTTCAGGCTAGAAGTTAAAATAGAGACTTGTATTATATTGGGGTGGGTACAACATGGGCATTATACGTGACCTTTGTCTTGTCCATGTTCATCTTAAGACCCACCTGTTAGGAAACTCGATTGAGGCCTTCGATCATCGTGCTAAGCTTTTCCATCGACTTGACCATGACCACGATGAAAGGAAAGGAAAATCGAAGATACTCGTAAGTGATGTATTCGCCATTAATGTTGATGCCGAATCCTGGAACTTAAAGCTTAAAGGCGTTTTCCAAAGTGGCAGTAAACAGGTTCGGAGATATTAAATCTTCTTGTCTTAAAGCTTCTTTTCAAAGGGATCCCCTTGGAGCTATTTTCCTGTACTCGGACCAACATAGTGGCGTTATTATACAAACACTCCAACACTTCGTGTACCAAAAAAACTTTCTTTTTGTGATAAACAAAAATTGACGCGTTCGCAGGATTTGAACCTGCGTCCTCTGGGACTCCGGTCCAGATGCTTTGTTCAATTAAGCTAAAACGCTCTCTGCGAAGGCGCCGAATTAGTGAGTGTTTATCATTTTTACCAACTACTACATTGTTGGAAGCGCCATTTGTGAGAACTGCTTTAGACCAGTCAGTCACTTAATGTGAAATTATTAGAACTTCTTACCATTAACAAGAAATGACGCATTGCTTAATCAATGAAACTACTTCGTGTACCGATAGTCAATACGGCATCGCTGGAGAGACTCAAGCACAGCCAATGTCTCGACCGAATCAAAGGCTTTCTCATAGACTACAAACGCTAAGCAAAGTGGCAAATTACACTCTTCGGTCTTCTGTATAATTTGCCGCAGCGTGGTCTATTGTGCTAAAGCCTTTTCGGAACCCGGCTTGTTCGGAAGGCAGCTTTACGATTGGGTAACGTCCAGACTCTACCAAAACGGAGATGAACAGATCATTGTAGTCTATAAATTCTCTACGATCCTGAATAAATTCTATATTTGCGTCACAAGAATCAAAATGTCATAAGCGGAGCGGTAGTTCTGTATTGTTGTTCTCTAACTAAATATGTCATTTCTACAACGGGCTTGCTAACCGAATTTCTTTGTCCAGCTAAGTCTATCTACTACTAGTACCTGTCTGAACAGTAGACCTCGCGACACATCTCTTTAACTAAATCTTCATAAGTCTTTATCTCGATTCGCTCTAGACCGATTTGGTTATTACTTGCAAATATTTTATAAAAATAAGATAATACTATTTTTAAACTTTTACGATTTGAAAACATTATTTTTATGTACAACAAGACTTTTCTACCCGTGACCACGATCAATGCAACTCGGCCGAAACGTCGGGATAGTGAAGTAATTTATATCTCATATTTTCAGTGCGCAATTGCTACCGTAGTACATAAAAATAATTAACGTATTTTGCTACAATTTCTTAATCAGCTAGATCAATTATCTATATTATATCAATATATTCAGACTAAAGTAACTAAATAGGTAATTAGCCGTAAAGGAGCAAAAAAACTGATTCGCACTCGCGCAATACTTGTGATATTTCTGTATGTTTAGGAAAAGTACAAATAATACGAAGTTACTGAAATAAGAAAATTGTATCCGTTTAAGTAATATTTTCGTGCCTAATTCCCGGATGTGTTGTATTGGATCCTTCTCGAATATATACAGGGTTATTTCTAATCAATTAGTAACCTTCTAGAGGCTTATTCTGTACATCAAACAACTTTTGCCCTACGACTTTCGTCAAAACTCTAAAAAATATTTGCAGTTGTTCCATAGAAAAATTTAGTTCACCCGCGACAAAATGTATAGAACAGCTGATTTTTTTTTTAGTTTTGACGAAAGTCGTAGAACAAAAGTTGTTAGTTTTGATATACAGAATAAGCTCCTAGAAGGAAGCTAATTGATTAGAAATAACCCTGTAGAGATCAACAGTATAAACAGCATTTACTTTAAGGTCAACCCTGACATCATAACAACATAGAAATAAGTATATTAGCTGATCCAGGATACAAAAAAATCATAGACTCGGGAAGATTGCATATTGAAAACAAAACCGTGTATAACGTCTTGTCTATGAAAATATATAGTCTTACGTCATTCATATATTGATGTTTATTTTACAGTTCGCTCTTCTGGTTGCTGTTGCTACAGTCCATGTCTTGGCAGAAGGACCCAAGTAAGTACCATTATTAATATTAGCCTTTAAAATAAGACAATTAAGCTAAAACCAACTTTCGTGCTACTCTATATAGGTAACACTATTTCCTACAATGCCTCCGTGGTATAACTATTGTACACTCTGATCACGAAAATTGAAGGGTGACGGTTGGAAAGCCTTGCCGCGGGAAGCTTAATTTTTTACATTCACATTTTCGCACATCACTATCCCATTTTGGGCCAATTTAAAAATATAATTTTTTGAGGCAATTATTTGCTTGTCTGGCTAATCAATCATTTACAAAAGATTCTCAATTGATCTCACTGATCCAAAGAATCAAAGATCCATTGCACCTAGGCGACCCATTATTAACTTAATTAATAGCCGCAACAAGTAAACGAGAATGCTCGTTCAACCCTTACATTTGTGCGAAAGTACTTTCCCTCATTATGTCATTGCCTTGCGAGCGAAACTGTAAACATTGTCAATGTCAGTGTGCCGGCCGCTGCGATTATTTGCTATGCGATAATTGGATAATTAGGCGAGCATTGCCTGCCGCATTCCGGCAGTTAGAAAGTGCACGTACATCCCGGCCGGTGTTCCTCACTCGGACGTAAAATATACTTATGATACAAGCGTTGTGAAGTCATACATCGAGTGTGACGGCGACGCGACGTCGCGACACCTCAGAGAGCGAAAGCCGCACGCGCTACCGAGTCACGCTCAGCCGTTGACACCGCGCGGAAAATCCGCAGTCGTAAAAAACACGCATGCGATGTATTCAAAGCAGGAATACCGCCATTATAATCGTTCGTTGTTGCAGGAAAAAGATCCGCATCCATCTACCACAGAAGGTGAAGCACATCCATCATCACAAGAAGGTATATATAACGAATCATGCCGCATCATCGCAGTACGCGCCGGCGTACATGCCGAGCGCGGAGGGCTCGATGGCCATCTCGAGCAGCGTGGCGCTGCCGGCCGTGGGCGGGCTGATGCCGTTTGGCTCCGTGGAGATGTACGAAGAGACCGCGGCGCGTGCGCCCGCAGCCAAACTGCTGCCGCTGTACCACGCGCGGGGCTACTACGGCCCTAACCCCAGCGACTGGGACGATCAAGATTACGACTTGTCGCCGCCGCCCGAGCCCACCGAACATAACTATCCCGCGGCATTCTCGGGCCCTTCGGCGATCGCATCTCACGCACACTATCCGCAGAAAAAGGTCAAAATTGTCAAATTAAACGAACCTTCGAGAAAAAAAGTATTGAGAAAAGGAAAGCCTAAAAGAGTTCCTTCACGAGTCAAACCTCAATTGGATGAAGAAATTCCTGTATCCACTTTCCACGAACAATTTTATTCAGATTTGGATGGGTCGGCAACCCTGAAAAAAATGAAGAAACCACAACGAGTTGAAAAAATAGTTGACGGCGACACTGAACATATTCACACTTACAGCGAAGAACACATTCATAAATTAGTTTACGACGACGGCACTTCGAAACTGGTTGGGGCCCACCCTGCCGGAAGCATGTCTGCGCTGAGCGCTTCACACCAAATATTCCCCATTAAAAATACGTTGTTAGCCCTCTCACCAGAGACTCTGACCGGGCTCACATCCATGGGTTCTATGGGAACTCCACCACATTTGGAATATTCCTCGTACAATCCTCGCGAAGTCACTCATGATCATATTTTCCACGACCACGGTGAAATACCATCAGATGCAGACGTTTCAAAGGAAAATCTGCCTTATCCACCAAGAGTGTCTTACAATAGTCAGGGAGTCAGAATCGCTGGTCATAATACTAAAGGGCAGAAAAATAAGTTCTCATTACAACATTATCCCAAAACTACCATACCATCAGCCAACAATGACTACTCTTATTATGAAAACATGTATTCACCTTATAGTAGACCAAGATACCCGAGGCCAACAAATCCATCACCATTTTACCCTCCACCGAACGATGCTTTAGAAGACTACAAATCAGTATCATCTTTTAAATTGAATGATAATAGAAATACAAAACCTAGAAACGCACTCCCTCTAGTACCGGAGTTATACTATGGCGAGAATCAAACGCCAAACGATTATCGAACGCAGACCAGTGCCCCATCGCCGTTTTCAGTATCTTCCACCGTCGTCCACGACTATAAACCTAAAATCTACCCAAGCCTACCGTCTGATCTCTATGGCTATAACAAATTTAAAGATCCTTTGCATAATTTCAAAGACAGCAGTTACACGAGTAATTTAGAATTTGATTCATATGCTTCTGCCTCGTCGAATTTGTTTACGCCGGATAGTAAACTCAATCCATCTCCTGCTTACCCAAGTAAAAAAGGTAAGAAAAAGTCTATATCTACCCAGAACATTAGGATAGGTGGTTTAGACCACCAAACTACGGTGGATCATTTGGGAGATTTTAGACTTTCGTCGTTTCTGAATGATGGTCTCTCGAGCGCTATAGACTTCAACCAAAACAAGCCAATAGAATCGGCTTCTTCTACTCCTTATACGATACGTGAGTCATCTTTAGCGCATCCTTATTATACCGCAATGGCAACGAAAGCTTTACATGGTGAAGACCAAATGCAGCAACAGTCATCTAACACCAATTTTCAATACGTAGAAGCTCCCACCACGGAATTTGCATCAGCGGCAACCACGAATGCTCCACGCGATTATTTTGAGCGAGAAAGTACGGACGCCGTTCCTACAGAATCAACAGAGGTATCAGAGGAAATACAGCTAAAGAACAGTGTAAAAGATTTGAAAGCGACTGTATCGAAAATTGTTAAAGATACTAGGCAAAGATATTCGGAGTTGGAAGCGAAGGATTACAAAAGCGTTGACCGGCCCGCGAGCTCAAGCCACGGCGCGCCCCGTGTGAGGCAACTGCACTCGTACAGCGCCGAACCGCCCTATGGGACCTTGGGAAATCGGAAATATGGTGATAAAATTTGAGACAAACAACTTTTGTACATTATTTATGGTGTAAATTATTTATAGGTGCTCGTGATTTTAGATCTACAAGATGCCTTCGGTTTGTGCGTGTGGCATGAATGTTGCTATACAAACATTTCTCTTGTTATTTATGAAATGCTATATAAGTATAGCCATCGTAATATATCTCGATAATACGCTAGTTCAAGCGAACGACAATAGTATTCATGCATTTTACACGAACTACTAAGCGAAGTTGTAAGTAATAAATAAAAAAACGATTATATTTAATTCTTTTTATTTTAGATCAATATAATTATGGAGTCAATTTAGTGACAGCCATTTATCAGATATATCTACTAAATTTACTAATATGCTAATATTAAAACTTAGACTCTATTTTAATTTGATTATAGATATTCATCGTGGTACCTAGAATAAGACAAATTATGTCGAACAAATCACGAAGCACATACATAATACATAAATAGCAAAATACGTAATGAGATAACAACTTCAAAGTGCACCGACACGAAAATGTTCGTACTGTGTAACCCTACACAAAATTCGATACAAGAAGATCAACGCGTCTTTCTACCATTGCTGTTATATATTATGTAGGCGTTCGTGATCTAAAGTATTTCTAATATAATCTAATTTTAGTATCTAATTATACATTCTAAATTTATAATTTGATGAAAAAAAATATACCACTACATAAAATTCATATTATCAAGTAGTGTTAAGAAGTAGACAGATTTTTTTGCTCTGATTGAAATGCTAGTAAGCAATTGACAATACATAAACAAAATATAATCTAGTAACAAATGCGTATATCTTATAGTACAGACAAAATACATTTTTGCCTTACTAAACTATAAATAATATCAGCATTTTAGACATAGGTATGTATTTATATATTATAACTGCTTAATAATAATAATCTTATATAATTAAGTATATGTGTGGAATATAAGCTAAGTTAAATTACTTTGGTTGCCTAGATATAGATATTTCGTGTCAAAAGGTAAATATATTTTACCTTCTACAATTTAATTCTCATAGTAACCTAATAGACAGAGCATCCTAGATCCCTTACAATCCTTGTATATAGCTACTGCTTCCATAACGGCGTTGCGAAGTGTAACGTCGGCCATTAGTTGATTAATTCTCATGACCCCAGGCAGACCTACTTGATCAATTAGCTTTGTAAAAACTGACGAATAACTTTCAGCTACAGTTCTTCCAGCTTTAAATTTCTTCATTACGTTATAAATTACAGTAATTAACTCATCGTCAGAAGGCATCTTATATGCTGTAGGATTTGTATCGTCAATAGCAATGATAGTTAACATTTCGGGCTTATTTTCTGTAGATGTATAATCACAAAGGCTAACTTTTAACGGATGTGAAGAAGTATCAACGGTTTCGTGACTAGCCAGATTCGTTATATCACTGTTAGGAACTTCAGTTATTTTAACTGTGTCAACAGGGTTAGTCGGAGTTATAGAGGTATCAAAATCACGGGATTGATCTTCAGTAGTGTTACTGATGTTAGTGAGCGCAGTAATTTTCGGTGAGATCTCGGTTACAGTAACAGAAACAGGAGAGGTATTAACAACAGTTTTTTCTGTTGGCGAAATTTCAGAAGGCTTCATTAGATCTAATAGCGACGGTTTAGAATAGAGGTCATCATCTATATTATTATCATAATCACTGCTAGAGGGATAGAGCTCTACTAGCGGTACAAAATACGTTTCAGGATATTTGAAATCGAAAATGGTATAAGTTGGGGGCTCCACATAAACTATGGTTTCCGAGTTTTGAGGTTCTAGTATAAAAAGAGAAGTCAAGATATCATCTAAAGTCGACACTATATAGCAGAGATAATCGCATAGTTCGTTCATATCCGTGATGACAGGCTGGGCTTCTACGCTCGAGTATGTATCTTCTTTCTCATTAGTCCCAAAGTAGTAATGGAACCTGCTGCCTGAAAATAAAATATTAATATTACTTTCAAACTCAATCAGATAACGTAAAACGAAATTTATGGAAGCTGGTATAATAATGACCAAAAATTCTAACCACAACACTCGTTACATTTCGAGAAAGTTGATATTTTTTTCAGTCTATTACAACAGTTAAAAACAAAAAAGAGCCCTCCGGGTTTTTTTGTCACATTGTACCTACTAACTGGTCACACTGGTAGGTTATAATTTTTAATTTTAGCAAATTAAGAGATTAATGTGGAATAATCAGCTACGAAAGCAAGTAAAATAATGATAGAAGCATTTTATCATTGCTAAACTAGAAAATAATAATAAGCTGTATTGTTATTTTTCATGCAATTTATTTTTAACATTTAAAAAAAATTGAAGGGGTGAAAAAATCTAAATTAAATATTTTTGGGAAGCTCATAAAACAAGCTTTCAAATGATGTATATGACATCTTGGTTCGATTATTCTCGGAATAATATACCAATTGTGGACGTCACCTTTGTAACAAAAATTAGTAGGCTAGCAATGGATCGAGTATAGAGTAAGTATGTTCGATATTTTTTGTGGCGTACAAAATTTTCAAAACGCCAAAATAGTTTATAGTTGATGATTTCTAAGGTACCAATGCATGCTGAAACGAAAATGGACCAAATATAAAAACAATAACAATTTGAATAGCAATATTATGAGTATAAATCAACCATTTTAGCCTTGTCTATACAATTGTATATATATATATAAAAGGCAAAACTGACTAACTGAGGTATCAACGCACAGGCCAAACCATTAGGACTAGAAGCTAAAAATTTCGCACACGCATTCCTCTTATGACGTAGGCATCTACTAAATAAAGAGTTTTGGAAATTCAACTTCTAAAGGGATAAAACAGGCCTTTTTCCTTTGTATTAAACTTTTTATTGCCTGGACCGATTGACTTGAAACTTAGCTTATGAACCCTTCGAACATAAATAAAAAATACATTTATTTATGAAGATTTAAAAAATACATTTATTTTTCAAGATTTGCGGTTTTATCATCCTGGGGGGCCAGATAAAATCCCAAAGTTAGTAAAATAAAACACCAATTACATTCAATTGGCTGAATTAATAGGGATGATATTTGGTTTTAGAGAAGCTTATAATATGTACTAAATACTTGAGTCAAAGTTATCCTGACAAATTTATTCTATTCCTTCGGGATAGTCAAAAATTACCAAAAAAAATTGGTTTCAAAATAGATAGGCGAGTGGGTAATTACATGGATTAGCTTTCTATAATGCCGTAAAATATCATCGATTCCCACAGGAAAACTATAAATAAAAAAATTAAAGATTATACCTAAACCAAAAATATTGTCGAAAAGTTTAAGTAGATACTATTGACATTTTGTATGATAATATACTACAGAACAAACTAGAAAATACGCTATTAAGACCCCGGAAATAGTGCTTCATTTCTTCAGAAAGAAATACACATTCGTAATAGTTAAATTGTTAAGTGTTTGTTATTAACAATTTAACTTTTACGAAGCTGTCATTCCGGAAAATACATGCAGGGCTATCTGCTTATCCTGTACTAAGCCGAAAAGGAGTGATTCAGACCATCATCATGAACAACTTTTACTATGGGGCCTAGCTAGGCTAACTAGTACTAAAACAACGCGGGCGAAGCCGCGGGTTAAGCTAGTGTTAGAATATAGGTCAAAAGGTGGTGAAATCGGTCAGCTTAGATATAACCTGTAACCTATACTAGCTATAAATCATAAAATGGAACTGGTTTTGTCTCCTCTACAATTCAAGAAGTTAGAAGTTAATTTGTCTTATTATCTTGTTCAGGGATCGCATTAACCTGCCAAGATCGCAAGTGTGTCACTACAATTATAAAACAAAGAGATTTATGTAACAAAGTGTAACTAGGAAACTTTTGTGCAAAGATCTTTAAAGTGAGGATATACCCACCAGAGTGCGCAGTATTTTTCCCATTCTGTCGTAAAGTGTAATTTTGCGTGTGTTTGTGATTATTGTGTTTTCGATAAATCCAAAATATGACTTTGATGAATGGTTAAATATAAAGACATGTATAGACTGGTTGTTCTGGTTGGCGTAGTTGCATATTAGAGCAGTAGAATTTGGGGGGAATTCAACAGGCTACTGGCGGCAAAAACCTAGATCCACCATTGATTTGTAGAACTTTACTAGTCAACTGATGACTATACTAGTATTGGCGATTGAACCATATACAATACGCTGAACCAATTGGTTGATGTGTACGGTATCGATATTTTTACGGGTATATGAACATTTCATATCTCATCAATGAATGTGAATGAATATCTTTGATACGGGACCAGGATTTGAACTCATGGCTTCATTATTCTTACTATATTTATTATTTTTTACGACTGCCTCGGTGGCTCAGTGGTTAGAGAACCTGACTTCTGGATCAAAGAGGCGTGGGTTCGATCCCCACCCAGGGCAAGCATTATTGTGGTGAACATAGATGTTTGCTCTGTGTCTGGGTGTATTTAGATACTATCCATATAAGTATGTATTTAAAATATGTATTATTTTTACTTAAACTTTTTTATTTTTAATAGAGTCACGTTTGAATACATCCTGCTGTTAGGTAATGGATGACCAATAGTGCTATCTCTTCGTCGGCTACTATAAAATACTTTTTCTTTGTTGTACAGTCTCCTTACAGTAGTTTACATCACCAAAAGTTGAAACACATGATTAAAGTATCAATACTCATTTTATAGAAGGTAAAGCGATCATGTCAAACTATAATAAAAGCAGTGATACAATAACAGCTACCTAAGAGTAGTGGCAGACAAGCATGATGGGCCATTTCTCAACCACTTTTTAACAAACATGTGCTGCCTTGGCGGCCCTTTTTGAAATCATACTAATATTATAAATCCGAAAATTTTGTTGGTTTGTTCCTCTTTCACGCACCAACGGATCAACAGAATGACTTAATTTTTGGCATGCATATAGTTCAAGAGCCGGAAAGTGACAAAGGCTGCTTTTTATCTTGAAAAAGTAAGAGGTTCCTGTGGGATAGCACAAAAGTCAAAATACAACTAGGCTCAAAAGCTAGTAAAATATAACTAGGATTATATGTCATTGTGCGTGTTAAATTATAATTATAATGGATAAATTAATTGTGACATTGTAGTGTAACTTTGTAATTTAATTTAACTCTATGGATTTTGTGATCTGAACTGAAGTTGTTATTCTATTATTCTATTCTATTCTAATAGGGATGTTTACTGGGTATAAAAATCATTATTATAATTAGTCCGTCAGATTATTAAAAATATTGTACACGTATTTTTTTGTTTGTCAATCCAACAATTAGTGACCAAGATAAACCTTGTCAAAGTTATTAAATGTGACCTTAAACTATCGAAATCTCTAAACAATTTAAAGCGTGGCATTTTTCTAAGCATGTCTTGATAATATTGAGGCTTATACGAGAAGCTAAATGGCTATTAGTGATACCATTAAAAATCTTCCCTTATCCCTGCCAATCCTTGCGTTGTAAAATATAAGTCTATGAATGAGTAGATATTTGTTTAGAATTAAACTTTCTCTTGTTGACCAGCGGGCCAATTCAGTAAATGAAAACGTTACTTAATACTTCATGTAAAAACATCAACTTTGCTGATGCTTTACTTTCCTTTTTAGTTTAATTTACGTTTTCATGTTATTTCATTTGAGGAAAACATAAAGTCGACATTATTTCGAAGATTCTCACTAAGTTTAAGCGTTTTAAACAGTGGGGGGGGGGTTGGGAAATATAGTAAGAATAATGAAGTCATGAGTTCAAATCCTGGTCCCGTATCAAAGATATTCATTCACATTCATTGATAAGATGTGAAATGTGCATATGCCCGGAAAAATATCGATGCCGTACACATCAACCAATTGGTTCAGCGTTTTGAATATGGTTTAATCGCCAATACTAGTATAGTCATCATTTGACTAGTAAAATTTTACAAATCAATGGTGGATTTAGGTTTTTGCCGCCAGTAGCCTGATTTTTTTATTTCAAATAGGTTTGCGTTTGACTACACACTGCCTGAATTTAAGCAGATATGCGGTCTATGATGTAGCACGCTTACCTAGAAGATACCTATTTACTCGAGATTTGAAGACACCTACATACACATACTTTAACAGAAAGACAGATTCAGGCAAAACGTTCCACATTCTGGCAGTTCGTATGAGGAATGTGGACTCAAAACGCTTGGTTCTAACGCGTGGGATGTCCACCATAAAAGGGTGGCGCTTTGGTCGCGTCTGTCTAGCCGTACGATAGAAGAATAGGGCAGGTGGGACCATATTGTGCAACTCCTGGGCGCACTCACCGAAGTGTATCCGATAGTAGGCTGACAGACACGACACCCTACGTCGATGCTCGAGACTTTGCAGCTTCGACTCAGTAAAGGTTTCGTTGCCTATCAGCCTCCTGGCTCGCCTTTCAAAGGACTCCAAAGTCTCTAACTGGTATTTGGCAGAGCCATCCCAAAGGTGAGAGCAGTATTCCATGCAAGACCTGACTTGCGCTTTATAAAAACTAAGCAGTTGCTCAGGTGTGAAATACCGTCTCACCTTAGAGAGAATGTTGAATTCCCCCCAAATTCTGCTGCTCCAATATGCAACTACGCCAACGGTAGTAAAAAATATTATTTCAGACTTTAGTACTTTGAGATTGTTATTAAAGAAAATTATATAAAAAATATTTTCTAAAACACAGAACAAATAACTGTGAAGGGTAATAGACGAAGTTCTATTTGTTTTTGCAATCCAAAATCTGCCGCTTTTAGCTCCAGCCTACTCAGTCTGCTCGTAAATGCGCCACTATAGATAGATATATGCTGCAATAACACCATTCTCAAAATAATACTTCTCTTGGTCTAAAGCTCATTTTTTTTACTATACTCTATAAAATTTAACTTAATCTCTGCGACAGTGACATTGACATAGAAGATTGACATTTTTAAAGTTGAGATAGTGGTGGAAAAAATCGATTTTCTAACAATGTTGTAATGAAATCGAATGAGTAGTTGAAGGTGAGAAATTGGATTTTATTTTCTTACTATTATTTAAGATCAAGTATGTACACATGTAAATAATGTTATGATATTAATTAAATACTCATAATAATGTAACGATAGTATTTATCGACGTTTTTCACTATTATCGATGCTAATGTAACATAATTGGGTTTAATTTAATTACACATGTAAAAAATGTTATGATATCGAAATATACAATAAAATTAATGATAAATTAAGTTTTATTTAAAATATCGTCAGTATAAACTATCGATATTTTAATTAAAACTCTGTGGTAACGATCATTCGTCGCCCATCACTAATCGGCATGCCCATAAAGTATGACATTGACAGGTACTGTCTGTACTATTAAGAAATTCAGGACTTCATAGGTGTGATTTTATTGACAGATGTCGCAGAGATCAAGTTAAATTTTATAGAGTACTAGCTGACCCGGCCACGCGTTGCTGTGGTTAAATAAATTAAAATTGCGACTATAATTTGAGATTTAAACTATTCTATCTCTCAAGTTGGATCGAACTGCACATGGTGTGCGAATTTTATTATAATCGGTTAAGTGGTTTAGGAGTCCATTGAGGACAAACATTGTGACACGAGATTTATGTATATTAAGATAGACAATTTCTCTGTGAACACTCTTGTCATATAATTAGCACGATCATTACGTAATAACAACACACGGAGTTGGTACTTGACTGATAAACAGCTTGAATCAGCTCACCAGCCCTTTCCCTTCCGGAAAGTAACATTACGACGGGGCTTTTCTATCTACACACCTACATATAGCTTAACTGCGAACAAGGCCGAATCTAAGTTGTTGTTGGATAACCTAATCCGACTGAAGCTCACTTAACAGCTGTGAGAGGATTGGGTTCCGTGCAGCTTGTAGCTAACTTCACCGCCGGTTTTTGTGCTATCCCATGGGAACCCTTTATTTATCTGGGATAAAAGTAGACTATGTCACGTTCTGTCTTTTAAACCCGATGCCCTACCTTACCACCCTTAATAAAGAAGGTGGAAAATACAAAAAATAAAACAAAAACGATTTGACGGTTGTTCAAATTCGACAGTTCTTTTTTTGACATTTCTTGAAGCGCGCTCTAGAATAGCTTCTCAGATCTTACTTAACACTCATCGTTATATTATGAAAAATTTACGCAATGTCATTATAATTTATAGCCTATGTGTTATTCTGATATATAAGCTATATTATTGCAAAGTTTCATGTCAATCCGTTCAGTAGTTTTTGCGTGAAAGAGTAACATACATCCATCCTCACAAACTCACAAACTTTCGCGTTGATAATATTAGTAGGATTCGTTAGTTAAATTATCAAAAAACATTGAATACGTATTTTTTATTTTATGATAACAAACAAATATGCCAAAGATAAATCGCGTCAAAATCTAGAGTGGGGTTAGAGACGTCACTTCATTGTTAAAGGCGTGGTTAAATGTGACGTCACGCTGGTTTTAACAGGAGATATCTTCACAATTTTATTTATGACAAAAATACTTGCACAATATTTTTTTAATAATCTACCTGACGGACTATTCATATTTTTTAATTATCAAGACTGTATTATGTTACTCTTTACATAGATTATCTCTATAATCCTTCTCTATAAATCTCCCCCGATCTATAATAAAAAAATGTATTTCATGCCTGTAAAACCCATATTAGCAAACAGTTCGCAACATCATGTTCACAAGTACACTGTAGAAACTGTGAGTGGACGGCAAGATATTAAAAAAAAAACTTGACGAGGAAACCAGTGGATTGATAAATGCCAAAAATCTACTTATTACTTTAGCCGCCTCTTCTAACAAGAAAGAAAAAGTTCATAACAACCCATGCAAGAGTTCATCGTAAACATAGGTACACATTGAGTTCAATCTCAAGAGAAATTCATCTCAAGCTCACGGCAAATTATTATTTTCTACCATTACGTAAAGCAAGACCTTTCCTTGAACTGAGATAATACTTGTATCACAGATGTCGCGAGATGCAACATGTCGCCTTGACCTACTCGTAGTAGCAGTAGCGAAATATCAATAGGCTTTTTTGGCTGAAGCTTAGAGCAACAATTATTTAGGAGCGGCAAATTTATGACCAAAGCTAATTCAGAAATGTAGCCAACAACTATTTTTTGTGTAACGTTCACAAATAAATCAATCAATCGACAAAATCTAAGGATTGTAATAACATCTAGGAACATATCCATCCCCTTCTTTTTCAATTAGGTACACAAACTGGACTTATAAGTTTTCTTATAATCGCACAAGTATTGATTTTCATGGCAATACTCAATCATTTCACCACCCACATCAATCACCCACAAGGTGGACGAACTCATTAAGACTACAGAATCTCGCTAAATGCAAGCCACTACTAACCGGTCCTTTTGCAGATATTTAGGAGAGGCCTATATCCAGCAGTGGACGTCCTATAGCTGATGTATGGATGGACTCAATCATTTATTGGAACATAAATATGTGATATTTACTCGAAAAAAAACTCAACTACAAAAATCACACAATTATTACCCGGAGATTTATTGTTTCGTTTTGCTCTGTATGTATGAGTATTTGGTAAGTATAAGTGTATCGTGCGTCGAAGAGTGAAGAAAAGGCATCTCTCTAGACATCTATGAATTTTATATTCTCACGGCAACGACCATCGACGGAGGCTGGCACTGTATGTAACTGCATTGTAAGTATATGTAGTGTACTTCTAGACGACGACATATTCTAGGATATCATCTATTAGGCATGAGGAGATGACTAAAAAAAATAATTATAATTTGTTATTTATCAAAAAATATTCGAGACGTATTTTTACTTTTGTCAATTAAACAATAAGTTGTCAAGTGCGTGTCGAGACACGCGTATAATAAGCATCCGTAGATGATGGCTATAATGATGGCGATGATGAGACCATTTTTTCGATATTATTAGATGGTTGCTACTAGAATAACGTAATTGAGTATAAAATATGTTTATAAGGTCAACGACCTCTGAGCTATGTGCTTGTTTAATTTTTTTTTATAATTCAAACAGTTATTTATGATCCCACAGTGCTTAAAATAATTTTCAGGGAAAGTTTTTGTTGTGGTCTATAAATCAGAAAGTTTGAACATTCTATCTTGCTCACGAGGTTGCAAAAAATGTTTTATCCCCACTTTATATGTATGGGAGCTACCCTTTAAATACACAGTTACAATTTTTCGAAGTACCTATTCAAAATTGAGATCTATACCTAAACTATCATAATATGAAATTTCGCTTTCGGCCGCGTACGCAACCAATGTTTGCAACTGGTTGCGTACGAGGAATGTTTCCTCTTCGTGGGCAACTAGTTGCCATGGAAGAATATTATTGTCCGTATACGCTACCAACGACTTTTTACATTATTTACGATCTACGTGCAATATACTAGAAACGGTGGTTCGTTTTTTTCCCACATGGCACATGTGGCAAAAAAACTACTACTAAATTTAGAAATCGAAAATAACAACTGCTTGGTATAAAATATTATTTTTAACTTTAAAAAAATGACAGATGTCAAAGTGAGAGCTGTCATATTCTAGAATGTATGACAGGTAATAATTGTTTCTAGAACTCTAGACTAATACTGTCATGGCCATTTTATTTACATATGCAACAAAAAGTTGTAAGGGTACCTAAAACCCTAAAAATTGATAAAGATTTAGTCTATTAAAGTTCCACGTGACGTCACGACTCACATACAAATGTATAGGGTTTTTTTTTTTAAATTTTATTTTTAAATTTTGTTCGAGATGTCACGTCACGACTTCTGAACTCTCCCTGAACTTCTGAACTTTGACAAGGTTTATCTTTGTCATTTATTGTTTGATTGACAAAATAATATGTATCCACAGAGAAACCAGAGAGACAACGTGGTCGATCAAAAAAGAAATGGAATGATTTGATATGGCATGAGTTAGAAAAAGACATAATAAGTTTATCGATTCAGTGGCTAGTTGCCGTGTTTTTCTCTCAGTAGTGTCAAATTCCAATACACATTTGACAGTTTTGACAGCGCTGCGCCAGATTTTCCATACATTTTTGTGGTTGAGGATTGTCTCAAGCGCTATCTCTCTAATTGTAATAGCTCTGTGTATGTGTCCAATATTTCTTGATAATCTAACTCAAGAACTAATTATAATATATTTGTTTTACCCAGTCATCATGCCTATTATCATTATTACTAACTTTTACAAAACGACCAAAGCTGGGTTTGAAAGTGCGTCCTCCTTTAAATAATTCCAAACTTTATCCTTTATAGTCAAAATCATCTAAAATTTTTAAAGTCTTTTTAGTAAAAAGTGGTGATTTCCGTTTGTACTTCAGGCTTATATTAAAAAAAAAACAAAATAAATAAAAAAAATATTTTTTTTATTTTTTAAATATAAGCCAGAAGTACAAATAACGAAATTAATCCGCTCTCGTTCCAGTCGCGCATTGCTCACTAACTTATACCCTTGCTAGATACATTAAGGGAAACCCTAAGATACTGAAATTTCCCATAATACCAAAGTTAAAATGGCTGCCAGTTAAATGATTGTTTAAATTGATCGTAATCCAATTATTATTTCAAACTTCGACACCAATGACCGAACACACTGTATATACTTTAATGTCGCTCAATAGTCTCCCACACAACAATACCACAATGCATGTTACGTCTCTAATTTAAAATGGTGTAACTGAAACGGTCAGCCCGTAATAGCATACTTTTGATCAGCATTAAATTTTTAGCTGAAATAATAATTAATTGGCCATATAACTTTTACATAATATCTAATTTTAACAAAATTATTAGGTAATTGAAGGGCATAAATACCAATAATAATCTATTTAAGACTAGCTAACTGAACTTGAAACGTGAACTTCGTCTCACCATCTGTCAACTGTCAACAACGTAAAACGAGTCATAATTATCTTAAAACACAATCTCAAGGGCTATGGCAGGTCAATAATGGTGTATGAAACTCCGTAAGGAGTAAAGTGATTTAAATTCAGAACGTCTAAAGCCGAATACATACTATCGGACGCGGCTGACGGACGCGACTATCAATACTGAGTGTACGATACGCTGTGATCAATACCGAGTTGCCTAGTTACACTTAGTGACCTACACTTAGTGAGTTTATGACGTAAGTATTACTTTTATTCTTGGAGTTTTATTTTCTCGCAGGATGTATGAAAAGTAGAGTATGTACCACTAGAACCAAGTCTGTCTTCGTCTTGGGCGACTTGAACCCCTCGCTTCACTCAGGGCTTTAAAATTAATTCCCGGTTCAGCCGTTCTCAAGTTTTAGCGAGACTAACAACCACGATTCATTTTTATAACATAAGAAGATCGTTTAAATGGATAAGAAGTGTACAATCTAATTATCAATAATCAGTAATAATGAGCGGTCCAAATTTGAATGATAAGAGACCTTGAAACTGAAAGTACTTTGAGGGCTGAGGCTAATAAGTGACAAGGCAAAAATACTGTCTATTTATAAATTTTTAACTTAAAATATTCTTTGGAATTAATGTATCTACTGATTGACACGCTCACCAAAAAACATCGCGATGCCTAATAAATTACTAACTAATAAATTGATAGCATCGAATCGATCAATCAATGGCGTAGGTTTAAGAAACCACTAAATTGCACTAGACCAGCGTGAACGATATGGCCCAATCACCTATCTAGTTCCGCAGCGACTATTAAAGATGCTAACATACTCGTAAGTATCGTAAATAGATGTTTTCTGGACCAAAGTCGCTGAGAGTTGTTTTTAGCTAACCATTTAAAATATCCCCCTTTCACATCTCAACAGCTTGATTGAAAGGTCATGAGTTCATGACATAACTCTCGAATTCTTTCACTGCAGAATCACGAATGATAATAACGGTGTGTTTAGATTTATGTGCCGATTTATGTAATGATTGCATGGCCGGTGATTTGATGGTGTGGAGTAATCGTTCGAATAAAAGTCAGATACAAAGATTATAATTATTTTCCTTAATACATATTATTTTTGTAGCGATTTTCCAGATGTTTTTCTATATGACGGATATATTCTCTACCTCAAAATAACGAAAAACAAATGTTTTTCCAATTAAAAAGTTCATTGACTTTCGGGAAAATGTATGGAACAGCTGATTTGTTGCGATCGCGGTTATTTTTTAGCCATAATGATAAAATAATTATTTGCGTCGTCTACCTATAGAAATGCTCAGTGTATGTAGTACCTATGGCATAGGTCTCTTTTAATTACGGCTAACCGAACTGGTTATAATCAAATTACATAATATTATTTACATACCTACAGAATTTTAGGATAAAAATATTCAACCTACATTTTTAAATCTAATTTATGGATTTGTTTGGTTCGAAAGAAACAGATTGTAATTTTTATGACCGGACAAAATAACTAAGCTTTATATGAAACATTAACGTGTCTAAACCTATCTAAATAATAAGAGTGATTTTAAAATGGTTTGCCGAATTAAGAAATAAATTTTCTTACATTTTCAATAGACTTCCAAAAAGGAGGAGGTTCTCAATAAAACCAAATTTTTTTGGTGACTATATTACTCAACGCAATGTAATGTTTGTAACACTATATAGATTTCTTTAATATCATAACAGAAAATGCAGTTGAAATGAGAATCTCCTCCATTATTGAAAAATCAGTTCTGAATAGTCTCATAGAAATTTACTTAAAAGTCAAATAAACTTTAATAAAAATACTAGATTTTATCGGTAATAAAGTATGTACTTAGTTGCAAGTAACAGTGACAATTAGCAAGTACCTACTATGTTATAATGCCGTCAATTAAAACTGCAGTGCCGGGTCTTAGGTATTTCAGGTTTCTGTCTCAAACAAACTATAGTATTGGTACTGTAAGTAAGTATCAGTATGTATGGGTCAATGGCCTGTTTATAAGCTCTGCGTTTTGCATTAGGTATAGTATGATATCAAAACTAGAATAAGCACAATTCACTACATATACAAGCAACAGCTGAATCTTACTTATAAACAACGCGCTACTAGAACTTGGAATCTTCATCAATGCAAATAAAAATGAAAGCATAAATAAAAAACAACAAAACTCAAATATCTCATTTTTTTACTTATAAAAAAATCAACAATAACTTAATCTAAACCTATTTACATAACATAATACTTGTACTTCAGAACTTACTTAATAAGATATGACTTAGTAGGCGACAATCAACAAACACGACACTTATCATGCAAGACATTGGTTATTTTTTGTACGGACCTCCGCCGTGGCCTGCCCCGATGGCATTTGTGTAGCTATCTCCTCCGAAGCCGCCTCCGTGGCCGCCGTGGCCGCCGCCGCCGACATCTCCGAAACCGAAGCTGACATACCCACCACCGCCTCCGCCGTGCCCACCTCCGTGGCCGATGCTATGGCTATCGCCGCCATGGCCACCGTAACCGCCGCCGCCAAACCCACCTTGGCCGCCTCCGTGGCCGATACTATAGCTATCGCCGCCATGGCCACCGATACCGCCGCCGCCAAGCCCTCCGTGCCCACCTCCATGACCGATGCTATAGCTATCTCCACCGTGACCACCGAAACCACCGCCGCCGCCAAAATCTCCGTGACCGCCTCCATGACCGACGCTATAACTGTCTCCACCGTGGCCACCAAAACCACCGCCGCCGCCAAAGTCTCCATGACCATCTGTGTGACTAATGCTAAAGCTACCTCCGCCATGACCACCGAAACCGCCGCCGCCGCCGCCGCCGCCGCCAAAACCTCCGTGGCCACCACCATGACCAATACTGTAACTATCGCCACCGCCACCGCCGCCTCCCCCGTGGCCACTGACTATGCTGTAGCTATCTCCACCGTGCCCGCCGCCATGCCCACCGCCGACATCATAACTGCCCGATCCCGAATAACTGTCATGACCTCCTCCGCCTCCTCCATGGCCGAGGCTATAACTGTCACCTCCGCCGTGACCGCCTCCGAACCCGCCGAGCCCTGCGCTGTGACCAGAGGTAGCAATGCTAACTGAACTGTAATCATGGCCGCCGCCGCCGCTGTAGCTGTCATGGCCACCACTGTAGCCTCCGCCAAATCCACCGCTGCCATGATCATGGCCGCCTCCAAATCCGCCTCCGCCGAATCCACTGCCGCCGCCGAGATCATGGCCTCCTCCGAATCCGCCACCGCCATGTCCGCCGAGGTCGTAGCCGCCGCCGTGGTCGTGGCCGCCGCCGCCTCCGTGTCCGCCTCCCAGGTCGTACCCTCCGTGGCCCCCCAAGTCACCGCCACCGCCGTGTCCACCGCCGCCGCCATGACCTCCGTGGCCTCTGAGATGGTCTATGAATCCGCCGTGTAAGTGATCGGCAAAACTGCCTCCGCCGTGACCACCGCCATGGCCTCCCCCACCCCCACCCCCGTAGCCGCCTCCTCCATGCTCTTCATGAACAATAACTTCCTTTGAGGAATGGTGTTCTTCAGGAATATGGACCCTAATGTGCACGCTGTAACAAAAGAAACCCTGATTCAGCACAAGGTTCCATCACACCAACGTCACTTCGTTGCGTTACATTACATATTCGCATTGTAATACAGACAATAGAATTCCAATAGCAACATATTATATCAATCGCAAATCGTCGCATCGTCGCAAAGGCAGAGCGGGTTAGCGAGAATCGCTGCAGTGAAAACAAAGTAGATACAAGGATAGAACTGTCATTAAATACAATGGGCTGATTTTCACCATTTACCGCAATAAAGAGGCGCGTGAGAATGTCTAGTAGAAATCTCATCCAAATTGCTCCCACTACATAGTTTTTGTGGTTTCATCAGAACTGAGTACCGTGACTAATCTTACTCGGTAGATTACTATTATTTGATTAAACGATGTAGTGTGGAGAAATTTGGGGAAGTAAATATAATTAGATACTAACTGTTCATGTCCAAAAGTCGCGTAGCTAGAACTTATCAGGGTTATGATAAGAAAGCCGCATAGCTGAAAATAAATACACAATAGGTTAATGATTCAATTATTGCAGTATAGTTAGGTATCAGCTGAGTATACTAAGCGCCACACAAGTCGGCGGATGGGAAGTTATGCGCAGAACGCTGCGCAAAAGCCGAAATATAGGTATGCGTGGGAGCCAGAGAGACAAGGCACACCCGCCCACCAACCTCATGCCTCCCGCGCGCTCCCTACGCCCGTGTACAAATGCGCAATAATTAGCGAATCATGGCAAAATGTCATCTGCGGCTAACTTCTCGCCGATTTGTGTAGCGCTTAGTACTTATATTAAACTCTTTTCACTTGTTGAGCACAAGCCTTTTCTTGACAAGACGGCCTTAATCTACGTCGCTGTCTTTTTACGGACTTCCAAAAAGGAGGAGGTACTATGTTCATCTGTGTGCATTTTTTTGTGTATGTTCATAGATATTATCGCCAATTGGGCATTGTTTAAAAAAATATTTTTATTTCGAAAGGACATTTATGTACACCCGATGTGGTCCCATTTTAATTTTATCGAATGTACATATACATGGATGTCGCATCGATTAGTGCAAACAATTCGAATTCTGTACATGGTGGAAGGCGGTGGTTCAATTTTTGCCAAAAATAATTGTTATTGACTTTATAATCTACATGTCGTCGAGAATACGACATAACCCGGTCAATTTAGACATTCGAATTTACATAAAGTCCCAACAAGCTGAATTTCTGTGAAATTGTTCAAAACATAACTATAAACAATGTCTAGAAGTTCCCCATCATTCCCCTGTAAGGAAAAATTTTTATTCAAGGTCAAAGGTCAAAAAAATGAGTTTTTCGCGATTTTCAGCAAAACGGTAAGTTTTATCATAAAAGTACATCAGACAAAAATTGTAGATCATAAAATTATCAATAAAAAATGTATCAATATTTTTTTTCTTACGAGCCACCGTTTCTGAGATATAACAGTTAAAGTTTCCACACAGTGTCATCAACAATGGACAAGAAACTGAGATCGTTGCCTTGTTTGATCGTTGTTTAACTTTAGTTTGGAAATCTGCATGAAACTTCATTAATATTCGGACATTGTTTTTAATTTGCTGGAGATTGTTACCGCTCACGTGTTATGTATGAAATTGAAAGTGGTACTACAGGCTAGATAGAGAGCTAGATAGAATATCTTGCTCTGAACGACGTGGCCGCGCCGACGGCCCAGTGCAAGGCAACTCTTATGTAACCTCACTATGTTATGGTAACGTACACTCGTTCTACGACCTTTATAAACGGACTTCGAATACCTATTTTTCGCTAAAAATGACAAAACCGACTTCGAATAACTCGCTCAAATTGATGTATACGCAATATTTACATTATAGTTGATTTTTCAAAAACGGCGCAGCCGACTTCAAATTTCTGAAAATATCGATGAACATAGACAATTAAATACCTACAGTAAAACATAGTTGTTTGCTTTGTCGAATTAGTTCTTCGTTATCATTTAAAATGTATTTGATGATCTTTTTGTATGTTTATATGCACTGATATGTATATATATTTGTTTACGCATGAAAATGTATCTTGTAGCACAGAATATTTAATACTGTTATTATAAGAGAACTAGATTGTCTAGACAAACCTAATCTAGGTTTTAAGACAATGAATGAACGAGTTATCTATCATTGTAATTTATCAAATAAAAAAATATATATAGAACCTCCTCCTTTTTAGAAGTAGTTAGAAAAGAAGTTTTCCATTTGATTACGCCCATCTGCGAAATACGCGGAATCTTTTCCGTACTTTTATTGATCTACGGTATTTTGAATGGAATAACTGATTTTGTTGTTGATCACATAAACGCTTTTGCAAGTCATTCAAAGTAGTGTATGTTCTGAATTGAGGTGCAATTTAATTTTTTTATTTTTTTGTATTAAATTTATTCCCACAAAATTTTGTATATTATTATATTTTATATATCTTAAATTAATGTAAATTTTGTATATATCTTACTAATAAATGCAAAAATATGTTAGTTGGTTTGTTACTCTTTCACGCAGCAATAGAGCGACGGGTTGACTTCATTTTTGACATACTTAGAGTACCTATACTCTATAAAATTTAACTTGATCTCTGCGACAGTGACATTGACATAGAAGATTGACATTTTTAGACTTGGGATAGTGGTGGAAAAAATCGATTTTCAAACATTGTTGTAATGAAATCGAATGAGTAATTGTAGGTGAGAAATCGGATTTTATTTACTTACTATTATTTAAGATCAAATATGTATACACGTGTAAATAATGTTATGATATTAATTAAATACTCATAATAATGTAACGATAGTATTTATCGACGTTTTTCACTATTATCGATGCTAATGTAACATATAATTGGGTTTAATTTAATTACACATGTAAAAAATGTTATGATATTAAAATATACAATAAAATTAATGATAAATTGAGTTTTATTTAAAATATCGTTAGTATAAACTATCGATATTTTAAATAAAACTCTATCTAAAACTTCGTGGTCTCGATCATTCGTCGCCCATCACTAATCGGCATGCCCATAAAGTATGACATTGACAGGTACTGTCTGTATTATTAAGAAATTCAGGACTTCATAGGCGTGATTTTTCTGACAGCTGTCGCAGAGATCAAGTTAAATTTTATAGAGTATAGATATAGTTCTAAAAGCGGAGAGTAATATCGGCTACTTTTAAACCCAAATAATTTAAATTTATAATGAGGTTTAAAGTGGATAGGTAACATTTTATATTAAAATCTTTTTTTAATTTTTAGAGCAATTATATAAAAGGTTTTTATCAAAAAGATTTTCTCTATAAATTTATTTATTACTTTTAATTATGTAACCTGTATTTTAATTACCAGCAAACCATTTCATTTAATACCCTTACTTATACGAGTAGTATGGGTATGAATTGGGTATTATGAAAGCAAAAAACTTAAGACTAAAAATAGGTGATGTCAGAATATTTTAATATGTTTATATTTTTATCTAAATATTTTTATTCAGATTGCTAAAGTTTGACAGTTGTCATTTAAAATGTAGATCTCGCTGAGCTCTATCACTTTTATGAAGACAGTAGTGGTATAGAATCAATAATAACCGAGATAAATCGCATTGAAGTTTGATAGCTGTCATCCGAAATGTAGATATTGTCGATCTCTATAACTTTTCTAAAGACAGCAGTAGTCTATAATCAATAATAACGTAGATAAGCCGCATTAAAGTTTGACAGCTGTCATTCGAAATGTAAATATCGTCGATCTCTATCACTTTTATGAAGATATCAGTAGTTTAGAATCGATAATAACTAAGATAAATCTATTTGAAGTTTGACAGCTGTCATCCGAAATGTAGATCACGCCAAACTATATCTCTTTTGTAAAGATAGCAGTATTCTAGAGTCGATAATAACTGAGATAAATCAATTTGAAATTTGACAGTTGTCATCTGAAATGTAGATCTCGTTGAGCTCTATCACTTTTGTGAAGACATCAGTAGTCTAGAGTCGATAATAACCGAGATAAATCATATTGAAGTTTGACAGCTGTCATCCGAAATGTAGATATCGTCGATCTCTATCACTTTTGTGAAGGTATCAGTAGTTTAGAATCGATAATAACTAAAACAAATCAATTTGAAGTTTGACAGCTGTCATCCGAAATGTAGATATCGTCGATCTCTATCACTTTTGTGAAGGTATCAGTAGTTTAGAATCGATAATAACTAAAACAAATCAATTTGAAGTTTGACAGCTGTCATCCAAAATTAAGATTTCGTCGAGCTCTATCACTTTTGTAAAGACAACAGTAGTCTAGAGTCGATAATAACCGAAATAAATCACTTTTAAGTTTGACAGCTGTCATTCGAAATGTAGATCTCGTTAATCTTTATCACTTTTGTGAAGACATTAATGGTCTAGAATCGATAATAACCAAGATAACACTTTGAAGTTTGACAGCTGTCACTTAGACAGCTATTACTGTGATACCCGTCGTGACAAATCAACACTGCAACACTGGTCGCCGCGGTATCGCCGCGGTTCTGCGGTGGCGCAGCGGCGGTTTCACCGCGGCGTCACCGGGTGGCACCAGCCTATCACCCCAATGCAAATGTCGCTCATCTCCCCAAATTACACAAGTCAAACTTATATCAGCTTGGAGCTCACTTTTCCATTTACTCTCAATAAGCCCTTTAATTTGATACCCATATTGCAGAAGTGCATTAAAAATAACTAATTCTCTATTATGGATGATCCGCCATATTGGATTTAGAATGAAGTCACATTATTTTTCAAGTTACTCAAAACTATCCCTTTCATTTGATACCCATATTGTAGAAGTGCATATAACTATTCCGCCATCTTGGATGGTCCACCATATTGGATTTAGAATGATATCACACACCATATCGTGCATTGTCATCCAAACTAAACATGTATACAAAATTTCAGCTCAATCGGTTGAAGATATCTACTTCAAAATTGAGTTCAAAGATTCCACCCGAACAGACATACTTACATACATTGCAACTTAAATAAAAGCTTTAAAAAAATGAAACATTCCTACAAGTGGGCGAAGCCTCGGACAAAAAGAACATAACAAAAAGAGCACGGAGCATTATTTGATCATACTTTTATAATATTATAAATAATAATAAATATAATATAATCGCAGGGGCGGCTTTGTGGCGAGCTGTCGGTGAGTGGCGACACCGCGAACCCTGATTCCTTGGGGCTAAATTACTGGCCGGCTTGGAGTGGAAACCGCAAGAGCTAAGAATCTAAGCTCCAGGTTAGCGTCTAGTGAATGCGCAGCACACCTCTCGACACCCTAAGCCGTCCGCACCAATGTTGCCCCTCCGGCACCAACTTACGGTAGCCTTTATGGGCGGCTCATTTAGTGGACGGCAAGTCACCACCCGCTACGAAATTTTGAAACGGGGCATATTTAGCGGGTGCCGTACCTCATTCCGTAGTCTAATTTTACAAAACATTTATAATTACTTTTTTGCAAAAAACAGCATGACCGACTTCATCCGTGTACAGAATTCGCGAATATTTTGCACGAATCGATGTAGCATTTTTCACATTATTGTTGATTTATCAAAAATGGCTCAGCTGATTTCGATAAAATTTAAACAGGACCAATTTCAAAATATACTCTTTCCAATAAAAAAGTGTGTTAATTGAATTTGTGACCGTAAATAAAATTTTGAATTTCAACTTTTTTAATAGAAATTCGTATTCGTATTGAAGATTATTTTTTGTTTGGATCATACTTCAGAAATTGTCCCATATAAATTTTATCGAAATCGGCAATCCTTTTTGAAAAATCATCAAAATATGTCAAAATTGCTACATCGATGATACATTGGTTCGCGCGAACTAGGTAGGTATACGAAATCTATACACGGTTGAAGTCGGTTGTACCATTTTTTGGCGAAAATAATGAATATTTTCCTTAATTTTAGTTTCTATGTATTTGAGATCTGAGCCTGAGCTTCTTCCCGGCTGCCGATGCAGAATTGTTCACGGAAAAAATCCACAGATTTTTTTTATTTGAGAGTTAGTTCCATCGTAAAATAACATAACGATGAGCAAGACGATATCCAATAATCTATCGTGTAGAAATACAGCACATAGACACTTGACGCTGGAGATTACCATACTTTTTCTAGGATATAGGTTTACGTTTGACTACTCATATCCCATATTTGAAATATCTCCGATGTGGTCTAGAACATAGCACTCCTACCGGAAAAAAAGTTTTCTCTAGATTTTAATATGATCATTAAGGTGTTTCTTCTGGTTCCTGTATTATCACTGGTACAGCTTTTAACTAATAACCCATGTTTTGATTTAAGTACATAGAAGGACAGGAACCAGGCGACGACAAACGGAAATGCCTCGAAGGAAATAACTCACTCGACTAGATCTTACAAGTCAAGTAAAAGTTGTGCGTCTTGACCAATACGAATAATACTGCCATCATATTATATCACTAGCTGAGCCGACAAACATTGATGGAAAATATTGACACTCTTATTTTTTATAATTATCTTTCGCAATAAAATGAAACACCGACTTCCACCGCGCATAGGATTCGAGTAGTTTGCGCGAATCGATTTGACATCCATGTACATTATTATTGATTTATCAAAAACGGCTCAGCCGATTTCGATAAAATTTAAATGGGAGCACTTCAGAAGTGTATTCTTTTGAAAGAAAAAATGTTTTTTTTATTCGGTTCACAATTCGCGAAAATATCGATTAACATACACAAAAAAATACATACAGACGAACATAGTACATCCTCCTTTGTGGAAGTAGGTAAAAAATAGTTTACATCCTATTCTCAAACCTAATAAATATACACAAATAGTAAAAATCGATACAGCCAATTCGGGGGAGTTTGATGAGTAATACTGTGACACTATAATGTTTATGTTAGATTACTGCGATACAGTACTTGTTACTATTGCAGGTCTCACAATCAACCTGTTAAACCTTATTTTTGATTTGGTGACGATGTCTTTTAGATAAACTGTATAAATTAAACAAACTTTAGTTTAAATTGTAATTTATTATGACTTTCTTAAATAAAAATAAGATTCGTTGTCAATCTAATCTTTAAGGTTGTTGTTAAAGTTTTTTGGAAATAAATTATTTTGTTTTTTTTTTTATTTTTGTATTTTATTGCAATTATTATGCAAGCAGCTTTTGCTCGCGGCTCAGCCCGAGAATATTTTGATTTTTTTGCAATCCCATAAGAACTTTTTATTTTTCCGGGATAAAAATCTTTGAACTATGTATATCCGTGCCAAAAATCAAGTCAACCCGTTGCGTTGTTGCTGCGTGAAGAGGAACAAACATCCATACATACTCAACGCGTTTATAATATTAATAGGAATTAGGATATTACGGTGGAGATCCAAAAAATTGATTCTTAGTTATTCAGTAAAGTGATACTGCCAGCTAGCTGGTCGCGCTACCTGGCACCTGGCTGTAGCATTTAAATTATCTCTGAACCTTTTGTGGCCTGTGGATAATCTAATTGTTTTTGTGTAGTTTCAATGTTTTTAAATTCTCTAATAAAATTTTTGATAACATAGAAAAACGAAGTTATTGCAAATATTAAAGTAAGTAAGTTCTCGCCAGAGTTTTAAAGCAGTCTGAAGGCCTCTGACATGCCTAAATGGTTAAAACACCCCGGATGTACAACTTGCCATCAAATTTTTACGATTTAATTTTTATTTATAATTAAAATAATTTTATTTATTTATACACCTTTCATTTAATTTTAGACCTCTGTTTTGTGTATATGTTAAATTAGTAATTTAGTTTATAATCATCGGATATTTTAAGTTTTATTGAATAAAAATTGAGTTGAAACTATTTAAATATAGTTATCGTTTATTTTTATTTTTTTTTATTTAAATACTTTATTAATTCACTTTATTTAATTCAAGAATTAAAAAGTATTTTATCAATGTAAGCTGAATTTATTTTTTAACACATATTCCATATTATATCTGAAAGCTGCAAAAAGGTGAATTTGAATGAAATTTCTAAGATAAGTGAATTAGTAACGTGCGTTAAGACAACATGAAAGAGACACATAATAGTATGTGAAATTTCGGGGAAAAAAATAGAGTCACGCAGCCACTTGGATCAACGAGAATAAAATGCCTAAGTGTCGAAAATAATTATTTCTTTGACATAGTAGGTATAATCATAACTAAAATGGGTTATGATTATAAGTTATATTTTTGGTTGTCCAGATATTATTTCTAAACTTTCGCGATTTGAGCACATGATCCTTAAAACTTGGTCGAAACGTCGGGAGAAAAAGAGGTATTAATTTGGCACTTATCTCATATTTTAAGTTCCGTAGTATAAAGATCAATATAAAGTCCAGATATCAATAAAAACACTTTATACGAAACCAACACTTTAACTTTACTGTAAAAATGAATCACTTTTACTAAATAACACCATTGAAAAGCACTTGTGAACTTTTAAAATAACCAACACTTTTATCTTTACCAAAAAAGTAGTTTTGTATGAATAGTGAACCTTATTCGTAAGCCACTATCGGTCCAGACACTACAACGACCACAATTCTATTGAAAGTTGAATTTAAAATATTTATATTAACGGAAACAGCACTAAATAAACACTATATAAGATCAAAACGACAACCTGCACTTTTGAAATTATTAAAATATATCATTCACAAAACACTAAATTCATCACTTTTTTGTAGTACGTAATTATTTAATTTAAGTAAATATAATTTAACTGTGTATTAAAGACACTTGCCTAAAAAAAGCATCACTAGACTCTATCATTTTCCCGAGATTTTGAGGCTGAACGAATCATCAGAATCTGCCGCGATCTCAAAAAATTCGAATATTTGTTATGGGCGATTTCGACCTTAGGATAATGAAACACGAAACTAATTCACTTTTTCACAATGTACATAGGTACTCACGGCTGTGAAGATGCCCATGTTGCCGGGTGATGTTCACACCAACGAGGTCCTAACAGACCAGAGCGCGAGTCTTATATGCCGCAACCTCCTGCCCGATCGCTTTTATATCGCGGAGAGCGTCCACGCGATCCCTACTCCAGTCGCAAAAAAATACCTCGGGTCTATTTTTATCAATTTAGAGACGTATTTATCAAATTATTTAGCACCAAAAATTACTAAATTTTTTCCATCAGACGAGAAAGAAAATCGAGGAGCTTGAAAGGTTTTCAAGGATCTCATTGAATATTATATATTTCATCGATTTGTTGTTGCTTTGTTTGTAAATTAGTGTCGATGTCTGGTTTAAGTTATTGAGACTTGAGCCGATCAATTGTGGAAATAAACTGCGAGCAGGTCCGGTCGGTTGCGTAACTACCTTCAATGGAGTCTTCCCATAACGAGCACGCTAAGAACACTTGCGATTCAGCCCAACGAATGCATTTCACATGTTCTCGGAAGTTGCAAAGCGGAACAAAAACAGCACTCTGACTACCATATCAGAAATAGAAGTCATTTTATTCATGATAAGCTTTAGTTGACCTCATCATTTAAAAAAAAACAATTATATTGTACTAAGTTTTTACGAATAAATTGTATTTCAATAATCAAGTACTGTTTTTATATTTTAGCGTCTTAATGTTGATACGCATTTGAGCGACACTGCGTGTCAAATGTTTTTTATTAAGAGCACTGAGCTTAGTTTAACTGAGTGTTTCTCACCAATCATCGAAGACAAGCAACGTTCGGAACGGTCAGTATTTGGATGGGTGTCCGCGGGTCACATCATCTACGGAGCGCTATTGTTCTTCTGATGACACGTTAAATTGTGGGTTTCGGTTGTTTTATCTGCTTAGCTATGTCAGATATAAAAACTCTGACGTGGTAGCCTAAGGGTTCTAATCCCGGTCCCGTACCAATGAGTTCTTTGGAATTTATGTACGGATTTTCACACCACTGGCTTTTCGGTGAAGGAAAACATCGTGAAGCAACGTAGAAGAAATTCGATGGCGTTTATGAATCCACCAACCCGCACTGGGCCAGCGTGGTGAATATGGCCCAGCCACTCTTCGTGGGTAGGTCTACGTCCTGTAGTGGACTATTAAAAAGGCTGATACAGTAAGATATAAGATAAGTCAGCAACAATACTTCTACTACGACGCCCAATACAGCGTTGTACAATGAATCAAAATAGTTGAATATTGTGACATATTATGTGCACTATACAACATTCATCATCATAATCATCCACAGACTGCTATATGTTGGGAGTAGACTTCTCTTTTACTGTGCCACCTGTCTAAGTCCTGTGCCAGTCGTATCTGAAGCCGATATACCATCAACCCTTCTTGACACCAGACAACCGATGCTGCACCTGATGCTGTACCTTGCCTGGGCCACCATTGTGTGACAAAATCACGAAAATAATATTTTATTTTATTCGGGTATAGATTTGATCAAAAAATTCGTGGGGTTAAATCCCGGTCTCGTATCAATGAATTCTTTGGAACTTATGTACTGATTTTCACACCACAGGCTTCTAGGTAAGTGACAACATTATACGACAATCTGCATACGTCAGAAGAAGAAATTCGATGAGCATCTATCAACCCGCACTAAGCTGGCGTTGTTGATTTGGCCTAATCACTCTATGTGCTTAGGTTTATTTTCAGTAACGGACTATTAAAAAAGCTGGTGCCTCTAGGTGAAAAATTTTGAAAAACGCAACAGAGACAACTCTATCAGGCCACGCCATCCTTAGAAATTCTGTCTTTATTTGATTTATCTTACATACGTAGGAGTCGAATATTCTGTAAGCTTATGATTCGGGACGTAGGTAGTAGTTATAAAAGAAAAATACTAGAACAGGATGTTTCTAATCAATACGCTTCTATAATTTCTCATGATACGAGTACATCCTGTCATGATTATAAGAAAAGACGTAAAATAAGAAATATGATTTGATTTTTACGTCCCACTCACAAAAGGTTGCTCAAACAAAACGGAGCAAAGCTGAGGCAAGATGTGCAAAGAACGGCTTGAATTTTTTTGTCTTTTTATAAATCGGCGAACGCCGGCTGCACGCACAAATAAGTGTCACGTTTTTCCTGAGCAGAGTTTCAGTTGTTGATTCAACATATCTTATGACGTTATCACGTAAAATGATCACCAACTTTTTATGGTTTTAAAGCATAATATATATGGGTATGGCATTTTAGTCTGTAATTTCACTCCTTAAAGGCTAGAGAGGAGGCCTATGCCCAGCAGTAGACGTCCTATGGCTGATGAATGGATGGATGGATGGATGGACAGTTCTGACACAGTTCCGGCACGGTGTAAAACTGTTGTTTTTTGTATTTTATAGAATAGAATAGAAAACGCTTTATTGTTCACACAATTGACAAAATAACGGAGTACAATATAATTAAAATAGTGCGACAACCGGCAACTTTATCGCTTAGGGCGATTTCTTCCAGGCAGACCTGATTTTATGATTTGTTTGCCTTGGTTTTATGATTTGTTTTGTTGTAATTGTACTTCTTATTTTTTGTTGCAATTTTTTTTTATTTTAGTAAAAGTAGTAAGTAGTAAAGTATTTCAGTCCATTTATAAGTGTTAGTGACGACACAGTGCTCTCTGTGTTACACACGCAATTACTGTAAGAGACGAGTGGAGATGCTATCCACAGAATAGGCCCTATTACATGCTATCATAGAGAATGTATGAAAGATTATTTTTCACTGTGCCCGTACTGTGCCGGAACTGTATCGGAGCTGTTGCTTCACTGATACGTGAGAATCGGCTTTAACTGCTATATTTGCTTATAAAGAAACAAAATACGATCTTTAGTGTTTTTGTGATCTTCTCTAAATAATTGTTTTGTTGGAAGCCGAGCCTTATACCTAAATCACTAAAAGAAAATGACTAGAATACAAACGATGTGTATTATTAATACGATTCAGTACCATGCGATGGATACATCCTACGATGATCAGTAAAAAAATAATAAAGTAAGTTCGTATTGGCCGGGTGGCTAACCTTGGTATCAGAATTGCTGCCTGAAAAGCCTTTGACAAGGCTAAGTAATTAATACAACCGGGGCCTACAATTTGACGATCCATGGTAGCGCTCAGTTGTAAATGCCACCCGTGGTCACCCATCCGGAGACGGACAGTGTCAAACGTAACTTAAACTTTGGTAATCGCTGACAAACATGTAGTCAAACTAAGCTATGTTCGATCTGCGATATTTCAATCGCAGCTCATTTTTTTTATCGTTTAAAGTCGCATACTTACTATACCGTTCGCACTAGACATAGACCTTCAATCTCAGAATAAGAAATAAGGTGATAGAAACCGTACTAAAATAGCAAGAGAAATACATCATTTTGTCCCATTTTAAATACGAAATTTAATAGGTGTTAGAAAAAGATACACATCTACCCGAACTTACGTAATTTCCAAGGGTTTCACAAACTAGCATTGAGCTATCTCGGCTGTCGAAAGGTACTTTTTACCTTTTTGAATTTGGTAAAATGATGAGAGATTTGAACCTTCTGCTGGAACTAGAGGGTTCAAATTTCCGATCATATCGCAAAAGACAAAGTGGACTAAATTATCACCATTTATAGACATTCCAACTTGTGATTTTGACGTATGACGACAGACAATGCGTTTATTTTGTTCCACTCACTCTCGCAAATGCTGTATAACCAGATATGAGTAAGACAGCTGTAACGTAGTTTTATTTGACTAAACATTAGCAAGATTTCTATTACTTGTCATTATTCTAAGCCTTCAATAGTCGCTCCTCTTTGGCGATTTCGGGACTATTTACACAGGAATAGGTTCAAAAATAGAGCCCCTAGACTTAGAATAAAGAATAATATCTATTCGCAGGCTCGCGCTCCACGTTCCAATGTTTACCAATAAATATCGGGTGTATTTCTAGACGAGACGACGAACACTATTATTAATATATTTGTACTTACTTATCGTTATGAGCAACCTCCACAATGTGATCTACTCTAAAGTTCCCTAAAAATCTGCTGTTCCATATCTTTTGTCAAGAGTCATTGAAAGCTTTTTATGGAGCAGCTGATTTTTTTCGCAATTTCTGGGTTAGTCGCATAGTAAAAGTTGGTTATAATGTTAAGTAAATAATGAAAGCTTGGAGTATAACTGTTGTCTAGAGACACACATGCTATTCGCGATGTTTTGATTTTCAATTTTGCTGCGGGGTAGGCTTTGGATACACATTATCATTATCGACCGTAGGACGTCCTCTGCTGAACACAGGCCTCCCCTATGAATTTTCACGCAGTATCCATTATAGAACTTTTCAGACCTATCAGCCATCCGTTTTCCAAAGTATGTGCCCTGGCTATGTCGATATCTGTGGTTCGTCTGCGGATATCCTCGTTTTTTTATTCGATCTCGTACAGAGACACCGAGCACAGTTGGGCTATTTTAAGCTTATTTATATGACCCACGGCTTTTCCACAACAAGTCAGCGCTAATTAAAATTGTGAGAAGTAGGTGCATTGTATTCGTCACTCCAGTAACACCAACATCAAGGAGCTACCTTCGTCTTTTATTTATACTTACTCTACGATAAGTACTAAGACCCTGAAAGACTACTGAAAATTGATCGGGCTCTCAGCGCTCGCGCAATTTTATGTGGAAAGAACCCTTATCGTTACGAAAAAATCCTGCGAATTTCTAATTGAATTTCCGACGGCTACGACGTTAACGAAATTATACGGATTCTCATTACAATATCTCAAAGTTTCATAAAGGTACGTTCCTGGTAGACCCCCCTAGTTAAGAAAATTTACTTGCGCAAGGCGGGCTCTGCAAGAGTTGGCAAAATAAATTGCAAAAACAAGTATTGTTTAGTTTGAAACAGCATGCAAAGAAAACCATGTTAAAAACATCAAAGGCCAGAAAGAAGCCAAGCAAACTTTAAAAAGAAACAAACGAGAAGTTCACATTTATTTGGCTTCAAATTTCATTTTAAGCAATACCTAATGAGGTAAGTTTTGAAAAATGTTTCACAATTTGTAAGCAATACAGGGTTAGGTATGCTAACCTATTGCTTACATAATACTTTTAAGCATCCATTCATCAGCCATAGCCATAGGACATCCACTGCTGGACATACGCTATCTCCAAAAAGATCGATCGGCTTGCATAACACGCGATTCTGCTATTATTAATATGTAAGATGAAGTCCATATCGGTACCATGCGCTTGCCGATACGTGGTCTCTACTCGAGAACTTTTCGACCCCATCGGTCATCACTCCTTAGTGCTATGGGAGGGCTAGAACGTTCTTCTTTTTCTTCTTCTAGTACCTCTCCGTTGCTGAAGGTTAACAGTCAGCTTTTTGGAATTTTCCTTGGCCAGGGCAAACAGTTGTTCGACAGTCTTAATGCCCGTCTATTCGCCGATATTCCGAAGCCATGATGCTTTCCAGTCTGGCGCTTGCCCGGTATTTTTCCCATCATAATGGTCAGCAGGAGGGAGGTCATGTCGCAGTACGTAACCTAGTTGGGCGACTTACCGCTGTTTTATGGTTCCGACAAGTTCTAGTTTCTACCGAAATTTCTATGTTTGTAACTTTGTCCGTCCTACTGATGCGGAGCATCGGAAAGCTTCAATATTTTTCCGAAGCTCTGCCTTCATGCTTCACACCAATACAAGACAACGGGGCTACAGGTTTAGGTGCTGGCGACTGCTTGCGTAATCCGAATCGCTCTGTACGCGGTAGGTACGCAACGTTGTACGTTGTTGTTGCCCAGGGCAAGTATTTTTGTGATGAACATGAGTGTTTGCTCTTTGTCTGGATGTTATTATCTATTGAAGTATGTATATCAGTATACAGGGTTATTTCTAATCAATTAGCATCCTTTTCGGGCTTTTTCTGTTCATGAAAACTTACAAATTTTGATCTGCGACTTTTGTCAAAACTAAAAAAAAAATAAGTGTTCCATCGAAAAATATCGTGTACTCGCGACAAATTGTATGGAACATCTGATTGTTTTTTTCAAGTTTTGACAAAAGTCACAGAACAAAAGTTGTTAGATTTGATGTACAGAATAAACCCCTAAAAGGATGCTAATTGATTAGAAATAACCCTGTATAATTATGTATGATGTATATCACTCTCTGGCAGCCATACTAGTCTTGTTTAGTTTGAGGTCAGAGAACGTGTGTAAGATGTCCCCTATAAAAACATTATTTTTTTCTAATTAGGTATAATTAGGCGTACGAGTATATTTATATTTCATATTTGTTTACTTACATATAGCTAATTATTGCATTTATATTATATGTAAATATATTGTATCTAGCCGTATCATATGGAATGAACCTTGAGTATACTTATAACGATACTTTCCGATGGGGCAACCACTTGTTACGTTCCCTATCGGGCGGAGAGGCAATCCCCTCCCTTTCCCTCTTTCTCCCCGCCCTCGCATTAGACGTAGCCTTTACAAGGCGAAAATCGATTAATATTCACGGTCAAATTGTGAAATTATGAAGTGTGAAATATGAGAATAGATATTTTGAGTTTGACTACTTATTACATGGTAGCGCTCTTAGCGTAGTTTTACTTGGTGTGGGTACGTTAGCGATCATCGAAGCTAAGGAACGTTCACCACGGTCAGCCTTCGGATGGGTGACCGCGGGTGGCATTTACAAGTGAGCGCTACCGTGGCTCGGATGACACGTCAAGTTGTAGGCCCTAATGGTATTAACCGTATAGCCATGTCTTACGCCTTCAGGCGGCTTAAAAAGTCTAACACCAGGGCTAGCCACCGGCCTATACGAACTTAATTTTTTAGGTGCTCTTTTAACCACAATTGATTTAGTGCCAAAATACTGGCCGATCAAATAGCAAAAATCAGACTCCACCGAAGCGGAACGGAGAGGAGCAGAGATCAGGTCGATGATTTATGCAAAAGTTCGGAAACATCCATTTCATATTTACAAGCATTTACTTCAATTATCAGTAGTGTGAAATTCCGTACATACATTCCAAAGAACTCATTGGTACGGGACCGGGATTTGAACCCACAACTTCACGATTGTAAGGCGGGTGTCACTTCCTCTAAACCACCACGGCTTACACCACTGGCTTTTCGATGAAGGAAAACATCGTGAGGCAACCTGCATATGTCCGTAGAAGAAATTCGATGGCGTGTGTGAATCCACCAACCCGCACCGGGCCAGCGTGGTGGACATGGCCCAATCACCCTTCGTGGATAGGCCTACGTTCTGCAGTGGACTATTAAAAAGGCTGGTACAGTACTCAATTGCAATGTTTGTAAACTGATACAACACTACAAAGTCACAACATACGATACAAAACAAAGAGCTGATAAAAATGTCCACAAACTCTTATTGAATAAATTCTTGTAATGGTATTAACCATTCAATAAAATGCTACAAATAAAGACTTACCGTTTGCCGAGTCATAATGTACTGTTTTCTTACGTAACGTAAAGGGTGTGTTTGCGGAAGGCTGGCGAGCTACGCGCAAGCATTTTGGAATATGGTCTGCTAGAGAAAGGCGTGCGAGTAGAGCGTTAAAAAAAATGCTATATCGATGGAGTGAGCAATGAGCATACGCCAAATACAATAGAAATCTATAGAATACAATATCCGCTCGCCAACAAATTTTCAAATAAATTTTTGACATTATAACGTTTTATAAATTGGAAAACGCCAGCTGCACGCACAAAATTGTGTTGCGTTCCACCTGAGCCGAGCGTGCAAGCGAGAGCGCGCGTAGAGAAGCACGATCGGCTTAATACGGAAACATACTATCGGACGCGGCTGACGGACGCGACTGACAGCCGCGACTTAGCAATGTGCACAGTCTTAAAACATCCGGTGTGCCATATCGCTCTTGGACCTCCGAACGCTCAAGGTCGTCCGAAGGTGACGTCCGCGACTTATGTCCGATAGTGTGCACGGCTCAGTGTACTTTCATAGTCTAGATACCTATCGCGACTGTCAGTCGCGTCCGTAAGCCGCGTCCGATAGTATGTTTCCAGCTTTATGCGGTCGGCTTGTTTCAGTTGTTGATTCAACAATGTTTTCTTATTACGTTGTCACCTAAAATAATCGTCTGTAAGCCGACTTTACAGACAACCAATTTTTTATTTGATATTTTAATTGACCGAGTGAACGAAGTGAAAAGAATCTCATTTTTGACTCGACAATTTTGCTTTCCTCTGTCTGGTAGTTGATTCTCTTCTACAGATCGCATTTTTAAACGAATCTTGACGAAACTTGGTACATAAACGATTTATATATTTGTGGATTTTTTGATGTCGTCGATTTTTGATTGTAGGTACTTTTTATCCAAGAAATTGGCTGTAGCGCTGTTTATCAGCCTATTTCGATAATATTTGGCAGAACCTTTTATTGTATACATCGTAAAAAAAGTTTTGCGAGTAGGTATGAATGAAATCTGTCAAAACTAAGTCGAGATACCAAGCCTAAGACTAAGTCGAGATAACATTCAATTAAACTTATAAACAAATATCAAAAAAATGCAGTATGTGCATTAACGACACACGATCTGTATACACCCTAATAAAAACAATCATCAACCGATAAATACTTTACTAAAGTTCGATTATGTATTGCTCTTTTGACACCAAAAAATGTAAAGTATGTCCAATATGTAGGTGAAGACTACTCATCTCGTAGTGTGGCTTCACGATTACCTAATAGGTATTAATGCGAAAGCTAGTACAGTTTGTGCAAAAAGAGTAGCGTCGCCGCGTCGTAGGTGAGGTCGCCCGTGTGCCATTTTACAAAATATTTTGTCACGTTGACAACACTGCTCTGTCATTTCTAGTACAACCAAAATCAGTAGACACAATTGGTATACACTAATTCTGTTTTCATCAGTAGACTCGCGTTTACAGTTTTAAGTAGTCGGCACCTGCTGATTAAAATCTTATTGTCAGTTCACCGTAACGCCATGACGGATCTCTTATAGCACAAATTCTAGTTATGTTTGTTTGTTACCTTTAAGGTACCTACAAGTCTTGAATATTGATTTAATAAAAGCAAGCTATGAGCAAAACAGGAAAATATCTACAAAAAATAAAAAATAAGTGGGCTAAGAAGATCTTAGAAGATATTATATTTTTCAATTTTATTAAAAAGAAGCGGATATAATTAGTAAAGGAATATTGTAGTCATCGCTATAATCAATTAGACCTTCAGGTCTAGAGATAATCCAAATGCTCAAGCCCACTACCAGTTGGCAGCGTGCTCAGCATGCTAACCTGGGCAGTGGTTAGGTATATATTTGGGCCGTTTGGAGTTGAAACATTGGGTCCGTGGGGGCCGGGAGCTCATTTTGTTTTCAAAAGAGTCTTTCTGAGCGTCTGGTGGACGCGACGCGTGACCATAATGCTTGTGTTTATTTGGCTCAACGCAAAAGCATTACCATTCATTGCGTGGCAATGCTGGTAGCATTGCCACTACTACTACATAACATGCATTATGTAGTAGTAGTTTATGTAGTTTTAGATTATTTAAGTCTTGTATTTGGTGGTAGTTAATAAATTCACTTAGCCTATAAAAAAATCAATTCTTATTGTGATAACGAACTTACCATTGCAAAAAATATCTGAAACATAAATGACATACATAACATGTTTACTACTTTTTCTTACTTTTTAGAATTACGAGTACGTCGGCAAACATAAAATAATTGTAAAATAGTATCATGTTATTTATGAATATCACAAAGAATGTTATTATATCTAAGTGTATTGAAGTGTTTAACTTTGAAGCGTTATAATAAAGGAACATCGTTTTTCGGAGAATGTCTCAAGAACCAAGTGATTCCTGGAAATAGGAATATTTTTTGCTTCACAGCTTAGAAAGCTTTCGTATTTTCTGAGCAGGCGTTTGATATTATGTAGTCGATTATGCGACAGACGGCGAGACAGTCCGGAACTGAGCAAACCTGTTGATGATCGTTCGTGCCAGGGGCTCTCAACATGTGGGCGGTAAAGCAAGTTCGTATAGGCCGGATGGCTAGTCCTGGTATCAGAGTTTTTAAGCCGTTTGAAGGCCTCTGACATGACTTAACGGGCATAGCAACAGGGATCTACAATTTAACGTGTCATACGGTAGCGCTCAGTTGTAAGTTCCCGCGGTTTCCCATCCGAAGACTGACCGTGCTGAACGTTGCTTGGTTCTTCGATGATCGCTAACGAAAACCTTGTCAAACTACGCTATGAGCGTACTTATATTATACTGAATAGGTACACTATGAGCGTTACAGCGTGGGTTAAAACGCCTTTGAACTTTCAGAGCACTTAGAACTTAACTTTCTTTATGAAATTATACCTAAGTGAAAATAACAGTAGTTTCTATATGGCTTCATACGTTTTTGTAAATTGCCTATTATTTTAAATATCTGCCGGGAATAAAGCCTGGGACCCTCTTCATAAAAATTATAGGTACTGCAAACCTCCAGAAATTCGTCAAGATGACAAAGAATGCTTTTGGGTTGATTGGAAAAATTTGTGAAATAAATACAATAAAAATAGTCTTCACTACATACTATATAGCAAAACCGCTATTTTTGTGTGTCTGTCTATGTATCAGCGTATATCTTCCAAACTAGGCAACAGATTGCAATGCGGTTTTTACTCTCTTTATCTTTTAGAATATTTCTTTTGGAAGGTTTAGGAATAGCTATAACTCATCAATAAGCCAGGACGGGCAGCTAGTTTGATAAACAAGTTCGTATATAGGTAGGTAGCCTTGGTATCAAAGTTTAAAAGCTGCCTGCTTCTTATGATGTAGATTGTAGACATATGTTCTGTTCACTGAACACAAATAATAAAAAATAAAGAGTAAATAAAAAATCAAGAGGGAACGTCGTTGTACAGTTAAGTGAGGCCGGTTTTTTATACCTATATGTGTGGGTGCGTCGCTGTTGCGCCGCCATAGTTCGACTGACATGACAAGCCAAGGCGTAATTCCCTTGTACGTTGATGTGTGTGTAATTGTCTGTACACGGCGAGGCGTAGTTTTGGTCGGCCTCACTTGTTTGTTCACAACATTCTGTCTTTATTTTTTTATTTGATCTAATTGTTCAGTTATGCTATTCTGATAAACTGTTTACTTATCGAAGAATAAAAATATTGGAGAGCTCCATAGGAAGCGATGGGAAACAAAAGTTTGAGAACCAATGGCTTATAACATACCGTAGTAAGATATCATTACATATTGCAACATCACATCTTTCTCCTGGTGCGGGCTGAATGGCCTAGAGTAGTCCGATTTGACCTCCAGTGTACGAGGTGTTGAAGTGCAAGAAATCACAGATACATCTCATACTTTTTGCTGTTTTTTTGTTTCGCCACTTTTACTATGAGACCAACCCTAAAATAAAACCTGCTTTCCATAAATTGCAATTTAAAAAAATATCTCGTTATGATTGATACATAAAAGTCTGCTGTTTACATAAAAGTCAAGTAAGGTACAAAGAATTACGGGTCGTTCCTCATTGATAATTTTTTGGATATAGTAGTGGGTTCCAAACTCGGGTAGGCCTATTTTTGGTAACCCGAATGAGACGTTTCATTCCTATACTACTCGTATTACTAATTAAGCATTTTCATTTTATTGAAAGTCAATGATTTTTTCTATGGATATTTTGCTATTCGGGTTAGTTTCATAGTAAACGTTGTTCATAATGATAATTTATTATTAATCTAAACACATACGTAAAATTGGAGTGTCTGTTTGTAATATTGAAATAACCGTTTTTTACTACATGAATAATTGCATTTGAATATATATACGATACATACACCAAAATAACATTTTTTACAATTTTTGTTTATCGGTCTGTTTGTTCCGGTTAAACTCTGACTGCCTCGGTCGCTCAGTGGTTAGTGCCCTAACTTCTGGATCAAAGAGGCGTGGGTTCGATCCCCACACAGGGCAAATATTTATGTGATGAATATAAGTGTTTGCTCTGTGTCTGGGTGTTATTTAGTTACCATCTATATAAGTATGTATTTAAAAATAAGTATAAGTGGTATATCTGTCTCTGGCAGCCATATCACACAAGCTTTGTTTAGTTTGGGGCCGTGTGTCCCTAAAATATTCTAAAAACAAAAAAAAAATCTCTGAAATGGCTGAAATAGGCAACGTTAATCGACTGTCAGGCGGGACGAAGTTCGCCGGGTCAGTATAAATAAAAATACATCAGATGTTACTTGGGCCACAAGTACAAATTCACAGAACTTACAGGACAATAATTTGTATATGTACTTGTACGCGATGAATGCACGGCATTGAACCTCTAGAGTCTAGAGCTTATAATACCGCTTCGTATTTCGATTTTATTGAGAGCATTGACCTTTTACCACGGTAATGGTATCTATGCAGTATTTCGTCTTCATACAAATAGTCAGAACGCGAATCATACCTACGCGCCTCGGAGTTCGGTACACAACAGTTGCAGGGGCGTGCCGCCGCGCCATAATGACGTACGAACGTACGGGCGAGCAGCCCTAGCACGTAGCACGTATTGCGTACTGCGTGGCCACGCGGGGCTGCAGATATTTATTTCAAGGACAAGGGCGAGTCGCATTACTGCATAGATGCCATAACCGTACTGATCACGCGATATAGACTTCAGTTAAACTTCGCTCGTTTCGTTGATGTGTTTCAGCCATAGGACGTCAACTGCTAGACATAGGCCTCACCTATTTCCAAATATTAGTTGAAAGCGGCTTGCATCCAGCACGATTCTTTTATGAGACCAACAGTTAACGATGAGGGTGAATATCATATGCTACGCTTGCCGTTACGTAGCTTCCACTCAAGAACTTTTCCATACCGTACCTTTACTTTGCCGTGCTTTTACTGATCGTGACGTGGAGCTTAATTGAACTTTTCATTCGTTTCAGCCACAGGACGTCAACTGCTAGACATAGGCCTCAGATGGAAGCGGCTTGCATTCAGCACGATTCTGCTGTTTAACGAGGCATCAGTCCACGAAGTGTGTCTACGTCATATACTGCGCTTGCCAATACATAACTTCCACTCGAGAACTTTCAACTTTTCGAACTCATTGGTAATAGACCTCCGTGCTATGTGCTCTGCCTACTGCCATTTCAACTAGCCAATCCACTGGGCAATATACGTAGTACTCGATAAGTATGTAGCAGTTTTACTCAATATGTGGGGGTCCGAGGTTACACAGTGAACCGATCTCGAAAAACTCAAGATTTCCGATTCGTACCGCCAGGGAATGGAACAGTCTGCCGGCTTTCCTGTTTCCTAAGAGATATAATCTACAGCTTTTCAAAGTCAGAGTGAATAGGTATCTTCTAAGTCTACGTGCTTCATCTTCGACCTCAACGTCGCTTACCATCAGGCGAGTTGGTGGTCAAGCGCAGAAATATTCGCGACTAAAAAATGCTTGTATCACAAATTCACAATTACGCCCTAGAATGCCCATTGCTGATGAATTTGCGGTTACCTCGTATAGTTCTTATAGATGTAACAAAAATGAGTTCCACTTAAAACATGGTTAGATCACTTGGACCCTGAACTGCAATTTTTCTTGCATCATCTATTACATAAAAGGTTATTGTCCTTACAAAGGCGAGTTTAATGAGCATGTATTTGTGTAACATTGGTCTACCTAGCCAGTATGGCTGTTAAATAACATGACGATTCTAATTTTAAAATTTATTTTTACCCGACTGCCAAGGAAGGGTTATGTCTTTCACGCGTACCTTGTGTATATGTATAATTGTAAATTATTTAAAGCTAGCTTTTGAACGCGGTTTCGCCCGTGTGGCATTTTAATTTTGGGAACATTTTATTTCTCTGTGATAAAATAGTAGATTGTATCATAAGGGAGCAAAATAATATTTTCACGGCGAGGGCGCTTTTTTTAATCCTGAACGTAGCGAGGGATTCAAAATACGTAGCCCGAGCCAAAAATATATTTTGCGCCCGAGTGGTACACTCTACTTTTCATCACCTCTATGAGAAAACAAAAGGCGCCTCATATTTTACTATATTATTATTTAATAAAACGTAGAGTAACAACTAAATTGATATTAAATGGTATCTAATAATAAAACAAATAAAACTTATATTTACATTCTTTTCATTCATTTTCTTGACGCTGAACACTAACATTACAAATACTTCCAAATTCAAAAAGTGCGCGGCAAAGATCATTCCGTCGCACTTATTTGTTCCAAATTCAAAAAGTGCGCGGCAAAGATAATTCCATCGCACTTATAAAGTTCCTTATAGAAAATACCTCCTTGGCGCACTTAAAGGCGAACCAAGTACCTAGTCCTTTTCGAATAGATGTGATGAAAAGTAGTTGATGTTACTTTCCGTCTTCCAAACTATGTCCATGACAAAAATTAAATTCAAGTTCAATGCCGTTGCTGCGTAAAAGAGGAACAAACCAACAAACACACTTTCAGATTTATAATATTAGTAAGGAAGTAAGGATAAAATATAAATTTATTTTACCAACTAAAGTTCTTATTATACCATAATTATTTTCTAACTTCTCGAGAGTAGGATGTGTAGGTGTTGCCAGACGAAAAATCGATATCATTCTCTCAAGCCGTACGTCTGTATTAAACAAGTAGGTATAAGAAATTAACAGTTTCTTTTTTTCTTGAGAAACAAAGAATCTTCTTTGTTTCATCTTGATCTTTTCAAGGTCTGAGTGAAGCTTCATCTTGGATTTTGTCGACGCTTACTACGAGCCGCTACTGCGGGTTAGTGGAGGCGAGATTGTAGCCAGGTGCGGCCCACGTCATAATGTCCATCCATCCATCAGCCATAGGACAGAAAGACAATACTTTTTATTTAAAGCTTGGCTTCCTCAATACGTTGAAGAAAAGGTTTTTCAATTCGGGACAGCTTCATATCTAACACCAAGCTCAAGTCCGATCGTGTTTGGAGTACTACAGCCACCTTTTTGATGGATCAGCAAAATACCAGCTCCAAGCTTTAGATTCGATTAAACGTCGTGCCGTACGAATAACGGGGATAGTAAGCTTGTAGCTTCCAAACTGAAAAGCCTAGAACACAGGCGTAAAGTAGCGTGTTTGGCAATTTTTCTATAGACTCCATTTCGGTAAGTGTGCGCTCGATCTCCACGACCTGATTCCTTCATTTCCTTTTCACAACAGAGCAAGCCGGAAGTCGTATAAATATCATCCCTACATAGTCGACGTACCAGTTGCTCGTACTAAGCGATTCGCTTCTTCCTTTATTATGCGTACCGCCAGGGATTGGAATGCCCTGCCAATTGCAATTGTCATTGTTTTCTGACAATTACAATTTGGATATGTTCAAGTCAAGAGTGAATAGGTATCTTCTAGGTCTACATACTCCATCTTTGGCTATAACTTCGCTTTCCATTAGGCGAGTTAGTGGCCAAATGTAGACCTATCCTACATAAAAAAATAATAATTACAATTTAAAAATAAACATTATTTACACATTTGTGACAAAAAATATGATTATAAAGTGGAGGCCTTATCACCCATTGGCGATTTCTTCCAGGCAACCTTGAACGATGTCCAAGGACGTCCACTGCTGGGTGTTATTTAGGTATTATCTATATAAGTATGTATTTAAAAATATGTATACGTAGTGTATCAGTCTGTGGCAGCCATATCACAAGCTTTGCTTAGTTTGGGTTCAGAGACCGTGTGTAAAATGTCCCCTAATATTTATTTATTTATTATTTATTGCTGGATATAGCATTCCCTATGGATCTCCAATAAGACTGATTGAAAGCAGCTTGCAACCAGCGTGATCTTGTGGTCTCAATGAGGTCATCCGTCCACCTGGTGGAAGGCCGTCCTAAGCTGCACTTGCCGGTACATGGTCTCCACTCGAGAACTTTTCGATCCGACCGATTATGACCGATGTCATAAGTCCACTGGCATTTCCACTTGCCAATCCACTGCTATGTTGGTAACTTAGGTTCTTCTAAGGAGCCTCCTCATTTCTATTTTTTTTGTTTACGCTGTAACTAAAAATTTCATTCGGAGAAATGTACCTACGTAGCGCTTTTTCCCGCCGAATTAACCTACAAATTGACTAATGTGTGAAAAATGTATTTTTCTAATATTTCTGACATTCAGATGTTATTTGTTTAAGTTGACGGGTAAGTGGTACTGAGAAAATACTTCTCAGCATTGCCAAGTTGAAATGTCAATATGTACCTACATAATATAAGTTACGAGAAGTTCTAAAAATAGTCTAATGTTTACCTGGTGAGATTTAACTAAAATAATATAGTAATTTTTTTATCCTGTGCTGTCCCACAGCTGGGCAAAAGTATCTCCCCCAATTCCTTTTACTCCTTTCTGTTCCCCATCCAGTCCTTTTTAAACCTGTTGATTTTGTCGCCCCTATCGCGTTGGAGGACGACCTCGGTGTCGACTCGACAGAAGCACTCACTCCGTTGAGACCGTTGAACGTTTCCCACCTGTCTCGCCCACTCCCATTTGAGCTTTGCAGCTTTAAGTCTTCTACGCAGCAAGAAAGAGAAGATACGGCTTATTTTTCTGCATGAATATACCTAGTTTGAAGGTCAGAGAAAGTCACTTTTTATCTCAGAAAATTAAAAGGTTGCTATGAAATAACACAAACACCAAGTATCACGCGAACTTAGCCGCAAGCGAAGGTATTACATAAACCTATCAATTCATTGGCTCTAATTCCTACGATTTGACTGGCTTATAAGTTTTGACGGCTATATAAGAGAATGATCTTCAAATCCATCACTTTAAATCCACCAATACCAGCGGATATACTCATATAATTAACATCAAATATCTAATAAATCACAGTTGTTAATTAATTAGCAGGTAGGTAATTAGTGTGACGAACAATCTCGAGAATTGAAAAAAACATTATGTTTTGTAAGTCAAATAAGACGACGTAAGAATATATGGATTCGTTTGATCCCCAAATTCCAAGATGATATATCAAACCAATTTTAATGAGAATACCTTAAAATACAGCTTAGGACGCCTTCCACCAGGTGGACGGATGACCTCTTCGAGATAAGTAAGTAGGATTTGAGCCGTTTTAATTATAAGTACCGGTCTATTATAAGCACTTAATTATAAGTAGATCTATATTAGATCTCCAAAAAGACCGGTACTTATCCTACGGTGTTTTTGGAGATCTAGAGATCTCTACGTCTACTCTGAAATTAGACTTCCCCTTAAGGAAGGCCTAATTTCAAAGTGGACGTCTTATGGCTGAAACGACGACAAAGTAAATACCTAGGTAGTTTATTCAACTCAATTACATGATATGAATCGTTTAATTTATATAGATCAGTGATCTGAAAAATAGCTGTTACTTACGTCTGTAGACACTGAAATAGAAATAAGCGTGAAGTAGGAATGAAATAACAACAAAGTTGATCGAACGCTCAGACTGGAGCTAATGGCGAGCTGATATTATCGCCATCTTCAGCATTGGTATGGCCACTTTATGTGTACACATTTCTTTTTTAAAGCTTACTCTATGGCTCTATCATATAATAATGATTTATTTCAACAAAACTCAAATAACTTTTTGTAAAATATTACAAACCTAAAATTAGTTAAATTAACCTTCCTACTTAAAGTGAAAAACACTTAAATGTATACTAAAAAGAAAACAAATCTAAGAGCCCCGTGGCAGAGGGTAACGTGGCCGTGGTAAGAATGCTGTCGGCATTGCCTCGCTGAATCGCAATACTGAAATTTGGCCAAAGACAGAATTTTGGTCATGTCACCTCTACCAAAAACCTGTCTCTACTTTTATGTGTATGCTTCTTTTACGTATAATTATGACTTATTAGGGTCTGTATCTAGGACTTACGAAGCTGCATTAGTGTAATAAGTCGAGTTGGCCCAGTAGACGACGCGATGCTTGCTTTAGAATCGTACGTAGTACATGGCGTGGCCGCGTGGGTTCAAATCCCGTACCAACGAGTGACTTTTTCGTAAAGAAAAACATCCCAAGGAAACCTTCATACTAGTGTATACGTCTGTAGAAGAAATTCAATGGCGTATGAGGATCTACCAACCCACACTGTGCTCAAGGCACACAAATCAAACGCTATTCAAGAGTATGCCTACTCGTACATACAACAGTGTACTTTTATAAAGGTACTGGTACTATACGAGTACAATGCGTATTATGACATAATTTTAATAATTATCAGTTGCTCCTGCATTGATTAAAAAAAATACTGTAAATACTACTACATAGATAGTTGTTTTGCAAAGTGCAAGCAACCTACCTACTTACTCATCGTTATGAACCACTTTTTTTAATCTGAATAGGTTTGCGTTTGACTACATACTGTTACTGTTGAGCTGATGTGCGGTCTAGGGTGTAGCATGCTTACCTACAAGATACCTATTTACTCGGGATTTGAAGACACCCACGTTTTACTTTAGCGGGAAGACAGTCCCAGGCAAAGCGTTCCACATTCTGGCTGTTCAAATGAGGAATGAGGATTCGAAACCAAGGATCTAACGCGCGGAATGTTACTGTTACGGTAGACTAACCATATAATCACGAAAAAAACAGTTTTTCAAACAATTTTTCGAGTTTTATTTTGAACAGCTGATTTATTCCCCTGCACTTTGCATACCTTGTAGATAGGTGTACCTACTTATATGTCGACACTGCACTCATCACGTAGGATTGCATCGCACTGGCCATTTTGACCAACACCACTCGTTTTGAATAGGAAATTGGTGCTTAGGCCAAAGAAGAAGTGATATTACAGTTTTATGCTCTCATTGCACATTTACATGTAAGCCCGCACTTACTCTATGCATTGAGCAATAAAGTTAATGTTTGTTTGTTTCTCAATAAAATGACTGGTTGGGAAGCTGCCCGTCTCGGCTAGGCCCTGCTACGAATAGACCAGATCGTCAGATAGATTATCAAAACATATATATCATTTATGAAAATTAATAAAATCGAAACAGGAATTTTACATTTCCGACTTTGTAAACTAAACTTTTGTATATTAGACAAAAAATGATAAAGATAAAGCACTTTAAAGTTCCACATAAGGACACAACTAGACTATCTATCAGCCTATTTAATAGTCTACTGCAGGACGTAGGCCTACCCACAGAGGGTGTTTGGACCATATCCACCAAGCTGGCCCAGTGCGGGTTGGTGGATTCACATACACCATCGAATTTCTTATACGGACATACCTCACTATGTTTTCCTTCACCGAAAAGCCCATGGTGTTAAAACTAGACTACAAAAGTATAAACTTAAGTCAGAGAAGTGACCTCACGAGCGGGCAATCCCGAACTTTGACAAGGTTTATCTCTTTCATTTATTGTTTGATTGACAAAAAAATACGTGTAACGTGTGTATTGATAATCTGACTATAACTCTATAAAATTTAACTTGATCTCTGTGACAGTGACATATTGACATATTTAGAGTTGAGATATTGGTGGAAAAAATTGATTTTCAAACAATGTTGTAATGAAATCGAATGAGTAGTTGAAGGTGAGAAATCGGATTTTATTTACTTACTATTATTTAAGATCAAGTATGTACACATGTAAATAATGTTATGATATTAATTAAATATGTACTCATAATAATGTAATGATAGTATTTATCGACGTTTTTCACTATTATCGATGCTAATGTAACATATAATTGGGTTTAATTCAATTACACATGTAAAAAATGTTATGATATTAAAATATACAATTAAATTAATGATAAATTAAGTTTTATTTAAAATATCGTCAATATAAACTATCGATATTTTAATTAAAACTCTATCTAAAACTCTGTGGTCACGATCATTCGTCGCCCATCACTAATCGGCATGCCCATAAAGTATGACATTGACAGGTACTGTCTGTACTATTAAAAAATTCAGGACTTCATAGGCGTGATTTTTCTGACAGCTGTCGCAGAGATCATGTTAAATTTTATAGAGTATAACAAACTAATTATAATATTGATTTTTACCCAGTCGTCATACCTATTATAGCTGTAAACTTTCGGAAGATATTTTCTAAAAGATATTGAAAACGGCATTGCAATTTGTTGTGTAGTTTAGAAGATGTAATCCAATACACAGACAGCTGCACAAAAAGGTGACTCCGCTATACAATTATGTAGTGATGATATCTGAAGAAATTATAATTTATTCTCACTTATTACATACTTGAGACACTTATAACCTAGCGTTCTAGCCTAATCTCATCATCATCATCACAACCAGCAATTTGAGATTCACGGCTGGACATAGGCCTTATGGGTTTCCAGTAAGATAGATGGAAGCGGCTTACATCCAGCGTGTTGCTGTCATCGTCTTGATTATATCATCAGTTTACCTTGTGAAGATCCGGGCTAGCATACCGAAATAATTCTATGGACGTGTCAGAACGAGACAAAGTTATGGCGAAGTATATATCGGTCACTTTTTCTCACCTCGACAAAACTTTTTTTCGTGATCGTGTGCTAAGCTAGCTGGGCTGTCCTTAGCGGTACGTGGTCTTCATGTGAGAACTGGCCCCATCGCATCGGTGATCTGTTCTGGCCACTATGTGTCCACTTGGCTTGAATGAAAATTCAACTTATTAATCAGCTGCCAACTATTACATAACTAAAAAAACATAGAAATTCAATTCTTAACTACCTTATACCTATATAAATATATCCTACCTATATACAAAAAAAAGGCTAAAAATCGAAACAAATTCTGTGTCCGTGTGGTAGGGTGCCAAGAACGCTGGCTGCATTCCCACGCTGAATGGTTAAAGAGATTATCTGTGCGAGGAATGAGCCAGCTCTCTTGTCACCAGCAGCGTCAACAAGCTTTGGCGAAATTGTCTTGAAGAGTTGTCTGTAGGTTTATTTTAAGCAAATGCAGGTCGTGTATAAATTAAATAAAATTAAATAATTATTTGATTGAATAATCTATTCAACATTTAGCTGTTCTTTGCAAAAAACATTAATTAGTTTACTTTAAATTAATTATATAACAATAAAGTTATCATTGTAAAATGTGACGGATGCTATTATATAGGACTTTATTGTCACGTAATTAATTCGTGTAGTCTAGAGAAACACACAGTATAACAAAACAGTAACATTTCAAAAATATTGCATTAATTTGTTACAACATTTTTGTTTTAAAGCATATAAGTACTTCATTAATTTATTTACACGCCCCATAAAGCTACATTACCGTTTCATAAAGTAGCGGGTATAATTTCATTATCGCCTCCCACTTACGAGACAGTTGCTTTTTTTAATGTTTTTGATGCAATCCATCAAACCCATCGGCTTGAAATTTATTTCATTTTACGAGTAATGACTAAAACGGAACGGCGCGGAGCGAATATAGAGTATAAATGGCATACTTATCGGAGAGCGAAGTTTTTGTTTATATTCTACGGCAAAGCTCTAGTTTGCTAGGATAGTGTGTTTTGACTGCTTCGGTGCCCAGGGATTAGACATCCTGGCTCCTAGGCCAAAGAGTCGTGGGTTCGATTCCCACCCAGGGCAAGCAAGTATGTGATGAACATAGGTATTTGCACTGTGTCTGGATTTTAAATATTATCGATTGAGTAATTTATTAAGAATATGTATATAAGGTAATCAATCTCTAGCTACCATATCACAAGCTTTGCTTAGTTTAAGGCCAAACAACGTGTGTAAAATGCCCCCTAACATTAGTAATATATTGGCAACATACTATTGGCAAAATTGTCTCATTACGGATTAAGACAAGAAGCTCTACTAATATTAAAGTCATACCTTTCTGCTAGAACTATGAGCGTTAGTATTGATGGGGTTATGTCTGATGCCTTGGGTGTAGATGTGGGTGTGCCTCAGGGGTCGATACTGGGTCCGTTCCTGTTCTTGGTTTATGTCAATGACCTTCCTTTCTTATTACAGAAGTTTTCCAAGACCGTGTTGTTCGCCGACGATACATCGTTGTTGTTCGATATGGAAAGGAAAGCAACTAATACTGATAATATCAATCTAGCTCTAAAACACGCGCATAACTGGTTTAGTCTAAATAATCTTTCACTTAATGCGAAAAAAACAAACTGTATACATTTTTATCTTGCAAAGAATAGAGTTTTGTCTGGCATAAATATTGATAACAGCTTATTGGACTTTGCTGCTACTGCTAAGTTTCTAGGCTTAAGGATAGATAGTAAGCTTCAATGGGGGCCACATATAAAAGAACTCTCAGGCAAACTTAGTTCAGCTGCTTATGCAATTCGTAAAATAAGAGGCCTTACTGATGTTGACACTGCTAGAACTGTATACTTTAGCTATTTTCATTGTTTGATGACGTATGGAATTTTGCTTTGGGGAAATGCCGCGGATGCTGTTAAAACTATTTTTGTGTTGCAAAAGAGGGCCATTCGATACATTTACAGGCTTCGGCCCAGGGACTCTTTGAGGCTACTCTTTAAATCAATAAACCTTTTGACCATGCCATGCCAGTATATTCTTGATAATATTATGTATGCTCGGAAAAATTGTATTAATTATTAAAAAAAAATGTGATACTCATTAATATAATACGAGAAATAAATTGAAATTTGTAATACCAAAGACTAGGTTAAGTAAGATAGACAAATCTTTCCAAAATAATTGTGTACGTTTTTACAATCTTTTACCTGTAAGTTTGACAAGTTTAAATGACAATCACTTTAAATAATAATAATAATAATATAGCCTTTATTTCCCAATATTCACACTAATTTACAAAGTTTTAAAACATTTCTAATACATAATAAACATATTAACAAAACAATATTAAAATAGTGTTAATTTTTTTTTATAGATATGTATACAAATAATATTAGTATTGGGTCACCCATTTTTGGATGTAGGCCTCCTCCATTATTTTCCAGCTTTCTCTATCATTAGCCTGACGGGTCCAGGCTGGTCCGGCCATCTGGCAGATGTCGTCGCTCCAGCGCCGTCGAGGACGTCCTCGAGGGCGTTTACCATCATACGGATGCCAGTGTAGTATTCTCTCGCTCCATCTATTGTCCTGAGACCTCGCAGCGTGGCCAGCCCAACGCCACTTCAATCTGCATGCCAGTTCGACGGCATCAGTCACGTTTGTGATATTTCTAATGTACGTGTGCCGTTTTTTATCTTTCAGCTTTATTCCTAGCATACTTCTTTCGGTGGCTCTTTGAAATACATTGATTTTTTGCACTACGTCTTTTGTAAACGTCCAAGTTTGGCAGCCGTACAGTAGCGTTGGTAAAACGACTGTATCCATTGCTTTCCTCTTTAAGTGCACGGGTATTTTTCCTTTAAATATTTCTTTTAGCGACCAGTACTTGTTCCATGCTCTTTTAATTCGTCGCTCTACTTCAGATGAGGTTTGTTTACCGAATGTTATGCTTTGTCCTAGGTAAATATATTCTTCTACATAGCCAATATTATGAAGCTCAGTTTTAATTGGTACTCTACTGCTATTTGTCATGGCAAACGTTTTGTTTGTATTCATTTGCAGCCCACATTTCCTGCTCTCCTTGTCTAGAGAGTTTAACATAAATTCCAGGTCTTTGTGGTTATCTGATATCAGAACAATATCGTCAGCAAACCGTAAGTTGTTAAGATATTCTCCATTTATATTTACACCTTTTTTTTTCCAGTTTAGTTGTCTGAAGACGTGTTCTAGTAGAGCAGTAAACAAATTGGCCGAAATTGGGTCACCTTGTCTTATTCCTTTTTGTATCTGAAATGGTTCTCCTTTGCCTTCTAGTTTTATTACGGCATTATTGTTCCTATAAATTTCTTTTAAAATCTCTATGTATCTAGTATCCACTCCCTGCTCTTTTAAAGCTAACCATAGAGGATCGTGTCGTATGGAATCAAACGCTTTGCGGTAATCTATAAACACAACATAGAGTTCTTTTCCATATTCCGTTTGTTTTTCAATAAGTTGTGTCAATGTGAAGATATGGTCTATAGTAGAGTAAGAGCGTCTGAAGCCGGCTTGTTCTCTTGGTTGGTTACTATCTAGTATTTTTGACATTCTTTTAAGAAGCATCGTAGCAAAAACTTTGTATACAGTTTGCTGTAGACAAATTGGTCTATAGTTTCCCAAGTCTAATGGATCACCTTTTTTATACAGTAGAGTAATTATGGATGTTCCCCAATCTTGTGGTATTTTCTTTAGGGTTATTATGTCATTAAAAAGGTGTGTTAGTACAGGTACAACCGGTTCAATAATTGCTTTTAGAACATCATTTGTTATTCCGTCATCCCCGGGACTCTTAGACAATTTTAAATGTTGGATTGCATTCTTGACTTCGCTTTCTAAGAATAGTGGTATATCATTGCCAATTTCAGATGTCGTGTCACGTTGTTGTTGCGTTATGCATGATGTGTATTCAGTCTTATCGTTTTCATATAGTTTGGTATAGTATTCTGTAGCAGTCTCAACAAGTTTTCTTCTATTTGTCAATATTTTGTTGTTTTTGCTTTTTAAGGACATAATCCAGGACTTAGTATTGTTTAATCTTAATGTTGCTCCTTTGACAGAAGATCTCTTGTCCAATTCTTCCTCTATTATCTTGTATCTATATGTTTTATATTCTCGATCTATTTGTTTCCTTACAAGTTTATAGAGCGCACTGAGCTGGTTTTTTTCCGAGCGGGTTTTATTTTCTTTATGTTTTAGTCGAGTTCTTTCATCGATGAGTTTCTCTACGTAGGCAGATAGAGGCATTTTATCTCTACTGTTTCTTTTTGGTAATTCTTTAACTGATTTAGTTATGGTTTTTATTAACTCGCCATAGGCTGATTCCATGTCATGCAGTTGGATTTTGGATATATTATCTGCAAATATGCTTTCTAAAGACTCTAACTCCAATTGGTTTAATTTTGATATTTTACTCTTGTAGTCTCTCCGTGACTTCTTGACGTTATTTTCAAGAGAAAAAATTGTTTTAACCAATCTGTGGTCTGAAGGAAATTTGGTATTTAAAACTGTTACATCTGAAATATTTTGGATATTTTTTGTTAAAATAAAGTCTATTTCATTTTTTACCTTCCCATTCGGTGCCATCCAAGTCCATTTTTGTTTGGGATTTTTCTTAAAATGTGTGTCACGATGAATAGCTGATTTTCGAAACAGAATTTTATCAATATTTCGCCTCTTTCATTTCTGTCTCCGTAACCCCATGGACCCATGACTTTTTTATCTTCTGGGTTAGGTTTTCCAATTTTAGAGTTAAAATCTCCCATCACAAGAGTTTCTTTACCTGTATTTTCCAGAGCAGTCTGTAATAGTTTATAAAATATATCCAAATCTTCTAAGCTTGCTTCCGTAGGAGCATAACATTGTATCAAATTGATAATTTTGCCATTAAATGACATATCTAATCTTATGACTCTATCAGAAAATGTTTTAATATCAATTATGTTCGATTTATAGCGTTTATTTACGAGAAATCCAACGCCATTTCTACCACTTTTTTCGCCATAATATATTAGGATGTAGTTATCATTTTCTAGTATTTCGTTTCCTTCTTTTTTTACTTCTGATAAGCCGATGACGTCCCATTTAAACTTCGTTAGACTGTGCTGTAGTTCTATATGTCTATTTTCATGTACTAGTGATCTGACGTTCCAGGTACAAATATAAATATTGTTATTGTTTTTGGTGGAGGGTTTCGGTCTAATCTCCCGCGGGGACCAGCCGTATTGGGAGATGTTACAATTATTTGTTGATTATTATCGCTTTTATACATTATTGGTTGAGGTGGAGGAGGGGCAAGCGCTAGTTTTTTGAATGAACTTGATCTTCTGCGCTCGTGGAGGCTCTAGTGGCGAGATTCAGCTGGGACGGACGTAAGTAGTTTATTATGTTTTGCGATTTATTTTTCTTCTGTGTGTGGGCAATTTTCGCTTGATTTCCGCTGGCATCTACAGTTGCTGTTGTTTCAGGAGATTGCGATAGGAACCTTTTTTTAGTCGATTTTTCTACTGATGTTTGGTGCGTCACATTGCGTGGTCCTAGTGTCACAATTTTATCGTGGCGTAAAGCAACTTTTTTACCAGATTCCCATTCTTGTTTCAGAACCTCTTGAAGCTCCTTCCTTTTTTGAAGTACAGCAGGAGAATAGTCTTCTTTAATGTAAATTTTCGAAGAATGACAGGTCTGAAGTGTTTTTTTCTTCCTAAGAAGCTCTATTTTTCTTCCTATAGTGGTAAATGTCACTACCACCGGCCTAGTTTTTTCACCTCTCTTGCCTAATCTTGTGATTGCTTCAATTTCATTTTTCTGGCATTGTACTTCCATTTTTTTATTTATTATGTTCAAAATAATGCTTAGTAGGGTGTCATAATTTTTTTCCTTTTCTTCAACACCAAAGAAAACTAAATTTTTCTTTCTTAATTGTTTGTCGAGAAAGTCTAATTGTTTTTGCTGTTGTTCTATTTTATTTTCCAACATATTTGTTTTTAATTCTATGATGCTGAATTTCTCATCTATATTATTATTAATACTTTCCTTTATATTTACTTCCATGTTTTTCATATCTTGTTTTTGCTGCGCTATATCGCTTTGTATAATGAGTAGTGTTTTCATAATCACTTTAAATATTATACAATCAAAAAAAGTTTGTTAAAGAAAGCATATTATACAATTGACGACTTTTTGAAGGATAAACTGGCATGGAAACAAATGACATTGGATAATATTAATTTGTAATTTTGAATTTTGACATGTTTTTAATTTAATTTATTGTAATTTATATTATTTTCTGATCATGATCATGTATATGACGTTCAAAAGTGTACTTCTCTGTACCCACTTGATGAATAAATAAATGAATGAATGAATGAATGAATATTTTATTTATTTTTTGTAGTAATTTATTATTTGTAGGACGTCCACCCACAAGGTGGACGGATGTCCTCAATAAGATCGCAAAATCGCGCTGAATGCAAGCCGCTTCCAATCGGTCTCATTGGAGATCCATAGGGAGACCTATGTCCAGCAGTGGACTCCGTATGGCCGATGGATGGATGGATAGTAGAGGTTACACTGCTATTACTGGTAGGAAAATTGAGCTTTAGCGAATATGGCATTGTGCAATAAGTAGACATTCGCTAGTGCAACCACTCCGCTCCGCGTTGGTGAAATCTGGGGTTGATCTCGAAATTAACGCGGGTGCTTCTCAACGACGCACATAAATTAATGAAGATTGGAAAACTTATTTAGCTCGTAAAAAATCTTACACCATTCTCATATTTGCCTGCCTGCTCTCATACTTACCTAACAAAATTTGGAGATAAAAAATCTTTAATCTGATGTTCGTAACGATCAAGTTTCTAACTGGATGGTAGCTTGCATGATTCATAGAATAGTTGTTGTTACAGATTTCCTTGAACACAATTATACTTGTCTTGGTCATAAATTATAAACTGAGTTACTTTACTGGTAACTTATCCACAAATGTAGTACCATCAAGTACCTACCTACGAGTACATGATGTAGCGCTCATAGCGTAGTTTGACTAGGCGTTAGCGATCATCGAAGTTAAGCAACGTTCAGCACGGTCAGTCTTCGGATGGGTGACTGCAAGCGGCATTTAAAACTGAGCACTACCGTGGCTCGAATGACAAGTTAAATCGTAGACCCCGGTTGTTTTACCCGTTTATCTGTGTCATAGGCCTTGAGACGGCTTTAAAACTCTGACGCCAGGGCTGGCCACCCCGGTATAAGAACTTATTTACTAGTACCTAAATGAACAACTTTTACAATGGGACCATCCCTGAAATCACGAAAAAATGCTGTTTCCTACATACAAATAGTCGATATCTTTTCCTACAGAACACCTGATTATAATCAGCTGTTCTGTAGGAAAAGAGTTAAAGTATTATTTCTTGATTTCGCGTTTAGTCCCATAGGCACTGTAGATGTTTATCTTGATTAATTAGGTCATTATTGAGTTTGCTAGTAAGATATCTGTAAAGCTGTATAAATACATGTAATATACCTAGTTGTTTTATCATACGTAGTAGTTAAAATAAGTTGCCTCGCGGCAATGGATAAAGTAGCAATTACTCAGCAAGAAAGTTCAGAAAGACCTGTTACTGTTAAATGCCTACTTGAGAGTAGGAATCATTATTTTCTAATTCTTTCAACTTCTGTAAAACTACAACTAATCTGTGTCTGCCCACTATAACATACCTACCATGATCGAGCTAGGAGCGTGTCAGAAAAAAACATATTCTTTGTATTGAAAAATATAAGAAAGAAAAGAATGTAGACCTGAACAGATATAAAAGCGAATCGCGGGGCAAATCGCCCACGACTCTTTTTGATTGGCATTTTTCGGCCCCGCTCCAAACAATGCAATCCGGGGCGAATCAAAAAGGGTTTTGCTCGATTCGCCCCGCGGTGCCAACCGCTTGCGGGGCGAAACGCCGCAGTACCCAAGCATGACCCGACATGGTCTAGACTTCTTTTTTTTTAAATCACTCGAGATCTGTACCGGCCTTTTTTGAACAGTCCATTGGAGGACATAGGCCTACCCACGAAAGGTGATTGGATATCCACCACGCTGGCCCAGTGCTGGTTGGTGGATTCACAATTCACATACTTTGATTTTTTTCTATGGACGTATACAGGTCGCCTCACAATGTTTTCTTTCACTAAAAAGCCAGAGGTGTGAAATTCCGTTCCAAAGAACTCACAGGTACAGGACCGGGAATAGATCCCACGACCTCACAAAGCTACTACCAGTAGATCACAGTGGCTTCACTCGAGATATTTAGACGATTTTTACGGACTTCAAAAAAGGAGGAGGTACTCTGTGCGTCTGTATAATTTATTTTTCATCACATCTATTCTTAAAGGACTAGTTGGTTGTACCACCACTCGGGCGCAAAATATATTTTTGGCTCGGGCGACGTACTTTGAATCCCTCGCTACGTTCAGGATTCTACTCTAGAATCCCTCACTTCGCTCTGGATTCATAAAAGCGCCCTCGTCTTAAAAATATTTTTTTGCTTTCATATGATACAATGTACTATTATTTGTTAAACAGTGGTTAAAGCTCTCGAAATGTTTCTCGATATTTACGCCAATCGGGAACCGATTTCAAAAAGTCATTTATATTTCGAAAGGGACCGTGGGACCACCCAGTTAAATTTTATCGAAATCGGACGAGCCGTTTCTGATAAATCATAAATAATGTACATGGATGTCACATCGATTCGTGCAAACTATCTGAATTCTATACACGGTGCAAGTCGGTTGTTGCATTTTTGCGTAAAAACATTATTCACCTACCATTTATCTCCGCGAAGTCTGTTGTGAGTGACTCATTATAAAAATCAGGTCGTGCATTATGTATCATTCAGTAATTCTCGTTATGCAACTAGATGAGCAAACAACGTTACGGGCCGGTGATGACGACCCGAGAAAACAATGCTTGGAATTAGCCAATCCATGATTCAAGTACGAGGACATGACGGGGACGGCTGTAGGTCGGCATTAGGGGTTAGAGTAAATTATTATTAAAATATACCGCCTTGCCACAAAAGATTTACACGGTTTAACCACTGTTTAACCGTGCCATTTGTACTATTATATGTCTAAAGAGTGCCTAAACTTTTGTGGTAAGACGGATATTTTTTAAAACAAATTTGAGATCCTGGATATTATGTAGCAGCAGAGTTCTAGTCAAGACAAATAAAACGAGCCCAAACTCGACGGGTTTATCTTGTTTAGTACAGGAATTCCTAAGGCCACCTTCCGACTGCATCATCAAATCAACTCATAGTAACACATTGCATTGTCACGCGATATACACATGCGTGCAAAATTTCAGCTTAATTGGAAACCAGAAAGTTGGTCAAAAACTTGTAAGATTCCATCCGAACTTAATGACATACATTTATAGGTACATCCATTGCAAGTTAAATAAAAGCTTGTAAAAATAATAACACTAGTAGTAAAGTTCCCTGAACAGTAGACCCCGCGAAGTCGCAACACGTGTTATTTTATTTGTAGCATGTACATATAAATAATAAGTAACAACTGCATGTTGGAAGCGCTCATACTTTAATTTTAACTGTATTTGTTTAATTTAATGAGGTTTTCATATTATATTTGCTATCTACAAAAAACAACGAAAACAAAACATAGAAAATGTTTAATTTAAATATACATCAAAACTAGTGTATTTTGTTATGGCAAGTAAACTGAAATCGCGTAAAAGAGATGGAATTTGGCGTAGGAATACATACCTAATCAATAAATTTTAGTAAAGGTATCAAAGATATTGATAACAACTAAAACGCCGTCTGACAGTGCCGGATTAAGCCATCGCGGGGCCTGTAGCAAATTTTGCCAAGGGGCCCCTGGTTTACTTTAGTTTCTCAAACGTAAGGTTAAGGTTAGAGTAAAACTGTTACAAGTCTGGGAGCACGGTAGTGTGGCCCACCGGGCCGGTCCGTGAGTTTAAGGGGCCATGGGCTAATACCACTTAGGAGCCCACCTAATTACTCTAATTATAGGATAGCAAGAAAGAAATAGACAAAATTCTAAATGGAAAACATCGGAGCACGACCGAGATCAAATAAATGGCAATGGCTGCCGAATAATTTCAACTACAATAAATTGTAGGTTCGGAAATTACGTGACCCTGCCGAACATTCTTTAACATTTTGTTAATAAATAGTATTGATTCAAGATTTGAAAGATAGCAAAGAAACAAACAATTCCGAGAAAGCGCGAGCGGAGCGAGCGCGAAAATTTGTTAGTTTCTTCAGAAATTTCAAAAGAAGCACTATTGAATAAGACTTTTCTCCTGCTATTATGCGATAGTGTAGCGAGCGCGAAGAATGATTTTAGTAATTTTAAAATACAGATGAGAAAAGCAGTCCAATCTATTGCCATGCGCGAGCGAAGCGAGCACGAAAAACTTTCACTTTTTTCAGTAATTTTAAATTAAATATGCGCAAAGCAGAGCACTGCTCTGCAAATATGCGCGAGTGCACCGATCTCGACAATATGTCACTTTTTCAGTGATTTCAAAAGAAGTATGAGAAAAGCAGCCTAGCGTATCGCTATTAATCGCTAGCGCAGCGAGCGCAATCAAATTTTAGTTGATTTTTTCAGTAGATTCAAAACTGATAATATAGCAAAGGAAAGCACTCTACTGCTACAAACGCGTGTGTAAACAGAGCCCAAAAATTTGATAGATTTAACAATAATTTCAAAAGAAATATGAGAAGAGCAGTTCACAGTAGTGATAAAGCGCAAGTGCAACGAGTAGGAAAAATATTCGTTTTTTTTTTAGCAACTTCTAAATAAAGAGCAAAGGAGAGTACTGTACTGCAATAATGCATGTATGTATAGAGCGCAAAAGCTTGTCAGTTTTTAGAATAATTTCAAAATCAAAGCAGTAAATATATAGCGGTATTTTCAGGAACTTTAAAATAGATATGAGAATAAAAGAGCAGTGTACTTTTATTAGATGCGAACGCCAAATATTTTTAAATGCGAGAGTAGCAGGCTAGAAAATTCTAATATACCTATGACGTTGATCAGCCATAAAACCATCGCCAGGCAAAAATACCGTCATAGTCCTACAACCCGCCGTTAGAAACGCGCCTTTTGAGCGCTAAAATAGTGAGTTGAAATATTTTTTTTCGATATTTTGTCAGTAAAAGTTAGTTTTGAAAGAGATATCAAGTGTGAGCAAAGAAAATAATTGAAAATTTCAGCAGCGCAAGCGAAGCGAGCGCGAAAAATTTTTCAACAAAGAGGCAATTTTAAGTGAAGAGCAGGAAAATCGACCCTCGAAAGGGGCCCCCTTAAACTCCACAAGCATTTACTTTTTAAATTTTTACGCCTTAAAATATATTTGCGCCTTGGCTGTTTTGCTAACTTCACGTGGGCGTAAGGTAAAGATTTATTCACTGCTCATTATTTCTCTGTAATACAAATAGTTCTAGTAGTAACGAAATAATCAAGCCACATATTATATTAACTAAAGTGTAGAGTTTGTGGAGTAAGGGATTGCAGAGTTAGGCCGTATAGAGTTAGAAGCATAGCTTTACGCCGTTGGAGCGCCCCCCAAGGCGCGGGGCCTGTAGCATTTGCTACTTTTGCTACGTGGCTAATCCGGCACTGCGTCTGAAATCAATAAGAATGGGAGCCAGACGTATTGACTGGAAGCATCGAGATGGTTCTTAACAATAATTCTAGTTCTTATAAATATTCCCTATACAGGATTTAACAGCTATTTTCTTGTTGCATAGAACATTGAGTGTTGAGAAATAACAGGAAAAAAGGTTTTGATTCGTTATTAACTTCATCAAATGAAAAGTTATCGTAACAGTCATAATGTAGTGTGTTACCTTGGTTGCCTGAAAAAAATCGCTTAAAGCGATAAGGCCGCCAATTAGAAATTTATTGTTTTAGTTTTTTCCTTATAATCTATTTTTTATGTAATATGGTTATCTATTAAACTGTTGTTGTTTGTTTGTAGTAAAAAACAATCTTATTTGGCTCAACGTACCTACGTGCAGGTATTAAGCAACAAGGCGCCGGATGACGACAGAATCATATCAGAACTTCTGAAAGCAGGTGAAGCGGGTGTGCGGGGGAACACCGGTACTGAAAGTCCTTCAGAAGCTTTTCAACACCGTCGTTCTCGAAGGCACAACGCCAGTAACATGGGACAGAAGCGTGGTGACTGGTGATGCTGTTCTTCAAAACAGGTGACAACGCCTTGTTGAAAAACTATAGACCTATCTCATTTATGAGCGAACACAGGCTTGATGACTTCCAGTCTTCCGAACAAGCCGGTTTCCGAAAAGGCTATAGCACAATTGTAATAGATCACATACATACGCTGCGGCAGGTTATGTGAACTATGAGAAAGCCTTCGATTCGGTCGAGACATGGGCTATGCTTGAGTCACTCCAGCGATGCCATATTGACTATCGGTATATCGAAGCTCTGAAGTGTTTGATTTATAGGGCCTATTTGGTGATTACGTCAGCAATAGTTATTGATTTCTTTTCGCATATGTGTGTTGAAGTCCTCTAAAGGTTGAATCTATTTTCTTATTTCTAGAATTAAATCTGCTGCTCATGTATCCAAAAAATAAAGAAAAATGTATGGGTAAAAACTTTGCTTACTTTTGCTGACTAGGGGGGAGAGGGGGTACATACTTGTAATAAATTTGCTTACGTTGTTTTTAAACTTTTGCGATTTTGAACACATTATTATCATATACTACGGGACTAATCGCGCACTAAAATTACGAGATAAATAAATACCTCCTCATCCCGACGTTTCGGTCGAGTTGCATCGACCTTGGTAACGGGTAGACACCCTCGGCTGTCTACCATTCTCGGTTCTACCCGTGACCACGGTCGATGCAACTCGACTCGCACTTGGCCGATTATTATGTATCTAGAAGTGGCTAAATTATGTAGTTTTCGCTTAAATATTTTATAGTAAGTATTGTATTTTTTTTTGTAGAAAACATTAACACGAACAACTAATTGAACAATCAATGCAACATTATGTTTAATTTATTAATTATAATTGTTAAACTTGTTTACGACGTTTATTCCGTACAGCAATATTATTATTATTGTACGTGTTTACGACATTTATTTTTGTAAAAATCTTTCCCAGTAATTTTATTTCATCCATTTTTTTTCGCAAAAATAGCATAATTTCAACCGTTTACAGAATTCGAATAGTTCGCACGAATCAATGTGTCATTTACACATAATTGATGATTTTTCAAAAACAACTCAGTTGTTTTTGAAGAAACTTTAAATGAGGATCATGAAAATGGGTTCATAATTGTTGGAGTAAATAACAAACGTTAGAAAAAGCCGACTGCAAAAAATAAGCATCGCACTAAAAATAATTAAAATGGTTGTAATTATTTTTGATTAAATTTAAATACATGACATGTTATAATTATTGTAGGTAATCTTCTTTTAATTTCCTTTATTTTGAAACCATAATCGATAGCTTTGGTTACAAAAAAAAATAAACTAATTACTATTTGGCGGCAAAAATCCACCATTTTGTTTTTGTTTTAAAATACCTAGCGAAGAACACTTGGGTTTTTGAGACAAATCTAAAGATACTTTAACTGTCGAAATCCATTCAGCATTTAGAAAGATACGTGGATATAAAAAAATGCAAACAAATTACGCGCGGAAAACAGTACCTAAGAACCTCCCCTATCTCATTCCCACCTCAGCCCCACCTGAGTACGCCCACCCCGAAGTAATACGGACCCATTGCGAATGATGCCTGCATTGAGTTCATTGTCATTGAACTGACATCAATAGTACATACATGATCTGTTATCGTAATATAGATTGAAACAAAACCGGTTTCCACTCTCTTCCGATCGTATGCATAATACCTACCGATACCAGCTAGCATAGCATACGACAAAAAAGAGTTTTGTTGACGTGTGAAAAAGTGACTGATATATTCTTCACCATAACTCTGATTCGTTCTGACACTTAGAAATAATTATTTCATGGTGCGTATACTAAGCCTGGCAGGTGACGAGTACAACACTCTAAATAGGTACGCAGATAAATTAAAATTTAATTTAAAATTGAAAAATGAGTTCGTATAGATCAAGTGGCCTGACATGGCCTCATATACGGGGCTATCTAGTACTGATGTACTAAGCCGAAAGGGGTGATTCAAGCCATCATTATTATTAGCAGATAACGTTATTCACGTGGTTATTTAGAAAGGGCGTAATAAGCCAAAGGAGGGTGATTCAGTTGGTCCCATAGTAACAGCTGTTCACGATGATGGTCCTAATCACCCTCTTTCAGCTTAGCACACCTTTTATGAATAACCTATGTGGCCATGTCAGATTTTTTACGCAATTTCGTGTGTACAGCGTTTACTATGTGACTAACCCATAATAAACGTTGTACATAATTATCAGTATAGCGATAGAAAGATAATGTAATGCTTTATTCTTCACAACAGATTAAAAACAAATAAAATATATGTCAAAGAAGAACTTAGCCTTTCAACCACAGAACAGCAGAACTACTGCGCTTTCAACAGAAGAACCTCAAAACCTATTAGAATAAGAAGTAGGTACATCTTAAGCGACTTTTGAAACAGTGGAAACTGTCAAATAAAACGTAATTATGTTTGTGTGTTACGTGATGTGTTTGCCAATTATGAACCAATTTACTTGTTTTTTATTACACAGAGAAAGCTCGCAAAATGTTCCGTGAAGTTTTTATTTGCAATAGGTACTTTTATTCTGATTGTCACAAACATCCATTACCAACGTCTTACGTAGATGTGCCGACATCTGTGGCCGACATCGACTTCAACTTTGCCATTAGTACTAGGGATTTAGTAGGAAATAGTAGATTATGTACCAAGAGAACTTTGTCGTGTCTTACGTCACGGGTGACATATTGGACCCTGAGTGTAGCGATAGATAACTCCCGAGCGCAGCGAAGGAATTACTAAATAATTCCTGAGTGAAATGAGGGGTTCAAGTTGGCCAAGACTTAGACAGACTTCGTTCTAGTGGTGCATACTCTACTTTTCATACCTCCTGCGAGAAAATATAACCCCAGGAATATGAGTAATACTTACGTCATAAACTCACTAAGTCTAGGTACACACTAGGCAACTCGGTATTGTTCACAATAATATAAAACAAATTAGAATGTACCTACGAATTTTCATAGAAAAGCACATAAATCCGTAATAAAACAAAGAATGTAAAAACTAGGTACGTGAAAAACATAAGACCACGGCCAGCTCGATTATCATGGCCTAGCACGGGCATTGCAAAGAGGTTTAATTCTATAAAAAATCGAAAAAATACCTATCATATGACCTGCTCGAAAATTACTCATTATATGTCATATAATCTCAACGTTAAACAAGTCATTATTATTTTAACACAATTTCGAGGGCTATGGCAGGTCAATAAACTTCCTAGGGAGTAAAGTAATTTAAATTTGGAACGTCGTAATTCGTATGAAAATTGCTTAAGGGTTTTGACACGTGGAGCTAAGCAACTTAATCCGGGAGATGGTGCTTTTCGTCGTATTTTTCGTATTTCGTTATTTATTTATTTTTCATTATTTAGCGAGAAATAATAATTTTGAGAATATTTCCTTTCATTCTTTAGACGTTTAAAACACAATTGAAACTTTTGGTACCTAAACTCCTTAGCATAGGTCGATGAATATTAGAATATTTAAGGACATCGTAAAGAGGTTTTATTTTGTAAAATTGAATGATACCTTTTTACATTGCACGGCAACGGGCATTCTAAAGAGGTTTTATTCTTCTTTTTAGCCATAGCCACGAAATAATTGTGATGAATGAAATACTTACATCACACTTTTTTTGAAACACACTCGTTAAAAAAATAGTAACTAACAATTTCTCCCACAGTTCGTGTACGAGTTCCGAGCATAAGCCAGTTTCTTACTGCCCGTATGTGCTGTTAATGGCATTTTCCTTAAGTACAATATGGTATCCATGGAGAACGCAGATTGCCGTGCATTCCGTATAAAATTTAATTACTTCCAGTTTGTACAAAAGCTCATCGACGTGAGCTTTACTAAAATCGTGAATACAGATCTATAAGCTACGCCTAGTCGAGAGTCAGTTCAATCAATTTTCACTCTTACTGCAGCTTCACATAGTGTTGATTGTACTTCGCCGACGATCTCATCATTACAAAAATAATTATCTACGTATCTATAATACGAGCGATTACGTCAGGGCGTTCACTTTTATTTTTTAGAGTGAATGTTTCCGGCGTGGTTGTGTAACTTTGCCCTGTAGCCTCGATGTGTGACCCGTGTCAATAATTACGGTAAAGTAAGCTTATAACGACAACAGACAGTAGCAATACTATACCTATAAGAAAGCCTAATTTATCTCTATAATTATAAGGGTTCTTTGTTCTTTGGGCGACCGCGGGTGGCACACAACTGAGATATAGTTATATAGATATATGTGTATAATATAAATATATATATTACATATTATAATAGTGCTGCTGAACATTGCCTGCCAAAAGTGGCTTGTTTTTCTACGGATGCCAAAGTTAAAGTTGTCTTTTCTTTGACTGAAACTTCAAACCGTTTACCAATTGAAAAAAGGTACTTCTCCTCGTCAGCGTCACTTACGTGTATAGTTATATACACGCAAGTGACGCTGACGATTACCAATGTTATAGTAATTTTTCAAGCGAGCAAAACATTTTTTTTATAATTTAGGTATATATGGACTCAATCGAGATATCAAGCGCTAGAGCTTTTTCACAAAAATAATTCTTAAAATTAAAAGATAAAATGAGCCACGAAAGTTACGATGGGAAATGTGACAAGGAGAAATACCCAATGACCTACTCTTCATCAAGAGAAATCCATGAAAAAAAATAGTCACAGTAAATTACAGCAGTAATTAGGTTGTACTAATTTGGTAGTTAATTCTCTAAAGAGGAAATCAAAGTAGGGTATGGGTATACCCATACATACTATTGTTCATCACAGTCTGTGATCACTGTATCATGAGAATTTACATTATCTTTGCCTCTTTGCCAATAATAATGACAAATGTTAGTCTATTAATGTATATATTTATCCTATAAATATAAGCGGTACACAATATGTTTACTAGATGGTGCTAACTGAGTTCGCGGCTGAACTCTCTGTTCCCTGTATATATACTCGTAAGTTACTCTATGATTGATAGTTTCTATTATTACATTCTCTTTGGATGGTGACACATGCAATAAAGTAGGAATCAAGTAGGAATTTGATTCGGAATAAAGCTCGAAACATACTATCGGACGCGGCTTACGGACGCGACTGACAGCCGCGACCTAGACTATGAAAGTACACTGAGCCGTGCACACTATCGGACAAAAGTCGCGGACGTCACCTTCGGACGACCTTGAGCGTTCGGACGTCTGAGAGCGATCTGGCACACCGGATGCTTTAAGACTGCACATTGCTAAGTCGCGGCTGTCAGTCGCGACCGTAAGCCGCGTCCGATAGTATGTTTCAAGCTTAAACCCCTACTTCATTGGTTTCATGTTTATTTTTTGGTTACTTTTAGGACTTTTTTAGAAAAAAGGTATTTTTAATAGATAAAACTTTGATTATGTATCAGTGGAATAAAACTAGTTAGACTCTTAAAGTACAAACACAAAATATGTATAATGGAATCGAAGCCAATCTCTACTTACAACTCAATGAAACGGGATTTAATTCGAGATATAAAAAACAGCAACTCCAATACACTGACCGAAATCATAGTTCGGATTGTCCTTTTAATAATAGTGTGTATAATGCATGAAAGTATGCACCCGCACGTCCAGTATATAACGGAAGCTCAGCTGCTGCACGACTACAAGAAGCCGAGAAAAGATTCCATCGCATCGCCGTGGGTCATGATTTTTCTTGTCCTCTGTGTACCAGTAGTAACTTTCATTATACCATATCTACAGGATAGAAATTACGCAGATACAATACAAGCGCTGCTAGCGTGGAGTCTCGCTTGCGCCATCACGGCCTTCCTGACTGAAACGGGTAAACTGATCGTCGGCAGGCCACGACCAGATTTCTTTTACCGCTGCTTCCCCAACGAGAGAGTGACGAAAGATCTTCGGTGCACGGGGAATATAAAGGACGTAATTGAAGGGCGGAAGTCTTTCCCGAGTGGGCATAGTAGTTTTACCTTCTGTTCACTGGGGTTTGTCAGTATGTGGTTGTGTGGGAAATTAGGCGTGCTGTCGCGGAGTCGCGGGCATGGGGCGAAAGTTCTGGCGTGTTTGGTGCCGTTGGTCGCAGCTGCCGTGGTGGCCATGAGCAGGTGTTGCGACCACCACCACCACTGGGAAGACGTTGTCGCCGGATCTATCATCGGCTATACATCGTCGTACTTCTGCTACCGACAGTACTACCATCCACTGGACTCTGAGGAGGCAGGGACACCGTATATCTCTGACACGACACAAATGTTTTTCAATTCCGACTCCGAGATGGAATGTTGTACGAGAGATTTGGACATCCAAAGTATTAAATATGATAAAACTTTATGAACTTCATTGTGTGTTTATTACCTACGTAGGTAGATGCTACCAAGTCTATATGCCACATAGATATAGGCCGGATCATACAAGTCGGTATAGGTATGTGAAGTTAGCTACAAGCTGCGCTATATCTAATACTGACTGAAGCTCATACAAAGTTGCGCGTTGATTGGGTGTCGCGCGTGTCGTGTAGCTAACTTTTCACAGCCGCCCACTTGTATGATTCGTTTGGTATTTCGTATAGGCCACCAACAGAGGGTGGCCTATACGCCCCTAAAAGGGCTACCCGTTCACCCACTGGCTTCACTTACAAAAGGAAATGAAAAAAGATAAGGCCAAATAACAGATTACCAGTTCAACTTCAGTCATTTCCCTTTTCTGGCTGCCCATTTACAAATATTGACATATGGTTGAAAGGATTAGAAAACTTTATAGAACAAACCAACTTCATAGAACAACAAATACACAAGCTTGACATTGATTTAATTGTTAATGGTAGGTAGGTAATAAGTTGGCGAGAAAAAGCTATTTTCTCGCCAACTTATTACCTACCTACCGAAAAGCGATGTATCCCTTGATTGGCATTTTTTCAACATGGTGATATATCGTAAAATAATAATATAAAATAATAAGTCGTCTGCAACGTAAATACAAGGTGTTGCTTTCCAAAGTGCACAGATTCACAGATGTATATAAATACGAGTGTATAATCACTATAATGAACAACTCTTACTATGGTCTTAACACTGCAATCTCAATAAAATCTGTCGACACATAGTTGTGATACATACACTGCTATACAATCATTTACGACAAATCATATAGAACAGTGTAAATATCCTACTAATATTATAAACGCGAAAGTTTGTGAGGATGGATGGATGTATGGATGTTTGTTACTGTTTCACGCAAAAACTACTGAACGGATTGAGATGAAACTTTGCAGTAATATAGCTTATATATCAGAATAACACATAGGCTATAAATTATAATGATATTGGGTAAAAAATTTAAATATCATGCGGGCGAAGCCACGGGTAAAAACTAGTTGTTCATAATAATAGCATCAAGCGAGTGTATATTTTGTAATCGTATAAAAATGTTTATAAACTTCTGTAAATCTTTATTTTGCAAAACAACACAACACTAAAAAGAGCCAAGGGTCAGGACAAAGAAAATGTAGAATTAGGTATAGGCCGAATCAGACTTCTTGGCAGCTGTAGAGTTAGCTACAAGCCCATCCTCGCGCAACTATTAAGTGAGCTTCAAGCCGGAAACATACTATCGGACGCGGATGACGGACGCGGCTGACAACCGCGACTGATAGGTATCTAGATAATGAATGTCCATCAGTCCACCTTGAGCGTTCGGACGTCCGAGAGAGATCTGGCACGCCGGATGTTTTAAGACTGTGCACATTGCTAAGTCGCGTCCGATAATATGTTTCCGGCTTTAGTAAGGGTTGAGTTTTGCGCAGCTTGCAGCTAATATCACAGCCACTAAGAAATGTAATTCAGCCTTTAAATAGTAAAACCAGTGAATAGTTAAATGATATAATTTATTTGATCTTTCTATTTAAAATTACAAATTATGAATCATTATAACATGCACGGCAGGTGTTATTCCAGAGCGCATCTGTAAATAATTACAACAATAAGTACGTATTTAAGATAATGCCACAGTTACGTCGAAGACAATTATTATTACTCCGAAAAAAAAATAACTTACAAAAATATATAATCCAAAAATAACCTCGATTTAAAGTTATAGCAATGGAAGCCCTTTTTATAAAACTGTTGCCGAACGTGGCAATGGCTTATCCAATTTAATTTTATAATAATCGTGTATGGGCGCCTTAACGCACCCGTGTTAATATCAAATCTATCATCATTAGAGCATCATGTCTTTATTTATGTAGTAATGCAATTGACAGTTATTTCTGCCTGTTCCTCCAGGGGACACTGACTAAATTAAAAGTCTAAATAATGATCATCGTTAGAAAATTACTTTTATATTCCATTAAAAAATATAATTAACATTAACTACATGCAAGTACAATAAACGACCATTAATTGAACTACAATGAATTTACTAGGATGCTGCACATTTTAGGTGGACATTCACGAACGCTCGCTATGAAACCTTACCAAATATAATAAGTCAAATGATTGACGCTAAAGACGTACTAACGACGTACTCGTACCTCAATACTCTGTGACCTCAATCAAAAATTGATGTCGATTCGCATATTCACGGGAAGCGTTATATAATCGCAATCCAGAGCTTTACACCACGCCAAAAAGATTTTACTTTCACATTTTTGCTGTAAAAATAAACGCCATATGGCGAGTGACGGCTTGGCCGTGACTGACCACCTTTCAGGTTCAATATCCACCGTACTACATACTTACGCGGAAGGAAAAACAACCTAGTTCGAATTGTCTACACTGACGTACTCCTCTACTACCACAGATATGTATTCAGTTATGTGACAAGCTGTTGCATCGAATACGGAATCAAAAGCACCGACAGCCGCTCATAGATTTGTGAGCGCGCTCGCAGTGTACTAGGAGCTCAATTTTTGATTTTAGAAAGACTTTTATAATCGCCAGTTCTGCTATCCCGTTCGGACTAACATACATTTTCAATTATCGTTCTACTCTTATTCGGTCTCGTAAGGTTTCCTACGTTCCAGCGGGCTATCGGTTCCTAGTTCCAGTTGGAATGTCGGAACCGATCTGCTCATGTCGAGCATTTTCGTGGAGCTTAATCTGAGCTACTCAACCTAAGGACGCTCGCAAGTCGATACGCGGCTTTAGGGTGCTATTTGGAATCGAGCTGCTAATTGCAGTTGCATTCAACACGTGCAGCGGGTGATACAAACCAGTTCTTTCCCACCGTCCACCTCTTGAGACCACCTGGGTGAATCGTGGAAAGTTTTTTTTTTACAACGGCTCACCTCTCAGATAAAACTTGAAAGCCCCTAACATGATATTGGTGACGGTACACCTGAGAACACAATTTGGTGCTGGCCATCTATGGATGATAAAATAAAATATGTTCCTCAACCTATTTTATGTAATTAGCCATTCATCACACTTTTCATATTATTAATCACATGTCTTAATTTATTCATTATTGAAGAGAGATTTCATAACTAGGTGGACGGTGCATACTAAATATTTCCCAAGGTACACCCAGGTGGACAAAGGTGAGCCGTTTTAAAAAAAACATTCCACGGTCCATCCAGGTTGTCTCGGGAGGTGGACGGTGGGTAAGCACTGATACAAACTAGTATAGGCCGCGCCACACAAGTTGGCAGATGTGAAGTTAGCTACAAGCTGCGCAATAGCTAATCAACGTGCGGCTTTATGTGAGCATCAGTTAGGATTGGATATTGCGCAGCTTGTAGCTAACTTCACATCCGCCGACTTGTGTGGCGCTGCCTATGGTGCAGCTGTGGCCAAAAGAAACGAAACCCGCCACAGCTGCACTACTAGTTAATATCAGCCGCTACACGTACTTTCGGCGATGGCTGTCGGCAGTTACAGTTGTTCCAAATGACACCTTTAGGTGAACTACACAGTGCTACAAATGTATCTAAATAAAATAATTAATTACAGATATTTGAAGATTGCTCACCACATTGCAGCGCTACTCTGACCAAAATTATCACTATCCCATCAGTTTAGATTATTCTTGTATACTTTTGTATATTACTGGAAATGGAGAATTCATTACTGTATGCTCTGTTAGACGCTGAGGTTGTGATGTTAGTTATAATCAGCGCCACACAAGTCAGCGGATGGGAAGTTATGCGCAGAAAGGCGAAATATAGGTAAGCTCGGGAGCCAGAGAGACGAGATGCCATCATGCCTCCAGCGCTCCCTACGCCCGTGCTCACTACTTCGCCACTCGTGTAGACATTGCGTACACATGCTCAATAATTAGCGAATTTGCGAAGTGTCATCTGCCGCTAACTTCTGATCCGTTGACTTGTGTGGCGATACCTGTATTAACATATTATTATGTTACTGCAATGCTATTGCTCCAACTGCGTCATTACGTAGCGCTTAACGTTGATGTGACAAGGTTTAGCACGTTAAAGCGTCGGCCGGCTAACTAACGGCTAAAATAGCACGCTTATTTACGCGTTAAAACGTCGATGGAGCAGTACCATAATGGAGGTGCGAGACAATTAATTGAAATTACTACATCTATGATAGATCACCTGCATTCGAGCTCTAGGGGGACGAGAATCTAGATTAATTTTATTCGAGTAAGTGTACGAGTAAGTAGCACAGTTTCTCTTTTTCCTATTGAGCTATTCACTTAGTCTGGTGAACTTACGTAACTATAATAGCAATTCATTCGTTTACTCTTCATTTTATTGTACAGTATCAGAAATGTAAACGAATGATAATAAAATGGTCATTTCACTGGACATGATTTTATCAATATCAGATGCGAATATATTATAAGCGTACGGTACAAAATCGAGGTACGGTATCTGTGGAAACGATCGTTATGTCCGTTCAGTCCAAAACTTCATTTAAAAACGGAATTTATTTCATTTTTAATATTTTTTGTGTCGAGATTAGGTATAATTTGATTTAATTTGATTGTTGACATTTTAATTTAAATTATTTCTCAATGTGTAATACTATAATGTATATGTAGCGCGGAGGGCTGATGACCGATGGGGTCGAAAAGTTCTCGAGTGGAGACCACGTACCGGCAAGCGCAGTGTAGGACGTCCACCTACAAGGTGGACGGATGACCTCATTAAGACCGCAGGATCGCGCTGGATGCAAGCCGCTTCCAACCGGTCTTATTGGAGATCCATAGAGGAGGCCTATGTCCAGCAGTGGACGTCCTTCGGCTGATGGATGGATGATGGATGAATACTATAATTTTTAAATGTATTTGTTTTGTTTTTTGTATTAAAAACATACGTTGTTTGTAGGGTAATATTTTTATAAATAATATGAATATACGTGTATAATATATTCTCAATGAACTGTAACTGTAATTAGAGGTGGCACTACAATATTTTATTTATAACAGTGGTAAAATAACGATAGTGTACTCGGGCGGTCACTCCATTCAGTTATTAGCTCAAGTAGTTATTCAAGACAATACAGGATCATCAGTAACTTGCGCATTACTTAATAGCGACTTAAGTACTTCTAAGTTTTATTATGGGGCCCAATTCGACCGCGCACTATCATGGCTATGTATGTATAGCACACTTTTGTTATCAAAAAGCAAGTAGTATAATATATAACGGGACTGCCATGCCTTATTATAAACGTCCCTATATTGTAATAAAAAAACAAGATCTAGAAGATCTTATATTTATACCATCGGAAAGTGTCTTATTACTCGTTCATGAACGGGTTACAAAGTTCGTAATTTCTCCCTTAAAAATGTGCGGCGGGATAAGTTATATGGAATTTTATTACTGCCCTCCGAAGCAGGGCAGGAATGTTGTATGAAAATCCATTACTGCCCGGCTAGTTTTCTTTTGTTTTTTAGCAGCGAACATAAAAAAATACAAAAGTCAAACCTCAAAAAGGTTTTGTATGAAATAATTAGAAAAAGAGGCGGATTTTTTTTGTTTTCTATTTTTAAAGAAATGAGGATGTCAACCTTATTTTGCAATGCGAAATAAAAGCGCGACAATTTTTTTTTAATTACTTAAACATACTCTCGAACAGAAATAGATCGTTTTCTTCCCTAGGTGTACAATGTACTATCAAATAAAGATTAAACAAGAGACCAAACCAGCGCAGATACCACCTCTACTCAGAACCTGATAATCCTGTGTATAATGTTATTCGTGAAAGTTTGATGCTTACGTTATTCCTAAAAAAATACATAATGACTTCTACATTATCATAATAGGATAATCACCTAGCGCGCAGACTATTATGTAATACAAACTATAAAATGCATGTATACTTAATTATATTATTTTAAAAGCAGTATAGGATACAAAATAGTTAAATTTGAAATATATTCAGTTACTATACTAATTAAAGTAACAGCACCGATTCTGTTGTGTTAAACATAACTGACTTCACTAAAATTACTTGCATTAATAAATAAATGTAATAAATTATTTCCATTACTGATGGTACTTTCTAATGGAATGCGTCCATTTAATTTTGTGACTGTGTCCCTAGAAATTACGACTTTTATTTGCCATGTAAAAGTTTTTGCGACAAACATAGTTCAGCAAGACATCTAACTAACTAGAAACTGAGACATCTGTATACAGGGGCACGGTATTTTGTTACAGTTATCTTTAATCAAAGATTGTGAAAATATGGAGCCAAAATGCGACTTCACTAAATTAATAACATTATAAGGACGCCTTTAAGGTTACCTTATGTGTACGTTAAGTTCGCACGTTCGCTCCGTCTTTTAAAATATAGCCTAATACTATATTACTAATAATTAGGCCATATTTTAAAGGTTTAATCATCTAAATCAGATCTATTGACAGTTATTACTATGAAGTTTAGTTTACAGAACACATAACAACAGACTCGGCGCCAACAATTCTGAAATTACATCAAAATTATTACACATAAATACTCCTAATGATATATTCCTTTACTTATAGAAACTTTCGATTCCAACATGATTGTTCAAGGTATAAGTACATAGTAAACATTTTTACGCAACATGCATAGTAATAATATTAAATATAGGTACATGATTATTGTTCATAGATCACTTACGATTTGTAATCGTTTCAGGGTTAAACCCGTCGATATATTAAAGTTTAGATTTCAAGAAGCTCTGTCATTAGACAGCTGTGTGCCGACCAATGACTAAGCTGTAGTGCTTATAATTTCAAACAAAAAGTTTTGCATGTCAGGCATACAGACAGACAAAACTGTTTATTTACAACCACTAAAACAAATAGACAGTAGACAAATTAGATGAAAGTTACATCTATAGATCGAGTAGTCTAAGAGGCCCTAAACCAATGCAAACTACTCATGCTATGCAGTTCGAACTTTAACATTTTTGTTAGGCTTGTGTGACCGCATATTGCATTATCTTAAGAAGAGATGTGATCTAAGAAGATATAGCACGCTTACTTGTTCTACGCTTAAATAAAATACCGACATCACATATTTTATTTAATAGTGGATTCTTAATAGCATAATAAAGACTTTTGTCCGAATTACGCAACGAATTCCCATCTTGTACAGATATCGTTTATGTTGCGATTTTCAAACTAACAGAGATCAGTATGAAATTAAAAAAGCTTCCAAGTTCTCACAATAAGGAAAAGAGTAGACGAAATGTTGCCATAATAATATAACTAGTTTTTACAGACACATATCTTGATGTTAGAAAGATGTGAAACTCTGTTTGCCATAAAACAATAGGCACCTTCTTAGCAGGTAGCTTTCGAGTAAGCATGGTACATACTAGACCTAATTTCTGCTAGATATCTCGTAACATCTGGCGAAAAGATACCTAACGAAAATTAAAAAAAAAACACATATTTAGACTAAAAAATAATGTAGATTAGACTAATAGATTTGAATAAAATTATGAGCACTACAGTTTGTGTAAATTTTAAAAACTGACAGCTATAACATTAATCAAAAATACATAAATCAATAAATATCTCAATAATAATGGTGACGAATAAACGTGATATAACATTAATAAAACAATACAAGCTTTACATTAATAAGAAATGCAAGCTACGAAAAATATTATGCCACGATAATAACATTACATTATTTATAATCTAGAATCAAAATAAACGAATTTCAATTATGTTACGAGTTACGATTAAAATATCGAAAAATGTATAAAAATATCTAATTATGCAACTTTATCTAATCTAATTATGCGATTTATGATACTAAATTGATTATACGAATGTGTATTGACCTTATTTGTGTGTTGAATAAAAATATAAAAATTTATCTCTTTAATGTACGGGATATGACCAACTTAAACTATGGATCAACTCCGAAATCACGAAGAAAAATAATATGTGGTTACGTCATGGACACAGCCGTATGTTGTACGTTTATAAGCTTGCCCCTGCGCACTTGCAAAATAAATTCTTTGATTCTTTAGCTATCCAATGACGTAATTGAACTAAGGACGGAGATGATAGATATGAGGCTGCAACCCCAAACTGTATCCCCCAATTTCGTTTATTTGACTTTCCGACCAATATGGACTGAATTTCAAAGACGTATTGACGTCAAAAATCAAATGAAAAAGTGAACTATTATGTTAAAATTCGATTAACTTTTCGCATGTAAAAGCTAAATTTCAGGATTGGTCCCATAGTGAAAGTTTGTCACGATGACGAGTACAACTAAATCGTAGAGCAATGCTAATGAATTCGAAGTCACCCCATACAATAAGCTTGTTTACTAAAAAAATATAATTAATCTGTCAAATAGATTACCAAAAAATATTCGACACATATTTTTTCTTTTATCAATTCAACAACCATTTACGAAAATATAGCCCATTAAGGTTTCGCGTGACGTCACTAACCTACAGCAAATGTACCGGTACCGGTACCGGCACCGTCTAGTGACGTCACGAGCCCCCACTCTCAAATTTGACAAGGTTTATCTTTGTCGTTAATAGTTTGATTGAGAAAGTAAAAATATGTGTCAAATATTGTTTAATAATCTAAATAACGGACTAAATATAATTGTGATTTTTATACTCAGTAAACATGGCTATTGGTTGATATTTGAATTGAAATATGAATTTGGTGTACGGATATAATAATATATAATACCCAAATCCTAATAAGTGACAGTAGAGGGTTTTATGCACATACTGTTTTTTTTTATACAACTTATATTAAAGGTCCAAACTTAAAACCCGAAAATTTTGCAAAAAAAAAATACAAAACAGTTCCATTGGAAAATATAATGCAAATGCAATTTTAAAGATTAAATTTGATTTTAGGGTTGGATTCGTTGTAAGACTTAGTCACATGACGTAGCATCATATATTATAATATCCTTGCATATGTCTAACGTTTAATGAATCAGTATAAAAGAAAGCTATATTTCAGTAAGCTTTGTAAAGATTGTGTATGATTGCCACCAACCATGAACGGTCGTTAGCCATATTCGAGTTTTAGAGATCGAGCGATTCTAGTTTTATTCAACTAGAATCTTGACACTATTATCGCTTGAGGGATCTGTGCTTGAGGCAATTTTTGGCACAAAAATGTATGGAACACTGGCAACACCCACAGAATCGAGATATCTTTCGTATCGTTCTAACTCGTGCCGTACTGAACCAATACACCTAGGTTATCTCCACGTAAGCAACGCTATGAAAAACACCAATTCTGATTGGTGGATATCAAACACAATCTTGTCTACACAGCTTACCACACCCCAAGTGGAAAACCAACCAAAACCACATTTGAACAAATAAAAGGTTTACATACATACCTATATAATGCAAGTACTAACAAATATATTTGTGATGAACACATTTCCAGAAAATGACAACAGACCATTATCCTTAGGAAAACATTGAGATTTATAAACATATTTAACTTTATATAGTATAATATACAAAACTGTTTTATAAAAAGTGAGATTCTTGTTCACGAAGCATAGACAAATAATCGTAAATATCGAAAATAATATCTAGAAATACACTGAAATTCTAAACTTCTTAAAATAGAATGTTACCAGTTGAGATTATTTTACATTGTCTGTTGTATTTTCTAAAAACGTCATTACGTTAGTGGAAGTCGAATTAGCTGCCACAACTTCCTCTATTTGTTAACTTTTCCATTTCAATCTTACAATGCTCGCGCTTTAATACAGGGTTATTCAGAACCAAAGTGAATCAGATCATCACTATGAACAACTTTTACTATGGTGCCAACCCAAACCCACAACACAAATTATGGTCTTGATCACCATCTTTAGCCTTAGTACAGAGCAAGCGGATAACCCTGTATAAACTGTTGTTTTGCAATTGCGCTATAATTATACAGGGTATATCGACGCAGGACATAATTTTAAGATATCATTGCGCTCATCGTTATGGTCAACTTTTAACTACATCGCCAACCTTGACATCGAGAAAAGGTTCCATACAAAATATTCAATGATGACCTTTGATAAATATATGGAACAGCCGATTTACTACAGTTTAAGGTACCAATGGTAACTAAATATGCCCATAGTTAAATACTCTCCATTTTGCAAACGATTATTCAATACAGAATCGTTTGCAATACGGAGTGTTTATTTTAATATCACACCAATTACTGTATTATTATGTATTATGCGATTTTTAAGTTAAAAAAGAAAAACATTTTTAAGCTTCATAAAGTTTGCTTAGCACGAAAAAAATCTTGAACGTAATCAATGTGATCTATAAAGTCGCGAAAGACGTAATATTAGAAAACGGTAATTAGCGAAGTAGCAGGGGAGCATCATAGTCCCACCAGTTTATATTATAGACGAGCATATATTATTCTTTTTGTTTATTATGCATCAAAAATAGATATCTAGACATGTTACCGGGCATTACTTCATCAAGTAATATAATTATGATAGCACAATAGAGCGACGTTCAAAAATTGCGCGGACTAAACATTCAAAGGGCCATCGAGTATACTGAGAGCCACACAAGTTGACGGATGGGTTGATGAAGTTATGCGCAGCGTTCTGCGCAAAAGCCGAAATATAGGTACGCGCGGGAGCCAGAGAGACGAAACACCGGGGCACAACTGTCCGCACCCTCATGCCTCCCGCGCGCTCCCTACGCCCGAGCTCACTACTTCGCCATTTTTATAGGCATTGTGCACACATACGCAATAATTAGCGAATCACGGCGAAGTGTCATATGCGGCTAACTTCTCATCCGTTGATTTGTGTGGCGCTTAGTATAAGAATCTAACTTAGTTTGCGAGAGGACGTTGTGGCAGTCAGTTTATATACTATATCAATCACAGCTCATCTTTCACCTTGATATGAGTCTGGCAAAACTTCAGCATGTCATCCAAAGACCTGTCTCCTTCGTAGAGACCCAGTTGTTTGCCTTTGGAGAATATCTTGAACGTAGGCAACGTTTGTATGCCGGCTATGTCGGCCACTTTAGCGTTTTCTGCGGCGTCGACGGCTATCACTTTCAAAGGCAAGTTGGCCTCCTTGACTCTTGTAGCTAGCTGGCTGAATATAGGTTTCGCGGCGACACAGTGACTGCACCCTGTGAACAATTTTCGCGAAATTTTAATATAATCCTTATTCTTATATTATAAATCCGAAGGTGTATGTGCTGGTTAATTAGTTAGTTGATTGAATCAGGCGTTACTTTGCGGAAATTCATCTTCAAATCTATGTTTTGAATTAATATTTAGTGTATTTCCGCTATCTTTTTGTAGGCAAATAAGTTTAAGGGCATTAAGTGCATTAAGGACATTTATGAAAAAAAAAAATTACAAACAATTACTAATATTACAATTTTTATACATTTAAAAACTTAATTTTACAAAATAGATAAAATAATAATAAATATCACTTGTTTTCACTACACTCTATATTATATATTTTTAAAAATAGTACAATAATAATCCGTTAACAACTAATAAATATTATAAAAATCTTTTAAAAATAATATGACAAAATATTTTATCTATTTTGTAAAATTAAGTTTTTAAATGTATAAAAATTGTAATATTAGTAATTGTTTGTAATTTTTTTTTTTTTTTTCATAAATGTCCTTAATGCACTTAATGCCCTTAAACTTATTTGCCTACAACAAGATAGCGAAAATACACTAAATATTAATTCAAAACATAGGTTAATTAGTTTGTTCCTCTTTTACGCAGCAACGGGGCAACGGATGGACTTGATTTTTCGCATGGACATAGTGTGAAAGACGAAAAGTGACATAGGGTAGGTACTTGTTATCACAGAAAAATTAAATGGTCCCATGGAATAACACAAAAATGAAAATACCACGCTGGCGAAGCCTCGGGCAAAAGCTAGTACAATATAACTTTATTGCACACCAAACAACTGTGATAAAATACTAAATATTTACAATTAACTAATTTTGGTGGTAAAAGGTGGCCATATCGTCTCGAGCGATTTTTGCCAGGCTACTAACAAGATTTGACAGGATATTGTTACACAAATCGCAATGAAATGATTTTTATCGTGCTTCACACACTAGGTGTCTATACATCTATCTACCGAAAGTGGTTTATCATTTTTACCAACTACTACATTGTTGGAAGCGCCATCTGTGAGAACTACTTTAAACCAGTTAGTCACTTAATGTGAAATTATTAGAACTTCTTACCATTAAAGACAAATGGCGCATTGCTTAATCAATGAAATTATTTTTATCGAAAGTTTCTATACACCTAGCGTGTGAAACGCTAGGTGTATAGAAACTTTCTTTCAATAATTCGACGTTTTCGCAGACAGCGTTCTAGCTTAATTTGGACAAAGCATCTGGGCCGGAATCCCAGAGAGCAGCGTTCTAGCTTAATTTGAACAAAGCATCTGGGCCGGAATCCCAGAGAGATGCAGGTTCAAATCCTGCGAACGCGTCAGTTTTGGAATGTTTATCACAAAAACAAATCGCAAATTTCACGCAAATAAGTACGACCAGCGCGAAAGCCGATTAATAGGTGTAAGCGGAGGTGAAATTGAGATCGCAGTGTACTGCAGATGCACAGAATACGACATATTAGTTTTAGTTATTTCGCACGAGTCAAGCGCGAGCTCAGCACAACCATATTACTCCTATAGGGCGAATAAAACTTCTTGGCGACTTTAACGTTAACTACAAGCTGCGTATTATCATCGCAAAACATCTAGTCCGATCTGAAGTTGCGCCATGGCGGCCCGCGACGGAACAGTCAAGTGCAACAACATTATGTACGAATTATATTTTTTATAATTAATTATTTTGACTATTGGGATTAGGTACATATTGTTCTAGATTCCTATCTAATAGTGCTAAAGTGTATAGGTAACCTATAACTTAAGCCTAAAAATAATCATGCTTATGTTATGAAAATAAAACAATTTAATAACGAATATTTAACGTTTTTGGCATTTTATACACAAAGTACAACAAGTAGTAACAAGAAACAATTACAAAATAAAAAATAGCACGAAACGAAAAATCAACAAAAAAACTTAACAAACAGTTTATATAACTAAAATATCGCGAGAGACTGTACTCAGTGGGTGGAGCTAGCGAACGTGACTACGACACACAGAGAAAGAAAGCACACTAATGAAAATACGCTTTACGCTGTGATTTGTCAAGGGCGGTCACGTGGCATGTTCCCCGCTATGGGGGCCCCGCTGATACCTATTTTTCGCTTCTGCGCAGGTTTACGCGTCGTGTTCAGATCGGACTAGATGTTTTGCGATGATTATACATCCTCTCTTTTGCGCCGCTAGCATATGAGCGTATTGCTACTGCGCAACCATTCGCCTCGAGCACAGCCACCAAGATGTTGAAGTCGGCTTCTACTAACTATATTAGCTCTATGTATCAAGCGATATCGTCACACACTGATAGGCCAAAATGAAACGAGAAGAATTTACTCTTGCTTGGAGTCGTTACGCGTGGTCCCGGTAGGTCGACCCATTACCGGGTCTAAGAGTAATTTTAATTACCCGTGGTCGCATTGCTCTAGGGATCGTTCCTTGGACTTCTGACTTTGTCGATAAAAAAATAAAAACTATCAGTACAACGTACTTTTGTATTAGGTTCATATTTGGCCTGCGTAAATATGACCACGTCTCAGCTTTTCGTGCTAAGCTCAAGTGGCTCCCCATTCGACGTCGCCGGGATGCTCATATTCTTTCTCTTCTTTACAACACTCTCTTCAATCCTTCTTCTCCTCCCTACCTTCAAGAACGTTTCATTTTCCGTCGTTCTCTTCTAAACCGCTTTTTGAAATCATCAGAGAATCTGAAGCTTACTGTTCCGCAACACAAAACCACTTTCTACGGTTCATCTTTTACAGTTGAAGCTGTTAGATTGTGGAATGAATTGCCGGTGGAAATCAGACGTGCCCCATCGCTAAATGTATTTAAAAGTAAAGTCAAACTGCATTATTTGTCATCTTAGTTTTCCTTTTTTTTTTTTGTTGTTTTTGTACCAAATAGGTATTAATATAGTATTTATTTAAGTATGTGTATTAAGTACTGTATATGTAGGTTTATTTATTTTTATATTACGTGTATATGTAGTTTATATGTTATGTATTTGTGTAGAGATATGTTTCTTTAAATATAATTTAGTTGTATATTTGTTAGGTATTGTCTAGTATTATTTTTTTTTTTTTGTTTTGTTGAGTGTTTGTTGCTATGCTATTTAAATATAATATATGCTATTTAAATTTTCTTGCAGTTATGGCCACGTTTTTTTTGTCAAATGTTTTTTTCTGTCCGTGCTTGGTTGCCTGGAAGAAATCGCTTAAAGCGATAAGGCCGCCAATTAGAGACCTATTGTTTTGTTTTTGTCCTTATAATCTGTTTTTTATGTAATGTGGTTGTCTAATAAAGTGTTGTTGTTGTTTGTTTGTTTGTACCATATTACAAAGAGAGTAACCATTTTCCTGTATTAGTTATGTTGTCATCACTGATAGTAACTATATTTATTAATTAGTTCCATTTCATCATTTTGACCAAATTATTCGTATGCAAGTTTTCATCTCGAGGATTATTAGAACTATTCTTTGAAACGGAAAAAGAAGTGCAGTGCAAAGGATAGCCATGCTTAGTATAGGTTACTATAAAATTATTACAAATAAATATTACCTCATTAGTAACCTAAATATTTAAATAAATAATTACTTTTCACCAAAAATGGCATAACCGACTTTAACCGTGAACAGAATTCGAATAGTTTGCACCAATCGATGTATCATCGTATCAATCAACCATCGATAAATCATTCAGTAAATTTCACATTATTTTTGACTTTTCAAAAAATTAAATGGGACCACCTCTAAAGTATGATCTACGAAACAAAAAAAGAACCATCAACATCGGTTCAGAATGTGCAGAGTATTCGCGTAACATACATACAAAAAAAACAAACAAACATACAGATGAATTGAGAACCTCCATTTTTGAAGTCGGTTAAAAATATACGCCTTAAAAATAGACACACTATACAAAAAATGTCAACGCTGCGCCTAATGAGATATGAATGAAATGACTAACTGATTGTTTGAAACGATTGGTGATTGCAACTTTGTGAGCTGTGAGAGACTCACACGACGATTAAAATAATTACGTAGTGATTATTATTCAAATTTGGTTCCGCGAGAAAATGACTTGAGCTCGAGGTGAATAGCCTTTATGTTGCTACTAGCTTTTGCCGGCGGCTTCGCTCGCATGGTATTTTAATTTTCGTGCTATCCCATGGAACCATTTTATTTTTCTGGGGAAAACTACATATGTTCATTCCAAAAAAAGCAAGACAAGTGTCTTCCGAAAGTCTGAATGACATAGCTCAGAATTTTATAATACTCGTACCATGTGTAAGATGTTTGCTCTTGGGTTATATGATACTTATGTTTTAGAACCAAACCGAACCAAAGTTACCGACATAGCCCATTGACAAGTTGAAATGGCAATGGGCAGGGCACATAGGAGTTGGGGTCGAAAAGTTCTCAAGTGGAGACCACATACCGGCAAGCGCAGCGTAGGACGTCGACCCACAAGGTGGAAGGATGACCTCATTAAGACCGCAGGATCGCGCTGGATGCAAGCCGCTTCCAACCGGTCTTATTGGAGATCCATAGGGGAGGCCTATGTCCAGCAGTAGACGTCCTTCGGCTGATGGATGGATGGATGGATGTTTTGGATCCGAAAATGTATACTATTACGACGCCAGCATTCTTTAACTAATTTACTATAAAGCTAAGGCTATACAAATCGCCATTGAACGATAAAAATATTCGCAAATGTCATCGCTAAGCAAAACCAAGCAAAACGTATAAATTTGGAAACTTACGCTAAGGCTACACAAAAGCTTAATACTATTGGTAGCATAAATCAAAAGAAACTCACAGTATTTCTAAACTAAATTAACTCACAGTCTTATCGCAACTATAATTGAGTAAGTAGGTGTAGTACTTTTCGTTTGATTGAAATGTGTTGATGAATAAATAATTTATTTGTTTATTATTATCGCCCAACTGAATAAAAATAAGGCAGAAACTCACAAGAAGCGTAGAACATAACGAAGGTGGGCTTGTCGTCTCCGATGAGGAATTGGAAATTGGTGTCGGAGGCAAGCTGCACGTCGTTGCTGAAGCCCGCGGCTTGCAGCGAAGAGCTTCGTTGTGATTTATCTTCCGAGCGTGTGAGAATAAAGAAGAAACTCACAGGAATCGTAGAACATAACGAAGGTGGGCTTGTAGTCTCCGATAGGGGATTCGAAGTCGGTGTCGGAGGCGATCTGCACGTTGTCGTCCAAGCCCGCGGCTTGCAGCGAAGAGCATCGTTGTGATTTATCTTCCGACCGTGTAATAATAAGCAAGAAACTCACAGGAATCGTAGAACATAACGAAGGTGGGCTTATCGTCTCCGATAGGGGATTCGAAGTCGGTGTCGGAAGCGAGCTGCACGTTGTTGTCGAAGCCCGCGGCTTGCAGCGAAGAGCTTCGTCGCATTTTATCTTCCGACCATGTGAGAATAAGGAAGAAACTCACAGGAAGCGTAGAACATGACGAAGGTGGGCTTGTCGTCTCCGATGAGGGATTCAAAGACGGTATCGAAGGCGAGCTGCACGTTAGCTCCGAAGCTGGTACCGTCGCTTGCCTCGTCGCGACTTATCTTCCGACCGTGTGAGAATAAGTAAGAAACTCACATGAAGCGTAGAACATAACGAAGGTGGGCTTGTCATCTCCGATGAGGGATTCGAAGTCGGTATCGGAGGAGAGTTGAACATTGCTGCCGAAGCCGGCGGCTTGCGGCGAGGTGGCCGGCGCCGCCGCCTGCCGCGCGGGCTCGCCCATCTGGCTGTGTATGTACGACACGAAGTCCGCTTCCTGGAATATTTCCATTTCATTTCATTTATTAACAAACTTCAAATAAGTATTTAACCGACTTTAATCATGGCGACTTACGTATGGTACAAAATTTAAATTTTTCGTTCGAATTGATGTGTACCATTTTTTATGCTCTATAAAATTTAACTTGATCTCTGTGACAGCTGTCAGAAAAATCACGCCTATGAAGTCCTGAATTTCTTAATAGTACAGACAGTACCTGTCAATGTCATACTTTATGAGCATGCCGATTAGTGATGGGCGACGAATGATCGTTACCACAGAGTTTTAGATAGAGTTTTAATTAAAATATCGATAGTTTATACTAACGATATTTTAATTAAAACTTAATTTTATTGTACATTTTAATATAATAACATTTTTACATATTGTGTAAATAAATTAAAACCAAGTATATGTTACATTAGCATCGATAATAGTGAAAAACGTCGATAAATACTATTGTTACATTATTATGAGTATTTAATTCATATCATAACATTATTTACATGTGTACATACTTTATCTTAAATAATAGTTAGTAAATAAAATCCAATTACTCACCTTCAACTACTCATTCGATTTCATTACAACATTGTTTGAAAATCGATTTTTTCCACCACTATCTCAACTCTAAATATGTCAATATGTAACTGTCGCAGAGATCAAGTTAAATTTTATAGAGTATAGATTATTGCCGATTTTTCAAAATCACTCAACGGTGTTAGGAAAATATTAAATAGGACCACTTCTGAAGTAATATGATCTACTGAACAAATAAATGAATCAAAATGATCGGTTCATAAGTAACGGAGTAATGGCGTATTACGCGACCACGTACCACGTACGCAATAATCCCACCAATTATATCGATTTTCATGATAGTTTTTTATATGGCAAATCATATTTACCAAACAAAAAAAAAATTTAATATTTCAGGAGTAAATAAAATTATAAGGCGATTGACGTCGATATCACTGTACTTATGCTAATTTTTATTTGGCTCAACGTATTGCCATCCAACATGGTAATGCTACCAGCACGCTGGGCGCGCTGCCAACGTGAGCTTTAAGCGGAAGCTTCCTGCAATCCCGACTAAAATGAGCAAAGACAGAACACCCCAGAGTTTTTAGTAGATGCTCCGCCACGTCTGTGTCCCATAACCACCCCGCATTCCCCGGGGTGGAGTGGTATCTAAAAAGAATTTTCGGTGGATAAAAAAGGGATATCTAACCTTCCTGCCGCCGCTGTAGTCAGCAGTAATCTTGTCGAAGTAGCTGAAGTACTTGATGGTAGGATAGCCGGTGACTTGGTAGTTCTTGCACAGTTCGGCGGCCGTGGTGCAGTCCACAGCACCGAAACCAACCATCAGTTCGTCGGCAAACTTCTCTGCTGCCTTCACGAATTCGGGCTTCGTGCTTTTACAATGGCCACACCCTGCAAACAGTTTTAAAGTAATTAGCTTATGTATGATTTCAATGGCTTCACCCTTCGTAGGTAGGCCTATGTTCAGCAGTGGTCTGTTAAGAAAGCCGGCACGGTATAAAATAATATAACCCAATCCTGACTGTAACATCACAAGCGCCAAGTTGTGTGATTTGACCTATATCAAGTCAAGATTTGTTGAAAAATATAGCCTGTAGACAATAATCAACATCCGGACAGACGAAATAAAATCACTGGTGTTAAAACGAAAACCTTCGCTTCGGTCAATAAAGTGTGTAACGTTATATGGGGCATAGATTATGAGGATGGCGTATTTTATCTTCTTGAGCGTGGAGCGGAAGGTGGAAGAGTAGAGGTGACGCACGGCGGTGTCCTCTCGCTCGGAGACTATAGTGGAAAGACAACCAGACATATTGTGTACCGTTATGTGGAGCGGAACATGGAGATCTCGTGTTTTATCTTCCTGAGCGTAGCGCGGAAGGTGGAAGAGCCGAGGTGTCTCACGGCGATGTCCTCTCGCTCGGAGACTATAGTGGAAAGACAACCAGATATACTGTGTAACGTTATGTGGAGCGGAACATGACGATCTCGTGTTTTATCTTCCTGAGCGTAGCGCGAAAGGTGGAACAGTAGAGGTGTCGCACGGCGGTGTCCTCTCGCTCGGAGACTATAGTGGAAAGACAACCAGACATATTGTGTAACGTTACGTGGAGCGGAACATGACGATCTCGTGTTTTATCTTCCTGAGCGTAGCGCGGAAGGTGGAACAGTAGAGGTGTCGCACGGCGGTGTCCTCTCGCTCGGAGACTATAGTGGAAAGACAACCAGACATACTGTGTAACGTTATGTGGAGCGGAACATGACGATCTCGTGTTTTATCTTCCTGAGCGTAGGCCGGAAGGTGGAAGAGTAGAGGTGACGCACGGCGGTGTCCTCTCGCTCGGAGACTATAGTGGAAAGACAACCAGACATATTGTGTAACGTTATGTGGAGCGGAACATGACGTTCTCGTGTTTTATCTTCCTGAGCGTAGCACGGAAGGTGGAAGAGTAGAGGTGACGCATGGCGGTGTCCTCTCGCTCGGAGACTATAGTGGAAAGACAACCAGACATATTGTGTAACATTATGTGGAGCGGAACATGACGATCTCGTGTTTTATCTTCCTGAGCGTAGCGCGGAAGGTGGAAGAGCCGAGGTGTCTCACGGCGATGTCCTCTCGCTCGGAGACTATAGTGGAAAGACAACCAGACATATTTGTAACGTTACGTGGAGCGGAACATGACGATCTCGTGTTTTATCTTCCTGAGCGTAGCGCGGAAGGTGGAAGAGTAGAGGTGACGCATGGCGGTGTCCTCTCGCTCGGAGACTATAGTGGAAAGACAACCAGCATATTGTGTAACGTTATGTGGAGCGGAACATGACGTTCTCGTGTTTTATCTTCCTGAGCGTAGCGCGGAAGGTGGAAGAGCCGAGGTGTCTCACGGCGGTGTCCTCTCGCTCGGAAACTATAGTGGAAAGACAACCAGACATACTGTGTAACGTTATGTGGAGCGGAACATGACGATCTCGTGTTTTATCTTCCTGAGCGTAGCGCGGAAGGTGGAAGAGCCGAGGTGTCTCACGGCGGTGTCCTCTCGCTCGGAGACTATAGTGGAAAGACAACCAGACATACTGTGTAACGTTATGTGGAGCGGAACATGACGATCTCGTGTTTTATCTTCCTGAGCGTAGCACGGAAGGTGGAAGAGTAGAGGTGACGCATGGCGGTGTCCTCTCGCTCGGAGACTATAGTGGAAAGACAACCAGACATATTGTGTAACGTTATGTGGAGCGGAACATGACGATCTCGTGTTTTATCTTCCTGAGCGTAGCGCGGAAGGTGGAAGAGTAGAGGTGACGCATGGCGGTGTCCTCTCGCTCGGAGACTATAGTGGAAAGACAACCAGACATATTGTGTAACGTTATGTGGAGCGGAACATGACGATCTCGTGTTTTATCTTCCTGAGCGTAGCACGGAAGGTGGAAGAGTAGAGGTGACGCATGGCGGTGTCCTCTCGCTCGGAGACTATAGTGGAAAGACAACCAGACATATTGTGTAACGTTGTGTGGAGCGGAACATGACGATCTCGTGTTTTATCTTCCTGAGCATAGCGCGGAAGGTGGAAGAGCCGAGGTGTCGCACGGCGGTGTCCTCTCGCTCGGAGACTATAGTGGAAAGACAACCAGACATATTGTGTAACGTTACGTGGAGCGGAACATGACGATCTCGTGTTTTATCTTCCTGAGCGTAGCGCGGAAGGTGGAAGAGTAGAGGTGACGCATGGCGGTGTCCTCTCGCTCGGAGACTATAGTGGAAAGACAACCAGACATATTGTGTAACGTTATGTGGAGCGGAACATGACGATCTCGTGTTTTATCTTCCAGAGCGTAGCGCGGAAGGTGGAAGAGCCGAGGTGTCGCACGGCGGTGTCCTCTCGCTCGGAGACTATAGTGGAAAGACAACCAGACATATTGTGTAACGTTACGTGGAGCGGAACATGACGATCTCGTGTTTTATCTTCCTGAGCGTAGCGCGGAAGGTGGAAGAGTAGAGGTGACGCACGGCGGTGTCCTCTCGCTCGGAGACTATAGTGGAAAGACAACCAGACATATTGTGTACAGTTATGTGGAGCGGAACATGACGATCTCGTGTTTTTTCTTCCTGAGCGTAGCGCGGAAGGTGGAAGAGCCTAGGTGTCGCACGGCGGTGTCCTCTCGCTCGGATACTATAGTGGAAAGACAACCAGACATATTGTGTAACGTTACATGGAGCGGAACGTGACGTTCTCGTGTTTTATCTTCCTGAGCGTAGCGCGGAAGGTGGAACAGTTGAGGTGACGCACCGCGATCTTCTCGGCCCAGAGCTACTCGGAGACTGTAGAGGAAAGACAACCAGATATATGTGTAACGTTACATGGCGCGTAGAACATGACGATGGCGTGTTTTATCTTCCGGAGCGCGGAGCGGAAGGTGGAAGAGTCGAGGTGCCGCACGGCGCTCTCCTCCTCGGCCCAGGGCTTCTCGGCCGGCGGCGGCGGCGGCGGCTCGCTCGGAGACTGCGGGGGAAAAAACAACCCTTAAGGTGACGCAATGATAAACTATTGTTTCAAAAATCGAGTACTGCGCCCCTTCGTCATCATCATCATCATCCACAGCCTTCTTTATCCCACTGCTGGGTATAGGCCTCTCTCTTACTGTGCCATCTGCCTAGCGCGCCCCTTCACTCGCTCAATTTTACGCGGTCGCGCTCGAGAAGATCGCGCCAGAGCGGCGGGCGGCAGTGAGTTTTTAATTCAAAAAAATAACTTCTCGGTCTGTAAAATCGTAAAGTGACCTGGCTATTTTATTCGTAAAAAAATAATGAGATGTTGTCGCTGATAATTCTGAGCATTCGAATTATTAAAGTTTTTTTGGTGAGAAATTTTTAAGTTACTAATTTACTACTTTAATAAAGCCGGTTACTTTTTAAAATTTTGTCTGGTTCATAAAATTTTTCAATATTTTCCTTTATCTATGATATAATTTAAATTTGAATCAATATCATTTGTCCTCTTACATCGCGCATTCAAAAGTAGTCGTTTTCGTGTTTCTCGGCCCGATTCCTCATCTTAAACAATATAGCCACGGGAGAGGCCTTTACAAAAATACAGGTTTATCCAGACTTGGTGTTCTAAGCAGAAAGAAAGTCATTCAGACCATTATTACGAACAACTTTTCCTATCGAGTCAACACGGAATTGGAGAAAAAAACGGACAAGTGCGAGTCGGGCTCGCACACCGAGGATTCCGTACAAATCTTGAAAATTATATAAAATTGGGAACTAAGTTGTTAAAACCTCGAAGCGTAACTGTAACATAATCATCGATAAAACGTTTTTTATTTAACTTTTCTCGTCATGCATCGTGGAAATACTCGAAAGCCTGTTTTGGCTTGTGGTAATAAAGATCTTTCATATGATACCATTAATTCACTTTGAAATTAGAGCTAGACATACGGACAGACGGACAACAAAGCGACCCTATATGGGCTCCGTTTTTCTTTTGAGGTATGGAACCCTAAAAACATTTTTATACAATTTATCGATTCCGAGTTGCAATTTTGTATGGAACATCTGATTTTTTTTTCTTTTGTTGGCGCCTTAGTACAAGTTGTTCATAATGATGGTCTTAATCACCCCCATTCGAGGATGACTAAGACCATCAGTAAAGGGCAAGGAGAAAACCTTACGTGTACAGCTTGTAGCTCACTCACAGCCGCCAAGAATTCTGATTAGATTAGAGACTAGTGATCGCAACACAGGGTATCCAACCGCGATTACTAGAGTACTAAGTAGTATTCGAAAATTCGAAGATCTATGTCAATCAAGTTCAATAATATTCAATACCTATAAATTGTTATTTTATGTCACTTTTGTTACTGAATACTATGTTAAGTATAATATTATTGACTACAAAAAAAATATTATTATTATACACATACTTATTTATGGTCTTAAATTTATTTTAATTTTATTTTCAATTATTATTATTGTTTAATTTTCAATATTAATCTTATTCTGTAAATTACATTTTGTAATGTTTTATAATTTTTGATTTGATAAGTACTTAATGTTTTATAAAGACTCCAGGGCTATCCACCCGGCCTATACGAACTTTAATTTTACTTTTTTTATAGTTTTATAACTTGTAATTGACTTCTATGGACGTAAGTCTGGACAGTAAAACATTTCATTTCATTTTATCTCTAAATCTCATTTTCCAAAGCCTCGTCCTTTATTTCTAGGTTCTGAAATGGAAGGGTTTAACCCCAACGTCGTATGTTCGAAACTCTATTTATCATAGACTATGGTAGTAATCATTAACTGTAATAATATTAATAAACAAGGCCGCGCCATAACACATCATTCTCGTGGCGGCGGTGGAATCGTTTATCTCCACGGCTTACATGGTTGCCAACTTAAAGCCACTACTACTCGATTCTGAGCATCAAATACACCAGTAAAGGTTGCTACACTCATATTCGATTCGACAAGAGCAGCATTCCATCCATCAGCCAAAAGACGTCCACTGCTGGACATAGGCCTCCCCTATGGATCACCAATAAGACCAGACTGACTGCCTCGGTGGCTCAGTGGTTAGTGACCCTGACTTCTGGATCAAAGAGGCGTGGGTTCGATTCCCACCAGGGCAAGCATTTTTGTGATGAACATAGGTGTTTGTTCTGTGTCTGGGTGTTATTTAGGTACTATCTATATAAGTATGTATTTAAAATATGTATATGTAGTATATCAGTCTCTGGCAGCCATATCACAAGCTTTGCTTAGTTTGGGGTCAGAGACCGTGTGTGAGATGTCCCCCAATATTTATTTTATTTTTTTATTTTTATTTTAGTTGGAAGCGACTTGCATCCAGCGCGATCTTGCGGTCTTAATGAGGTAATCCGTCCACCTTGTGGGTGGACGTCCTACGCTGCGCTTGCCGGTACGTGGTCTCCACTCGAGAACTTTTCGACTCCACCGGCCATCAGTCCTCCGCGCTATGTGCCCTGCCCATTGCCATTTCAACTTGCTAATCCGTTGGGCTATGTCGGTAACCTTGGTTCTTCTACGTATCTCCTCATTCCTGATTCGATCCCGCAGAGACTCTCCGAGCATAGCCCTCTCCATAGCTCGTTGGGCTACTTGGAGCTTACTGATAAGGCCCATAGTGAGAGAGTAGCATTGCCGAACGGTAAAATCAAATATGTGTGAATGAATTATCGAACATATGTTCGGGTTCATATGTACCTAAGAGTACCTTCATTCGAGAATCTCACCTTGATGAAGTTAACAATCTGGTCCTCCTGCCTGGCGTGGCCCGCGTCGTACTGGAACTCTCCTTTGCTGAAGTACTTGAGCGTGGGGTATCCTTTCACGCCGAAACGAGCGCCCAGTTCCGAGTGCTTGGTCGCGTCCACCGCTGCTAGGATGCCGTTTATCTGAGGAATCACGATTAATTCAAAAATCAAATAAAGAATTCAAAATTTAGTTTACTTACAAACATCCATAGTCACGTTTATTATATTAGTAGGATTAATTATGATTAATTTTAATTCTGATTGTAATTATGACTATGATTAGTTAACGTAATTTGTGTAACACCGTGTTAATTGAAACAAATAAATAATAAATTGAATATTACACTTATATAACAGAGTCACAGGCTTAGACAAATCTTACCATGACAAGTTTACCGAAGAAGATAATAGATGGCGTTAGTGGTAAAATTAGCTCACAGTATGGTTTGTTAAACAGTTTTGTAGGATCATCGGTGTCTCTAAAACGACAGCAGTCTTCTCCAATGGAACTTGAACTGTATAATCATTGAGTTTTTGAAAATGTGTAGGTTACTAATTTCAGTGACTACACGTCATCACGGTAAAGACACGGTAATGGTATCTCGGATCTCCAGCATTTCGTCTTTATAGAAACGATCGGAACGCGAATCATACCTACGCGCTTCGAGTTAAGTATGTTTTTGACCGACGAACCGGCGAAGGTACTCAATTCGACTCCTATATTTTTTTTTATGTATAACCACGCATAACTTTTTTCATGGTAGTCCGATTTCAATAATTCATTTTTTTATTGGAAAGAGTATAATTCGAAATTGGTCCCAATTTAATTTTATCGGAATCGGCTGAGCCATTTTTGACAATAACATCATCAACAATAATGTGAAAAATGCCACATCGATCCGTGCGAAATAATCGCGAATCCTGTACACGGGTGAAGTTGGTCATGCTATTTATTGCAAAAAAATAACCTTGTTGTGCTTAACAATAATTTTGATAGTTAACTAACCTTTTCTCCCTTTATCCTAGAAGCTGCCTTTTCGAACTCGGGCTTAATTCGCTTGCAATGGCCGCACCACGGAGCGTAGAACACCACCAGGGCATGTTCGGCTTTCGCGAGCACACTGTCGAAGTTCGCATCTACAAATATGAGAAATAATACCTATACAAGGTTATCCATAACAGATGTACTAAGAATTTTGCATCTAAAAATATGAGATATAATACCTATACAAGGTTATCCATAACAGATGTACTAAGAAGTTTGCATCTAGAAATATGAGATATAATACCTATACAAGGTTATCCATAACAGATGTACTAAGCCGAAAGGGCATGATTCACATCACCATTACGAACCACTTTTACTATGGGGCCAAGCCAGAATTAGAGAAAAATAAGCTGTTCCATACAAAACTGCAACTCGGAATCGACAAAATGTATAAAACAGCCAATATTTTTCTCGAATTCCGGATTGGTCCCATCGTAAAACTTGTTCATGTAGATGATCCGCATCACCTCCTTTCGGTTTAGTACACCAGTTCTAGATAACCCTGTATTTGAGGCTAGAGCCACGACGCTACGATCATCTTCAGTCTACTAGTCGTGCCAATCAGTGGTGTCACAGGGGATAAACGCATATTACATTGATAGCAGCTGTGATATTTGCTTTTTTTTTATTTCAAATAGATTTGCGTTTGACTACACACTGCCTGATGTTAAGCAGATATGCGGTCTAGAATGTAGCACGCTTACCTAGAAGATACCTATTTACTCGAGATTTGAAGACACCTACATTGTACTTTAACGGAAAGACAGACTCAGGCAAAGCGTTCCACATTCTGGCAGTTCGTATGAGGAACGTGGACCCAAAACGCTTGGTTCTAACGCGCGGAATGTCCATCATAAAAGGGTGGCGCTTTGGTCGCGTCTGTTTAGCCGTACGATAGGAGAGGCAGGTGGGACCAGATTGTGCAACTCCTGGGCGCACTCACCGAAGTGTATCCGATAGTAGGCTGACAGACACGCCACCCTACGTCGATGCTCGACACTTTGCAGCTTCGACTCAGTCAAGGTTTCGTTGCCTATCAGCCTCCTGGCTCGCCTTTCAATGGACTCCAAAGCCTCCAACTGGTATTTGGCAGAGCCATCCCAAAGGTGAGAGCAGTATTCCATGCAAGAGCTGACTTGCTACACGCTGCAGATAACTAAATGGTCGCGCAGCTTGATTGGGTTAACCGCAGCTTGCAGTTAACATCAAGGTAGGTAAATCAACATACGCCATAAATCTATTCTCCGACATTGCAGGTTTTCTCTCAGAGCAAATAAAAAAATCAAGAGGGAACGTCGCTGAATAGTCAAGTGAGGCCGGTTTTTTATACATGTGTGAGTGCGTCGGTGTTGCGCCGCCATAGTTCGACTGACGAGCCAAGGCGTAGTTTCGTTGTACGTGGATGTGTGTGTAATTGTTTGTACACGGTGAGGCGTAGTTTTGGTTGGCTTCACTTGTTTGTTCACAACATTCTCTCTTGATTTTTTTATTTGCTCTAAGGTTTTCTTACAATCTTTTGCTTCACCAAAACATTAACTATATAATTAATGCAATGTCGGAGGCCCTCAGGCGGCCTTACAAAAACACTAACACCAAGGCTAGCCCCCGGCCTATACGAACTTACTTACTTACCAAAACATAAGTTAAATTTCAAAGATTCATTGGTTTCATTTCATTTCCTTCATTCGAGACTGGGATATGAAACAATGATATGAAACCTCAGGATCTTAATTTTTGATCAAGCGATATCCAACAAGCCACCACGGCAGCATTACTATGTATAAATAATAGCAATGCTATTTGGGTTACGCTTTATAAAGTACAGGAAACTTTTAGATACAAGTTTAGAAACTCAAATTACGTACTAAATTACCTCTAATTAATCTCCAAAATAGATAAGAAAATAGTTTCATACTGACGACAAGAGGATAAAATTACATACAAGACGCAAACCATACGTGAGCTCTAAAATAACTCATTTAAAATTTAATTTTTATCAATCCAATTGCCAACAACTTAATAGTAAAAACATGTAAAATTTAATGTCATTATGACGTTGTCACATCGACAGTCAATAAATAAAGAAGAATATTAGAATATCATTACAGTTTGAATGCTAAAGTAATGATAAGTTGATGGATGCCCATTTGCCCGTGGTTATTAATTATTCCCTGGATTTTAGCTGAAGCCGTGGTGGTTTAGTGGTTGTAATACCTGCCTTACAATCATGAGGTTGTGGATTCAAATTCCGGTCTCGTACCAATGAATTCCTTGGAATTTATGTACGGAATTTCACACCACTGGCTTTTCGGTGAAGGAAAACATCGTGAGGCAACCTGCATACGTCCGTAGAAGAAATTCGTTGGCGTATGTGAATCCACCAACCCGCACTGAGCCAGCGTGATGGATGCTCATTTGTCCGTGGTTATTAATTATTCCCTGGATTTTAGTTGAAGCCGTGGTGGTCTAGTGGTTGTAATACCTGCCTTACAATCATGAGGTTGTGGATTTAAATTCCGGTCTCGTACCAATGAATCCCTTGGAATTTATGTACGGAATTTCACACCACTGGCTTTTCGGTGAAGGAAAACATCGTGAGGCAACCTGCATACGTCCGTAGAAGAAATTCGATGGCGTATGTGAACCCACTAATCCGCACTGAGCCAGCGTGGTGGATTAAATTAAATCCTGCATTAAAGAAGCTGGCACAGATACAAAATTTTTACTTAGGCTAAATTTCAGTTGCTTCTCTAGATCTTACAGCTATTTCAGAACACAATAGCTAAAATATATAGAGGTAGCGTATAGAAAGAGAATAGAACCTGAAAGGTGAACAACATCGGAGTCTTCAGACCAGCTCTCGTCAACAACCTCCTTCTTCTTCATTTGCTGAGACCTTGGATCCCTCATAAAGTCTACAATGGCTTCGCGCTTGTTCTCTCCATTGTACATGAATCTGAATTGACCCTTTCTGGAAAACAAATTAATCACAATAAAATAATAAGAAATGCAAGTACCAAAATACATGCATAAGCTAAAACTACAACTACACAAAAACAGTTGGATCATCCATAGACCCTAAAAGGTCTAAAGATACGAGTAATCCAGGCTCAGTTGGAAGCCAAGCCCAGTTGGCAAACTGCCCAGCAGTTATAATAAAAAGGTCGTTTGGACGTGACGCATTTTTCGATAGATCCTCAGTGAAAGCGATCAATCGGGCCGCATTATTATTTTTTTATAATCATTGGCGCCGAGCGAGTTACACGGAACAGTGATCCAGATATACTCATATTCAAGGCTATAGGTGTCATATTCAAAAGCCGTGGTGGTCTAGGGGTAATGACACCCGCATTACAATCGTGAGGTCGTGGGTTCAAATCCTGGTCCCGTACCAATGAATTCCTTGGAATTTATGTACGGAATTTCACACCACGGGCTTTTCGGTGAAGGAAAACATCGTGAGGCAACCTGCATGCGTCCGTAGAAGAAATTCGATGGCGTATGTGAATCCACCAACCCGCACTGGGCCAGCGTGGTGGATATGGCCCAATCTCCCTTCGTGGGTAGGCCTACGTCCTGCAGTGGACTATTAAAAAGGCTGGTACAGTACAGTACAGTACAAGGCTATAGGACGTCCACTCCGTCCACAAGTGGTATATTATTCAGAGAAAAATCGAACCAAGATGATAAATACGTCATTTGAAAGCTTGATTTATGGGCTTCTCAAAAATATATAATTTAGATTTTTTCATCCCTCCATATTTTTTTAAAGCAAGATGCGAGGGACCTCGAAGAGTCAACACGTCCTGAAGATGCCTCGTTGAGAGGCGAAACACGTATCGAACAGAGTGTAGTGCAGTGAGAATAATGGTGTTAATTGTTAGTGATGTATTGACGCAATTAGGTTGCATTGTGATAATCCGCGTAGATGACCAGATCAAGGTTTAGTGCAATCGGTGAAAAAACACCACGTCTTATCAGTTATGTGCGAGCGAAAGGAGACAATCTATGCCCGTCTCAGCGCGACAAAGACGCAGTGTAATTACAGTCTAAACGGCTAACCGCTACCCTCTTGTAAGTAATAAACTAGTGATCAACTGTTTTGTGCAATAATTATTTTGCGATACCTTCAGAGATTCGAGTTAGTTAGGGAGGTTTTTTTATGATATCTATACACTTTACTACAGGACAAGACGCCTCAATACCACCCCTACACTGACGATTTTCCTTTGATACGTACGATACCGTCTGACTCGACATTTCTGAATCGTACGTTTGCCAGCCTTCCTGTTTCCTAAGAGATATAATCGAAAGCCTTTCAAGATCAGAGTGAATATAGGTATCGTCTATGTCTGCGTGTTTCATCTTCGATCATAACGTCGCTTACCAACAGTGGTCAAGCGCGGACTTATTTGCGTTAAAAAAGATAGCCTATCTGCAAATGCCCGCTAGTGAGGAAGATATAAATATTTAGCACTTTACTTCAGTGTTTACAAATATTTCAGATTTATTACACAGAAGATCGTAAAATTACGTGTCTTCCCGAATGTGACGAAGGTAGGGAGAATTGGAGTGAATTACTCACAGTTACTTTTTTAGCTTACTCTAGCGTAGGTTTACACGTACGTAGGTATTTTAGTCGCTATCCCAACTCAGATAATATTTAACCAAGTTAAGTCTATGCCAACCGTTTAGGGCATCCGTTCTCCTGACTATAATCCTTCTGCTTAACTTAGTCCTCGCATGAGAAGTATAGGGGCGCCGGGGGAGACGTCAAAGTGAACTGAAACAGGTGCGAGCGGTGGGTTCCCGGCGCCCGCACCTGTTTCAGTCCTCTTTGACGTCTCCCCCGGGTCTCCAGGCGAGTACTAAGTTAAGCGGTAGTATTACAAGCTAAGTTTTATCGAGGTCACTGAGGTGCGTTCGGGTAGCCTACTGATGTCAAATTTAGCAGTTAAAAACGCCAATAACTATCACATTCAGCGTTTGTTTTGAGAATGTGTGAGCAAAAGTTGCATTTTTAACTGTTTTCATTCGCCGTTCGGATGGCACAAAAACAGCTATAAATGCCATCGTGAATTGCCACTTTTGGCCCACCTACGGAAGTGGGTTTTTTGTGATCGTTTTCTAACATATTTAACACGTCTAACAGACGTTTAGCTTTTGTTTTGGGTAGTGGGCAAAAGTTGCTTTATTGGCGAAATGGGCGAAATTCCCAAACCGGTTTACATTAACGTTAATTTTGAAAATGCAAAAACGCCATCGAGCCCAAACAAACGCACCTTAGGTATATTATATCTTGTCTCTGAATGGTCAGCTAGTTGTCGTCGACTCAAATTTGACAGATAGTTCCAGAGTTTGACAGATGTGGTTAGTTTGTAATAGATTTGAGAGCTATGATTGGTCTAGACAGTCTAGAGCTATGACGCCGTACACGGACGCGCCGCAGATTATTTTTTTCCGGAATAAAAAATATTTCACTGATTTGGTGTGGTAAAATACTTACTCGTAGTAATACAGAGTGGGGAATCCGGTGATGTTGTAGACTTGTCTAATTTTAGAATTGACAGGTTTGGCCATGTCTATAGCCGCTAGAAAGGCTTCACCCTGAAATCATAAGCACTAATAAGGCTACTTTCGGTTTCAACATGTAAAACAATGTATAGTCCGTCCCATAACCGCTCAGAACTAGAGTCGCTACGACCTTCGACGAATATAATTACCTAGTAGGTTTGATTTAAAAATATCACTATATTCTGGTAGTTTTAATAAAAGATAATAATAATGCGTATTAAAAATAGGTAGGAATTACAAACAAACAACAACACTTTATTAGACAACCACTTTACATAAAAAAACAGATTAGGTATAAGGACAAAAACAAACAATAGGTGTCTAATTGGCGGTATCGCTTTAAGCAATTTCTTCCAGGCAAGTCGTAAAAATAATTTTGTATTTTGACTTGTGCCAAATTCTTCAATAGATTTCAACTGATCCGATCTCAGCGGTTATGGAACGAACTATAATCTCCATTAGCAAGTGCATTTCTACGAAAATTACTGCAGATATTAAAACTCAGTTTGAATGGCGCATAACTTTTATAAAAAAAAAGCAAACTCCTATAAAAATACCATTTTCATAGATTTATTATTTCATACAAATATTCATGCATGACTTGATCATTTAAAGGTTTAAGATTTTAGGCTACTGATGTTTAAGTTACTGATGTTACATTGTTTAATTACGCCGTATTGTAAATGACCAAAGCTACTTTAATGTGGACGAAATTTATGAGTTACATAACCTCACGAAACTTTTTAAAAAAAAAAATTTGCAGCCCCATAGTTTAACTGAATGATAACTGAACTACGAGTATGTAGGGTGACTTAGCCAGTTCACGACCACTTAGTGGACTAGAAAAAGTTTTCTAGTCTAATCTTTGAAAAGTTTTCCTAAACATTCCAAGCTACATTTGGATGCGTGCTTCTCGACAAAAACTTGATTTACTTTCGGTTGAAAAAGTGTCTTCTCACTATTTTTTTCGTAAATTTGTGTAACCAATACCGACACGTCCACTATGGGTCTGGTTTACAGGCTCATTGAAGTGCATCACGTATCAGAAGCCAAATTAGTGTCGCGGAGGGGAAGCGATAGACTAATTTAAATTATTTTTACTGAGACAAAAACGCATTCAAATACACCACACTTACATTTATCTCACAAACTAATCTCATTATTATTAATATCAAATTACCAATTAAATTAATAAATATAAACAATCAAAATGCAATTAAAAGATTAGTCATCCAAATAACTGTTATGTCACAAAGAAATGTAACTGTAACTGTACCAGCCTTTTTAATAGTCCACTGCAGGACGTAGGCCTACCCACGAAGGGTGTTTGGGCCATATCCACCACGCTGGCCCAGTGCGGGTTGGTGGATTCACATACGCCATCGAATTTTTTCTACGGACGTATGCAGGTTGCCTCACGATGTTTTCCTTCACCGAAAAGCCAGTGGTGTGAAATTCCGTACATAAATTCCAAAGAACTCATTGGTACGGGACCGGGGATTTGAACCCACGACCTCACGATTGTAAGGCGGGTGTCACTACCTCTAGACCACCACGGCATTAATCATGTAAAAATTATTAAAAGTATTGTTCAATAATAAAACTAACTTTGGCGCGCTTTTATTTAACTATTTATAGTGGTTTTATGAAAAAGTGGTCGTGAGCTGGTGGTGGTCGGCTAACTGACCATTTCACCCTGTATGCATCATTATTTTTCACCAAAAATGGCATAACCAACTTCAACCATGTACAGAATTCTAATAGTCCGCACGCATCAACGTATTAATAACGATTCATAATTGGTGGAGTAAGCCCGTAACATACATATAAAAACATACGAGTAAAATTGAACACCTCTTTTTTTGAAGTTTGTTAAAACTTACCTTTAAATCGGCCGCAGCTTGCACATAGTCTGGCTTCATGGTCTTGCAGAAGCCGCACCACGGGGCATAAAACATTACCATAGAGTTCTTGTGCGCCCCCATACCCCTCTTTAGAAACCTTGTCAATGCCTGGAACAAGCAATCTGTTTATACGAGTAAATATAACACGTTTACTAAAGTTTCCTAAGGGCGCCCTTAAACTTGTAAGTTGCTTTCGTATGATCTATGTAACTTAACTTACGAAACTTAACACTGCATTATAAAATTACATATTGGTTGTTTGTAAAGTAGGTTTACGTGATAACGTCATACGTGTCACAAGCCGAACACTTAGGCCGATCGTGCATTTCTATCGCTTGTTACACGCTCTCGCTCGCACGCTCGGCTCAGGCGACACGTGATAATGGTCATGCTTTTTTGTGCGTGCAGCCGGGGTTCATCGATTTATAATATGTTATCACGTCAAAAAAGGAATACAAAATTGAACAAACAAATTAAGGTTTTAAAACCCAATCTAATAACAATATTACTAGATATCATTACTTAATTAGCAATTCATGCATTCAATACCTATCAATAAACATTCAATTCATAGGTGTGTGATGTTTTCAAAACATCAGTTTCATGGTTAATTTACTGAGTAATGGTGCGTGTAGTAACAACTGTTTTACTACTCTTATCAATGATTGCCTAGTGATCATAATTTTATGGAGTTCATTTTGCTATGACCACTGGATTTACAAGGCAAAGCTTGGTGAAATATGAGTAATTAATGGTTCATTATAGCATACAATAATATGCATTTGGAATAAGTAGCATCTCAACTATACAATATTGTAGTACAAAACTGTTTACGAAGGAAACCTATAGTTAATTGGTACTTAGCGCTCTTCTTTTTTTACAGTGAGTAATTCTGAGATTGACCACCACTAGGTGAGAAAATAAAACAAAATACATCTAGCCATTGACACGAAATTTTATACACAAGCAGCGCGTTCTGCGGGGCTGACTTATGAATCTAAACCATCCAGGGCGCCAACCAAACACATACAATTGTGGGCCAGCTGCTTAGGAAGAGATCAGTGAGTGACATACACATGTGTATGTCACTGAACTCCTCCTGTACTCCAGTAGAATTATACATATATATAAAATATATTATAATAGAAGATAGTTATATGAACCTCTCCAAAATCTAGATACTAGATATCTGTCTAAATGTCAATTTGATGAAATGATGATGACAAGATTTTTTTATAACAGAATATATATTCTTAAACAAACCTCTCCATCAGCTAAATGGTAGATGTCCGCAGCATCAGGATCCTCTTCCCAGGGCAAATCTCCGGTGGGATCTCGTAAGAAGTTAGACATTGAGCTGAGGGACTCACTCCTGTCGTAATCCTTGTGGAAATCACCATCTTTATAGTGTTTTATATGATATGGCTTGTCTAAACCCACTTTAAGCTTAAGACAAAGTTTCTTTCCTTCACTGTAAGTAAGGTAATAATAGTTTGTATAATTTGCTTTCATTTTCACTATACATTGTTGTTTTATAAGCGGTAGCCTTCATTGGCCTGAGTGTTTTATTACTTTACTGCTTATAGACTTATATGTCTAAAGGCCATTTAGCAACTCAAATATAATAAAATAAAATAGGGCAGTAAATTTAAAATTAAAACCTACATTAAAATTAATATTAAAGTTAATATTAAGGTGGTTTCACAAGGTTAGCACATAAAATTCAATTTATTGGATCTTTTGGCATTCAGATATACTGCTTGTTGTAAGTTTACAAAAACTTATTTAGCAACCATGAAAAGTGTAATGTTGATGAGGTACATACTCCTAGTAACCAAAATAGTGGCCAGTTGATGCACTTTTGTGGTTAGACTGGCAACTATTTTGGATTTTAGACGAGTACACCTCGTAAACATTACCTTATTATGGTTGCTAATGAGTTTTAGTAAACTTACGACTAGTAGTTTATCAGTAAATGGCAAAAAAACTAAAAAATATTTTAGCATGCTGAAAGCATCAAAGCCTTAAAATTAAAAATTTTGAATAGCTTACCCATTACTGCAATCTATTATAACTAAAGTGGCCTGGCCTTTCATGGCATCAGCAGTGTTTTTAAACACATCAACAGTTGCTTGTGACGCTTTAGGTTCATTTAGGAACAGTACTAAGACATTTGTTTTGGTACGTAATAACTTTTTGAAGTCTTTTATATTGGTGATATCTGATACCACTGATGTCTTCTGCTTTTTTGCTTGCATAGACAATTGTACCAATATTATTAATATTGGCAGTAGCACCTGAAATATTAAAAATCTATTTAATTTTGACTGAAGCGAAGCAACGTCTGTGCTTCAACAAAACAATTTCGCTTTTATTTGTCCCGATGTCTGGATTTTAGTCTACAGGTCATATTTTTCAACGGTTCTCATCGAAACTTAGTATAGAGCATCTAATGTTAATGGATTTTTGATTGACCTATTTTCCTCAAAAAGGGGGAAAAGTTGTATATCAGCCGATTTTGTTACTATTTGGCAAGAAAATTTAGTATTTAAATCATAACTAGATTAGGGAGTATGAACCAAATCGGTTAAGAACAAGTCGAGATATAGACTTATGAAGATTCAGTTAAAGAGATGTGTCATGAGGTCTACTGTTCAGAGAACCACTAGTCTGTTTACTTTCAAAAAACCGTCAGGCTCGCACATCGAGGGTTCCATACAAACACGTTATTAAAATAATTAAAAACCTGTTTTAGCATGTGCTAATGAAGTTCTTTTATATGATACCTTACATGATACGATTTACTCACTTTGAATTTTGAACCCATATTTTGTGAATTTTGAGGCTCTATTTTTTGTGATTTAATTAAAAATGTACAGTTTTCAGATTTATTCCTATATGTGTACTCTGAGACAATGCTTCTTGCCAAATTTCATAGTTCTATGTCAACGGGAAGTACCCTGTAGGTTTTGATTTTTGTGAGTGCGAAATATGCGGTTTTTTACAACATAAATGGCTCTAACTTATTTAAAAGATAACTGAGAAGTTTTTCTAATACACAACTGCAAGAGACCATAGATATACATATATACAGTTTAAATTTCAATTCAGTATCTTTACGCGTTCCTGAGATAAAGAGTCTTGACATACACACAGACGGACAACAAAGTGATCCTATAAGGGTTCCGTTTTTGCCGTTTGAGGTATGGAACCCTAAAAAAAACCCATTTTTCCACAATTCTTTTCAATGTTAGTTCTGTGATCAAGTTAAATGTTTGTTGACCTTTCCTATACTTTTTTTATAGAGATAAATCATAGATAAATTTATTCTTATCAGTATTGTAATCAGTATTTTAGTATCCTACCAATATTATAAATGCGAACTTTTGTATGTATGGATGTTTGTTACTCTTTCACGCAAAAACTACAGAACTGATTGAGATGAAAGTGTTCAATAGTAATGTTTATACATCATAATAACACAAAAGGCTATAATTTATAAAGATAAATATGTATCGCATGAATTGAAGTCTGCCAGGTCAGCTGGGTAAATAAAGAATATAAATAATTTTGAGCTTACATCGTTGTAATAGCTTAGCTAACCGCATTTTGTTCATATATAACAATAATTTATGCTTGCATCAGATAGTAACAGAAGATAACTAACCATAACTTGGTTATCTTCTGTTAAGGCAGAATCATAATGTTCCAGGATATATAATCATAAAAAATATTAACAGGCAGATTTAAACTGCTGATGCAGACATTTCTTATATCAATTTGTGGAATATGAATATAATATACGTGTCATATGCCCACGCATCTGCTATGGCTAAGTACACTGATTTTACAGGAAGCGCTTATTTAATTACAAAGATGTATGGAACGTATTATATAAACGAAACAGCCGTAACGTTTATTTGTGCATCTACTTACAAATAGTGCTAAGAGTATCAAAACCGAGAGCAAGAGGTAAAGCACAGCCGGTATTATTGTAACTCACCTTCCAAAACATTTTACAATGCATGGTTGAAAAAAGCCGGCGAAGGTCGGCTGCTATATTTCTTAGCACTCAATTCTTTGTTATACCTAATGAAGATAGAAAATTACGTAGTTTTGTATCCTCTTTGATAGAAAAGATTTACTTGTAAACAGAAAGTAAAGTAGTAAGTCGACTTGCTTGAAATCATCACTCGGCACATGGAGTATTATCGCCCGATATGGTACCAAAATGTTTTGCTAGGTGGCGTTATGCTTACTAAGGTGACGTCCACAAGTGGTATATTATTCAGAGAAAAATCGAACCAAGATGATATATACATAATTTGAAAGCTTGTTATATAGGCTTCCCAAAAATATTTAATTTAGATTTTTTCACCCCTCCAATTTTTTTTAAATGCGAAAATTAAATTGTATGAAAAATAACAATACAACTTATTATTTTTTCTAGTTTGTCAATAATAAAGTGCTTCTAACGTTATTTGACTTGCGTTCGTAGCTGATTCTTCCTGATTATAAACCATTGTTGTCGTCACAATAGTTATAGAGCTCAAGGAGATCTACGTTACGGATGGCAGATGTCAAACTTAAAAGTGGATTACTTCCTTAACTATCGATGTTAGACCGTTGGTGTCTTCACGGTCTAACATCGGTCAAAGCTATGGTCTATAGATAGTTACGGAGATATTCCACTTTTAAGTTTGACAGCTGTCATCCGAAATGTAGATCTCGTTTAGTTCTATCACTTTTGTGAACACAGCGATGGTCTAGGGTCATTAGTTAATGAGATTTTTCACTTTAAAGTTTGACAGCTGTCATCCAAAATGTAGATCTCGTTAAGTTCTATCACTTTTGTGAAGACAGCAATAGTCTAGCTTCGTATATATAGCATAGTTACGGAGAGAGGTGCATACTGCTAAGTCGCGGCTGTCAGTCATGTCCATCAGCCGCGTCCGATAGTATGTTTCCAGCTTTAGCACTCCTTGTCGGTACTGTTTCTTGCCCAGTGCTCAATCCTTTTTATATAATACATCCATGCGTGCAATAATTATTATCTTGTGCATGATGAAACTGAAATCGTCACGAGTATACAATTACGAGTAGTATACAATAATTCAGTTTTAAACTGCGATGATCTGATGATACTTATAAGAATAAATATCTAGTAAAAGGTTCCATAAAAACGCACATTTAAATATTAGATAAGAAACTTAACAGTAGCTGGCAACATTGGGTTTTTGTCTTTTTCTCTAAAAAGAATCTAAAACGAGAGAGATAGAGTGGCATCGTTAGTTAGCGATTGAAATAAAATAATAAAATATCTAACTCGTCTATGATAAAGTTATTGAAAATAAGTAATTTCGACAAATGTTAGTCAAGAAGTAAATTACGATAATTAAGTTGCTTTTTTCCAAGATATATTTATTGCCTCAAATAAAATTCGGGAGGCACAGGAAGCCTATGAATCTTTTTGTAAAAATTTCGCAGAATTTCAGTTTTTCATAGCTATTTGTCTGTGTTTCTGACATGACGTTAGGTACGTTGTTTGTTGGACAATGAACGGTGCATTGTGAAGAATTCGTGAACAAAATCAAGCGACATTTTGATATTTATCGCCTCGATTTGCAATGTCAGCCTTTAATAAAAGTTTAACTTGAAACGATCGGGGATAAAGTATCTGTGATGCGTTAGTTTTAACAAATATGTGGGTAAAATACTAGCGAGTTTTAATCGTATACGTAGGCAGTTGTACTTGTTTGCGTTTTCAGGGATGTATTATCATAGGGACGCGTAGTTGGTCTGAAAGTGGTACAGGTAGCTATAGAAGTGCTTTGGCGGGTTATTCGCAGTGATTATTAGGGTTAGTCTGCTAGGATGGCGATGCCCGAGCAGTTTTCGTTGAGATGGAACGATTTCCACTCGAACCTGTCACAGTCATTTCACGCGCTGCTAGAGGGAGAGGACCTGGTGGATGTGACCCTGGCTGCCGGGGGACAGTACGTGCACGCACACAAGCTCATCCTCTCAGTATGCAGTCCATACTTCAAGGAATTGTTCAAGGTATGACTCATTGTTTTTCATAATATTTCTTCGTATTTTGCTTCATACAGTCGACGCAGCACTGTATCTCGCATACTTAATTGTTTATATTCTATTCGGACTGAAGGACTGACCTTTGGTTTCTGATAAGTCCACTTTATGAGGTGTCGCAGATTAGGTAGTTTCTAACAATATGAAAGTAGGTAAGTATCTTATCACTTACCTACTTGAATCATCCAGAGACAAAGGTGCATTGTTACAGCTACTGAAGTACACAAAACATTTGTATTATCACATAATATTGGTGTCCTCAGAAGATTGGCTACACCTACTTGCTAATAGCTTTATATTCTTGCATATTTATTGTGACTTTATTATAGGTAATATTTACTTAATAATTTAATCTGGTACCAGTGTCTTGTGTTTAAGAATTGAATGGGTGATATTACAATTAAAATTTATTATATTGTGATGTTTACCTAGTTTTCTCTGCTATCTTGTACTTTCCCGCTGCTGGGTAAAGGAACTTATGTTATCACAACTTCACAACCCCCACCTATATTATGCTAGTTACTAACACTTCTACTCGATTCTTCACACTTTGTTCAGTGATTTTTGTAAGTGGTAAGTGATTAGTAGTCAGTCACACACTCACACCAATCAATTGGTGTCCACATTTGTTTACTACTAATCACTCAACACTTGCAGTAATCACTAATCAAAGTGTAAACAAGCCTTTAGTTATGCCAAACATACAATTACTTATTTTTCACTGAGTATGATATTCACGCCAGATCTCATACAATAGTGCCAATAGTCTTGCTAATCTGACACTACTCTAAACTTGAGAGTACTTGCATGATTGTAGAAATATTTAAGTTGCTGAATTTTAAGGAAAAAATGAGTATACAATCTTTTTGACTACTATAGCTACTAGCATAATTAACTAGCCACCATACAACACTAACAAGATGCCACCCTTAAGAATGCTATCACAGAGAAATCACCAAAATAACATATGATCAAGACTACTTTTTGACTGTATTTATTGATTTATCTCTAAGAATAAAAATTAAGAAGATTTCACATGCATATTTTTCTTGTTATATTGTTGTAATATCACAAAGAAATCCTCGGAACACCTTTAAACTTCATACCTTCAACCATATCCATCAGTTTTTTCAATAATAGAACAAATTTGTTATCATAGTAAATTATTTATTTGTCATAATGTACTTTTGTACATAGTAAGTAAGTTTAAAAAAAAATTGTATTATTATTGTAAAGCAATAAAATGGATATCTATTCTGAAACTGCATAAACAGCATCCCCGATATTCACTCAGTACAATGTGAAATCAGTACAGCGTGAATTGTATTGCTAGACATTTGCCCTCTTAATGTAATAGAAACTCCTTTACTTTCTTTAACTAGAAAGTCTATACATTATATTTTACTCGGTTGAGCAAAAGTAAACAGCTGCCCCCTTAAAAAAATCTCTAGCTATATAAAAAATAGCTAGCAGCAAATGTAATGTCTGCGCTTTCAAATCAGATTATTTAGCTGTGACTGCAGCATAATCCTCATTGACATTGCTGGTGTCAAAGAATATAACAACCAATATAAAGCAACAAACAATATAAAGCTTTAAGACCAGCACCACCATATTTAGGCTTTTTGAAGGCAAAACACAATAATAATAGAATCATCATTCATATACCTTCCCGGCCTAGAATAAAAGCCTTTTCAATGTTCAAAAATCAGTTTCTTAAAGTAAAAATAAGTGTCCTGGTGCCATTCATAATAATCTGTGATGGTAATTTTGGTTTGTGTATTGTTTAGATTGTCTTTATTGTAATTTGATGTTGAATAACTTCTTATTCAAGAGGCATCATCTAGGAACATCTATTCAACTTAGATGCTGCACTGAAAAAATAAACCAACATTAAACACATCTAGATAGCAAAAAGTGTAAGCTGATCATAGAGATCTTGGAATGGTGGTGGTGAATCATGGATGGTGCAAAAAACAAGGAATGAACAGACTGCAGGTATTACTCGCCGGAACTTGGTCTCAGAGAGCCCCTGGGCCTGAGCCAAAACTACAATGACTTTGCAAGCAGAGGCCATGGGCCTATTACTAGCCGCAAAAGCAGTTGAACCCTTAAATAAGCTTTTGACAGCTACAGAAAACAGTGACAGTGAAGAAGACATTGTATTCATGGTTGACAATGCTGCTACTATCTATGTAATTTATGTAATTAATTGTAATTTATCCTTCCTACTAATATTATAAACATGAAAGTTTGTGAGGATGGATGGATAGATGTTTGTTACTCTTTCACTCAAAAACTACTGAACAGATTGAGATGAAACTTTGCAATAATATAGCTTATATATAAGAATAACACATAGGCTATAAATTATAATGATATATTGCGTATGCGGGCGAAGCCACGGGTAAAAACTAGTTATGTAATAAATGTTGTTAATTACATAATAAATTATAATTTATTATGTAATTACATAATAAATGACTTATAATTACATAGTAAATTTTGTTTATAATTATGAGTATCACAGGGCAGCATTTTTGGCCACATTTATAAAATTGACTATTCCAAACCAAGACAGTGAAATTTTTGATCCTTCCTCTTTTAGAGCCCATTTAATCAGGGTGTAGCATTGACAATTATGATGTTGAGTTTTTGAAGATCCTGTATACCTCTATAAGTTCCTACACTTTCCAAAGCAAGACCTTGTACTCGTATAGGCATTAATATTCATTTTTTGTCAAGATGCAAAATATTTGGCCATCATATGCACCACAGAGGTAACATTTAGGTAAAAAAAAAACTAGTTACAGCACTTTAGGAACCGAAACAAAGAACAAGTTTCTAACCTATCTCAATAAAAAAGTAAAACCATGTTTGAAAATAAAACAAAATTCTGTCGCGAAATGAGAATAGTCAGGTTTTAAGTATTATTTATTAATAACCTACTCAATCTGGTAGCTATTATTTGGATTTTTGGGCTTAGGTGCTCAATTCGTCTGTAATAGACTGGAGGCGACTGACTCATTTCGAAATTGTTTGTAGCCATCTCTCCTATTTACCTACAATTAATGTCATGTGTTCGTTATTACTTCTAGATTAAGGATCCAGCGGTCGTCAAGTAATAACTAGTAGACTTTAGAAGTTATGACGTCACAAAGATGGCCGCCGACTGATGTAGGTAATTGCTATTTCTCGAGTTATTTTTCATCAAATAGCTCGTGATTGGTATCGTTTGATAGGTATTTTAATGATCCTTTATTGTTTCTTAGACATCTGTCACGTAAATGTAGTCATTTAAAATATTTAAAAAAAAACCTCATACTTTTGTCTATTTTCCAACATAACTTAAAAATTAAACATTATCGCATTTAACGCATTAAAAATCGAAATAAAAAACATAGAACATCTTTCTAGCTTTCGATTAAGTCCAATAATGTGGTCATACAATAATAAATAAAAGAGTAGTGAGCATTTCTGTAAAGTAAGTACTGCGTGGCGCTTGCCTTCCTAGTCTTCATAAATTTTTTTGGAATTGTTGCTGGTTATAAGGCACAACAACTCATCACAAGTGATAATTAATTACATTTTAGGTATTATCGCCAACTTAATCATCATCATCTCAACCATAGCGCTTACCATCCGTGGTCCCTGAAGGTATACTTCATATCATTTTTTAGCATCGTTATGGGTTATAAGCCACGTCTCTTGTTCATAAATGATATTTTTCTACATTTTAAGAGTTATCAGCACCAAAATAATCATCATTTCAGCCATATAACCTTTATTTACTGTACATAAAATGAATTATACAACACAGTTCTAATCGAGGTCCTCTCTCCATTCCATCTTATATTTTATGATCCTTCGCCAAGCGAGCTAAGCTTTGGGCTCCATCTGATAACTTGACGTCCTGAATTGTATTCAGAGCACTGCTAACCTACTAATAACTCCAGAGCTAGAAACCCTCACAGATGGACGGATTGGCATAGGTACATGGTAAAGAGTAGGTGAACATGTGCGTAAGGTGCAAGCTTATCTCATATAAGAACATATACCTATGTACGAACAAGACAAAAACCACATTAACCTCTTCATTTCGAGCAGCTTAAATTGATTTGCAAGGTTAAACTATTGTCGCCCGGGGGTTAAGAGGGGTGGGGGAGGGGGGAAGGAAAGCCTTTCCTGCAATCCCCTTCTGCCGGAAGAACCTAGTTTTTGAGTAATATTTTTTTTAGTACTTAACCTCATTTTCGGACGTTTTACTATAGCAGACGAGATTTTGGGTTGTTAACAAAAAAAATCTAACACGAAGGCTAAGGTGGGAGCTGACCTAATTCGGTCCGTGTCGGATCTGTGACGCAAAACCCCGAGTGGGCTCTGGCCAGAAACTCCGCATTATTTATTATTGTAGAACCACGTTATTGGGCTTAATCGAAAGCTAGAAAGATATTCTATGTTTATTTTTCGATGTTTAATGCATTAAATGCGATAATGTTTAATTTTTAAGTTATGTTAGAAAATAGACAAAAATGTGAGGATTAATAAATCGAATTTTGAAACAAAAATTTTATGACTACATTTACGTGATAGATGTCTAAGAAACAATAATGGATCATTAAAGTACCTATCAAACGATACCAATCATGCGCTATTTGATGAAACAGAACTCGAGATATACGCAATTACCTACATCGGTCGGCGGCCATATTTGTGACGTCATAACTTCTAAAGTCTACCAGTTATCAGTTGACAACCGCTGGATCCTTGATCTAGAAGTAATAATAAACACATGATATTAGCCGTGGGGTGCCGGCAGAGTAGAATAGCACCCGCTCTTGTACCAGGTGTCGTAAGAGCCGACTGAGGTACACGGAACCGATAGATGGCGGTATAACCATCCAATGTGGCGTAGCCTAAATGCCACAGGCCAGTGTCGGGGAACAGCGGCACTGGTGCGAGGAGCTACGTCCTGCGATCGCCACCACGTTTGCCCAGCGCGGCGATTATGGGCAATTCCCCCCCCTCATGAATATACAACAAACGACCAGGCCCTGGCTCCTATTCCTGGCTCTGGTAGCGGCCACGGTAACGGCGGAGAGGGGGGTGCGAAGAATCTCCGGGCGTCTGGCCCTGCTACCACCCCCAACGGAAACTGGCCCTGGTAACGCATAACATACGCACTTTGAGGACGGATGAAAAGATTGTCGAACTGGAAGAAGAGATGAGTAGGTTGCGCTGGGATATTTTGTGTTTATCTGAAGACCGAAGAGAGGGTGAGGACACGGTAACTCTGAAATCGGGCAACCTATTCTACTACCGGGAAGGCGACCAAAAGTATCATCTCAAGGTGGTGTCGGGTTTCTCGTCCACAGATCCCTCACTAACAACATTGTAACCATCGACAGTGTTTCGAGCAGGGTTGTATACCTAATACTCATAATATCTAAAAGATATTCGCTGAAGGTCATTCAGGTATACGCACCGACCTCGGCACACCTAGATGATGAAGTGGAGACTATGTATGTATGAGGACATAAGTCGGGCCATACATATGTCTGAAACCCACTTTACTGTTGTAATGGGGGACTTCAACGCAAAGATAGGCAAGAAAATCGACGATGAACTGAAAGTGGGCTAATTTGGGGATGGGCAACGGAACTCCAGAGGACAGAGACTGGCTGACTTTCTGGAGAAAGAGGGCCTTTTTACTCTTTCTTCCAGAAGCCGCCTCACAGGAAAAGGACCTGGATAAGTCCCGATGGTTCTACGAGAAATGAGATAGACTTCATCATGACCAACAAGAGACGAGTATTCAATGATGTCTCCGTGATCAACAGGGTGAAAACCGGTAGTGATCACAGAATGGTAAGAGGTACATTGAATATCAACGTTAGACTTGAAAGGTCCCACCTGATGAAGTCTACGCTCCGACCTACTCGAGACCAAATGCAAAACCCCGAAAGCTTTCAGCTTGAGCTCTCAAATAGCTTTGCTTGCCTTGAGAATCTTGCGTGGGTGGACGAGATCAATAACAGGCTCGTAGAAACTGTCCAAACGGTGGGTTCTAAATTTTTTAGACCTCGCCGTTCAAAAAGACCCCAAAAACTACCGGGTCACACTTTAGACCTCATGGCTCAACGACGTTTATTGAGACTGCAGTCTACAAGGGACGCTGCGTCATATAGGCAGTTTAATAGGCAAATCTCTAAATCCTTGCGGCGCGATATACGTATCTTTAAAACCAAAAGTATTAAAGAGACTATTGAGCGAAACAAAGGCTCCAAAGTGTTTGCAAGGAATTTGTCTATTGGGCAAAGCCAGCTGACAAAGCTGAAGAGAGAAGACGGCAGTGTAACGTCAACCAAGCCAGAGGTACTGGAGGAGATCGAAAGGTTCTACGGACAGTTATACACTTCGGTAGTTAAGCCTGTTGACAGCACGGCCTAAGACCCGAGAGCCAAGCTGACTCGACACTTCACCGAAGACATCCCGGACATCAGTCTGTACGAGATTAAAATGGCCCGAATCAGCTTAAAAACAACAAGGCGCCGGGTGATGACGGAATAACTTCAGAGCTTCTAAAAGCGGGTGGTAAACCGGTACTTAAAGTCCTTCAGAAGCTCTTCAACACCGTTAACCTCGAGGGCATAACGCCAGAAGCATGGAATAGAGCGTGGTGGTGTTCTTCTTTAAAAAAGGTGACAATACCTTATTGAAGAACTACAGGCCCATCTCGCTTCTGAGCCATGTTTATAAGCTGTTTTCAAGGGTCATTACGAATCGTCTCGAGCGCAGGCTTGATGACCTCCAGCCTTCCGAACAAGCCGGGTTCCGAAAAGGCTTTAGCACCATGGATCACATCCATACGCTGCGGCAAGTTATACAGAAGACCGAAGAGTATAACTTGCTACTTTGTTTAGCGTTTGTGGACTATGAGAAAGCCTTTGATTCGGTCGAGACATAATGGGCTGTGCTCGAGTCTCTCCAACGATGCCGTATAGTCTATCGGTACATCGAAGTGTTGAAGTGCTTGTATAATAACGCCACTATGTCGGTCCGAGTACAGGAGGGGAGCTCCAAGGCGATCCCTTTAAAAAGAGGAGTCAGACAGGGATATGTGATATCTCCGAAACTGTTTGCTACTACTTTGGAGAACGCCTTTAAATTCTCCAAAGTAGTAAACAGTTTCGGCTCCTGGAATGGAAAGGATTCGGCATCAACATAAATGGCGAATACATCACTCACCTTCGGTTTGCTGACGATATTGTGGTCATGTCGAAGTCAATGGAAGAACTCAGCACGATGCTCGAAGGCCTCAATGGAGTTTCTCGACAGGTGGGTCTTAAAATGAACATGGATAAAACGAAGGTCATGTGTAATGCCCATGTTGTACCCACCCCAATATCTGTTGAGAGCTCGGTTCTTGAAGTTGTTGACTCGTACGTCTACCTAGAACAAGTAGTCCAGCTAGGTAAGTCCAACTTTAAGAAAGAGGTCGATCGCCGAATCCGACTCGGCTGGGCAGCGTTCGGAAAATTGCGTGACATCTTTTCATCCGATATACCTCAGTGCCTAAAGACGAGAGTTTTCGATAGTTGTGTGTTGCCAGTGATGACATATGGAACGGAAACGTGGTCTTTTAATGTGCGCCTCATGAATAAGCTCAAGATAGCCCAACGTGCTATGGAGAGGTCTATGCTCGGTGTCTCTCTGCGGGATCGAATCAGAAATGAGGAGATCCGCAGACGAACCAAAGTTACCGACATAGCCCAGCGGATTAGCAAATTAAAGTGGCAATAGGCAGGATACATTGTTCGAAGAACGGATGGCCGATGGGGCCGGAAAGTTCTCGAATGGAGACCACGCACCAGCAAGCGCAGCGTAGGACGTCCACCAACTAGGTGGACTGACGATATAATAAAAATCGCAGGAACGCGCTGGATGCAGGCCGCTTCCAACCGGCCTTATTGGAAATCCATGGGGGAGGCCTATGTCCAGCAGTGGACATCTTACGGCTGATAGATAGATAAGTCGACCAGAGCGACGTGCGTCTTTGACATCAAAATTTCCGGATTAAAAATGCTTAAACCAAATTTGTGCTACTCTCACAGACACTGCACTAGGTCCATAAACATCGCAAATTTTTTTCGTGGCTTGCGTTGCATTTTTACCTTTTTTGTAGTAAAATTTTAAAACGTATCGAATTTCTTCATTAGATTCAATCATCTTGACAGTACGAAAAAAAATGAAAGTCACACATGTACCTAATTTGAATTTGGAATTATGTTCTTTAAAATAAAAAAATCAATGATACCAAAACCAGCCAGATACAAATAGTATAGCCAAAGAGATTTTATTACAAGTTCATACATATACTATAATGCGAAAAGACTTTTTCCGCAACCTAATATGTTTCTCCTAATAATATACCACTTATGAACGTCTCTTCACGGTACATTTTGGATAAAATTTACGTTCCGGGAGAACAAAGCTTAAAGTTTTGTTATTGGAGTCAATCGCTTGAGTGAGATATATTTCACGCTCATACGTCTTATACATAAACTGAATATTTTTTCAGATAAGTTTTTAGTTTTTGTATATTTTTCAGCCAAGTTTTTGCGTAAAAATATGACTTTTTAAAGGCTTATAACTTTAAGATCACTCAAAAAATGGTAAAAAAAAATAAGACGTATAATCCTAGAGATTGAAGTGTATAACAACAGTGAATAACAGTTTATTGTTACAACAAAATACGTTTTTGTATGGTCAAGTTGGCGCCTCACGATTGCTTTAAAGAAGATCTTGTAAAGTGGGACCAGTCTGTACAGTAGCTTAAAAATCCATTAATATAGTAAATAAATTGGGACGTCGACCCTTCAATCTCTGCTCTAGCAGATCCACGTTGATTAGATCCGAAAATGTGAATTTCCTTTGAATTAAGATTGTTTTGAAATAAAATAATAGGAAAATTATTTTCCGAAACAAATAAAGCACATAATTGAATACTGTACAAGGTACAATGTACAATGGCCTAAGCTCGATCATTTTTTGCATTATCTCTTTTCATCGAAATCGACTGAACTCGGAGCTCGGCTCATGAACGTGACACTTTTGCGGGCGTGCAGTCGGCGTTCATCGTAAGACGTTACTACGACGTCAATAACATTCTCGTACAACTTACGATCCTTAGACTCAATCTAATAGACGTAAATACTGTTACGAGATGGGTTCTTGGATAGTCAGTTAAAACGCCGATTATTCACTTTGCACTTTATTGCACACAATCACTTCACAAAAATCACAAAAACACACGACAAAACTGGTTCGCACAAACACTTTACACTGGCACTGATATTCACACAAGCTAGTCACTTTACAATCACTGGTATCGCACACTAACCCGAGTAGTTATCGCTTCGACGGTAAACGAACAACAACTGATCCCCAAGGGTCGGCCGGCGTATTTATATTCGTTATTTCCTACAGTCTCGAACCTACGAGATATTTCGCAACATTACTCGATCTCAATAAACGCCATTGTGTTAACAAGTAAACAACTTGAAAGTTCGAGAATCCCTATTGTTTTTCAAATACGTAAACACCAAACAAATAAACTCGAGTCATTAAGCCATAAAACCGAATACAAAAGGCACCAATAAAAACACAATAAAGCTTCACAGAACAATAGGGCTTCCCAGAACCGGATTACGTAAACACCGCACTCCATACCTACAACGGGCGTCTACTGCGTTACACTACCCCCTCCTAAGACATGCTCGTCCCGAGCATCGTTGCACCCGTAATATCGCGCCAATCGATCCACATGAACTATCTTGGGAGCACCTCGATGTCCCTTCTGTATGCGGAACGTCACGTCGTTGATCTTGGTCACCACTCGGTATGGTCCATCCCATTTGGCTTGTAGCTTTGGAGATTTCCCTTTTTTGCGTATAGGGTTGTGTAGCCATACTAGCGAGCCTTCCTCGAACCCAGGGTTGTTAGTCCTTCTGTCGTATCTAGTCTTCATTCTTTCCGATGTTTGCTGGCCATACTCTCTAATGTGCTCATAGATGTCGTTCATCTTGTTCCGGAGGTCACTGGCGTACTCAGTTATGGGTTGTGGAGATCCGGTGGGACACCAGTTATTAAGTCGGCGGGTAGCCGTAATTCGCGTCCAAAATTGGCAAAAGCAGGAGTGACATTGGTGCTCTCATGAACAGCACTTCGGTATGACAGCAAAAATGGCTGGATATGCTTGTCCCAATCCCGTTGTTTGCTTTCGACTACTTTTGCCAGGTATCTCTCCAGAGTTTGGTTGAATCGCTCCACCATTCCATCTGATTGCGGGTGGTAAGACGTTGTCCTTGTTTTGTGTGCACCCATTAGCCGACACGTCTCTTGAAACAGTTGAGATTCAAAATTTCTTCCTTGGTCACTATGGATTTCCAATGGTACTCCAAAACGACAGAATACCTCATGGACCAATTTGTCTGCTATCGTCGATGCCTCTTGGTTTGGAATTGCGAAGACTTCCGGCCACTTGGTGAAGTAATCCATGACGACAAGGAAGTACTTGTTGCCACTTTCGCTCACAGGAAATGGTCCGGCCACATCCAGTGCGATTCGCTCCCATGGTGCTCCAACATTATACAGCTGTAGTGCTCCTCTGCTGCGGGTATGCGGACCTTTCACTGATGCACAGCTCGTGCATTTCCGTACCCAGTCTTCTACATCATCTCTGCAGTTGATCCAGTAAAACCTTTCTCGAATCTTCAACAGTGTCCGTTTCACACCCAGATGTCCTCCCGAAAATCCTTCGTGGTACAGCTTCAAAACTTCGGGAACTTTTGCTCTGGGTACAACCATTTGGAGATGGCACTGGTTTCCTCGAGCATTTTCCCATTTTCGGCACAGCACTCCCTCTTGAAGCACCAGGCTATCCCATTGCGCCCAATAACTCTTTGTCGTAACACTCAGTGAAGCAATAGCACTCCAGTCAGGCTTACGGGCATCTGATTCCATCCATTCAAGAATCGGCTTGATGTCGACGTCTTCTTTTTGTTCAGCCTTCAGGCTGTTTCTTTCCATTCGTCGCCGATGTCAGCTTTGAGCATTCTGACAGGTACTGGATCTTTCGACTCTTGTCTTGAGCAATGCTTGCAGTCCTCTGAGCAAGGCCTTCTTGACAGTGCATCTGCGTTGCCATGAGATTTTCCACTGCGATGTTCCGTGGTAAAGTCGAACTCTTGTAGTTGCTCAATCCATCTTGCCACTTGGCCTTCGGGATCTTTAAACTGCAGTAGCCACTTTAGAGCAGCGTGGTCGGTCCTCAGATGGAATTTTCGCCCGAGCAGGTATTTGCTAAAATGACGCAATGTCTTCACCACTGCAAGTAGCTCCTTTCTTGTCACACAGTAGTTCCTTTCTGGCTTGGACAGGGATTTGCTGAAATACGCAATCACCACTTCTTGGTCTCCTTTTCTTTGCGACAATACTCCTCCGATGCCGGTGTTGCTGGCGTCAGTGTCCACGATAAACTCGTTCTCGGTGTCCGGAAAGCCGAGAATAGGCGTATTGCAAAGTCGCTCCTTTAGTCCTCGAAAAGCTGCGTCGCAATTTTCATCCCAGAGAAAGGGCCGTTTTTCCTCAGTCAGTCTATGCAACGGCTTAGCGATATCAGCAAAGTTCTTCACGAATCGCCTGTAATAGGAGCATAATCCCAAGAATGCTCTGACTTCCGTCTTGTCTTTTGGCACAGGCCAATCCTTCACAGCACTGACTTTGCCTGGATCCGTCTGTACACCAGCTTCGGAAATCACATGTCCCAAGAAATTCACTTGCCTCTTGAAGAAGGAACATTTCTTCGGACTCAGCTTAAGATTGGCAGCACGTATTTTTGTTAGGACTCGTTCCAGGTTTTGCAAGTGGTCTTCGAAGGTTTTTCCCACAATTATGATGTCGTCTAAGTAGACAAGGCATGCGTCACCAATTAGTCCCGCAAGAACTAACTCCATTAACCTTTCGAACGTAGCGGGGGCGTTACACAACCCAAACGGCATCACTTTAAATTGCCACAGGCCTTTTCCCGTAGAAAATGCGGTCTTCTCCTTATCTTTAGGGTCTATTTCCACTTGCCAGTACCCGCTCTTTAAGTCCAACGTAGTAAACCACTTCATGCCCGTCAGTGTATCCAACGTGTCATCAATCCTCGGCAAAGGGTAGCTGTCCTTCTTCGTTACGTCGTTGAGTCGTCGATAATCAACACAAAACCGCATACTGCCGTCCTTCTTTTTCACTAGAACCACTGGCGAACACCACGGACTGGATGAAGGTTCTATCACACCATTTTTCGCCATGTCTTCCTACATTGACACAACTTCTTTTTCTCGAGCCACTGGTATCCTTCTTGGCCGCTGTCGTATCGGTGGCACGTTTCCTGTATTTATCGTGTGCTTCACTAAGCCAGTCTTCCCGTTGACAGCATCATCGAGGGCAAATATGTCGGTAAAGCACTGTAGCATCTTCTTCGCCATCTGAAGTTCTTTTTCAGAGAGATCTTTACGGGAATCTTCCAATAGTGTTGACACGTTGCAACTCCCAGCACAGTTGTATTTCTCCTTTGGTTGTTCTTGGCATCTGCGCATCCAGTCTACTTCTTCGCATGAACCAATCGGAGTACCTCCTTTGATGAGTTGTTCCTCGTTACTTGTGTTGAGCACACGTACCACAGCAGTATTAGTAGTCCTCACCAGAGTTCGGGCCACTAACCATGGTTGATCACCTTCCGATTGTTCTATTAGAACACATCGTTGTTGATGTCCCAACTTTGGCGGTAATCTAACTGCCACAATGGTTTCCGATCTAGGTGGAAGGACTGTTTTCTGCAGACAATAAACCTTTCCTGATATGGCGCCTTCCATAAAGATTTCTTCTCTTCCACACTTCAAGATTCCTTGGTTGACGTCAATCTCACAATGATGTTCTCGCATGAAGTCAAGACCCAGAATGCAATCGTCAACTATATCTGCCACAATGACTTTATGTTGGAAGGTTTTCTCACCCAACTTTAACTCCACCAGCTTCTCTCCTTGGACGGATATGTGCTGACCGGTCGCTGTCAGAAGTTGAACTGTTTTGCAGCTTTCGAAGTTCGGAAGAAAGCGCTTAGCCAAACGGGAACTGATGATAGTGCGAGAAGCTCCAGTATCCAATGTCAGCTTGCACGAAGTTCCGTTAATGGCACCATTGATGATCAGGCTGTTCCCATCGTGAGCTTGTGATATCAAAATCTTTGGCTTTTCTGACCCGGTTAACACTCGCCAATTTCTGTTTTCTTCAGCAGGTCGTTTATTCCTCCATAGTGAATGCGTCGCCTCACGATCCGTTCGTTCTTCCAATAGTCGATCGTCCCTTGTTCGGCATGGCTTTGGGCAATTCCGCCATAAATGGCCTCTTTCGTCGCAGTTGTAGCATCTAGGGCCAAACCTTGTACGAAGTGATGCGTCCTTTACCTCCCTTATATGTTGGATACCCTTCACTGGATTTCGTACAGCCTCGACTTCTAAGGCTTGAGCCAAAGCTTCCTTTAGTGTTTTATGATGCCCGAGTTTCACTGCAGTTCTTACTTCGAAGTCTGCTATCCCGTTCGCAAACGCTTCCACTAGATGTTCATCGTTAGGTAATGGCGCGGACTGATAAGCCTTCCGGAATAGTTTCTCCACCTCGACAGCCCACTGTTGAAGACTTTCATTACGACGTTGCACCCTGTTCTTCAACTGCGCTCGGTACACACGTTCCAGGTGCTCATCACCATAGCGACACTCCAGCGTTTCCATTAATTTATCGTAGGTCACTTCCTTACCCACGGCATCCAGAATACTCAGGGCTTCGTCACGAAGGCTCATGATGAGGGCGTTTTTGGCTTGGTCCTTGTTCCATCCATTAGTTTGAACGGCGGCGTCAAATTGAATTTTGTAGGCTGACCATGATGATGTCCCGTCGTAAGGCGTCACTTTAATCTTTTGTGGGGCTGGCGAGTAGGTTGTAGATGCAGCAGTTCCACCTCCTAACTTTATGACGTTGAGGGCTTTCCTTACATCGGCGATTTGTGCTTCCGCATCAACAATTCGGGATTCATGCTCCTTTACGCTGGTATCAAGCTGCTTAACCGTGTCCTTGACCTCTTTTATCTCACTGCCCAAGGTCGCCTGCAAGCTTGTAAGGAGTTCTTCTCTGTTGTTGCGGGCCTGTTCTTCCAGTAGGCGAGCCTGGTCTTCTTTGTTGCGATCGAACATCGACTGCATCATGGACATCAAAGCGGCCATATCAAATGCCACAGGGACAGCAGGTGATGTAGCAGGTGCCACAGCAGGTGGTGCAGCAGGTACCACAGAAGGTGCCGCAGCAGGTGCTCCTAGGTTTCTGGAGTCGTCGTTGGTTGCCTCGGACTCACTGCCTTCCATTAACAGCGAATTATTTCCAAAGCGCCTGTGGTCGATCTCCTCCTGGCGGCGCTCCTGCTCCTCTTGTCGGCGCGCTTCCTCCTGTCGGCGCTGACTCCTTGTGCGAGGGGTCTCTTCGTCGTATGGTGTTACCGGCATTTTCAACTATCCACCCTTCTGACACCAAATGTTACGAGATGGGTTCTTGGATAGTCAGTTAAAACGCCGATTATTCACTTTGCACTTTATTGCACACAATCACTTCACAAAAATCACAAAAACACACGACAAAACTGGTTCGCACAAACACTTTACACTGGCACTGATATTCACACAAGCTAGTCACTTTACAATCACTGGTATCGCACACTAACCCGAGTAGTTATCGCTTCGACGGTAAACGAACAACAACTGATCCCCAAGGGTCGGCCGGCGTATTTATATTCGTTATTTCCTACAGTTTCGAACCTACGAGATATTTCGCAACATTACTCGATCTCAATAAACGCCATTGTGTTAACAAGTAAACAACTTGAAAGTTCGAGAATCCCTATTGTTTTTCAAATACGTAAACACCAAACAAATAAACTCGAGTCATTAAGCCATAAAACCGAATACAAAAGGCACCAATAAAAACACAATAAAGCTTCACAGAACAATAGGGCTTCCCAGAACCGGATTACGTAAACACCGCACTCCATACCTACAACGGGCGTCTACTGCGTTACAATACGATGATTGCCGACTACCTAAAAGTATAACCACATCAAGGAAGATTAAACATTTTCTGATTTAATGTTTAATCTTCCTAGGATTTTTTTCTATGTACTTAACAAAATTAGCAAAAAGTATGAGCTGATCATAGAAAACAATGTGTCAAACGATGTAGTGCCATCTTGGAACGTCTACACGGATGGCGCAAAAAACAGGAAAGGAACAGGTTGCGGCTATTACTCGCCGGAACTTGGGCTCAGAGAGTCCCTGGCCCTGAGTAAAACTACAACGACTTTGCAAGCAGAGGCTGGCTTATTACTAGCCGCAAAGGCAGTTGAACCCTTAAATGAGCTTCTGACAGCTACAGTAAATACCGAAACCAAAGAAGTCATCGTGTTCACGGTTGATATTGCTGCTACTACCTACGCACTCAAAAGTCCTGTAACGAGGTCTAGAGTTACCGCTGAGTGTCATGCAGCACTTCAAACTATTTAAAGTAAGCACAGAACAATCGTGCGCTGGACAAAGAGTCACGGACCATGTTCAGGCAACAATATAGTCGACACCCTTGCCAAAGAGGGCACGAGAAAACAGGTAGGGGACGAGGCAACAAAACACTGTAAGCCAACAGCGGCGGAAGTGCGCGAGTTGCTGCGTCGTCATACCGAAAAGAACAACAGAATATGTGGAACAAAAGGGAGGACTGCAAGCACTCTAAGGCTGCTTTCCCCAATCTAAATAGAAACATCACAAACGACCTATTGAAGTTGCAGCGGCAAGATCTCCGACTTATGGTAGGACTCATAACTGGTCACTGCAACTTAAATAGTCACTTGTATAAACTAGGAGCCACTGACAGCCCAGTATGTCGCGGCTGTTTGCAGGATAACGAAACTGTAGAGCATGTTCTGTGGCACTGCAAAGCCACATAAGATACTAGAATAGCTAACGGATTGCATGATGCCTCTGCATTATCATCATCTCATTCACCATCTAAGCTACTGGAGCAGTTATGCCAGCGGCCGAGAGCCACGCTCCGTTATTTTAACGAGCTGGGCTGGCTCGGGTAGACGCTGGAGGGGGAAATGCACAAAACACCCCATGCGGGACGTCGGTGCGGTACTTATCGCCCCCAATTCAAATTAGAATTAACAAAATTAATAAAGTGAATATAAACATTTTAGGGCATCTTAAACACGGCCTCTGACCCCAAACTAATAAGATTCTCAATATTCGTAACATATCTAAGCATGAAATCAAAATTAAAATTACTGACTGGCTAAATCTATTGAATTCAGATACCGAGAAATTGATGGAAATATTGAAACGATTTCTATTTGTTTTCTCTCCTCCATTTATTACCGATATAAGTAATTGTCTTGTTTACAAGACTTGCACCCTCTCATATTCATTCATGCATATAATGACGACAGAAATACACACGTGGGCATGACCTCATGTCTCACACAGAATACATGTCACATTGATGAATTATTTTTTTATAATTATGAATTTATAATAATAATGCAATTGATTTATTGTTTTTTGATGGTTGTATCATTTATGACGAGATATTGTCTGATGCTCAACGCAGGCTATTAATTTAAGAAGTGATGTATGGACTTATTGATAAATTATTTTAATTTTACATAAGTATATGTGTAAAGTATATATGAAATTGTATGAAAGTAATACATATTCATATATACTTTACACATTTTACTCAAAGAGAAGACACTATACTTACAATAAATACGTTGAAAATTCTTTCTTTGATTTTTGTTTGTCGCTGTACGCTGAAACACAGGCCCTAAAGATGCAACACTATTTGTACATTTTATTATGCTAGATCATAATTAAAATAATAATGTATAATTTGTAAATTATACATTTTTTTATTATGGGGGTTATATTTTTGGACTACTGTGAAATTGTGATTTACCTAAAATAGATTTTGCCTTATTGCGAAGACCTTGTCATCACTACATAGTATAAAACAAAGTCACTTCGCGCTTTGCGCCATGTATGCTTATATCTTTAAAACTACGCAACGAATTATCATGTCGCTAAAAAATACAAATAGTACTGGATATGACGGGATTTCTACAGAAATCCTCAAGCATGTAGCAGGCACAGTCTCGCATGTTTTAAGCCATATTGTAAACCTGAGCATTTCAAATGGCAATTTTCCTGAACGACTTAAAAAAAACAATAATTAAGCCGCTGTTTAAAAAGAATGATAAACGCGATATGAATTGTTACAGGCCAATAGCCTTAGTTCCCGTATTATCGAAGGTGTTTGAGAAGGTTATATATAATAGTATATATAATTTCTTTGAGCAGAACAACTTATTTGCAAAGGAACAAGTTGGATTTAGAAAAAATAAAACTATAAATCAAGCTATTTACACTTTTATGAAAACAGTCCTGAACAGCCTGGATAAAAAAGTACCTGCCTGTGCGCTTTATATGGATCTAACTAAGGCATTTGATTATGTAGATCACGCTGTACTGTTAAAAAAACTACACAAATATGGTATCAGAGGCAATGTGTACAATTTTATAAAATCATATTTATCTAGTCGACAACAGTGCACCCAAGTATGTAGAGTCTGCCCAAAGCTAAAAAAAGAAGTTGTTTACACGTCAGATTACAAATCAGTTAAGTGTGGCGTAATATAATCTAGTGGTTGACATTGCACAATTTGAAAATTAATCTTACTAAGACATACATAATGACATTTAGAAATAAAATTAATAAATTGGACAATCTGGACATTATTTACTCAGGACATCAAATAGAATCTATTGACATTACAAAATTTTTAGGACTAAATATTGACTGCCATCTAAATTGGAAAAATCATGTAGGTACCGTGGTAAACAAATTAAATCAATATTCATACGGACTATACATGCTCTCAAAATCCGTCAATGACTCTACTGTTCTCGCAGCATACAATGGCTATGTCTCGTCATCACTCAGGTACGGCATAATATTCTGGGGCAACAGTACAAAATGCGAAGATGCTTTTAAGGCGCAAAAAAGTGTATTAGGGCTATTTGTAAGTTAAAACAAAGGGACACTTGCAAGCCTCACTTTCAGCGTCTCAAAATTTTAACCCTGCCCTGCCTTTACATATTTGAATGTATAATGTTTGTTCGGAACAATTTACATCTATATAGCAATTTACTGTCACAACGTCATAAACAAAAATTGGCAATGCCTTATAATCAAACAGCATTACTAAACAATAGTGTTATATGTATGCTTCCTCTAATTTATAATCATCTACCCAGAACTTTAATTGAGATAAAATCGACTCATGTCTTCAAATATAAACTTAAATGTTTTCTACAAGAGAAAGCTTATTATGATGTTGACGAATACTTGAATGACAAATTTTTAATTTTTAATTATTGACTTACCTATTAGTTTTTGACAAAAATCCCAACTTGACATTACATTATTTTTATTACTAACATTATGAATGAGAATATTATCTTTGACATGCTTTAGGCTAAAATTATAATCATATTGTTTAATTGTATTTGTGCGGATATCTACTGTGTGAACTCGTTCTATATGCAATCAATTTGTTAATACTACTTTTTTGAAAATGTATTATTTGTCTAACGATTTCTTTGCATGCCGAAAGGTCGGATATGGAGACTCTTTTTTATTATTTGTAAGATCTCAGTTGTACCCATATGCGCAAGAATAAATGATTTATTATTTATTTATTTATTTTGATGCGTTTTTTTAAATAGAGCGATTCAATGGGAAAGTTTAGATGTATAATACACCTGTGCGAAGCCGGGGCGAGTCGCTAGTTACTACTAAAATAACTAGCTGCCTAATCACAAACTCTAAAATTTAGTGAATAATATATTCAGCAGACCAGCACCCCTCGCATAGTAAAGGGATAAAACCGTTTTATCAATTTTTAGGGTTCCATACCTCAAAAGGAAAAGAACGGAACCCTTATAGGATCACTTTGTTGATCACAATCACAGTAATCCAAACATTCCAGTAATCCAACACTGTCTTGTTTTTATAGAGCCGTGTGATATTAAATAAGACCGCTGTAAGGAAAATCTGGTGAAATGGGGATCCGCAGGAAGCGCACATTGCGAGTGCGGTGCTCCGATACAAAATATGCAACATCTTCTCTCATGCCCTAACTGCCCAAATACCTGCTCACTTCAGGTTCTTTACGATGCCTCTCCTCGCGGAGTGGCAGTGGCAAGACACTGGGAAAAGACCTTATAAATTCTCACTTTAATATTATTTGGATCATCGACACGAAGAAGAAGTGAGATTATACTATAATACAGTACAATATAACACCGTACAAATTCTATGTTTGATCACAGTAACACACTGGACATATGCGTTATTGCCGCAGAAAACAAGAAGTCACGAAACAAGAACTGAATTGACAATTTGTCTCTTTGCCCTGCTAGGGGTGCTTCTCTACTTTTGTGTCTGTCGGAGACGACTGAAGGCATGGAGACACAAGACATGGCTAAACGGTTTATGTATGAACTCTTAACATAAAGGGGTTATCTTTCTCAACGTATCGATTCGTGCTATTTTTGTAAACATCAATCAGATCGGTTACCTTGTAACTTCCAATTATCGCGAATTTTATGCAGGTGTTCCCCCTTTTCAACTCTGATTTCTTTAGTATTTACAACTTTCAATCTTTCAATGTGTGGGCCCCTGGGTGACGATGTTATTAAAAGAAACTGCTTTCCAGAGAAATTGAGGATAAACTGATTATAAATGGCACCACAAGAGCTGAAACGATGATAATATTATTGCTCTTAAAACGAAACACCAAATAAATGAAATAATTATTTGTAGGCTTTTATTTGTAGATACTTAAAGACTGAAAATTAGCCCCGTAAGATACGAGTACATTTCCACCAATTTAGGTGTCTCTGAATCGACTAAATTATATCAAGGCAAATAGCAACTCAAATTGCTTTGCATGCATTTGACGAACGATCCATATCACAAAAGAACAATAATAATACAAGAAATCAGGTAGCAATAGCTACCCAAAGTTTATAAGTTGCAGACAGCAGCTGCCGGTCCGCTAAGCTTGCTTCTAATGATCTTGTTTTTACACGTATCAACTCTGTGGACATAAATGATGCGATACGTTTTCGCTGAATAGCGTTGAATGAGTCTACTCGCGACTCTGCGTACATTACGTAGGCACTACAATACCACTTCAGGCCCATCAGGTGCCTAGAGATGTTATTGTCTGCTATTCTAATAGCGTTCTGCGTCCTCATCATGGTGTAATTGGTCCAGAGTTGACACGTGTAAAATAATTGACAATATGCTTTAAACAAAGTGATTTTGACGTCCTTAGAAGCTCTGTAGAACTTCCGTGCAATCATATTGCCAACAACACAAAGGGCGCAGCGCAGACGCTGACGCTCAATGTCTTCATTATCAGAGAGATTAGACGTCACAATGTGTCCAAGATACTTGGAATTACTCACAGTATCAACAATCTGTCTACCAATGCGGACCTCAGGTACGTTGAGCGGCCCCCTTGCCGACCTAAAAATCTTCGTTTTCTTCACGTTATATTTTAAGTTGTGATCATGCGCGTACTTTTCACAAATTCCGATCAGCTTACGTAAGCCTTTAATTGAGGGGCTGAGCAGCACCATATCGTCTGCATAACTCAGGTTGATGACATATCTGCCATCCAACCTGAGCCCCACAGGGGTGCTGCTCAGCTCCTCAATCAAATCGTTTAATAAAAAATAAATAGGTCGGGAGAGGTAAGCCCCCCTGCCTGACGGCTAACCCCACAGGTTAGCTTGTAGTCGTCCGAAATATCAGTATCCCATCTGACATTGTTGACCTGATGATCATACCAATATGCCATCAGATCAACAACCTCGGATGAGACATCGGTGTCCTGCATTTTTGTCCACAAAAAATTCGTGTTAAGACTGTCAAACGCACGGCTCAAGTCTAGGTAACGAGCGTGCGCATCCCTAACATGAAAGTTCCATCCAACTACATACCTTCCTATTACATTATAGTATTGGCACTCTCCTGCCCTGCATACCTGCAGTTATGTCCTATTAGAAATTACAACTCGACCAAAATTCCTATGTCATTACGTAAAAGGAAAATTATTGAAATTATTAAAAAAATATCCATCACCACATATTTTCTGGAAAAAGCCGTGGTGGTCTAGAGGTAGTCTACACCCGCCTTACAATCGTGAGGTCGTGGGTTCAAATCCCCGGTCCCGTACCAATGAGTTCTTTGGAATTTATGTACGGAATTTCACATCACTGGCTTTTCGGTGAAGAAAAACATCGTGAGGCAACCTGCATGCGTCCGTAGAAGAAATTTGATGGCGTATGTAAATCCACCAACCCGCACTGGGCCAGCGTGGTGGATATGGCCCAATCACCCTTCGTGGATAGGCCTACGTCCTGCAGTGGACTATTAAAAGGCTGGTGCAGTACAGTACATATTTTGTAGTCCTCACCAAAATAGATATATACTCCCCTCCTCTCTTTTCCAGACCAATGACATGCCATAAATATCCAATAATTTGTCAGTGTGGGTGTTTATCAATAAAGAGGCTATAGACTATACATAGTTTGGATGCTGCACGGTTGCATTGTATGGCTATTTCTGTACTTCAGTCAATTCCGAGCATTTGCTTCGCAGTACAAAACACGTCAGTAACTCAGCTGCTGTACACCATGGTTCGATATTATTTTTTCGGGATGATGAGTTTGACCATCACTTGTAATTGTCATAAATAGATGTATGTTTATGGGTCTGGTTCGGTATTTCTCCGCTCTGCTTTTGTGGAGTCAGGGCTTTCATCATCATTCACAGGCTTCTTTAACCCACTGCTGGGTATATATAATATAAGCCTCTCTCTTACTATGCTATCTGACTCGTTCGAATACTTGAGTTCGTAGTTTTTGCATTCGAATATATTTATAATGGCGAAAAATTACCAGTGCAGCATTTTCATGTCTGTGATGAAGTTGCCATATACAGATATAGACACTACAGGCAGTCCTTATCGGTTTCTAAACGACATGGATGAGATTTGTCTTCAGTCTCTTTTATTTATTTATTTGACCACCTTATGAAAGTCCTACTCTCTCTGGCGGTCTGTTCCGTGACTTTCGTAGTTTCCATGTGAGAACTTTTACGTCCGAGATATCCCTAATGGCTATGTAACGATTCTCACACTTTTTCGTGTAGTTGGGTAAGCCGGCCGCGTCGGCGCCGGCGTTTAGCCAGTTACGAAGCGAGTAACAGGCGCGGGAGCGGGAATCGTAAAGCGGGTCGCGCAACGCAAATCGTGTCATTTTAGTACTTACCCCGACCCTAAATTCTAACTTAATCTTACTACCTAAAATACCCTCTTTTATCCTAATTTTCTGCTTGTTTTAATTCGTTTTGAAAAAAATAAATTTTGTTAACACTTTATCGTTTTTAATTTCAACCGTATAACTAAAAGTGTTACAGCTATTCGTGGACTTGCTATACTGCTGTTCTCGTGTAAAGTGTCTAGTAAATCTTCGACGCATGCGCTATGATTGTGATTCGGAAGCTGCAGATAGCTTCTAGTTTTTATCACGGCACTCGTATCAAAATCTCACACAGCCTGGAACCTTCGAGTTAATTGTAAGTTTACTAATTATAGTCTCTTTAGTTCTATTTTATTTACCGGATTTAGGAAAGAGAAACAGTGACAAAAGGTTGTCTACCTGGGGGGTGATAAACAAAATTAAAATAGAAAAGTGCAAAGTTAGAAAAGTGAATTCGCAGGACAATATTGTTAGCTGAAAATCGATTTATTAGTTATTATTGTAACGTGTGTCCACAATTCTAATGTTGAATTTAAAATCCTAGAGCTTTTGTGGGTATTTTCAGGTTGATGATACTAGTGTAGTGTCGGTAGTCGGATATTTTTAAATCCGTGTTTTTTTTTCATTTCATATTATTTTCATTGTTTTGATTCGTAGTTACGTAAATTATTTAAAGATGGACAATATACTACAATCCAGTAGAGAAAGTTTAGCGGTCAGCGTTCTGCAATTACTGATTGACCTGTTGATTTGCTTTAGTGGTATTTTACAATACTATTTACCATTAAGTAACCAGCTACTAAAGCAATTAATATATTAAAAGATACCATTGTACTCATATTTATGAACATACAGGATTTATCTTGAAATCGTAAACAAAATAAACTTACCACGAAAAAAGGAATAGATAATTATATCTTTGAAGCTTTAGCTTTTTTTGGGATTTCAGGATGTTTTGGTCTTTTGGTAAAAGTAAGTAAGTTCGTATAGACCGGGTGGCTAGCCCTTGTGTCAGAGTTTTTAGGCCGCCTGAAGGCCTCTGAAATGGCTAAACGGTAAAAACAACTGGGACCTACAATTTAACGTGTCATCAGAGCCACGGAAGCGCTCAGTTGGAAAATGCCACCCGCGGTCACCCATCCAAATACTGACCGTGCAGATCGTTGCTTAATTTCGGTGATCGCTGACAAACACCTGTACTCTATAAAATTTAACTTGATCTCTGCGACAGTGACATTGACATAGAAGATTGACATTTTTAGACTTGGGATAGTAGTGGAAAAAATCGATTATCAAAAAATGTTGTGATGAAATCGAATGAGTAGTTGTAGGTAAGAAATGGGATTTTATTTACTTACTATTATTTAAGATCAAGTATGTACACATGTAAATAATGTTATGATGTTAATTCAATACTCATAATAATGTAACGATAGTATTTATCGACCTTTTTCACTATTATCGATGCTAATGTAACATATAATTGGGTTTAATTTAATTACACATGTAAAAAATGTTATGATATTAAAATATACAATAAAATTAATGATAAATTAAGTTCGATAGTTTATACTAACGATATTTTAAATAAAACTCTATCTAAAACTCTGAGGTCACGATCATTCGTCGCCCATCACTAATCGGCATGCCCATAAAGTATGACATTGACAGGTACTGTCTGTACTATTAAGAAATTCAGGACTTCATAGGCGTGATTTTTCTGACAGCTGTCGCAGTGATCAAGTTAAATTTTATAGAGTATAGTCAAACTACGCTACGAGCGCTACAAGTAATTTAAAGAAATTACTTAGTAGAGTACAGCACCTACGATATCGATTTTTAAATCTGTCATCTAACACACACACAACACACAGTTTTCTATTCTGTAGCTGTACGATGGGAGACTTAAGAAATTGACCATTCTACATCGTCGTATTAATTTTTCATGATTATATACTTTTTATTTGTCATACGTTGTGCCGGTAGTGAGAGGCAACTTTTGAGCTAGAACATAATGTAGTCGGAAAGTTCCTTTATTTGTTGCGACCTATTTTTATTTTTGTATATCATTGCTGTGAAGAAAGGTTAGACAAGTTTTGAAGACAGAGCTTGTTGATTGGATACATGATTTGAAAATACCATCTTATGCAATCTTGTTAAGTATATTTAATTTTTGTATTATTTCGGTTTTCCGAAACTACTTCATCACGTCAACTTACAGTCATATTTAGCGTGCTTATGGACTAATGGTTATAATAATTCGATTGTTTAGGGCATTCTTTTCAGCATAAGCAACAATGCAATAGTGCATGAAACGAGTTAAACCCGTTTGATTAATATCCGTTCAATAATCCTGTTGGGTGGTGAATTCCAGTAACGGTTAAGTGGAGGGTAGACCGACTGGAAAAATAGGGGGTGAGGGGGTTGTCTGTCACCGTGGCAACGGGCGCACGGCCCTGTGTGGTGTATATAGCTGATTATATGCCCTGTGCGCCCTGTCTAGACGCAGGTAATCGATTAGATGTGCTTTAAGGGCACAGATGAAGCATCCACATGCATCTAAGTCACAGTTCAAGTATTAGTTATCGAGCTTTTAGATAAATGCGAAAATTCGCGTTAAGTTGCGACGTTTGTTATCTGATTTGGCGCTCGCTTTCGGAATGGGTGATTGAAATTTGCAGGACGGAGTTTACTCGTAGGTATGGAGAGACAGGTTGACGTTGACGCCTATGTGCTTTCGGCAGAAAATTACCAAAGCGCCATTTGTCCATATTTGTGGATATTACGCATTTGCGGACAAAGCGTTTGTTTACACTTTACAATTATTTGCCTGATTATGTTTACCATCCGGGTCCATTTAGGCGTCTTCGAATTTACAGTAAAGTCCTACATTTTAGATTTCATCTCTGCTTCAGATCATATTCAGGTGAGTTCAAATGCGTATCTAGCTCTTCGACTGTAATTGAAACCGAGGGAGGCTATTCAGGGTTATCTGCTTGCCTTTTACTAAACCGAAAGGGGTACTGATTAAGACCATCATTATCAAAAACTTTTACTTCGAGGCCAAACCGGAATTCGAGGAAAAAAGACAGCTGCTCTATACATTCTGTCGATTCCGAGTTGCAATTTTGTATGGAATAGCTGTTTTTTTTCTCGGATCCTTGGTTGCCGCCATAGTAAAAGTTGTTTATAATGATGGTCTTAATCTCTCGGTTTCGGCTTAATACTGGGTAAACAGATAACCCTGTATGCCTTCTTTAGCTGTAGATTATTCAGAACTGTCATTATTAAAATAGGTTCCTTATCAACATATGCAATTATGCATACGGCCGGATTGCCTTTTAATCGTAATAAATAACCTTTAGGTACTTAAAATACCAATGTGATTCCAGTCGGTGTGGACCATGACCACACAGCACTGTTAGGTTTCTCTAACCAATTAAACTGCGATTTCAACCATAATCGAGAGCTTTGTACTTTCTGCGAATACATGGTTATCTGCTGGCCTTGCACTAAGTCAAAAAGGGGAGATTCAGAACATCATTATGAACAACTTTTACTATCGGTCCAACCCAAAATTCGAGGAAAATCATATTTCAAATCATCATCAATTCAAATAGCCAGAGTAACGTAGTAGAAATAAATGAAACAATAATTCTTGTTGCAGACGAACCCGTGCGAGCATCCGATAGTGATTTTAAAAGACGTGGCCCACCAAGAGCTGAAGCAGCTATTGCAGTTCATGTACCGCGGGGAGGTGCACGTGCGGCAACAAGAGCTCCCTGGCTTCCTTCACACAGCTGAGCTGCTCCAGGTCAAGGGCCTTACTGGGGGCAGAGAGGTGAGTCTTCATAACGTACTAGCTGACCCGCTTAACTTCATATCACCATCTCACTAACGCGGTCGATTCTAATTTCTATGGCGTTTAGCACCACCAATGGCCAGATATGGCAACGTTTACAAATAGAAACATTTTGTATGGTAAAATTAAATTGATGTTTTTATTATTTTCCGCGCAATTAACTTATTTTTTCTTTCATAAGAAGCTTCTACTGATAATAAACACAACAAAACATCCAATTAGTTAAATCGGTCCAGCCGCTCACGCGTGATGCCGTGACCAAGAAAATAGGGATTCATTTTATAAATATAGAATTATAATTATTACATGATTTCCGTTGTGACTATATGATGCCGTCCACAGGGTGCTGACAATTTGTCGATTTGTTTTGTGTCCAGGGGCTTTTATTCTTAAAGGCGCCATAGTATCAGCGTAATTTTATAAGTCTTTTAAGTTAAGCCGTTATAAATCTTTTCATATGAGCGGGTGAAGACCAATACGTCCTCGTTTTCGCCCGATTTTTGCATTCAAAATTGATATTACCACTTTTTCATAAATTTTATGGATGAAAGCCATAGTTCAATTCATGTGCATAAATAACAGATTCAAAAAAAAAAATCTAAACGTGTAGAAATGTGCCCAAAAACTTTCTTAGAAATCATGAATTTGTTCTAAAAAGCGGTATCTTCGCATTTAATTTCTATCGAGCTAAGTTTTTTGAATTGTGTTTCGGGTTAATGAATTCCCTACCGTATAGTTTTGAGAATATTGTGTATTTTTTTTATTCGACCACTTCAAGGTTTGATGGAGAAAAATCAGTTTAACTATACTCCATAAAATTTAACTTGATCTCTGCGACAGCTGTCAGAAAAATCACGCCTATGAAGTCCTGAATTTCTTAATAGTACAGACGGTACCTGTCAATGTCATACTTTATGGATATGCCGATTAGTGATGGGCGACGAATGATCGTGACCACAGAGTTTTAGATAGAGTTTTAACTAAAATATCGATAGTTTATACTGACGATTTTTTAAATAAAACTTGATTTATCATTAATTTTATTGTATATTTTAATATCATAACATTTTTTTACATGTGTAATTAAATTAAACCCAATTATATGTTACATTAGCATCTATAATAGTGAAAAACGTCGATAAATACTATCATTACATTATTATGAGTTTATAATTAATATCATAACATTATTTACATGTGTACATAATTGATCTTAAATAATAGTAAGTAAATGAAATCCAATTTCTCGCCTTCAACTACTCATTCGATTTCATTACAACATTGTTTGAAAATCGATTTTTTTCCACCACTATCCCAACTCTAAAAATGTCAATCTTCTACTGTCGCAGAGATCAAGTTAAATTTTATAGAGTATAGGGCTCTATACAGGTATTTTGAGATTGGATGGCGGCTTAAGGAGCAACGTGCAAGTATTGAAAATCTACGTCGTCGCTTTGGTGGTGAACAGTGGTCAACTCACATTTTTTATCAAATTAGTTACATAGATAATTACCAATTATATTAAAACGGGGATTCAATAAGGCTATTTTCCTTATACGACTCTAATTTTCATAAAAATCGGAGCAATGGATATCTTCTAGATATTATAAAAAATATATTTCGTAGTTGACCCTTGTAATTGCTCATTATCTCAAAACTTGATTTTGTGGGTTAGCTCTCTTCACCACCAAAGCGACGATGTTACAGCGAGCGGGACAGTGTAGAATCCTATATTATGAAGTGTCCGTGTCAGTGCCGACACCGGCAATCACTTAGACTGCCGAGTGGGGTTGCGTTTATATAGAACTAGCTTTTGCCCACGGCTCCGCCCGCATGGTATTTTGACTTTTGTGCTATCCCACAGGAACCTTAATTATTTTTTCGGGATAAAAAGTAGCCTATGTCACTTTCCGGCCCTTGAACTAAATTCATGCCAAAAATCAAGTCCATCCGATGCTCCGTTGCTGTGTGAAAGAGGAACAAACCAACAAACTTTTTGGATTTATAATATTAGTATGATGTATGACATAATATTTTTCACTCTGCCGGAACTGTGTCGGAACGGTGGCTTGACTGATATGTGTGATTCGTCAGCCGTTATAAGTCTTTTTCTAGCGTTACAAATATTGCTTCAACCAGAACTTCAGCGAGGCTATTACTACTACTGGGAAGCGACTCCGCTAGTGAATCGTAAAAAAGACTTTAATGTTATTCGTTTTGCGGGCCTTAAAATAAAAATATTTCATTACGAAACGTAGGTTCTCATAGGTTTTTAATTATTTTTACAACAAAAACTTATAAAACATCAAAACTATAATATATTATCCTATCTAAACTAAAATATCCTATCTAAAGTAAACTAGTTAAAATTAGACAATGTTGGAGACTGTTTGAACCTACAAAAGGTTTAAACAGTCTCTAATCTCAGGCAACGCGCCTAAAATACTGGCCGCATTGGCTCGCTGAACTGCGAGGCTGACTTTCTGCCTGAATATAGGCCAGCATTCTGGTCACATGTGCTTTCTTTTAATCTCCCCGACAAATTTTTAAATATTTCTAGAGCACCCGGCCCCCACGGTCCAAGTGTCTCTCCCCCTTGTACCAGCCTTTTTTTAACAGTCCATTGCAAGACGTAGGCCTACCCACGAAGGGGATTGGGCCATATCCACCACGCTGGCCCAGTGCGGGTTGGTGGATTCACATACGCCATCGAATTTCTTCTACGGACGTATGCAGGTTGCCTCACGATATTTTCTTTCACCGAAAAGCCCGTGGTGTGAAATTCCGTACATAAATTCCAAGGAATTCATTGGTATGGGATCGGGATTTAAACCCACGACCTCACGATTGTAAGGCGGGTGTCATTACCACTAGACCACTACGGCGTCTCTACCTCAAATTGCACAAATAAATATCCTCTGTCGAGAGATAAATATTTGCGCCGTTTGAGGGATTCTGCCGCAATTGCCGCACCGCTAAGCTGCTTTGATGTCTCTAGAAGATGTGACGGCGCCAAAGTATCGACACAAGTAGCATCCCACACCAAGGGCCGTCCCATATTCCAGGGAATCATTGAAAGTAGCAGTTCTGTTCACATCAATTTACGTTGTAATTGCTACTGCTCACACTAAATTGCTATCACGATCAACGTCATAGGTAAAGGACCCCCCTCTCCCACCCGGAGGCGAGTTCTGTGCATCCAGGTGTGTGTGCTCGGATATTGCCTCGCAGGGTATAAGTGGATTATAGGACAGTTTGATGGAGTCGTGCTATCAGCCTGGCCCAATTATATTTCCATCAGTTGCTAGTATCATACTTGAAATAAAGTTCTTTCTGACTTCCAAAAAGAAGAAGGTTCTATGTTCGTCTCTAAGTATTTATTTGTGTTTGCTTATCCATATTTTCGACAATTGTGAAAATAATTTGAGAATGCACCGTCAGACATATTTATCCCGAGACATTTGTGTTTTTCCTGAGTATGCACTTTTTGTGTTCGAAATGAAGCCTTTTCGCGCGACCTATGCATCCTGCCTATGCCTGCGAAGTCTAAATTTTTCAAGTATCTTCGCATCTTACAGCATCTTGTCTTGTTTCCACTTAAGATGGCCCTAGACTGAATATTCTACTCTAACAACTTGTTCCATTACAGCGGAGCGAGTCACCACCACCAGTGAAGCAACCAAAGGTGGAAGAAGCGCCGCGGCCGCCCTCGCGTCAAGAGATGGCTGACAGCCAAGCCGAATGGGTGCCGGGAGGAGAGGACACCATAGCCACCGAATCCTCGCCAGAGGTCGAAGTCTCGAAGGAGGAACAACGAAGCCCGCTCAAAAGGTAGTATCTAGGTCAAAAATAAAACCTAACACCGGACCAACGAGCTCTCTTATCCTTTGTTATAATATTCAACGACATCTTGAGATTAGGAGATAATAAGCGCTGTGACACGTGTCCCTATTTGATCTCTTTGTTTACTTTGTCCCTTTTATGTCACCTTATTTACCACCTTCAGTTAATCCCTATTTATACGAATAATAGCTTTACTTGTCCTTGTCTTGAGGTTGTTTTCTAGCATCGACCATGTCGCCACATATGAGCAGCAATTGATAGTACTAGGACGTGGATTTTGTGCTACAAGTTTTCTCAAAGATTTAAGGATAGATATAATTTTTCTACATAAAATTGTTTTCGATATGTTGCGACATTGCTACGTAGGAAACTAAACGTTATAAGGATTTGAATAAAGCTTACTATTGCTATCCTCGAAAAGCTTGCATTCAGTTATCGACTAATAGTCTCCAGTAATAGATTCATTGTGTCCGGGTGAAGATGCCATCGGGTAAATAATGATTAGAATGTTAGTACAGTAGAGAATATTTAGTACTTGTTAGATAGTTGTAGAATATATGTATAGTATAGAAATCTATATTAATGTATATATTTGTTAACGCTTGCTTTTGTGTCTACGCTTTGTGCCTTTATCTGGGGTATTCTTGGAGTCAGGTGCCGAGTACAATGTACTCGTAAAACGAGTACAATCAAAACCTTATCGGGATTGGTAGCTGGTTAGAGACTCAATTTAAAATAAAGTATCATATTTGATGTGTTCTTGTTCAGATACTTGTAATAAGCTAGTTGTAGCCGGAATGTGTTGTCCTGTCTTTTTCTTGTATTGTATTGTGACTGAAATGTTGACAAATCACTCTTAAATTTCTAGTCGGTAGATTGTCTTAATTTCAATTTGTTTTGGTATGTTTTAATTCTTTAATGTTATCGTGATGCAAGGATGAATCCAGTATTAAGGACTACGAATATTAGTGTCGCTGTAAATTTAATAAAAATACTTTATTGATTAATAAAAGCACAACTACATCTCAGCATAAAGTAGGTACAGTAATTAATATTACGTAGTAGCAAAATTCTAAACTGAATAATATACATAATTTTTAAAATAACTCTTTTTAAAAATTATCTTTATTATTGTTATGTTTTAATATCCTTTAAAACAAAAAAATAGACAACTGAATAAGATAATAATATAATTTTCTATGAAAATAAAAATAATAAACAGTACATAGCAGTTGTGAAACCGTCCGAAACATCTCCCTGACATTTCTTTGCAAAGATTTCATATAAATTCCATTCTAAAATGCGAATAGCTCGACAGCTATCGATTCCGAACAAGGGGCTACGATAACGTTAGGGCTGGCTCTGTACTGAAACAGGCATATTCCAAGCAGGTTGCTGAAAAACACGCCTACCAAAAACAACTACAACATGAAGAAAAAGCCACGCCCTGTGAACGACAATACGCACAGCCCTACTCATGCCGAGAACTCTGAGCATGGATACGACAGGTTTGTCTTACCCCCTGCTATCTAAATAAAGGTTTCGCTAGCAATTTGTGTCCATAAATATTAAATATCACAGAGATATATTAAATTACTAGCTTTACCCCCGGCTTTCCACATTATCGTTTAATTCTACTGGGATACAAATTATACTGTGACACTCCTCTTTTAAACTATGTCCGTACAAAAAAATCAAGTCGATCCGTTGCTCCGTTGCTGCGTTGTTTTGCGGTTTTTGTTTAGGGGTATATAGCACCTCTAACGTCTATAGTGTAGGTAATTTGATTTTATGTTAGCAAGATGGCGACCAATCACCGTTAGTGACGTCACTTTGCCAACTCTGTCGTCCAATTACAACGAAACAATTCCCAATGATCTTTAGGGGAGGCCTATATACAACAGTTGACTTCTATGGCTGAAACGAACGAACGAATTCCCAATGAGTGGAACACGTACGTGTAATTGAGAATCCAATATTTGATGTCAATTTTAATATTTTCTATTTATAAACGTTTATAGTGAATCATCGTAAATTCTAGCGAAGCCTCTCAATAACAAATTGTAGTATAAACGCATAATCACGCAATTATATTTAAGTTATTTTATTTCCATATCACATCCACGTGGCCCCTTTTCAATAGGCTTTTATAAGCAATTTCTAAAATACTAAAAGCCAAATAAGTACCCTTAGCACGAAGCCGGGACGACAAAGAGTAAAAAATATGTCTTATATTAACACTGTTGTAATATGTATAGTATATGCACCGGTTGTAGCCACAAAATTATTGCGTAAATACAAGTGAAGTTTTTGTGAATGTCAAAGTTTTTAAAATTCCTTGAAAATATGATTTTAATACTAAATTTGTCTACACAATCATTAAAATTCCAAGTTTCCAATATCAGCCAATAGGCCATAACCATAACCAGTGCATGTACCCTACTAGATAGTTTTCTTTAACTGGGAAACTCCTCAAACAAATTAACCATAAAATCATTGAACCCGATCATGCTAAGGATACATACATTTACAGAATTAAAGCTTAATTCCCTCTGCACTATTATAATTTGTTGATTGAATTCCTATTTTAAATTTTTGTTATTTATTTTTTTTATTTTGCACCATTGCAGTGAACCACTAATCGATTTTGACAACGAACTGTATCATAGCGTGCTTGTGTTGCCTGAGTCTGCCAAGGAATCCGGTAAGTGTTGCTAGGGTTTGTTTTACTTTATGTTGTTATGTTTTGTGATTTATGTATATCGAATATGTTTGTAATTCTTGGAAACAATTATTGGTCAAATAAACTACAAAAACTAATTTATTGTGAGTGGTACGAGGGTCCCACTGAAAGTTTTTAGAATCTCATCAATAGACCATAATAGGAACTATCTGACCTATTAATTATCTTGTATAATATATTACTTATCAATCTGTACATCGTTGTATTCGATGCCACCTCTGGGCCAGCAGGCCTCGGCTTTAAGGGTCTCCAGCGCGGTATTTTTGTCTTTTAGCCAAATTATAGGGTACCTACCCAGCGTATAGCTTCCTACCAGATTTTTCGTATTTCACTAATAGCAATACCACACCATTTTCAAATCTTATAGTATATCAATTTCTTATCGGAATTTTATATGGGGCGCATAGCATTGATTTTATAATGGATGGTTAATGTTAACAGACACATTTGACGAGAACCATCACTTAGATTACAATAATCACACCTCGATCCATTAAACTAGCCTGTAACACTGATTAGAGACAGGACTTCAACTTTAAATATTAAACAAAGTCTATGATTATAAGAAAAAATAAACTTTAGACTACATCGAAAGTCACAAGAAGTGCGCCAAGTTCAAAGAAACGATGACACGTCATTTTAAAATTGCCGCCAAAATTTTAAATCGTATATTACTTTGATTTAGCCCATTCTACAAACTTTCAGTGTTACCTAGTATTTACTATATATGTATCTATCTATCGGTAAATACTAATTAAGTCCTTGTAATATTACTGTTGCTGCAACAGTGTAAAAATAAAAGATGTAATTTTTCCTAAGATTCATGTTTACGGCTGCCACGATCAATATTCCATTCTGATTGCCCTCTAACTCGGAAAAATTTCAACATCTTACACTGGTAAATGAAACATGAAAGTTCAAAACAATGTTTCAAAGTTCGAGTAAGGATTCCTTACTCGAAGTTCAAAGTTGATACTGCAAAAATATCAAATTGTACAAACAAAAATGTTTATTTTGTCCACTTAGGGTTGATCGTCTCGGTCAGAGCGAGAAATTCTAATATTTTTGGGTTTTTTGGCATTTACAGATAAGTTTACGAAAACTGATAGAGCGACCATGAATAGGTAGAGTTTACGAGTTACATGCACTTAAAAACCAAATTAGTCGATTTTTAGCCTTAGTTTTCAGTTAGTGGACTCTTGTGTATAAACTATCCACTATTTTGGTTTCTAGGTGTATATATCTCGTTATCACTACCTATTCATAGCCGTTAAAATAGTTTTTGTAAACTTACAATGAGCAGTTTTTCCATAAATGCAAAAAAAAAAAATTGAATTTCGCGCACTAACCTAGTGAATCCACCTCAATGTACAAGATCGTTTATCATGGTTCTTTGGCCTTTGACTAAGCCAGTAAACTATATTATAAAATAGCCACTACCTTCGTTACAATGACTCCTGACGAAAAAGAAATAGAAAAGGAATAAATTCTACAAACATATTTGTCAAATTCCATCATTTCATCATGTGCCGCTTGTATCGTTTCTTTGTTTATGTTATGTTTGTCCCCGCTTCATCCCCAAGGTTGGAATTGCAAAACGGGCGGCGTCAAGTGCCCGTCGTGCCACCGGTTCTTTGCGAATCGTTACAACTTGAAGGTGCACATTCGGGACAAGCACGACACGCGGGAAGGCACGCTGCAGTGCGAAATCTGCCAGAAGCGCATGCGCAACCCTTCCTGCCTCCGCGTCCATATGTACCACCACCGCAAGCAGGCTGCCTACTTGGCACAAATTAGCACGCAGGGCGAGCAAATGCGACTGTGAGTACCATTTATAGTGCAAAAACGTTAACGCTGACGGGGCTCGAACCCGCAACTCTAGCGCAGATTTACACGCATCTTTTACCCATAGAGTAAGGAACTAAAATGGTAAGTACCTCAGACCAATAAAAAAAATAAGACAAAATGTGGTGAACAGACAAGTGAGGTCAGTTTTTTATACATGTGGTGAGTGCGTTGGTGTTGCGCCGCCATAGGGCCAATGCGTAGTTTCGTTGTACGTGTTTGTGTGTAATTGTGTCTGTACACAAGGCGTAGTTTTGTAGGTCTCACTTGTTTGTTTCTCAACATTCTGTCTTGATTTTTTTTTGGTCTGAGGTAAGTACTAGCTAATTATTGTTAGCAAACTTGTCAGCAGATTATAATATGTCGCATGTGTACATTAAATAATGACTACGGGTTGCAGTGAGGGTAAATATTTTTCAGCTTGCTAGATTGGAATATGTAGATGTGAAATGTTACACTTGTCAGTGTTATTTGTTTGTGCAAAGTGTGCTATATATGTATAAGACACGGCGCTAGACGGTATGGCGGGTGCCGGCCGGTCGCTTGCATCATTTTAATTTCACGAATAAAACAGTTTTAGAACGACCTCCATTGGGCTTATTTCATACGTTTTGCACCAGCAGGTCTTCTGCACACACACAACATTGCTAAAACGATGTTGATGAAGAAAGCGAAAGTGGACCAGCGCAGTTGGTCTTTTGAAATTTTTGTCAGGAATTGTTAGACCTTCTCCATCGACTTGTATACTTAAACATTACTTGATACTGAGTTGTTTAAATTGTTATGTTTGCTTGTTTTCAGCGTGCAGAATATAGTGGGAGGGAAATGGCGCGGCGAGGGTGCTATTGGGACTGGCGAATACGACAAGTAAGTTTACTAAAAAAACTAACTTCAATTAAAGATTTTCTTAAATCATTTATTGCGATTCATTCGCTTATTTACATTCAGATCTGGATCAAAAAGGCAATGCAATATGAATACCAAAAGTGGTTACAAAAACTGTTACATATTCTTTACCTTTATCTGTGTTTCCCTCCCAGTTTTTAAGCCGCCTGACATGGCTAAACGGTTAAAAGATAAAGTACTATATCCATACTAAAAATCAATTCTGCCCATTGCTCTGTTCTGTTACTTTGTAAAAGAGAAACACACCAACAAACACACTTTCGGATATGCAAATCATTAGTTATTACAACTAAGCGCTTCCGTGGCTCAGATATTCGTTGAATTGTAGGTCCCGGTTGTTTTAGTTAGCCGGTTATCTATGTCAGAGGCTCTCCCGGCCTATACGTCTTTATTAGTATAAAAGGTCCAATTATGAAGGCGCCATCGTAATTATAATAGGTAATTAGCTATTAAAATACCATGGCGCCTTCATAATTGACCCTAATGATTTGCCACGAAACTGATCCCCAACTCAGCATATTGGGACCATATTAGGGATAAGGTTGGGACCAGCGGTGACGTCACTCCCGGTACGGCGAGAGTTAAATCAACTCTATAAACACTAGTATTTTACATGTGTCGCAAATTATAGTCGTCGTCTAGTCCGCAGAGGGCTAGGGTTTAGATAAAGAGGTAGGCCATTGTCTTGCAGCTTTCCGACGGCGGCGGCGGCGGCGGGCGGCGAGGCGCTCAACATGGCCGAGCCGTCGTTCCCGGCCGAGGCCGCCACCCCCAAGGGGGAGGCGGACCTCGAGCGCGCATGATTGACGAGGTTCATAGTCCCGCAGGAGGACTATGTCGACCCCGACGTACTGGTCGAGGTCTTCACGAAGCGCTGCTACTGGAACAACTGCGTTTGGACCCTTTATTGAACACGGTTAAATTTGCAACACCGGATTCCCGCGTTTGTCGCCTGTAGGCTTTTTACATCTGCAACCTCAGTGGCAGATTTACACATTTGCCGCCTGTAGGCTAATTTTGCCGCTCTTATTATCTTTACGATACGAGCCTGTGAATGAAAATGCAATGTGGTATGAAACGTTACGAAAAGACTGATCTCTGTTCGCAACTTTTCACAATCACTACAATTCACAATATGTCAGTACTTAGACGATTTTTACATCCGTATCTATGATTTTGTTAAAGTTTGTACAAGAAATGGTTTTCGGCCAAGGTGACCTGAGCTAATTTTTGTCACAAATTTGCCGCCCCGTAAAATCTGGCGTTTCAGCCTACTCGGGTTATGCGTAAATCTGCCACTGTACAATCTTATATGATGTTTTGTAAACGAATTCTCATCGTGTCCGTACATTTCTATAAAGCCTAACAACCAACTGCAAATTGGAATGGAGTGACACGAAAACGATGAGTAGTCGTTTACTATTAGGTCATACTAAGGCCTCGGTGTTTGAACTCGTGCAGTTTTCCAAAGTCGTCATGTAAAAATACTTTACTCAAACTTACAGAGGTACCTATATGACACAACTTTTACTATAAACTCAATCTTGATATATCAAATAAACCCCAAAAGTTATATGTAAAAATTAGCAAATGTTCATTGACTACCGACGATATTTAAGGAACGCTTGATTTTTGGTTCCATAGTAAAAGTTGTCCATAATCATGGGTCTATATACCTCTGTAATTGTATGCACATTTCAAAGCGACAACTTGTCCTAAAACAGTGTCTACTAGCATCAGTAATGTGATTAAAATAAAAATAATACCCAGCGACATGTTGTGATATCAAATCAACTTCAGTCGACTTCTCAATAAATAGCTTTTTTACGCGCGGTTTCCTGTAAAGTTAGCCTATTAATAATATTTTCCAATCCATAAACTTTATTGATGTAAAATAATATCCTTCGGTCCGTTGCAACAAGATTAACTAACCAACAAAGTCTCTTTCAGACTTATAATATTTGTAAGGATTTCCGTGAATTACAGATCGATTATTGAAATTAATTTAATGTCACAATAAAATCCTTTGTTAGCACTATTATTTTAATCACATAATCGTATTGTACGCAGTTTTTTATAGAAACCTGCATACATGCGGGTCTGGTGGATAACATCGTCTCAACGCGGGACATCAAAGGCGTTGGCGCGCTGTGCGGGTTTTTACACTGTGACTGTCTTGACATTGAAGCGGAACCGAGAAATTGCCTGAGTACATATTATTAAATCGTAGAAGCGCGCCCTAAAGTAAAAAAGTTGATTAAAGCAACATGGCGTCGTAAACGTACAGAAACTACTTGGACATGATTTGACACAAGTAACACTTGAACTACTGACCAAATGTCACATATCAGGAATATGGCGAACAAAGTTTAAAGCCGTCCAAGGCAGCCCATATATTTTCTACTACAATAGGGCTACTGTCCTTCTTTATTCTGTGAAATTCCCAAATAATTCGGTCTGAATGATAACAGATGTAGTGGCCAAAACAAATTAGAGCTGCTATAGTCTAAAGTCAATCAACTATGATAATGGAATTTTAAACTACAAAATGTCACAAGACTTATTGTAAAATAAATAAAAAGCCCATATAGAAACCATGACACTTAATATAATTTACTTTAAAATTACATTGATGGGAATTCGAATGCATCTTAAGCCTTCTTTGATCTGGTTCGTGTATCCAATTGTTTTTATGTGGCAGCTTAACAAGTTATGAGCATTGCCACTTGTTTGAAAAAAAACATTAACACGACTGTTGTCTTTCTAAAATTTACGCCTCTATCTTGTCAATTTTGAATACTAACCTGGACACCGATAAATAAGTAGTTCATTTGTGCTAATTCTTATTCCGCTTCCATGCACAGGCAATTTAAAACACCCCTTTACTTGTGTTTGTTTTATTATACAAATCTACAATGTTGTCATAATTATCTGCTTATCATCTCATTCTATCTTAGCTCATTTCAAAATGTAAGAAAAGGATAGCAACCGTGTGATCTGTAGAATTCTATTTGGAGAAATTCTGAATAGAAGTCAGCTTCTTTTGTAATGGTATCAGTTTTAATTTCAATGATTTTGAAAGTGTATTATATGGCCTGAAAAAATGTTCGTTAACAAAATATTAGGATGACTTATATTTTGTTAATGTAACTAGAGTTATTTATACTACTGACTTGTATTTTTGACCTGCTTGCTAGCACATGATCAAAGATTTGAAAAATATATTAGCTACAATTATATTAAAGTAGGCAGTAGTTTATTGTGGCGAAATATTAGAAACATCGCGTAGTGATATTAATGCTATATAATTGAAAGCTTAGTGAGATGACGTACAAGTAAAGGGAACTATCCATTGTCTCAAATATAGGATCAAATAATATTATAACCATTACATAGTAAAAACTCTATATAATTATGTAATATTATTTATTTTTTAGTAAAATATATTTATAACGGTGGATAGCACGTGTTGTAGAAGGGGAAAATATCTCGACCAAATACGCGGTTGGTTAAAAATAATGCTCGGTGCATTTACTTCATCTCCTCCTTAGTGTGCAAAGCATACAACAAACGAAAACAGGCTTGGACGAAGCACCATTTTCTTTATATTTTAACATGTTTAATATACGAGTAACTTTCCAGAACACAAATTCCAAAGACTGAAACAATGTTTTAATTACTTTTACGTAATTATTAAAATCATTTTTTTAAATAGTAGTGGGCTTAGATTGCTTTTGACTCGCTTTTTTGCGTTTACGATAATCGTTTTATAATCATTTTACGCACGATTTTATTTTTCACCCTTGCCTTGCTCATAGTTAGACCGGTTACAACGTATTTTTTGTTGTCTGCTAAAAACTGCTAACGAAAAAAAATTTCATCGAAAAAGTGAGTCAAAAGTGACGACAAAACCGTCTTACTTTATAGATATTGTCAAGTACAAGGTTATTTAGGCAGCTAGGCCGAACAAGTTTAGATTTTAATTATACACAACGTTGCCATTTCCATGACGGATGTACAAAATGTAAACTTTTAATATTTTCATTACAAATCGATTATGCTAAAACGACACCCAGGGTAGACCACCCATGAACAAAAAGCATAACCTTACAGTACAAAATACTATATATTTTTGTATGTTTATCAACAAAATCACGTATGCTTTATTTAGTTTTTAAGTTTTATCATAAGTTATATATCTTTTTGTAAGTACCTACGTTTATATATCAGACAAGTTTATACGTACAAGATTAGTCGAGTAATTAAATACATATTACACGGTTTTTGAATTTATAAACAAGGGTAGCTTAGATTATGTTTACTTATAAAGGTTATTAAAATTATACCTCAATTAAACATTCTTGAAACGACTGCAATTATGTAAGATATTGTTGTGGTCTTTTTGGTTCACCGTATTGGATCGCCAAATCATAAGCCACGAATTTATTGTGAAAAGGAGGGTATTTATCATAATAAAGTATAGTTTTTAAAACAGACATTTTTGAAATGTATTTGTCAAGTTTTAATATTTGATGTAGGTAAAATAATGATTAAATTTTTTTTTCTGGTCTTGTCTCAAAAGACGAGCTTACGATAGCTTTAACGTAAGGAAGAGATCCCATCGTATCGAAGTCGAAATATTAGTCACTAGCTCTCTTAAAGTAACAATTGGTGAACCCGTGAGCACGCGCGCGGCCCCGCTCCGATACGAGCATATTGCGCTCGGGGCCCGCCGTAAGGTAATGTAATACAACAATTATATAAATAAAAAGATACGTCCATAAATCGATGTATTCAACAAAGGTTTGGGTATTTAACCATTAATATTAAGGGGTAGTAAAACTAACATTAAAAAAATATTATTACATTCCACTAGATACTAAGTATGCATAATCACCTGAATGTTAGATTTTTCTCTCAATATGATATTTATAAATTAAGTACATATTAAGGTAAACGATAATCATAAAAATGGAGATTAATTTTATTAATAACAATATGTAGATTCGGTAGCTGTTTAGTTATTAAGCATTTGTTTATAGTATGTTTTTACCAAATTTGTTTCATACCAATGCTGTAACGTATAGTTTTGTATAAAGAGAAGTTTGCAGCTAACCGGTGCAGGTTCGAATGTGACGCGCGCTCAGTATTATAATTCCTGTAATATTTTAAAGTACAAATATGCGAAAATTGTCGTAAACATTCCCGTAAGATCTATTGATATTGAAGTATTTTTTATAAGCGACCGTGGAGCTGGGCGCGGTCACATTGTCATAGCAGCGGGGCCATTTTCGGCCCGACTTTTTTATATGTTACGCCTGTTTTAATATTAATACTCAGTACATGTGGCCAAATAGATATCGTAACAGTACTCGTATTAATTTTTAGTTTGTGTGGAGTGACCGTTCTCAAGTATGTGGCCTTTCAATACACGAGTCGACGTATAAGAATCTGACCATCGGAAAGGAGACATCCAAACCTTACGATGTTTTAATACAATTTCAAAGATGAAGACCAATAAATTGTTTTAATTTCTAAATCACAAGGCGTCATTTAAAATGTCTTAAGTTTAAAATTTCATGACTCAGAAGTTTTAATTAGGTAATTGCGCTGTCTCGGGTGTTGAAGGCTTTGCGAGACGGTACCTCGTGTATGATAGTCTTTTTGATACTTTCTTTACATTCCATTTTACAACGTATACATTCCAGAATTTATATTTATTTTTAATTAAGTATTTTTTTACTAAAACTCGTGCTCAAATAATGTGTATCTGTACTTTACCAGGTCTGTTTCCATGACAATTTCTAGTGTACTCTATTAGGATGTAAGTTTATTTTATTCATCTGGTCTTTTGTTTGACGCTCATGTACATAATTTTTGTTTTTACTTTAAAATTAAACATTTCGAGATTGCATGTTTTTAACATGTTATTTTTCTAATTGCCTTTATTTTCTCGATGTTCTAGTTGGGCATCAAACAAATCATCAGTATTTCTTACAAGAATTGATATGACCACTAGCAATGGTCGTTTGTTTAGGTCTATATTCTTATGCCATACATTGCTCTACAACAAAACGTATTAATGTTTTAACTGTCCGTCTTTTATACATACATTATTATTAAATTATTTTTTAAAAAATTTGTGCATTTGTTTTATGAAATTTCATGAATCACTCATTTTATTTTGTGACGTTTTTTTATCACTTTTATGAGGTAATGTTTATATACTTACTTCGCATGTTTTAAGTCAGTGACTGGTTTTGATCCTTTTACAATTTTATTTTACAAATTCAAGGATGTAAGCACGGACGTGCTACAAGCCTTATTTGTAGGTACTATGTATTTTAACTCTTATTTTTTAAATATTATAAATGAAGAATTTCCGTAGAAGTGTTAAATCGTGGTCTAATTTATTTATAATGTCGAATTATAATACTTTCTGGCAAAAAAACAATTAAGCATTGTCGGATAGTTAAGTATTATATTAAATTTTATTTTTTCAAATGTATTAGGATATCACAATACATTATTTTTTTTACCATTGGCCAGTATTTTCTTAATATCATTGACAGTTTTAGTCAGTGTTTTTATGTGATAGCCGGTACCGACGAATTTTATCATAAAAAATGTTTTTTATACTTTTTGCCTTGTATTTTCTTACTTCTTTGCACATATATTTTATATTTTTGTCGGTGATCGTAAATAACATGGAAACATTTTATGGCACATTGTTTTATCTATTTTTAAAGTCCAAAGTTTCAAACGATTGCTGAAATCAAGTTAAATCAAAAACTTGACTAAAGGCTAGATGACAAAAAATAGTGCTTCAGTTAGAGTATCAAAATATATTATAGAAGTTTTATCTTTTGTCAATTAAATAAAATAATATAAAGACAGTACGTTGAAGCTCCGCGTGGCGTCACGATATGGTAGACTTTTTACCTATAATTGACGTCACGTGACATCTTTCCTATTTTTTTGTTTGTTTGATAAAATAAAAAATAGTGTTTGTTCTATTACCCATTCGTCATGCCGACTTTGTGATTTAAGAACAAATCGTGTTCTCTTGACCAAATGTATCATGAGCGCTCACTAGCCCTAGCATGTTTTTCATGAAATTTTGAAATAATGCAACAGAACTAAAATTTGTAAATGTAGAGGTGCTGAGTTATACATGAAGAGGTCGGAATCGTGCAGTGATAGTAAATTCGTCCCAAGAGATAGAATCTCTTATAATATGGTATTTGACATAAGAAACTGCCTGTTACATTGTTTCATGTTTTAATTATGAAGTGACACGAACATTCTGAAATTGAGCATGACTTAGTTTGCATAAAAAATATGTAATAAGAACTCCAGAGCACAACGAAATGTATGAGTGTCGCCTAAGACGCACAACAGGCGGTAGATAAATTTACTGACGCAACTTTTAAACATTTGGCATAATTCTTTTGATGAATTCCTAGTTGCATCTAAAAGTTTTTTTAAAGAACCGTCTAAAAAGATTGTCGGTTACAAGAACTCAAGGACACCGCCTGCCTTGCGTCTAAACATGAAGTAATGTTACAGAATAAAATTATGTGATACGAATGGTGTAAGTTGCGATATTTATAGTATCGTAACTAGGGTTGTGAATATATTTTTTACAAGTTTCCAACAAAGAATTTACAACAAATGTAACCTGACGATACAACATCGAAGTATATCGGTTGGTCGATATGTTTTGACACGATAACGATATTTTTAACATAATATAAAAGTGGGTAAGTACAGATTGAAAAAACGTGAAATATATTTCATTTTAAATTGCTGCAATGTATCGTGAAAGATAATTTGTCGTGATTTCTCACAAACGGACGTCACGTGTTTGTATGTTTGATTGCATGTTATGTTTCACCAGTCTGTACTCACCCTAAAAGTGTAGTTTGGGTGCTGCCGACAGACCATCACAATACCTTAAGTTAGACTTTTGTCACACCGATATGACAGAAGAGTGAAATTCACAAATGTCACAGAATAATGTGTACGGAGGACGTAATATTAAACTATTTTCTATTCGATCTTGCCTTGTGATTGAAATCTGGCTTCGACATTGCCGTGCCATGATACGGAACATATCGGACAAAAGTGTAAATAAAGGTGTTGTGATGGTATGTCGTGATTTCGCTAAAATGTTAAGATACCGATTTTATTGCGTCACTTGTGCAAAAGCTGCAAACACACGAAAATTTACGAATATTTAAAAAAAAATTGATACAAATGTTGGATCAAACATGATTTTACTGCACGAACCACGTTGTATGGTATCGATTACACGAGTCAATCTTAATTAAATCGATTAATTTTGATTGTATACATAGAATCATGCCTAAAATAAACAAAATCTGGAACTTGCTGTTAATATTATTTTCAAAAACTTGGGCGTATTATACGGATAATACCAGTTTAATATTACTTGGAAATTTGTTAACTTTAGTGTAGAAAATGTAAAACAAAAGCCCAAGTAATATTAAAATAATATAATTATAGCTCAAGCTCATAGTTTCTGCAAAAGCAACTATACGTTTAGATTTTTATTTTATTTCTTGTCATGTGCAAGAAATCCCACTGTGTGAACAACGAATAAGTTGTCTAGTTTATGCCAATGACAATATTTTAAAGACGCCTGATTGTCTCAGAATTTTTCAGAACTTTGAATCGAATATTACTTTACCCGCTGTCTTAGTTGTTTATTCTCTCAAATTCTATAGAGTTTGTTTCCTGTGTTTCGGAGTCATCCATTCTAGATTCCTATTACTACTGCTAATCATGTCATAACCAATGAAAAAAGAATCAAATGGAAATGATGTAATGACATTTAGATACTTTGACATGTAATAGTTTAAAAACCGAAATAATAATCATATCTCATATCTCTTTCAAATGTACGTTATAAGAATATACCAACATTATACAGCACAGTTTCGTTATAGTGTCTATATTTTTCGTGACTTGACGCGCGTGCCTGGTCCGCCATATTGTGTCGGTTGTACTTACTGTGAAAACTGGCAAAATCGATAAGTGTAGTGTGGTAGTAACAACACTAATCCGCCATGTTGTGTCGTGTAGGTACGAGTATGCAGGTTATTTTCGTAGTTAGGGCAATTCCATTTGATTATTTTTTCATTGGTCATAACTCATGTGGTAGTCAGACGTCTTTCAAATAGTAATTATTGATGGGAAGTACATAATAATCTGTCCTGTGCTCTCTAAGTTGTGATTTATTTTCTTTAAGACTGTAGTCACGAGTCGAATAGCATTTTATTGTCTTCTTTATGCATATTAATGTGAAAATAGTTATGTCGATTTATTTTGTAGCACCAATATGAGATTTTAGCTTTACTCAAATAATAACTCCAAAAAATCCAATGAAATGTTGGGTTTAGTGAAATACAGAACCAGCTAATTGTAATGATTTTTAAAATATTTATACCCATTTTATCCAATTGTTCTTAATTTCCGGGCATTCACTCTTGCATTCTATAATTTATTTATTTTCTATACTGTAGTGAAGTACTCAATGTGTATGTATATATTGTAATAATTATTGACCCTATGTCGATATTGTTTTCATATACTCAAACACCGTTTTTATATTTTTATATTTCGTAGCTTTACATGAGATAATAAACTATAATTTTTGTAAGTGTAGTTTTATTTCCCGCCACATCTTGTTTGTAGCATTTTATATGCCTTTTAAGGGTGATCGTCTCGGTCAGAGCATTCTGAGAGACGAAATTCAAATATTTTTGGGTTTTTTGGCATTTACAGATAAACTACTCATTTTAAGTTTACGAAAACTCATTTAGCAGCCATGAATAGGTTGCGTTGACGAGTTACATACACTTATGAACCAAATTAGTGGTCAGATTTTCACCACTCAGTGAAAATCAGTTCAGTTTTTAGTTAGTGGTCTCTTGTGCATAAACTGACCACTATTTTGGTTTCTATGTGTATATAATTCGTTAACACTACCTATTCATGGCTCTAATCATGTCTATAAATGCCAAAAATATTTGAATTTCGCGCTCGCGATTCAGTGAATCCACCTTAAATTTTATGCGAAACGCTATTTTTTATAAGTGCAATAAGCGAATGTGCTGGCGGTTTTGGGCGAAAAACTGTTTATTGAAATCGGATTTTCACAAATCATAATTATTAGCAAATGCTGCTGGCGTAATCAACTTATCTCAAACATGCTTGGCACATTCGCACAACGCCGAATGTATCGGAAAACTGAAATTTTTGCGGAGTCGCACCAAATTACTATATTTGGAAGAAAATCAAAACAATAATTGTGTTTTAAAGGTTCGATGCCAACCGAGATACACAGCAAAACGTATCTTACCTACTTACCTCCATTAGCAAATAACTACAGCATGGTTTAATTCACATAAATAACACGAATGCCAATTGAAACGAAACACGGATGTAGTTACAATTAGAACAAAGCTATCCGATAAAATCTGTTTTGATGGAATTCCTTTTGCAAAAATCTACGTGACAAATATCTCCTTTTGAAAACAAAGGACCGTTTCACGGACATTCATTGAAGTAATATTTCCTGAGAGTGTGTTTCAAGCTGTCTTTCATTATTCTGAGATTTCAAGGAGCATAGCAAATGCTCCTGTCCCAAGTTGATGCCAGCCAAGATAACGTCGGGTAATTCAGTACTGGATTTCGACTGTTACACTTATCCCTACCGAGCTATCCCCCTGGTAAGGATAGGTGCTCTGTCCATTTCCACTATTTGCTACTTTTATCATATCTATTATTAATAGAGTACAATAGTATGCAACATTGAATGTTTTGTTGTGTTGAAGTCGAATTTTCATTAGTTGGCATAGCTCGGTAGGAATAGTGTACCAGAAGAAACCTTTTTGATAAAATATATCTAATATTTATCCAAAGGAATACATCAACTGGAGTAGCTGCTCACTAGGATCACTACATAGTGTAAAACAAAGTCACTTCCCTGTCTGTCCCTATGTATGCTTATCGATATCTAAAACTACGCATCGGATTTTGATCCTGTTTTTTTAAGAGCGATTCAAGAGCAAGGTTTATATGTATAACTAGCTACCCGCCCCGACTTCGCACAGGTGTATTATACATTTATAAACCTTCCCCTAGAATCACTCTATCTATAAAAAAAACCGCATCAAAATCCGATGCGTAGTTTTTAAGATATAAGCATACATGGGGACAGACAGCGGAAAGCGACTTTGTTTTATATTATGTAGTGATGATACACCTGTGCGAAACCGGGGCGGGTCGCTAGTATTATATAATTAACAAAGTATCAGGGAACAGTTTTGCTGGCGCACTAAGCCCTGTCCTGTTTCTTGATTTCGTACATTTATTTTGTGTATTGTGAACCTGCAAGTTGTCTTCTGCGAATTAACGGCATCATGTTGCAATAAATCCTCGGCGGCAAATAAGTAAGCATTAGCTATTTATGGTATTCTTTTTATTTTTCTATATGCATACAAAATATATTGCTATAGCTGCGATTGTGTTTGTAAGTACTTTTATATTTTTAAGAGATCTTTGTGTTCTTCATACCTATTTCGGCACAGTTTCATGCGCCATTTTTACGAGAAAGTAATTTTCACAACATGAATAGTAATATCTTAAAAATGGTAGGGTAATGAGGTTTAAAATAATCAATTTTATAATTATTTTATACATATATATTGAAATATAAATTCTAGAGCCTCATACTAAAATCTTATTTTACGCAGTAATTTGATAAAAGTCTCGACCCGTAAGTTCCGGGACTCGAGACATTTTATACTCACAATAATCACGTTTAATTTTTCTACATACCTAATATCACTAAACCCACATAGATTTAACAGTCTCAAAAGCCCCAAACACTGTAGTTTAATAATAAATTTTAAAGACGAAGCCACTTTCCCAAGTTCCTACTCACTCACACAGGTATAATACGGCGTTTGTTGCAATAAAAGCTTGAATTACAACCTGAGTAAATACATACCGGATCTAATGCGGGTGTAGTCAGTGAGAACTTCAGTGGGCCCCACCGCGGCTACCACCGGACACTTGTCGTATACATACTTGTTGAGAACATAGCGCACGTCGGCGGCGTACACGCGGTCTATCGCGCATAGGCGCTCGTCCAGCGGCGCGCGGAACCCCTGGTACAGCATCCACTTGCCTATATCGTGGCAAGTTCGCGTCATACTCTCCGTCATAGACAACAGCTTGGTCTTCAACACGCGCTTAGCCCGATCCAGCTCGATGTCGGTCAGAGAGGTGCACATGTGCATCCACTGCTCCTGTACCAGTATCACCATGTTGTCTAAAGATAGAGACGGCCCCATGAACTTGATTCCCCAGAGGCTCGTGTCACTGTAGCTGATCATGAAGCCGGTGTATGCGTCGCAGTCGGTGGCCTGCGCGATCCTCCACGCGTGGTCGATGCCGCCGGGCTGCGTGCGGTCCCAACCGCCGATGAACTCCGCCGCGACCTCCATCACCACGTGGTCGTAGTCGCACAAACTCGGCCCCTCCACTGCTATGGCGACCACCGCGGCTGGCATCGAATCGTTCCTATATCTTACGTCCGACCCGGTATATCTATAGGCGCCCGTATCCATGCATTTTGTCGGCTCCATCTTACCCATATAAGTATTCCCCAGTGCTACCATCTGCTCGTGCTTCACGCCGCCGACGCTGACGAGTACCGTGCGGTCGGCGTCATAGAACCTATTCATATACGTCGGTATGGTATTAGAATTGAAATTATAAAGATTGCAACTCGGGCCCATGACGGTCTTTTCTAAGGGGGTGCCCTGGAACGCCGTCGCGTGCAAGTAGTCGTCCAGGAGCTCGTTGGCGTCCACGTCGTGTTCTTGCATCTCGGCATAAACTACTTGTTTTTGTAGTTCTATCTCGCGAGGATCGAAGGAGTTGTTAAAGACGCAATCGGATAGTATGTCAAATGTGAGCGTTACGTCCTGACTGAGACACGCGACGTAGTAGGCAGCGATGTCGCGGCGAGTGTGGCATTTGTATCGAGCGCCCGTGCACGAAATCTGATCTTCTAGGGTGGCTCTGTTGCGCGCGTACGTGCCTTTATAGGCGATGTGCTCGAAGAAGTGCGTAGCGCCGTTCTCGAAGTCGCTCTCGTAGCGGGGGCCGGCGGCCACGTAGATGCCGACGCAGGCGGAGCAACACTCGCGCTCCTCGGTCGCGACCGTGAGCCCGTTGCACAGCCGCGTCGTCTGCAGGTTCGCGTACGGCATGTTCCGCAGGTAGTTCAGGAACGTCACGGGGTACGGGTTGTGTCTCACGCTTGTTTTCAGAGGACGCCATGCCGATTCTAGTAATTTCTTTGACGCCTTCAGCATTTGCAGTTGCTTTTTAAATACTCACGAAATTGTGTAAACACAGACTAATATAGATATTAAGTTTGTGTAAATAATGCCCCTTTGGCATAAACAAAACTTGACGGTTGATCGTTGCAAAATTTTTATTAACGTCATTCTACAAAGCTTAACTTCTTTTATTCCATACTTAGACCTAAACCACACATGTGTGATTTTTTAGACACACACGAGCTACTATGTCTGAAATCTATTGTAAACCTTATATAGAAGAAGCTAGTATAAAATAAGTTGTCAAGTGCGTGTCGATACACGCGTATGGTAGGCTTCCGTAGAGAGTGACGATGATTACTATTACATTCTCTTTGATTATGGTGATAAAACCAAAAAACAGGTTAATGACCTCTTGAGCTATGGCCAAATTTAAAAAAAATATTTTCCTTTATACCTGAAAAAGTTATGATCCCAGTCTCAGAGCAAATAAAAAAATCGATTATTTTTTTATTTGCTCTGAGCCCACAGTGCTCAAAATAATTTTCCGATAAAGTTTTTAGTATGGTCTACAAACCCAGAAAGTTTTAATATTATATTTGTCGAATCCATAAAAGGATCCGCATCAGTTATGGTGATTAAATGTGGTAATGATTTTATACCATCTGACCCAACAATACTTCAGTGTGGCGTGGCGTGGGTTAAGCGGGCGAGGAGATAAATTGCGACGTCACGAACAATCAGTTTATTTCACAGAAGATTACGTATGACTACAATTATAGAGAAAACTTTAAGCGAAGGACATGGCGTTCCGCAGCGTAACGCACGCTGCCACCATTTTATCAAGAATCACAACTCGAGCCATTCTAATCAAATACAAATACAAATCGGCCGATAATGGATATCACTTGAAAACCTCCTTGGAACCAATCAGCAGCGTTTGTTACAAGCGTTACCCCAGGAATGTTGCCACTACCATTCCTAGTCCTTCGAAATTATACTAAGTGGCACTATGTAAAAATAAACTTAAAGCTATTGTCCCGTTATATTTATTGTATACCTACTTTAGAAATTAGGGGGTGGAGTCGCCAAAGTTGATAAAATAGTGCCAACTCTTTTATTTTTGGCGACCTGTATCTCACAAATATCTGACAAAAAATGTTTCATGAAACCTTACATTCATTTCAAAAACCGTATTCAACGATACCCAACGTGAGGGAGTGAGATGGTAAAAAAATGTTTATTCCCATTTTGCATGTATGGAAGCTACTTTAATTTGGCAGATCTTACTTTACAGGTAATCCCATCTATTGAATCGTCTGAGTCGTTCTGGAAAAATCAACAATAATTTGAAAATTACTATATTGATGATACATGGATCCGTGCGAATACCTAGGTATTCGAATTCTGAACACGGTTGAAGTCAGTTATGCCATTTTTGGTGATAAGTAAGTTCGTTTAGGCCGGGTGGCTAGCCCTAGCATCACAGTTTTTAAGCCGCCTGAAGGCCTCTGACATGGCTAAAAGGTTAAAACAACAAAAAACAGGTTAGGTTGGTGATAAATATTAATGATTGTTTTGTAAGACCAAAATGTGAATATGAATGTCAGTTCTACGAGTAATCATCGTCTTCATCGTCGTCAGTTTAGGTACAATGGGCGGCGGGACGTAGGGGTGCGACGATCCCTCGGCGCCCACTAGACCTTGCTGTTGCAGCAGCAGCCACTGTTGCTGTTCTTGTTTTGCTTGCTCTTCTCTCGCCTACAAATTAAAACAGAACTTATTAATTTTAAGCATCTTTCAAAAAAGAGCAGGTTTTATGTTCGTATGTCTGAATTTTTTGTGCATCTTTTTCGATATTTTTGTCAATGACTGGGTAAAAATCACAATATTATAATTAGTCTGTAAGGTAAATTATCAAAAAATATTGTACGCGTATTTTCAATCGTAAATCAAACCACAAATTACAAAGATAAACCTTGTCAAAGTTTGGGAGTGGGGTCGTGACGTCACTTCTTTTACAGAAGTCTATATATTTGTATGGCACTTGTGACGTCACGCGGCACTTTGACGGGCTATATCTTCATCAATGTTTGTTTAATTGACCAAAGAAAAATTGCGTTTCTAATATTTTTTGAAGGTCTACCTGATGGACTAATTAAATTTTATAATGATAATTTCTATCGCGAACCGGTTTAAAAAAAAATGTAGTTCGAAAGGGTATACTCTCGAGGTCTTATTTAAATTATTGTAGGCTAGAATAAACATGTCAGTGATAGTCATAGGTTGGCCAGAGCGGATTTTCAGAACTGGCAGTTATACGGTTGTCCGAAACCTGGCGAAATGTATGAAAAAATGTGTGAAAGTAGGAAAGTATTCAAATCGTGTCTTAGATGGTACCAAAATCATCAAGAGCAACTGAAAATGGATATCCTTGCCTCTAAGCACAGCAGTAAAGATTTCAGTGGTTTTTGGAAAAATACTAATAGTCTAAGGAATTGGCCTGGCCTACCAATCACGGTGGACGGAACTAGTAATTTAAAATGCATTGCTGACTTAAATCTTTAAAACGACACCCACGACTATACAGCTATTGTACACCCAGCATGTTTAAGAAATATGTCCAGCATAGTCACCCTACCACACTTCTTTGTATACACCATAGTACGCCAGTTGCAATCGACGGTGATACTTTAGTCAAAAATAAAAAAATAACCATTAATCATAAGGACGTTATATTCATACAAAAAAAATATCAAACTCTGTTTTATTAGCATTAGCATGATTCGCAATTTTAACTAAAATCTTATCAAACTACATTGTTATAAAAACTAAGAAATGGTTAAGAAAGTCGCGGCTTTACAGGTAATAATTCTAGGTACCATATATAAGCGACGTTTCGAAAAAAAAAATCTGTAAAGAGCCCAAAACTAAAGAGCATTTGCAGATTTGGTTACGTTTACTTTCACATTTTGCAAATTATTGTAGCGCTAGCTGGCAAATCGATGATACGTCAATAAATCGAGTTGCGCCATACTGCGGTATTAAATTCGGACCGCACCGCAACCAAATACAGTCCGTAGAGGAATTAAACACTAGACAAATGTCACTGTCATGAATCTTTCTTGTTTTGAACTGTCACTACATGTAAACAAAATTGACATACAAAAATTAAAAATAGGGAAATAGATTTTCAGAAATGTGAGGTACAATGTGGGGCAGATTATATGTCTAATTCCAAAGCATCAACACACAAGTCAGTAAGGGAAAGTCCAAGCATAAAATTTCTTCACTTTGCCATCCGCGCCTTGGCAGCGGTTGCGGCAGGCCTGTTGCGTGTATTGGGCGCTGCCAGGCCTCCCGTCGTACGTCGGACTCGCTGCCTGCCTCGACGATTTGAGAGCTGCATCTTGGCCGAGTGGAGCAGAAATCTTGCTCACGGGCCCACGGAGGGGTGCTTGGCAATAACTAAATCACTTAGCTCGTTCGAAGAGGAAACCCTAGTGCGGTCACCGTTCGGCAGCTTGACAAAGACGTGCCCATTCCGCGTCCAACAGTCCCTGATTCCAAAATGTTTTCTTGCCGTACTGAATATATTTTGTCGGGATTTTGTAAGAAATTCATGGACCACTATGGAACTGGACTTCAGTTTCTTCTTTTCAGCCCAGACTTGATTTCTAGTGACTACGTCGACAAAACGGACCACAATGGGTCTATTCTTTTTATCAATTTTACGTCCTAAACGATGATATGAAACCAGCAACTGCAGCAGCAGCTGCAACAGCAGTGCAACTCTATGGTTATGGCTCTACACGAACCATCAGGGAATCAATAAGAGATCTCACAAGTGACAGCATTGCCCATACTAACTGTTTGAACTCAGAGTAGTCTTGGCCAACCCTTTCCCGACTCAAAGTGTCATTTGATGGAGTGGATCCCAGTTGCTTCTCAAATTCCGCCATCCTGGTTAGCAGTGATTCTTCACTCTGTTTTTGTGTTTATTACGTCCTGTCCTTTCTACATCTTAACATGGCAAATGCATGTTAAGATGTAGAAATTCTTGTGTACCTTGTGAAGTACTATGCCAGTAAGTATTATATAAAATTTAAAAAAACTGAATACAAACTGGTTCTAACAAAAACTCACTAGATAATTACTTTAATATTACTTGTGTAGGACTTCTGTCACAAAAAATAACTTAGAATATTTAAAACTTAATAAATTGTATAGAGCGAAATTAAGTTTGTGTTGACACACTGGGTATCAACTACCCTCTCTCTCTCTCTTGTATTGCTTTTCAAACTTCGAATATGACAAGATTTTGTATTTTATTGAGTCGAACAGTATTTAAAACCGCGGTTTTATATTGTGTCAATATACCTATATATGTCAATCAGTCCCTTAAGACAAACTTACCGTTCTTTATTGCTCTGTGCTTACTGGCAATAAAATCAAAACAACTCAAACTGCAGTTTCCCAACACTGATTGGACTTTATCAATTAAATGTTAGTAGTATCATTTATTGGCAGTATTGGCACCATATACCTGCAAATCAGGGCTCCAATACTGTAACTCTAACTTCTGAATCTATATAGGTTTATCTGCTTGCCCTGTTCTAAGCCAAAAATAATAATTTTTATTGCTAATATAAATAAATATTAACTAATTTTTTCTGCAAGAAAAAAACAAAACATCTGTTTCATACAGCTGAATTTTTTACCCGAAATCCGGATTGGCCCCATAATAACATTGTTCATAATTATGGTCTGAACCACCTACTTCCGGCTTAGTACACCAGTTCTGAATAACCCTGTATAGGTCACTACACTACGAGTAGGTACTATTTTATTTTGTTATTATTTTATCTATTTTGTAAAATTAAGTTTTCAAATGTATAATTATTGTAATATTAGTAATTGTTTGTAATTTTTTTTTTCCATAAATGTCCTTAATGCACTTAATGCCCTTAAACTTATTTGCCTACAACAAGATAGCGGAAATACACTAAATATTAATTCAAAACATAGATTCAATCAACACTCGGCTTTGTGTAAGCTTCAGTCAGGGATTTGATGTTGCACAGCTTGTAGCTAACTTCATTTCCGCCAACTTGTGTGGCGCGGCCTATACATATGTATATTTCACAAAATGTATCAATAACAGAGATAGACTCAAGCAGGTTCTCAAGTAGCATTTAAAATAATAAGATGAGTTTTAATAATCCCTGTTACTAGAGAAGACTATAAGGTTTACCTGCGAGAACATGTTCTGCATTGATAGTCTTTTCGTTACTTTGGTTGCTTAATTCATTTGCTTCTGAACTTATCAAATGTATAAACTCTGTGCAGCAGTTCAGAATCAACTCCCTGGATTCAAAGGCTACTGGAACTGAAAGTACCAGTTCCTTGATCATCTTGTTGATGCTTGCCCTGGGAAGAGTCAAGCCTGCGCTACACGGTATTAAACAGCGGTTTGAAACAGTATAGACAGATGTTTTAAACCAAATTTCATGTGACATTCAAACGCCCTTGGTAGCACGGCTTGCGTTGCAAACCACTGCCAGAAGCAATGGTTTGAAACCGTCTAGCTGCTTGTTTAAAACCAGGCGTACGACAGTCACGCTGCGCCAGCGGGCGTGGGCGCACGTTAAGTACTACGTTTCATCTACCTATAAGATGGCACAAGAGCAACTTGAACATGATGTGAGCACGTAATTTATGGAATTATATAGAGACTTGCACTACCTTTGGGATTTGACTAGTAAAACATACAAATACTCTAATCAGAAAAAACAAGCGTGGGATATTTTAGCTAAAAATTTAAAATCTATTGACCCAAAGGCAAACGCCGCGTCTGCAAAAAAGAAAAAAGATAGGTCAAAGCGTAATGCCTTCGTTGTAGTATAAAATACTGTAGGTACGTGAACGAGATTACGACACGTCCTATCCACGCAACGTTTTTAAAAACACTGTTGGTTTCAAACCATGTAACCGGCAATCCGCATCTCACTTTTGTTCAAGGTGACCTTGGTTTCAAATCTCATTTCAAACCGTCTAGCACAGGCTTCAATTCATCTTCCTCTGAAGGCAGTGGACACAGTTCACATTCTGGGCTCCCCATCTTGGTGCCTAACAAAATTGTTATGCCTAAATCACGATTCTAGAACTAATTTAACCATGATTTAAACCAGTAAAATACAATCTTGCAGTTAAAATGAAATTAATTTTTTAGCTAGTCTTCTTCTTTTACGTTTTGGCGTTGCATTGTCGTGCATTTGCATTCCATCCATCCATCCATCAGCCAAGGGACGTCCACTGCTGGACATAGGCATACATACATACATAGGGGAGCTTATGTATCTCCAATAAGACCTGTTGGAAGCGGCTTGCATCCAGTGCGATCCTGCGGTCTTAATGAGGTCATCCGCCCACCTTGTGGGTGGACGTCCTACGCTGCGCTTGCTGGTACGTGGTCTCCACTCGAGAACTTTTCGACCCCATCGGTCATCAGCCCTATGTGCCCTGCCCATTGCCATTTCAACTTGCCAATCCGTTGTGCTATGTCGATAACTTTGTTTTTTCTACGGATCTCCTCATTCCTGATTCGATCTCGCAGAGAGACTCCGAGCATAGCTCTCTCCATAGCTCGTTGGGCTACTTGGAGCTTACTAATAAGGCCCATAGTGAGAGACCACGTTTCTGTGCCATAAGTCATCACTGGCAACACACACTAGTCGAAAACTTTCGACTTGAGGCACTGAGGTATGTCGGACGAGAAGACACTACGCAATTTTCCAAACGCTGCCCAGCCGCGTTGGATTCGGTGATTGGCCTCTTTGCTGAAGTCGGACCTACCTAACTGGACTACTTGTCTTAGGTAGACGTACGAGTCAACGACTTCAAGAATCGAGTTTCCAACATAAATCGGGGTGGGTAAAACATGGGAATTACACATGACTTTCGTCTTGTCCATGTTCATCTTAAGACCCACCTGTTGAGAAACCCGGTTGAGGCCTTCGAACATCGTGCCGAGCTCTTCCATCGATTTTGCCATGACTACTATATCGTCGGCAAACCGAAGGTGGGTGAGGTATTCGCCATTGATATTGATGCCGAATCCTTTCCATTCCAGGAGCTTGAAGGCGTTCTCCAAAGTAGTTGTAAACAGTTTCGGAAATATTACGTCTCCTTGTCTTACGCCTTTTTTTAAAGGGATCGTCTTGGAGCTCTCTTCCTGTACTCGGACCGACATAGTGGCTTTATTTTACAAGCACTTCAACACTTCGATGTACCGATAGTCAATACGGCATCGTTGGAGAGACTCGAAAACAGCCCAGGTCTCGACCGAATCAAACGCTTTGTCATAGTCCACAAACGCTAAGCAAAGTGGCAGATTATACTCTTCGGTCTTCTGTATGACCTTTGTTTTTTTTTTGTCCAGTGGAAATCTTTTAAAGATACCACCGCACCTCGGGTCAGGCGGGTGGTTATGTGGGAGTCCCCGTTCATTGCTGGACGGTATACCCACCAAAACCCCTGGGTGTTCCGCCAATGCGCTTTGTGTTGGGGCTACGGACACGCTTTCGCACTCCTCCGCTGCACCCGACAGCGCTGGCCCAAACCGGGCCCCACCTCGGAGCGTAGGCTCCCTCCAGAATGACGATGTGCCGAACACCAGACACATCGTCATCCACCACCTGGGACCAACCAGCACTGGGCGGCGGACAGCACCCGTGTCCGAAAGCCCTGGTCCCAATGCAACTGGTCGGTTGAAATGGCCCCGCGCCTGCCACTACGGCTGCAGAGGATAGGGAGAGCGGCGACATACCAACACTCCTCTTCCCCTGCAGCCCCACCGCGTCCGCCATCAAAACGGTGGCGACCCCGTCTAGGCCGCGGAAAGTAGGGTGGGCAGTAGGCCACACACCGCCAGACCCATCCCGCCGTGGCCCTGCCCCAAAAGGGCCTTTTCCGAAACCATTGACGAGAGATGAAGCCATGGTTCGCACTCTGGATTTTACCAGATCTCCTATTCGGTGCGATAACTTCTCCCTCAGATCTTTTGCTGCCTCTGTTGTTGTAGTGATGATAGCGTCCCTATCCACGTCAAAGTGTCTAATCACCCATGTTGTCTTGCCACATCCTGGTACCCCGATGACCCATTGTATCTTCGCTCATTTTCCCCAGCCTGCCTCGACGTCTGAGCTCCGTTCGATGGTTTTAGCCATCTCAAAGATTGTATCGTCTAGCATTATCTTGGTGCACTTCGCGGTGACTACAATTGGGTCGTTCGATGGTATCGCGTATTTCGGTCTTCCTATTCGCTCCGTCTCTCTCATCCAGCTCCACAAAACCACTTACTGCGCTGTAAGCTGCCATATACTGACCTTTCACGGTCCCTCTGATGACTTGGGAAGTGACGTTATTGTATATGGCTGCTTCTGCCTCCTCGAGTCTCGATTTTAGTAGACTCTCACTTACCGGACCACCCAGTCTAAAGAACTCGAGGATGTTGTCACAGTTCTTAAGATTGACATTCTTCGTCGCTCTCAATAAGGCTAGGTATTTGGCAAAGGCGTTTCTCGCGTGGTCCCGTGGCGCCGAGGCTAAGATATAACGGGGAGCATCGACCTGTCCCATTTCGGCTCTCGTTCGGGTTGCCTGAGGTGGTGAAACTACTCTCGAGGTCACCGCTGTCTGTGGAGGTGGTGTTTTAGACATGGAACGGAATAAGCTCTGCATTGCGACACTGAAGAGACCCGATAAAGCAGAAGGCACCATCGTTGCCGCTTGGACGGAAAACAGGTCTATCAGATGCTGCTATTAACTCTGCTCTTTCAGAACCAGATTAAATGCCCGAATTTGGAATGGGTGGCCCCAACTGTCTGTTGCATTATCAGGATCGTTACTTGGAGGCTTCAGAAAACTCAGGTTTTCTCCTCTATCCTCATACACGATAACCTCATGGTATTCCGAGGCTTTAATGCAACCCAGCCGGTCCGCAGCTTCCGACTTCGACCGCTCAACCACCATTGCATCTACGCTTATCACCCGGGGAGTGCTGTCCACTTTCATGCTGAGATGTTCGAGCAATGAACTGGCCTGCACGAAAGGTGACTGGGCGACCCACTCGACTAGTGCAATCGTTTTGTTTTACCATCTCATCAGTCGGAATTGGTGGCCACCTGCCTCGCACACTGGCATAGCGTCATAGGATTTCCGCTTCATTGTTACTTTGGCGGTGCTCCCGTTAAGTAGACATGCTAGTCCAGGTGACAAGCGGACGCGTTTATGGGCCCTGACTTGGCAAAAGCTTATTCCGAATCTTTCTCTGTTGTTGTCCATGAAAAGAGCCACACCACGGACACGAATCCCTGAAATTCCTTTTTCTGCGTTTACTAGAATTTCGTCTATGACTACGCTTTTAGGAAGTAAATCTCGGACGGGAATTGCTCTTTGTGCGACTTCAGTGGACTGCGTGTAAGTAGAGTGTATTTGCATGGGGTCAAGTGTTAGAGTAGAGGGTGGTGTAAAAGTGTCTGTCAAAGTGGGTTGAAGAGTTGAGGTATTGGGAGATGGTAGGGTAGTGGGGTGTGTTGCGATGGGATTGTGTTGTTGGATAGAGTGGAGAGTAGAGTTTCTTTTCGCCGCAATTTTGAACGACTTCTCCATGAAAGACAGAATATGTTGTCGGCTTTTTGGATCTACTAAGATATTATGGAGATCTGAGACCACTAGATTTCTGTCTATCATTATTTTGAGGTCATGTCGTGCGGCCGAGAATCTGGGGCAATCAATGAGCACGTGCCAGACCGTCTTGGAGACATCGGGGTGGCACTCGCATCCAGGGCTGTTCTTGATCATACATCTGCACAGATATTCAGCTATTCCTCCATGTCCTGTCAAAGCTTGAACTTGAAAAGGAGTCAGTTTTGTGACGCGCGTCACCCGATATGCATTTACGATATCTGGAAAGAACGTCTGAGTGACTTTACCTTTATCCGAGGTTTCGTATCGGTCCTGCCACTTCTTAACTGACTCTCCGCGAATTTTGCCTTGACGTAAGACAGGGGGATCCCTTCGTAGTCCCTTGAGGTTTCAGTGAGTGCCGCTGACTTAGCGAGCTCATCTGCTCTCTCATTACCAACAGTGCCCACGTGCGCTTTCAGCCAGAAAAGACGAAGAGACCTCCCTTCTGCAATTATCGTTTTAATGTTCTCCTTTATCCTCTTCGCCAAAAGATGACTCATTTTGGGGTTGCGAAGCAGTTTGAGTGAAGATCTTGAATCACTTAAAATGCTGACTTCAGAGTTTCTGCTTGTTGCTACCATTTGAGTCGCTCGGTAACGAGCATAAAGTTCCGATTGAAAGACTGTGCTTTCGGGGTGTAGCTTGAATTTTGAATACTTGACTTCCCTACCATTTTCCCACCAACTTAGAGCTGCACTAACTTGACCCTTGATCTTGCTGCTCGAGGTGTTTTCCAGAAGCTCGAAGTCTGCACTTATCTGGACTGACGGGTGTGGCTGGTCAAGGTAACTGACGTTTCGTTCGAGCTCCACTTCCGGTGGAAAATATCCTTGGGACAAGTTTTTCTTCGCTCTGTACAGGCTTACCGCTTCTTGGATGCGCAGTTCAATAGGGAGTAGACCTGAAAGGGCGAGTGCTGACTTGAGAGAAACAGTAAGGTACGACTTACAGATATTTTGGGTGAAACCTCTTTCGAGTGCTTTCAAGTGAGACTTGTTTTCCTCGAGGTCTGCCGCTTGCGCCCATACTTTTGAAGCAAACATGATAATGGGTTCCACCACTGAGACGTAAATGGTTCTCGTGATTTCACTATTCAGTCCCGTCACTTTCGCTGCGCACGCGAGCTGTTTGTAAATATTTGCCACCTTTTTACACTGGGCGTTTATGTGCGCTTTGAAATCAAGCCTTCGGTCGATCAACAGGCCTAATAGCTTGACCTCTTCAACAAGATTAAGTTGAATGCCTGACATAATTATGTTTGGGAATTCATACTTCAACTTTCTTGTTAACAGCATCGCGTTGGTCTTTTGCGCTGCGAAGTTGAGTTTGTTTCGTACTCCCCATTCCACAATCATATCTAACGCGTGATTGGCCTGTTGTTCGATAATGGATGATGACTGACTTGTAAACACGAGGACGACGTCGTCCGCTAAGGCTTGACAGTAAACTCCCTCTGCCTCCAAAAGTTGCAGCAATGAGTCTAGAATTACATTCCAAAAGGTAGGTCCACTAATTGAGCCTTAGACACATCCTTCGGTTGTTTTCCTCTCGCATGCCACTCTAGCATAGTTGACTACGACCTTTCGGTCTAGGAGATATGAGTATGCCATCACATAGAGGTTAGTTGGACACCTCTTCTTTGCTAATTGGTATTTTAGGGCGGGCCACCATGCATTGTCAAAAGCGCCCTCTATGTCCAGGGAGACTAGGAGTACTAAATTTTTGTTGTTCACTCTTGTTTTCATGTGCTCTACCAGGTCATAAAGGGCATCTTCACTTCCCCGTTAGGGCATGAAGCCGTACTGTTTCTGACTGATGGTTGGGAGGAGATGCCATTGGTATCGGGTCACCAAAAGCTTTTCGACGTTTTTTCCGGCGACAGCAAGAGACCTTTAGGACGGTAAGATTTCGGATGTGTGTAATCTGTCTTACCGGGCTTACGTAAAATGACCACATGCGCTACTTTTCACTGCTTAGGGAAATGTCCCAGCGATAAGCACTTGTTCGCGATTGCTAGGAATATTTCTCTTTCAGCCCGTATAGCTGCGGCGCATATGTCGGCAGTGAGCTCATCTATTCCAGGGGCTTTCCGGTAGGTCCCCCGATGTTTCTCTTGTCCTTCCCCGCAATTTTGCATGGCACGGTAGATCTGTGCTTGCAGAGTCGTCGGGATAGAAAGTTCTTGCTAGTAGCTCTGCAGAGTGCTGTGGGGATAGGGTGTTGCCTTCCGTGTCACGCTGAAGCAAGTCTTCTTGCCTCTCCATGGTTTTTCGAATTACCCTGTAGATCTTGTCCCACATGCTCTCTTTCTCCTGATTCGTGCAGAGCTTTTTCCAGTTCTCTGTATACGCTTTTTTGGCTTGTTCCTTGTAGTCTTGACGTGCAATTTGATATTGGTTGACTACATACTGGAGTCTGTCGGGGACGGCGTTCTTGATCCGTCTCTTTCTTCTAAGAACTTCTTTCTTAAGATCATCGAGTGTTTTTGTTTACCACGGGGGAGTTGGGTTCCCTTTGCGTGGGCCTATAAGTGGGATGGTGTGTGTACAGGCTTCGTGGATACTTTCAGTGTAACTCGTAATCATTGACTCTAGTACATCTGGGCTTTTAGATTCTGTAACTGACTCTGGTGATATTTTTTTATCCTCAAGTGAGGTCCTCAGGCATGACATGAAATCCGACCATTTTGCTTTCTTGGTATTGTACTTGCGTGTAGTAACTGGCTTTATGTATTCAAGGGCCTTCTCTAGACGTAAAGTAAACGTTACAACGTTAACTAGAGACGGTTCGTAATGACCCTTGAAAACAGCTTATAAACATGGCTCAGAAGTGAGATGGGTCTGTAGTTCTTCAATAAGGTGTTATCACCTTTCTTGAAAAACAACATCACCCCGCTTCTGTTACATGCTTCTGGCGTGATTTCCTTGAGGATGACGGTATTGAAAAGCTTCTGGAGGACTTTTAGTACCGGCGTTCCACCCGCTCTCAGCAGTTCTGATGTGATACCGTCATCACCCGGCGCCTTGTTGTTCTTAAGCTGATTCAGGGCCATTCTAATCTCGTACAAGCTGATGTCCGGGATATCTTCGGTGAAGTGTCCGGTCAGCTTGGCTCTTGGATCTTTGGCCGCGCTGCTAACAGGCTTAGCGACTGAAGCCTATAGCTGTCCATAGAACCTTTCGATCTCCTCCAATACCTCTGCCATGGTCGACCCTACACTGCCATCTTCTCTCTTCAGCTTTGTCAACTGGCTTTGTCCAATAGACAAATTCCTCGCGAACACTTTGGAGCCTTTATTCTGCTCTATTGTCTCTTTAATATGTTAGTATTAAAGTGACGAATGTCGCGCCACACAGATTTTGATATTTCTCTATCGAGCTGCCTATATGCTTTGCTCTGGGCCGAGTCGCCAAACTGGTGCCTGCTGAGGCGGTGAGAAGTTGTTACTTCACCACGGTGCATTCTTTGCTGCAATACGGCACGGAATTGTTCGGCAGGGCCGCGGACTGGGAACGTATTTTCATCTAGCAAAAACGCGCCGTCCGCGCCATTGCCAGAATTCTGCAGGACGTTTCCGCACGCCCATATTTTAAGAGGTTTGGTTGGGATATTGACATTGCCGGCACTCTTCATTTTCCAAGTCGCGGTATATGTGAGATTGAACCAGGCCTCTTATAAATTGCGCAAGAGTGCTCGTTTCAAAGGCAAGTTAGCAGAGCTTACACGCACGCTGGAAAGGTCGGCTAAGTCAACACACATAATGGGACCGACTGTATTCAATAAGTTACCAGAGCATATTACCACCTCGCCTTCTATGGGCAGTTTTAAGTCGCGGCTCAAACGCTGGCTTGGCGAACACACGTTCCACAGCTACGATGAATTTATAGCATTAAAATTATGAAATTTATTTGAATATTGACATTATTATGTTTGATTATTATTTCTTTGTAAATTTGTAAATGATGCAACAATTTTATTGTGTAATTTAGTACTTAAGTACACTATAAGTATATTATTAATACTACCTATGTACCTACGATATATACCGACTTGTAACTAACGTTATCAATAAATTGATTATGATTGTGAAGATTTTGTTATAATTGCGATTAGATGCTAATAAAACAGAGTTTGATATTTATTTTGTACGAATATTCCTACGTCTTTATGATTAATGGTTATTTTTTATTTCTGACTAGCTAGAGTATCATCGTCGATTGCAAATGGCGTACTTTGGTGTATACAAATAAGTGTGGTGTATAGTCGTGGGTGTCGATTTTCATATTTTGGGTTGTAGGTAGATTTCAAAAATGGCACCCATTTTGATTAAGATTTCAAGATTGGCATCCATTTTGGAATTAAAGATGACGGAAGCCATTTTTTTTAAAGAGTCGTGGGTGCAATTTTCTAGGTTTTTGGGGGTGTAGATTTAAAAATTGGCTTCCATTTTGGAATTAAATATGGCTTATGTCACTTTTTGCAAGAGTCGTCATGGGTGTAGTTTTCGAGGTTTTTTGGGGTGTAGACCGTGTAGATTAATAAAAGTAAAAAATGGCGCTGGGCAGGCCATTTGATGAGGGACAGGAAAGGAAAGTGGAATATAGATGTAGTAGAATGGTACCCTAGAGATGGAAAAAGAAAAAAGGGGAGACAACAACTCAGATGGGAAGATGATTTCAGGAAAGTTTCTGGTTCTAATTGGAAACAAATGACACAAGATCGAAGAAAATTGAGTCCCAGGAAGAGGCCTATGCCAGAAGGCAAGCTGAAAGTTGAAAATAAGAAGTATCAATTAGTGTTATTGATGTAATAGAGTATTAAAAGGTAAATGGAAAATAATAACAAATCATTAAAAACGAAAAAAAATAATATATATATATATATATATATAATAATTAAAAATGACAGCATGATCTAATTTAAAAAAAAATGTATAATGATAATAAATGACAAAAACTTGACATCGCATGATATAAAAAAAAAAAGCTATAATAATAAGAAATGCAGTCGTCGGTGAGCGGCGACACCGCGAACCCTGATTCCCTGGGGCTAAATGAGACCCCTGACTCCTCTCTTGCCTTAACCGGCCGGTTTGGAGTGGAAACCGCAAGAGCTAAGAACCTAAGCTCCAGGGTGAAAGTGTTAAAGGACATAACGCCGCGAGTAGCGTCTAGTGAAAGCGCAGCACACCTCTCGACACCCTAAGCCGTCCACACCAATGTTTCCCCTCCGGCGCCAATATACGGTAGCTATTATGGGGGGGGGCATTTAGTGGATGGCAAGTCACCACCCGCCTGAATATTTGAAATGAGACATTATTTGGCGGGTGCCGTACCTCATTCCATAGCCCGTATTAAGTCATCGAACAGCACATCACAATAGCCCGATATACTGTAAGTCACATCTAGCAATAGTTATTTTTATTTTCATTCTACTTTATGTACTCAACATTTTATATTAATTTTATAAAAAAAGATGTAAAAGGGCATCTTAGTGTTGGCTTCGGCCCCATTGATGCCTACCAAAGGACCAAACTTTGCTTGTGATTTTAAGTGAATAAAAGATAATAATAATATTTAAAAGTTAACATTCATTTTGGAATTAAAGATGGCGAACATTACTTCCAAATGGATGCCACCTTTGAAATCTGGTGTAGTTTTCACCCAAAAACCTCGAAAACAACACCCATGACGACTTTTTCAAAAAAAGTGAGTCCGTCATTTTTTATTTCAAAAAGGATGCCTTGTTTACTACGGAAGCTTAAAAATGATTGTGAATTTTCGTAATAAAGTCTATTAAGATTTTTCGTGACAAAGTCTATCTGTGGAAAAGATTTCGTGATTAAGATTTTTCGTGATAAGATCTTTTCGTGTTAAAGTCTATTTGTGACAAAGTTTTTCGTGAAAATTTTTTGGGAAAAAGTTTTTCGTGGTTAAGTACTGACACGGGTTGCGTGATATGTGTCAAGATTACATCTACGAAACTTAAACTTTGTTAAAAAAAAATATGGCATTACTATATTCCAGGCCATTACTGTCATCACAAAAGTGAAGGAACTCTTCGAGATCCACATTTCCGAAAACAGCTGTCAAACCTGAAACTGAATTATTATCACCTTATATATTACTTCTACACCATAGCTATTATGGGGATTGGTTTTATAGAGATCTTTAGGGGAGGCCTATGCTCAGCAGTAGGCGTCCTATTGCTAAAACGACGACGATGACGAAGGACAACGAAAGCGATTCCTGCGTGCAGTATAATTCCAAAGAAATATCAACATCCCGAGATGATTGCTATGTTTTGGTCATCCTACTTGGAAAAGAGACACAATAATTTGATGTGGTATCCTTGTCGGCACGTTTTTCTTTGCCAGTGCTCAATCCTTTTTATATGATAAATCCATGGTATAGGTAGTATCTATAATAGTTTGTGGTAGTCTGTGGTGCGTAATATCATACGTAGTATTTATAGTAGTCTGTGGTAATATCTGTAGTTGATCTGTAGACTCAGCGTTGCCAGTTCGTACCAAAAAGTACGGTTTTCCGTACTATTCATCACACAACCGTACCAAAGAAGATATAATAATACTACGTATAGAACGGCCACTCGTTACCCCCCACTCGTTTGAGTCTTCCTCACTTCCACCCCGCGTCAGGACTCGTCAAATTCACTCTGCGCGCGGGTTGCACAGGCCGGTGATTTCAACTACAAAAAATACAGACTTACAATGGGGAAGACGTGTGTTGTTTATGGCTGTTCTACAACAATTCGCGACAAGATATCATTTCATTATTTCCCTAAAGATAAAATAAGGTACCTTATTTACTTTTAGTAGGTGGATAATATTGTTATAAAAATTATGTCATTCATATTTAGTTCCTTTCTCTTGATAATTTGTTTCAAATAAAATAAATCGCTTACTTTTAGTTACAGTGCTGTCAAATTATTATGAATTCATTATACTTTATAAGCACTAGAATGATATTCATTTTTGTAAATTTATTTCGCATCTAGCTCACTACCGCATGAAAGTATGGCGGATCGGTCGTAAAGTACGCCAAGATAATTCTGCGCGCGGCCAAAATTGGGAACTAATTCAATGCAGATAGAGAATTCGTAATGCTACCAACATAACGTACGTAGCGCCGCTACTCGCGCGCATAATCTCTCGTTCGCTCGTCGTGCTGATCACAGATAGAGTTGCCATGGGCGTGAAAATACTAGTTATCATCGTAACGCAACTTTTACAGAATATCGGTATCGATATGCAATGTATTGTTTCGCGTTAACACATACATACCTAGTAGATAAGTGCTAATTTGTATTTGTATATTTTCTGTAAATAAACGAACATGTATATAACATTGAGTTAATATGTACAGTCCTATAATTTGTAGTTATTTTTTCTATATAAATACTAATACGAAATATTTTTTCATACATAAAGAATTAGATTTTGTTAATCTCACAATAAATGACAAAGATAAACCTTGTCAAAGTTCGGGAGTAGGGAGTTATACTTTTCTTTTTTATTTTTGCTTTTCGCGGAGATGATTTACATAAGACAAAATGTTTGGAACGTGCGTTGTACGGGCCCACGTCCGTGCCCGTCCTGAGCCCGCCCTGTCCTTAATCATACCTCAACGAGCTATATCATTAACAATTTTTAAATCATTGTTTTGAATAAATATTTAGTGCTACTTAATTGACATCAGAAAAAAATCGTGTCAAATATTATGATTTTTCCCAAAATATCAATATTTATTGAAAAAAACAACCTCTGCAAATATGCCTAAAATTCTGATATTATATTCTAAAAAGTCGACAGAGACACCGAAAAAATACCGTTTAAAATTCTGGATTCTCATCACACTGGCACAAGACATGTATTGTACGTAGTATTATTATATCTTCTTTGATACATGTTAAGCTACTAAGAATATTGTGATAAACTTTTAGAGCCTCCTTTTTTGCGTCAAGGGTTAAAAATATTTTTTTGCAATTATTCGGAAACATTGCCAGAAACAGTTATAAAAACCAGCAACGATCCCGCAACCGCTATATAACCAGTGAGGGGCCTCACTAGCGTAGGTGTATGAATTATGAAATTAGGGACTTCCCTCAGTTGGCCATCGGTCGGTGCGTTTAGCGCGTGATTTACTTAATCGTTAATTACTAGGTATATCTTTTGTTTAAATTATGGGAGAATTTTACAAATATACATAATCGTGTGTGTGCGTGTTCATATTACTGGATACTTCAACAATATGTGAGAAAATTAAGGGAATTTCGTAACAGTGCCATGTTTTGGTTATGTTCTACGTAGGTAAATGAGTGATTTCATTGAAATAAGTGTATGTACGATTGTATGTGAAACCTGCAGAGGCTAGTACATCGTATCAGTACTCACAAAACTTCTTGGTAAGTCAGAATTACAATTCATACGGTCGACATGGGACGTTGACAACCATAGGCGTTCTACACACAAATACCCGTGTAGCGTTCGTGCGTATGTGTAGTGTCTGTGAGTAAAATGTACTGTTGTGTGCGTAAGGCAGCAGATTTTGTATGAAGAATCGCGGAGTGTCCGGGCTGTGACCGTACCACGACCGTACCTCAGTGTAGACCGTACCTTTTTCGTAACTTTTCTTTATTAGTGACTAGCTTTTACCCGCGGCTTCGCCCGCGATATAATTTAATTTACGTTTATCTTGTCAAAAAAATATGGTAACTAAAACAGTAAGTGCGCCACAAAATATCAGCCCCAATTCAATGTGAAACGTTACACAAATATTGTAGCAAATAATCATTTCAAACCCAAAAAACAGCCAATCTCAACTAATTTGTTTCCTCATCGTTATCATCCGCAGCTTTCTTTGACCCACTGTTGGGTATAGGCCTCTCTCTTGCTGTGCCATCTGCCTCGGCTCATTGCCGGTCGTGATCAGGCTCGACCGGCGGTATTGATGATATCGTCGAGATAGTCGACCCACCTTGCTGCCGCGCCGCACATATTCATATTCAATTTATTCATAAAATATTTCATTTACATGTCAATCAGTCTCAATCATAGCTGAGCGCTCTCACCTATTCAAGTACCCTAGTTGACCAGCTTGGTCACCACCGTCTTTCTTGGTCAAGAAGCGCTGGTCGAATTGGTTGCCACGCCATTGTGAACGATGTCATACGCAGGGTTTTTGCGACCGCCAATATCGCAGCCGTACTCGAACCGAATGGGTTAGCGCTTGGTGATGGCAAAAGGCCTGACGGTATGAAGCTGGTCCCATGGAAGTGTAGACGGCCCTTAGTATGGGATGCGACTTGCGTCGATACTTTGGCGCCGGCAGCGGAGCAGCACAAACGGCGCAAATATGCTAACCTCGGCAGTGGTTACATATTTGAGCTGTTTAAAATTGAGACATTGTGCGCGTGTTGGCCGGGAGCTCATCTTGTTTTCAAAAGTCTTTCTGAGCGTCTGGTGTACCCGCCGCGTGACCAAAATGCTGGTGTTTATTTGGCTCAACGTATAAGCAGCATTGCCAAGCTGATTGGCAATGCTGCCAGCATGTTGGGCACGCTGCAAACTGGCAGTGGGCTTAAGCATTTAGAATATCTTTAGACCTTCAAGGGTCTGTGGATGATCCAATTGCTTGTTATGTAGTAGTAGTTTATGAAGTTTTACATTATAAGTCTGTATTTAGTGGTAGTTAATGAAGGCACTTGCTCTATAAAAAAATCAAGTACCTTGCACCTTGTTGTCACTGTTCAAACCTAACCCGATATCAAAATACCTTATACTTATAAATGCTTCTGTTGATTAAGATAAGGTTATAGTGTACCCGCCCATAGGTTCCCGCCTTGTCGTGGCAGGAGAACTTAGTAGCTGAGACTTATGGGCGGCGCGGGAATCTCCCGATTCTTTTTGGTCGTTTCCCCCACCATTTAGATAGTTTAGAAGTTTGCACTCGAGGTTGGGCCGCTTTTCTGGGGTTCGTAAATATAGCAGCTGAGAGGCTGGCCGGCAAGTTGCGTGCCTCATGAGGAGTGCCGCAACTGAGCCGGGCTGCACTTTTATCACTGTTCAATCCTAACCAAACCAACAGAAAATTATGTTCGTGTCAAGGTCACAACTCAGAATCAAGGTTAATAACCTTAGTGCGATGATATTCATACTCATGCCATACTACTTTTAAAAATCAAGTCAATCCGTTTCTTCGTATATTAGCATGGATTCTGTACCATAAAGGTAGAATAAAGAAATATGTTTAACCCATGGATTTATCATTTAAACAGGATTGAGTACTGGCAAAGAAAAACGTGCCGACAAGGATACCACATCAGATGATTGTGTCTCTTTTCCAAGTAGGATGACCAAACATCTCGATCATCTCGGGATATAATATTTCTTTGGAATGTTACTGCAAGCAGGAATTGCAGTTATCTTACGCCTAACTCGTCGTCCTTTGTCATCGTCGTCGTTTTAGCAATAGGATGCCTATTGCTGGGCATAGGCCTTCCCTAAAGATCTCTATAAAACCAATCCCTATAAAAGCAATGGTCTAGCTAGAATTAATATATACGGAGATAATTCAGTTTCAAATTTGACAGCTGTTATGGAAAATGTAATTCTCGAAGAGTTCTTTCACCTTTGTTAAGACAGCAATGGTCTAGAATTGATAATGACGGAGATAAACCACTTTTAAGTTTGACAGCTGTCATCGGATATGTAGATCTCGATGAGTTCCTTCACTTTTGTGATGACAGTAAATGGTCTGGAATATTTACGGTGTTAAACAACGTTTGAGTTTCATAGATGTAATCTTGACACATATCACGCAACCCATGTCAGTACATAACCAAGAAAAACTTTTTAACGAAATACTTTGTCACAAATAGACTTTATCACGAAAAATCTTGACCACGAAAACTTTTCCACGAATAGACTTTGTCACGAAATATCCTAATATAATTTGTTATGAAAAGTCACAATCATTTTTAGGCTTCCGTAGTAAATAAGGCATCCATTTTGAAATAAAAAATGGCGGACTCACTTTTTGAAAAAGTCGCCATGGGTGTAGTTTTCGAGGTTTTTGGGTGTATATATTTCAAAATTGACATCCATTTCGGAATTAAACATGTCGGACGTCACTTTTTTTAAAAGGCTGTCATGGGTCTCTGTGTTTCATTTTTTTGGATTGTAGATTTAAAAAATGGCATCTATTTTGGAATTAAAGATGGCAGACATCAGTTTTCCAAAAAGCCGTCACGGGTGTCGTTTTCTAGGTTTTTGGGGGTGTAGATTTCAAAAGTGGCATCCATTTTGAAGTAATGTTCGCCATTTTTAATTTCAATATGAATGCCAATTTTGAAATATACACCCGCAAATTCTCAAAAACGACACCCATGATGACTTTTTCAAAAAAGCAACATCTGCCATCTCTAATTCCAAAATAGATGCCATTTTTGAAATCTACACCCCCAAGAACCTCGAAAACTACACCCATGACGACATTTTCAAAAAAGTGACGTCCACCATCTTTAATTCCAAAATGGATGCTAGTTTTGAAATCTACACCCCCAAAAACCTATTAAACGACACCCATGACGACTTTTTGCAAAAAGTGACATCCGCCATCATTAACTTCAAAATGGATGCCATTTTTGAAATCTACACCCCCAAGAACCTCGAAAACTACACCCATGACGACTTTTTGCAAAAGTGACATCCGCCATCTTTAACTTCAAAATGGATGCCATTTTTGAAATCTACATCCCAAAAACCTATTAAACGACACCCATGACGACTTTTTGCAAAAAGTGACATCCGCCATCTTTAACTTCAAAATGGATGCCATTTTTGAAATCTACACCCCCAAAAACCTATTAAACGACACCCATGACGACTTTTTGCAAAAAGTGACATCCGCCATCTTTAACTTCAAAATGGATGCCATTTTTGAAATCTACACCCCCAAAAACCTATTAAACGACACCCATGACGACTTTTTGCAAAAAGTGACATCCGCCATCTTTAAGTTCAAAATGGATGCCATATTTGAAATCTACACCCCCAAAAACCTCGAAAATTACACTCATGACGACTTTTTCAAAAAAGTGACGTCAGCCATCTTTAATTTCAACATGGATGCCATTTTTGAAATCTACCCCTCCAAAAACCTAAAAAACGACACCAATGACAACTTTTTGCAAAAAGTGACTTCCGTTTTATTTAATTTCAAAATAAATGTCATTTTTGAAATCTTCAACCCAAGAAAATGAACAACGACACCCACGACTATACTCCTATTGTACACCCAGCATGTTTAAGAAATGTGTCAAACATAGTCACCCTACCACACTTCTTTGTATACACCATAGTACGCCATTTGCAATTCACGGTGATACTCTAGTCAAAATTAAAAAAATAACCATTAATCATAAAGACGTAGGTATTCATAGAAAATAAATATCAAACTCTGTTTTATTAGCATCTATTCGCAATTTTAACTAAATTCTCATCAAACTACATTGCTATAAAAACTTAGAAATGGTTAAGAGAGTCGCGGCTTTACAGTTAATAATTCTACCATATATAAGTGTATTTTCGAAATGGCAATAGTGCGAGCGGGACACCTTCATCACTTTGGGAAGTCTCACTCGGCACAGCGTTTCTCTTATGTCATTTCAAAGGAATATATGTTTTGTTGCAACGTATTAAGGTTGAATTTTCCTAAACTAACTTTGAGCCAAATTTCGTCTGTGCGCAGTCCAGATTGTATACAAAGTCCTTGGTTTAACCTCTAATGCTGGTATATTTAAAAATATTTTTAATGTCAGACGAAATGACGGCCCAGTATTAAACGTCATTGTAATATGTAGCATGCAAGGAAGTTTTATACGAGAACAGGAACGCTTACGAAGCAAAATTTAAAAAAGAAAAATGTACTTTCTTTCTATACAAAAAAGGTTCACATTTGTTTCTTACTTATCAAATGGGAAAAACATTCCGAGCAGGACAGCAACAACTGTTGGGCGTTGTCCCTTTCTCGAAACTTACCAGTATTAATAAAACTATTGGATGGTAGATTATCTCATATATCTGGTAATCATTAAATCGCATTTAATCGTACATGTTGATAAATAGATTAGTATAAAATGTATTCTAATTAACGTAATAGGTTCGATAATGTTCTGATTTTAATATTGGTACGTCTTTATTTTTTCAATACAAAAACTGTTTTTTCATATTAGTAGAATTAGTAGTAATTTACCAACTACACACGGCCGCACCTATGGCGCTTCCTAAAACAATATGGCTGATAATTTATGCAAAAGTCGTCATTCTGCTTGCTGCTTAATATTTTTATAAGTTGAAAAATGGTGAAAAATTGTTGCGTTAAGGGCTGTAATAGTGAAGCTTATGCTGGATGTGGAATTTCATTTTTTAGATAAGTTTCTTGGTTAATTTATAAATTTTTTGTGTAGGGTGACAATAACAACAAAACATTTCGGGAATGTGATGTTAGGTTGTAGAGAGAAGTAATTACTACTTATATATAATCTAATACTACGTACGTTAGTAAGTCATTGTAATCAATTAAGAACCTACTTCTATGAACTATGCACTTTTCTTGACAGACCTATTGCTTTTGGCACCACATATCGTCGTCTCGCAGCCAAAGCCGGTTGTGGATAAAAGGTTGCTCTTTTGAGTAGCCTTTTTCAACCAATACAGCTTGGCTTTGGTTCGCGGGGTGGATGTGAGGCTGCTGTTTATTCGCTTCGTACTTTTCTCGGTCAAAATTGTGGAGAGGTGTTGCTTAAGGTGGATGTCAAAAATGCTTTCAATTCGGTTAATCGAGACGCCTTGTTGGCACAGGTCTAGTTTTTCCAGTAGTATCCTGACTAGTCCTGTGTCGGTCGTACATTCTCCATGTTCCGGATCGTTCCTGACCGACCAGCGAAATAACCGAATCGAATGTATCGGTCGTTCATCGGGCACGTGACCGACCATAGGGCGATAAGATCCTACGTACATTTATAACGAAATTAATTCTTATTACGAGACAATAAGGTTTATTTTGAATATAAAAAATTAAGGAGACAAATCAAATTAATAGGACATTATTTGCATGCATTGTAGTAATAACTATCATATTGCTTAACACGTAAAATTTAATATAGAATTTTAATCGCGAAATATCATTGCAAGCCACTTTGCGTTTACTGGCGCCAGCAGTGGTTCAAGCCTCATTTTGGCACGAATCGCGCGACACGGAACATGCGACGCACGGTACAAATGATTGAGACTTTGAACAAGTAATGAACGATTCGATCATACGCTGATTATGTTTCGGTCATTTGGACTCGTTCAATCATGACCGACACAGGACTAATCCCGACCCAACCGTACCTTGAAGTTAAAAACCGTACCTTTTCAGAGAGCCAACCGCCCTTTTTTGGGAAATCATACTGGCAACACTGTAGTAGTTTGTGCCGGGAGGGAGTTTTGGCGGGAACGCGGAAAAATCATGTCACCTCATTGTATTATTTTGTTAAACTTGTGTTTTTATCAGTGATAATTAGTGAAAAATAGTGGTATTTCGTTGATTATGAGCTGATTTACGTGCATGAGTGTAGGCAAGTGATATAATGTGACGTATCATGTTCTTCCGTGTTGTTACCAAAACTCCATAGACGCCTCTAGTAAAGTCTCCATTGCTTTACTGAGAAGAAGAAGTTGAAAAAAAGCATTATTTAAGACTTCGACTGAAGGACTCTGTATCCATGGTCATGAGTAGGTTTAAAAAAAAAAAAAAAAAAATTGTGCCGGGAGTTTTGGCGGGAACGCGGAAAAATCATGTCGCCTCATTGTATTATTTTGTTAAACTTGTGTTTTTATCAGTGATAATTAGTGAAAAATGGTGGTATTTCGTTGATTATGAGCTGATTTACGTGCATGAGTGTAGGCAAGTGATATAATGTGACGTATCATGTTGTTCCGTGTTGTTACCAAAACTCCATAGACGCCTCTAGTAAAGTCTCCACTGCTTTACTGAGGTATGAATTGGACTATGATTGGATTTGACAGCGACTTTATTGGACTATGACGAGACTACGACTGTGACTATTTTGATAAAATATGTTTGTAAATTGTTTATTATTTAAGACTTCGACTGAAGGACTCTGTATCCATGGTCATAAGTAAATTAAAAAAAAAAAAAATAGTTTGTGCCCTTCTTCCTTAGATTATAGAGGGAATAGATACGAAGTAAATTCTTATGTCCTCCCGCAAAGTTTCAGACCTTATAGTGGTCTGCTAATTTGAGGTCCTGTAGGAACGAAGGGCGTGGATTATATTCTGATTTTTGCCCTCCAACTCTCATTACATCACCTCATTGCTTTAATTTTATTGTTTGCTTCCCTATATCTTAAGATTATGGCATTAAAAATATGTAATCAAATTCTTCGCCTCCCACCATCTACTATACCCCAAAAGGCTTTTGACAGTTGTAGCCGTCATTATTCTGAGACCATCCAACCAATAAGAAATTATCTTCATATTTGTGTTTTGGCTATAGCAAAGCTGATTGTGATTTCTACAAATGTTGTATTAAACGTGTAAATAAATAGAATTTATAACATTATAAGGGTACAAACAATAAAAAACAACCATGGTTACCTGCTGTGTTTGGGGCTGCGAATCGTGTTCTAAGAACAAAAGCGAATGTTTATAATTTTTAGGTTAGTCGTAGTTTTTGTATTTTCACGTCTATGTTTTTGAAATATGAATAAGTGTTCAGTGCAGGAACTATAAATGACGTTTAAAACTATCTATTTTAATTCACAACACAGCATAAAACGATAATTTTGAGAAAAGCAAATATATTGAATGTTTACATTACTTTAAATAGTGATGGACAAAGTTACGATTTTATTGCATTGCAATATGTTATTCGATACTTCTCTCGGTGCATAATCGGTAGAAGTCATAATAAATCTATGGTTGTACAGTACTCGTTTTTGCCAAACTTCCTTTTAACCCGACTACCAATTAATGACTACCTATGTTTTTAAGTAGAATCTTGGTTAACTATTAGCTATTAGGTTTGTAAAAGACAACATTCATATTGGGCTAATCCTGATAATTCCGACCAAATAGTATTAATGCATATAATTCTAAACATGTTATACCATGGGACCAACCCTCTATGATCACTCCCTGCGTAGTTATAGAATTTTGAAATTAATTATTTTCATATATTAACAAAAATATTCACCAATTTACCTGCTTATTTCTAATAAGTTATTAGAACCGTTCATTGCATATTCAGTAGTATTAGACGCTTTTTACTGTAGTTAATATGTGTTGGCGTGTCATTTATTTATTTTATTAACATGGTTTTATTAGTTTAACCTGTATGTTTGCTTGCTTGTAACCAACCCCTTTGAGCTCGATTTTGACCTACTTTGAGTGATAACATTTTCTTTAAATTTCCACACCTATTAAAGATAGATGACAATACATTTACTAAATAGAAAAAAATCTATAATTGAAAAATAAATATGGTAAAAAAAAACTAAAAAGACACTCTTTCATAGCATATCAAACTAAAAAGTGTTAAATAATTTCCAATATAGGCAGAAAATAATAATGAACGAAAAATGTTACCTCAAAAAGAAAAAACGGAACCCTTATAGGATCACTTTGTTGTCCGTCAGTCCGTCTGTGTGTATGTCAAGACTCTTTATCTCGGGAACGCGTAAAGATATCGAGTTGAAATTTAAACTATGTACGTAAACCTATGAATTCTTGCAGTTGTGTAAAAGAAAAGCTTCTCAGTTACCGTACAAAAAAGTTAGAGCCGTTTATGTCGTTGAAAAACGCATATTTCAACGCTCACAAAAATCAATACCTACAGGGTACTTTCCGTTGACATAGAACTATGAAATTTGGCGAAGAGCATTGTCTTAGAGTACACATATAGGAATAAATCTGAAAACTGTACATTTTTATTTAAATCACATAAAAATAGTGCCTGAAAATTCACAAAATATGGGTTCAAAATTCAAAGTGAGTAAATCATATCATGTAAGGCATCATATAAAATAACTTCATTAGCACATGCTATAACAGGATTTTAATTATTTTAACAATATGTTTGTACGGTACCCTCGATGTGCGAGCCTGACTCGCACTTGTCTGGTTTTTTTACAATAGTATTAATATTTTTCGTTCATTATTATTTTCTGCCTATATCAAAAATCATTTTACACTTTTTATTTGATATGCCAAGAAAGCGTGTTTTTTAGTATTTTCTAAACTACCTTACATTGATTTTGGATCTCGGAAACGGCTTCAGTGATTTTGATGATTGTCATTCAAATAAATGTTTTTAAGTTCAATAGAGAACACAAAAGGGTCTACTATCAAATATATCAAAATATTCGTTCGCTGGCCTAAGTGTATGTTGATACATTAAACAGTGTCTCAGTTTCATTCGTAGCTGGTTGATAAAATCTTTTTTTAAATAATTGTTTTCAAAACTCGGTAACTAACTACTGCACAGGAGGTGATTCTAGAGGGTTGGTCATGTGGGGTAAAATGTACAGGATAATATTATGTATCTACGAATATTATTTCCTAAATAATTGTTTTGGCCGGCACTCTTTCAGATATAGCCCAAAATGAATGATGTCTTTTAAACAGGGTTATTTCTAATCAATTAGCATTGTTTTAGGGGCTTGTTCTGTATACATAATATCAAACCTAACAACTTTTGTTCTACGACTTTTTGAGTGGTTTAGAAAGTGCGAAGTAATGAGGAAAGTTATACATATTTATGACAGTAAAGGAGTTGGTAAACTTTTTATATGGAAGGCGGTCCTTGAAAACCGGCAGCGATGCGAGCTATATTAATGTTTAGTGCCATATTTAAGAATATTATTTCACGCAAAAACATATTTTTGTGTATCGCCGTTTTATTATAATATCTCTTTTTTATTTCACTAAGTAGAAAATATTTAGACTGAACTGGTAATACTAAGAGGAGGTCTACGTAGTCTACGTATCAGACAGGAATCTTCAAACAACCAATAGCGGGCTGGTATTTTAGAGTTTGACATTTATTTATTTTTTAAAACATGGCGACCAGCCCTCTATTGTTTGTTCAATATTGACAATGTCATTTCCTTTTGCTGTTTGTTAATGTCACTGTCAGGTTTTTTTTTCAATTTAGGCTTAATGCAGTTATTTGGTGTAGCACATAGTTCATTTTTCTAATGTTTTTAGAACCCATTCGAAAATTAAATGGCGATGAAAAAAATTCTAAAAAATATGTGTTTTAAAAGATAATTATGTAAGCTCTTTATTGGTATAACTTTTGTTTCTGCAAGATTTCAAAACCCGCATCTTTTCCATATCCTTTAAAAGGTGTCGTGTCAATTATGAAAACTACGCTTTATAAGTTTAGTACATCGGCAGTCACACAGAAGAGAGAAGGTCTCTTTTCTGTGGGCAGTCAGGTATTTCTCGGAAAAAATCGATATTTTTATCGATTCGATTTTCGAAGTATTGATTTAGCGCAACGCTTCAAGGGGGCGGGGCAAAATCGACGCCATGTTTCCGAGATATGCTATGACGTAGCATGATACGTTATTTTCGTGCTAGGGCGCCCCTATGCCTTCTTCTAAGTTTGTGCCTCGTCGGGCTCGTTCCTCCTTGCCATTTCCAGTGAAAGTTGAATAGTGATTATTAAATATTAATCGGAAAAATCTAAATATTTCTTACTACTTTAGGAATTTTTGATTAAAAATGATAAAAATTAATGAAATTCTTCCAAACGAAGTGAATAAACTAGACCACTCCCTGATACCGTGTGGGTTCCATGGAGATGCACACACGCTGAGGTAAGATCTAAGTAAATACGTCTTCCCTTACAGATTTTGCTGTGTACTGTGTAGGTACTGGTTATTTAGGCCCTATGCCCTATATGTATCTTGTATAATAAATTATTTATAGTCAAGTCGAAAGACACGCCTCACACTCAAGGTTTCGTATCCATATTCGCCATGATATTGAACTTTCCGTCAAGTAGATGCTCAGAATGACAATATTAGCTCAAGCTGGTTAGCTTGTGTTAAAGACAACTGTTACTACTGCATTGCAGTTTTTGCTAAGCAAAGTAACAGTGCATGTAATTAACTAATTGAAATGAGTAGTTCAACACAATAGCCATAGTTTGTTGTAAGTCTATTGGTTTCCTGCTAATTCTAAGTTGAAATTTTACATAGCTATTGATGTAGGCTTTATTAATTTCTAGGTAGGTTACATTTTCTTGAATAATTGTGACAAATGGATTGGCTTGTTTGTATTTTATTGTAATTCTTGCGTGAGTTGTGATTAAATGAGTCTCAAATATTGTCACAGATATCTATACATAACAGATTGATGATGAAGGTTGTCACTCGACTCGAGGCAATTCCCAACCACAAAAATGCAGAGAAAATCCTCCAAGCTGCTTTCAAAATTGTCAAACAAGCATTAGAATTTGATGTTCCTTGTCTAAAAGACCAATCCTTACTGCAGCTCACATAAAGTTGCGCATTGATTGGGTTTCTTTCATAACCCTACCGCACCCCAATGCAGTTAGGGCATCTTCCGAAGATATCCCCCTCATAAAAAAAAATGTGGGGTTGGCACAGCACATTTCCTTTTGCCACTTGCTATATCATATGTCATCTAATCAACAACTCCTTTCTCTTGCATATCATTTCTCACACAGTTCATCCACTTTTATTGATCGTCCCCTCCAATAAGTGTAAATCTAATATGGTATAAATCTTGTGGGGAATAAAAAATAACTTACAACTTTTTCTCTGGCCCATACACAAAATAATTCATTCGTATCGGTCAAGTCATTTCAGAAGAGTTTAGCTATGAACACTGTAATACAAGAATTTTATACATATATTAGAAAGCTATGTGACCTGGCACTGGCAAACATTGTTTTGCCACATAAACCAAGTCTAGTTTGTACCTACTTACTAAGTAATATAGGCATGATGATTGTAAAAAAAAAACATTATTATAGTAAGAGTTAGATTATCAAAAAATATTGGTGGACACATAGTTATTTTACTTTTTGTCAATTAATCAATAAAATATGACAAAGATAAATGTTGTCAAAGTTCAGGAGTGGGGGTTTTGACGTCACTTCTATAACAAAAGTCTAAAGGTACATTTGTAGTCTATCACTTTTTGTTAAATTGACAGAAGAATAAATATGACTAATATTTTTTGTTTTTTTTATCTGACGGAGTACCTACCTAATTATATTTTTTAGTCATCTAGCTAGACTATTGTTTACTGATTCATCAACAACTTTTAAAAATCAAATGAATTGTTGCAGGAAAGTGCAGGAGACGATCGCGTCCGTTGTGGACCGGCTGGGCGAGCTGTCGGCGACGGCGCAGGGGCTCAACAAGGTCATTACGTCAGGGAACAAAATGAGAAGTTCCCAAAATTACGCCCTATATCTGTTAACCGACCCCACAGCCAAAGGGTAAGTAATCATAATTATTACACTTCTTAGAGCATTAGTGTCACATTTTTCTGGTCAAGGGCCACATAGGGCAGTGTGATGTATCATTGCAGGCCACACAGTGATGAACTTGATTATAATTTATTTATTTGTTTATAGGCGAGCAGTGTATACTGATGTGCCTATATCAAGCAGTGTCGAATAAAATTAGTATTTATCTGTCAAGGAAATTTTTTCCTTCTTTATCCAAAGGTCCAGTCTATTTTTAAATGTGTTTATAGTTTTTGCCGAGATAACATCCTCAGGCAACCTATTCCAATTGTATACAACTCTATTGCAGAGGATGTGGTGTGCAGTGTTGGTTTGTGATGGTGTAGGCTGTAAGAGGACTCTATGGCGTCTGCTATCGCGTATATTTTCCTTCAAGGTGTACATGTCGTAGATATCCGGAAGATTATAGAAGCCATTGAGAATTTTGAAGGTCTCAATCAAGTCTCCACGCAATCGTCGTTCTTCGAGGGTCGTGAGACGAAGAGCTTTTAACCTGTCTTCATAGGTCTTGCGGCGCAGAGCATATGGAATCCTGGTGGCTTTTCTTTGTGCACTTTCAAGCACTTCTTTTTTAAAGTAAGGACTCCACACCTGGAACCCATACTCTAGCAGAGGCCTTATATAGGTTTTGTAAATCTTAATAAAAACATCAATTGTTACTGTCTGGAAGGACTTGCGTATGACATAGATAAATGAGTTAGCCCGTTTGACTATCATAGATATATGCTCTTCCCATTTCAAATCTGCAGTCATGATGACTCCTAAATCCCTCTGTTGGTCTACAGATGCCAAAGCAACTCCATCAAATGTGTATGTCTCCCTGGGGTTGGTTCTACCGAGATGTAACACACTACATTTGGTTGAGTTCAACTTTATTATCCATTCCCTGGTCCAGTTCTGAATACGGTCCAGATCTTCCTGAAGTTCTCCAGACTTTATTATCGCATTGGCAAAAAACTTCCCATCGTCTGCGAAAAAGGCTGACTGACATTCTATGAGCTCTATCAAATCAGTTATAAAGATTCCAAACAGCTGAGGAGCGGTCACAGAACCCTGAGGGACACCGCTGGAAACCATTTTACTTTGAGATAGTGAGCTTCCCAAACGAACCTGAAATGTTCTACCTGATAAGAAGCTCCGGTACCACTCCAGCAGTTTACCACGCACACCGTGATGATCAAGCTTAAACAACAAGCGCTGGTGAGGTACCTTGTCAAATGCACATTCAAAATCGAGGTATACTACATCAACAGGTTCTTTCTTATCAACTTGTATGCTCCAAGCATGAACACATTCCAATAAGTTAGTGACAGTTGACCTCTTTTCAATAAAACCATGTTGCTTTGTTGAGATCACACAATTTCTGTTTAAAAAATGCGCTACTCTCCCACTTATAATCTTTTCCATAATCTTCACCACAATGCTTGTAAGGCTAATGGGTCGAAAGTTTTCTGGTTTACTTTTGTCACCTTTCTTAAAAATTGGAGACACTATAGCATGCTTCCAGTCCTGAGGCAAGTAACCAGCTTCAAATGAAGTGTTCATTAATTCTGCTAAGACTGGAGCAATAGTATCAACACAATTCTTAAGTATGCAGACTGGAAGTTGATCTGGCCCAGGAGATGACTGGATATTCAAATTTGTAATGACCTTCCTTACATCACTTTCGGTGAAAGAAATATCACACAAACTTTCTTCAACACATGGAGTTGCAATAGTCATACTGTTCTGAATGAGTGCTGGTTCTACTGAGTATGCTTTTTGAAACTCATCTGCAAAAACATCAGCAATATCACATGGCTTAGTTACAAGATCTCCATTGTGGTTTCTGATTGCTGGTGGAATGCTAACAGTAGAAGTAGTACAGCGTCGCAGGTATGAATAAAAAGCTTTATCACCATAGTCAAGGATTCTGGCCTCATAAGCACTCCTCTGCTTCCTGGACAAGGCAACACACCTATTATTCACTTCACGAAACTTCTTATAGTCATCTTCATCCTTAGACATTCTGTACCTGTCCCATAAGATTTTCTTTTCAGAAATTAGCTCAAGAACACTGTTATCAATCCATGGTTTATTTTTAATTGGTTTAGATCTTACTTGCCGTAGAGGCGCATGTTTGTCTGTAGTAACATTAATAGCATTTAAGATACCATCCCATAGTTGTTGAGGATCATCCGTTTCGCAAACAGCTTGCAAAGTCTTATACAAATCAGAATTGTAACTGTCATAATTTATGCCTTGATAGTTTCGCCTGAACTTGGGTGCTGTCCTTTCTTTTTTCATTAGACACTGGATAGTGAATTCCAAGACACAATGGTCACTTTTTCCAATGGGTGGTTTATGGTTAACTTCTGTAATTAATTTTTCATCATTGACCATTATAAGATCCAATATAGAAGGTGCCTGGTTTGATTGGTAACGTGTAGGTGTTTTTACAAGCTGATGCAAATTGCTGTTTAGGTACATATTTATAAACATATTTTCTGGTTTGGCATTCACATCTCTGGACTGCTGCTGATCAGTTTTGATTGGCCACTTTAAATTAGTGTAGTTGAAATCACCGGCCACCACTATAGTGTTCTAATTCTAATTCTAATTCGAAGTGGGGGCGATAAGTCCTGCACTGACGTCCCGCATGGGGTGTTTTGTGCATTTCCCCCTCCAGCGTCTACCCGAGCCAGCCCAGCTCCTTAAAATAACGGAGCGTGGCTCTGGGCCGCTGGCATAACTGCTCCAGTGGCTTGGATGGTACATTAGATGGCGATGACGATGAAGATATCGATGCTGACGACAAATCAATATTAGCGTCATGGAACCCGTAAGCGATTCTAGTTTCTGCCGTGGCCTTGCAGTGCCACAAAACATGCTCTACCGTTTCATTTTCCTGCAGGCAACCACGACAGAGTGGGCTGTCGGTGGCTCCCAGTTTATACATGTGACTATTCAAGTTGCAGTGACCAGTGATGAGCCCTACCAAAAGTCGGAGGTCTTGTCGCTGCAACCTCAACAGATCGTTAGTAATGTTTCTGCTCAGGGCTGGGAAAGCAGCTTTGGCATGCCTGCAATCCTCCCTCTTATCCCACAAATTTTGTTGTTCTTTTTCAGTATGACGGCGCAGTAGATCACGCACTTCCACCGCTGTCGGCTTGCAGTATCTAGCTGCTTTGTCCTCCACCTGTTTTCTCGTGCACTCCTTGGCAAGGGTGTCTGCTATGTTGTTACCCGGACACAAGTCGTGACTTTTTGTCCAACGTACGATGGTTCTGTGTTTGTTTGAAATACTTTGGAGTGCTGCATGGCACTCAGCTATTACTCTGGACCTAGTTATAGGTCTCCTGAGCGCATAGATTGTGGCAGCACTGTCAACCGTGAACATAATCGCTTCCTTGGACTCTCCGATTCCAGGAGATATCAGAAGCTCATTCAGTGGCTCCAGTGCTTTTGCGGCCAGTAATAAGCCCATGGCTTCCGCCTGCAAGGTCGTTGTAGTTTTGCTCAGGGCAAAGGACTCCTTGAGCCCAAGCTCCGGCGAGTAATAGCCGCAGCCTGTCCCTTGCTTATTTTTTGCACCATCCGTGTATATGTTCCAAGACGGCGTTACACTGTCTGATATGTCATCATCTATGATCAGAACATACTTTTTGCTGTCCAGGTGTGTTTTGGCTATTCGGTCCGTGCCACTATTAGCTTCAGGGATTATTCCTATCGCCCGATCGATTATTCTACAGTGGTTAGTGGTCGCACCTATACTCTTCCACTGATTTGTAGATTTTATTCGTAGGGCTGAAGCCATCGCTTCCTGCTGAATGTGCAGGTGCAGTGGTGTGAGCCCAAGAATAATTTCAAGAGCAGCTGAAGGTGTATTTTTCATACATCCGCTGATTAACGAGCACGCAAGTCTTTGCGTTTGTTGTAGTTTTGCTTTTACAGTAGCTAGGTTCGTACGTGTCCACTATAGTGTTGTTTTCCGATGCTGTAAAAAGATTTTCCATCAGTTTAGTGTCACATGATCTCCATGTCGTCTCTTCCTTATCATCAGGCCGATATACCCCCACTACCAAGAAATGATGCATACCAAATTGAATGTCAAGGTAGAGTGCTTCCACATCTTCACACATATATCTCTGATTACGTTTAGCTATGATCGGCACACCATCCAAGTGGTCCCTGACATATATTTCTACTCCCCCAGCTCTAGTTTTCCCCTCGGATTTCTTCTTTTTGTGGCTCCGGTCTAATCTAAACAGTGTATAGCCAGGAATATTGTATGTGCTATTACGGTCACTACTGTTCAACCAAGTTTCCGTGATTACTACTATCGAGGGATTCTGAGCATTAACACATTGCAGGAAAAGGTCGAATTTAGATCGAATAGAGAAAAGATTTGTGTACATGAAAGTAAGATCACTATAAGGGTCTCTGCGAGGGTTTAGTTTCTTGGTACAATCTTAGGAAATCCTTTAATGTACCTTATAGTGAGATTGGTTTCACCTTTTTCAATTCGGCTTTTGAGAGTGTCCCGTAATTTATTGATCTCCTCCCTTTGTTTGGGTGTCTTATCATCATAAACTCTTACCTCTTTAGGGGCCTTACTCTTATTCTTCAGAATCAGCACAGCATCCTGGCGGGTTTTGAACACCACCTTCAGCGGCCGTTGCTTTCCAGGTTCTCGACGACCAAGACGCTGCACTGACGAAACTTTAGAAGAGTAGTCCTCCCCACTATTGATATCCTTGAGGACCTTACTCACAAACTTTTCATCATAACTTTTCCTGTCCGTGCCACTGTCTGAACCACTCTCCTTAATGCCTACCAGGATTACAGTCAGTTTATTATTAGCTCTGCGTTCGCGCTCCTGAAGCTCCTCTAAAATTGCATTTGTCCTCTAAAATTGCACTCCTTCACTTCGTCAAGTTCCTTTCTCAGCCCGTCGTATGATTTTATGAGCTTGGGCACTTGAAACAGGGCTTCTCTACACAAATCACATAGATACAGAAGCGATAGGTTAGAATAACATAGTTTTTTTTTTTTTTATTTCGAATAGGTTTGCGTTTGACTACACACTGCCTGATGTTAAGCAGATGTGCGGTCTAGGGTGTAGCACGCTTACCTAGAAGATACCTAGGTACTAGCCCGCGTTATTTTAGGTTACCGCGCTGCCTACGGAACATCATCATCATCATCCATCAGCCAAGGGACGTCCACTGCTGGACATAGGCCTCCCCTATGGATCTCCAATAAGACCGGTTGGAAGCGGCTTGCATCCAGCGCGATCCTGCGGTCTTAATGAGGTCATCTGTCCACCTTGTGGGTGGACGTCCTACGCTGCGCTTGCCGGTACGTGGTCTCCACTCGAGAACTTTTCGACTCCACCGGTCATCAGTCCTCCGCGCTATGTGCCCTGCCCATTGCCATTTCAACTTGCTAATCCGTCGGGCTATGTCGGTAACCTTGGTTCTTCTACGGATCTCCTCATTCCTGATTCGATCCCGCAGAGAGACTCCGAGCATAGCCCTTTCCATAGCTCGTTGGGCTACTTGGAGCTTACTGATAAGGCCCATAGTGAGAGACCACGTTTCTGTGCCATAAGTCATCACTGGCAACACACACTGGTCGAAAACTTTCGACTTCAGGCACTGAGGTACGAGTATGTCGGACGAGTAGACGCTACGCAATTTTCCGAACGCTGCCCATCCGAATTGGATTCGGCGATTGGCCTCTTTGTTGAAGTCGGACCTACCTAACTGTACTACTTGTCCTAGGTAGACGTACGAGTCAACGACTTCAAGAACCGAGTTTCCAACAGAAATTGGGGTGGGTAAAACATGGGAATTACACATGACTTTCGTCTTGTCCATGTTCATCTTAAGACCCACCTGTTGAAAAACCTGATTGAGGCCTTCAAGCATCATGCCGAGCTCTTCCATCGATTTTGCCATGACTACTATATCGTCGGCAAACCGAAGGTGGGTGAGGTATTCGCCATTGATATTGATGCCGAATCCTTTCCATTCCAGGAGCTTGAAGGCGTTCTCCAAAGTAGTCGTAAACAGTTTCGGAGAAATTACGTCTTCCTGTCTTACGCCTCTTTTTAACGGGATCGCCTTGGAGCTCTCTTCCTGTACTCGGACCGACATAGTGGCGTTATTATACAAGCACTTCAACACTTCGATGTACCGATAGTCAATACGGCATCGTTGGAGAGACTCGAGCACAGCCCATGTCTCGACCGAATCAAAGGCTTTTTCATAGTCCACAAACGCTAACTAAGCAAAGTGGCAGATTATACTCTTCGGTCTTCTGTATAACCTGCCGCAGCGTATGAATGCGGCCCATGGTTGAAAGTCATCAAGCCTGCGCTCGAGACGGTTCGTAATGGACATGCAAAGGTAAAAAAATATGCGCGAGCTAAGCGAACCCGAAAATGTTTAGGTTTTTCAGTAATTTCAAAACAGACGTGAGCAAAGCAGAACTAAACCCTTATTACGCAGCGAGTGCCAAAAATTTTCGACTTTTTTCAGATTCGTTTTTCAAAACATATATGAGCAAAGCAGACTAATCATACTGCTATCATGCGCGACCGCAGTGAGCCTCAATATTGATTTGTTTTTTTTTTCAGTAATTTCAAAACAGAAATGAGCAAAGCAGACTAAACCCTTACTACTGTTAGGCGTGAGCGCAGCGAGTGCCAAAATTTTTCGACTTTTTTCAGTTTCGTTTTTCAAAACATTATGAGCAAAGCAGACTAACCATACTGCTATCATGCGCGACCACAGTTAGCCTCAATTTTGTTTTGTTTTTTATTTTATTTTCAGTAATTTCAAAACCGGCAAAGCAGACCACGTTACTACTTATATGCGCGAGTACAGCGAGTGTGAATATTTTTTCGGTATTTTTAGTAATTTGAAACCAAGTATGAACATTGTTCATATTTTATTTATATGCGTGTGTAGCTAGCATGATGTTATTAGCTTTTCTAGTAGTTTCAAAATAAACATGATAATAGCACACATGTACTGCGGGCCGAACTAAACGCACTTTTACGACCACTGTCTTCTGAGAGGGGTCCAAGTCCCCTTTGACGTTTCTGAACATAAAATATAGCCAGTTAAATTAAATATTCAAGTGGGACCTCGCGCTAAATGGTAAAGAACCCAACTGACTGACTACAAGGTATTTTTTTGTATGTTCGTCAGGTCTTTCTCTGACAATAATATAAGTTGAAGTTGTTGTGTAACAAATATTTTTTTTTTTTATGCATAGATTTCTTTATGATGTTTTCGCCAATCACATAAGTATAGGATCATCATAGGTCATGGTTTAAATGATATTTAATTTATTATATTTACATATCCTCTTACTATTACTTTGCATTACCTATTATATCTTACTCTCTAGTTCATTGTCAATTACAATTTATTATACAACTAACTTATTACTTTAATTCTAATATTGTTGTTGCTGGAACTCCGCTGCTGTAACATAATAGCAAAAATTCAGCTTTTAGAAAATGCTAAAATTGTTTGTTGTTATTATGTGTTGTTGTGTAACAAATATTTCTAGCTAATTGCTACATTTCTGAGATTTTAAATCTTGTAAAAAATGTTCTTTGATATAACTTAAATTTTTAAACTAAAGGATAACTTAAATTTTTAAACTTGATCGCAGCTCAGAGTGCATTTACCTTAGAAATAGATTCCTTCATCAATTGTGTAACTATCCAATGGCATCATACAAAAGGGTGTTATCATCATAATCATCATCATCTGCGGAATCCTACCATACACATGTGTAGACTGACTCTCGACAACTTTAATAAGTTGTAGTGTCGTAAGCTGTGTCGTGAAACGCCAGTAACATTTCATTGTTAGACACTTAGATTTATTCATAATATTTTGTTTTTAAATATGCAGTAGGTACCTAAATAGACGCGTATAAAATATTCTCGGAAATAATAAAAGCCGTGCAATTTAGCGTTGGAACCAAAAAGCCTGCCTAAAGTAGTTTTATAGACCGATAGTGATGAACGGTAACTAGCTTTTGATCACCTCATATAATGGAAAGTAAAAACGAGGCTAATGCTCTGTCACGTCCGCTTTCCCGCCGACCGCCGCGCCACAACGCTGGCTCCATTTGACGCCATTATTTTAGTACCAATACCCAAATACCCGAACTTCCGTATCTACCGTGTGTTCTGTGTGTTCGTGTTATTTGTACATACTACCACGAACATATATTGCAGACATTGGCAGATATACGTATTTGTCACCAGCAGGCGGTTGGATTGGATTTTGCAGAGCAAGCATAATACTAGTAATAATAAGCATAATGTATAATTAACTAATCATTATTTACTAGTATGAGGGGTGTAGTTTTTCAGCTAAATCTCAGGGCAATATGAGATTTAAGATCTTAACATTGTAGAGTGACGAGTACAGTTTCTTGACTCAGGAAAAGAATACGATTTTTAGATTAACTTTGCACTAAATTTCCGATCCAAATTTTTTTCTTGTAAGGCTTAGGATCACTTACTGAGCATAAAATCACATAATGCTGACAGATCCAGGTACAGCTTCAAGCGCCATCTTGAAAAAACGTTTTTGGCCGATATCTCGGAAACTATGCATTTTAGGGCATTAGTCATGCAGATCATTATTAGTCCTATTCATATGATAACGTAAAAAAATGGTTTGAACCGTGAACATCCCGGTGAAATTGAACCCTTGCGGTGGAATCTCGGACTAATAGTGTCTGATATTAGACCAAATTCTCGATCTTAATGTTTACATTGTGTTCATCTGCCGCGTTAAAAGCTAGGGTCGGCTTACATGGAAGAAACATAATCCTATGTCTATACAATTCCGATTTGCGTGGGCTAAATAATCTACAAACAACAGTCTTGTGTATCTTATAGAATAGAATAGAAAACGTTTTATTGTTCACACAATTTATAATATAAAATAGGGACAAGATAATAGGTCACTTTTAACAGATGTCAGTTTTATATTCATAGTGAGGTGACCTGCTTAAAAACATCGATTAAATGAATGAATCGAATGAATCGATACAGACTTGAAACATATGTGAATTTTAAAAATGATCATGCGAATCCCTGTCCCATTATTATTTTTTCTTTCATAAATTAAAGGAGCAAAATAAGACAAGTACCTACGTAATTTAACAAAAAAATTGCTTTTATTCACTTGAACTATCGGAACTGCTATCTTCATCACTGCTGTCAGCACTCAGAGATATTATTAATTCATTTTCAATAATATTGTCTATTCTCACATCTCGTTCAAAATCTTGTAAAATTATTTTCTTTATCTTCTCCACGACTTTTCGCCAGTCTTCTGTAGTGACTTCTGCACATGCAGTTTGTAGCAGAGTCATCATTTTAGCAGTACTGAAGGGTGGTTCAGTATTGTTCCGCGCTGCATGACCCTTTATTTGTGCCCAAATAAGCTCGATGGCGTTATACTGGCAATGGTAGGGAGGCAATCGAATAACTTCGTGTCCATGCTCTAAGGCTAGTTCATCGATTACATAGCGGAGCTTGGACGGCTTAGTTGCTTTTACCAGATTTAACAACTCAACTTTTAATAAAGTTGGACTTGCCTCCACACCATTTCTTACCAGCCACGAGACAATTTCTTGCTTTTTATTTGCTTGAGTTGGTGGTTTATCAACTTGTACAGAATGATACGGAGCATTGTCCATTATAATTTTCGATGGGTTTTCTAAGCTGACTAGCAGCTTCTCAAACCACTCTTTAAAAACATCAAAGTTCATTTCCTCATGGTAATCTGTTGTAGTTTTAGAGGCGAATCTGTAGTTTTAGAGGCAGTCTGGAATAAAACCTTGAGAAGCTGATCCCGCGTGACATATAATAAGTCGGGCTCAGGTGCGTCATCGACAGGCACTGGTGTTGCCAGCAACATCCACCTAAATTGCACCCAACATCAATGACCTTTCTATTTAGTTATTTTTTTTTGTATTTTTATAGTTAGTTAAAAGAATAATAAATATGTATAATTAGGTTTTATTATAATCACAACGTGGTTATAAATTTATGGTGATTTTTCTTCACAAGTAATCATTGCATTCGATTCAACTTACAATCCTATCAGCTTTCGATTTTTAGAGTAACATCCCTAGTGTTTAAAAAGAAAAAGGGTTGACTGACGCAACATTGTAACGACGTTCAGTTCTTTAGATCAGAAATTGTTTATTATGTTTAGAATGGTTTATTAGTGAAAGCAAATCGTAAAATTACTCGTATCGGTCATTATTACAATAAATATGTAAACGTAATTGAAAAAAGTTAAGCAATTGTGCAGTTCTTATTTTATGCCCGCCGTTACAAGGTTACGTTGTTGAATTTTGATGAAATGTCAAAAGTGACCTATTATCTTGTCCCTACTTTATATACTAGAATGTATTGGAACTACTAATTAGAAATAGCTGATGGAGTTCCGTTTACCTATCCGAATAGTAGGTATTTTATTCTATTGTTAATTTTATTTCGATATGTATACCGTATACCACGCCAGTACCACTACATTATACCGTACGATACCGTATAGTCAGGTTTTTCGTGTTATTATCGCTTCTTGTGTTGGTGACGAGAGCAGAGAACACGCTTATGATTTCTCTGTTACCTACTCGTACAACTTTTCGGAACAACGCCAGATTTATCTAATAAAGAACGAACACCAATAAACGACGAGCCTCTAAATCCTAATTCGATCAAACTACATATCGGACATAAATAATAATTATAATGACTATATCCTTTGTGTACATAGGCAAGTATATAACTAGACAGGGCGCTAAAATAATAATAATTATAAAAATAAGAGGGCGTGATGTGCAATTATCAAAGTGTAAACAGGACGAAATATGTACTACTTACTTGATACTTGATGAGCGGGCGTTTTCCGCAAGACGGGCCTCTTCGGGCCCTTAATTGCGTGATAGCCCGGCCGCGTATTGCCAAACTGTATACTGACCCAGACAGGGGTTGCTCTGAGTTCGATCGCAGTTTGCCTTTGTACTTGAAGAGCAAACTGTATACCTATTCAGAGAGTGTCTGAATCAAAATACATTTTGCTCTAAAATACTAGAGCAAAATACATACGAGTCCAGACGGCCATACTTTTTAACGTTTGGTGTAGTATGTAATGTGGCATCATGATGGCATAGATAATTTATTTTAGAGCAAAATGCTTACGAGTGCAGACATGTTTTATATTTTTATTACCGCGCGGCTCGAAACCATGCCTGCTTTGTCTTCTAAAACTTTCATTATTTTATTTGCTAATTACGCGGAGAGAAAGGGTCTTTATTTCATAAAGTGTAAAAATAGAGTTACTTACATTTAAAAATGAACCGACTTCATAACTGTTATTTAATTATCGCTGTAAGCCTTAATAAATAATTGGAATCAAATTGTCACTTGACTTAATAATTTTCGATTGGGAAATAAAGCACAAAAGGCGTGGCGTCCATCTCTTGCTGTTTGAGTTTTTGTGTTTGGTATTCAATGAAAATCGCCAATTTTCTGTTCTTGATTCATTTTATTTACCTTGTTATCAATCACTTATCATATCGACTTTGTTAGATTATTACCTATCCCGAAATCACAATTAGGTACAATTTATGGCGTAAGTAGGTAGATACAACTTTAACACCCTGTGTATTAGTTCAAATTGTTACAATTCAAAGGACAACTGACATGCTCCATACATTTTGGACCAAGAAGTCAAATAGGCGGCCAAAGAAATATATGTATATGTAATTATTCTCTATGACTAACTGAACGTTTTTTGCTATTACACCAAACCGCTATGTCTGATGCCTAAGATGCTACATCAATTTGAAAATTCAAGTATTACACCAGGCTCGATAATTTATGCAACCAAAAAAAATAATAGTAGGATGAAACCCATTAGAAAAGGAGGGGAATATTATAAAAATAAAAGGAAAAATAATTTACGGGCGATCTGAGGTCGGGAAGGGGTTGAGGGGGGGGTTTTAAGGGAAAAAAACGGTTTTTCTCGATTTCCGGCAAAACTAAAAGTTCTATCGAAAAAAGTCAAATAGCAAAGTTGTAGGTAATAAAAAGATCTAAAACTTTTGTATTGACACTTTTTTCACATAACCTCAAAATTTATGTGAAAAATCCAAAAAACCGAGTTTTTGGTTTTTTATTTTTATCTTTTACAATAATATTTTTTTTTTAACAAAATTTGGTGAAAACTTACCTTTTTATGTCCCAAATACGCTGTAATTTATTTGATTAAAAATATTAATTTTTTTCACCTTATTTTGAATGAATATCGAAAAAATACCCTAATTTTCAATCGAAAATTCAACCGTCAAAATATCATCTTTTTTCAAAAAGTTGGTATGTTTTCTGTTTGTTGAAATCTCTACTTTTCGATGGTGAAAAAAAATATATATGTTACTATAGTAAATCTTCTCAGAAAATGCAAAAAATCGAAAATAAATATTAAAGAAATAAATGTCAAAATGTACAAAAATATATTATAAATCTATTAAAAATGTATAAAATATATATAGAAATCGGCCAAAAGTTTGTTATTAAAAATATATTTACGATATATTTTTTATAGATTTTTAATATATTTTTTATGTATTTTGAAATATTTTTTTTTCATGGGATTAACTAAATTTGTTTGTCTAAAATTAAGGAGATTATTATTTTTCTATCTTGTACTAAAATATCATTTAATTTCAATCTTTAGGTTATGTTACGTTAAGCATACTATTTTTTAAAGAAAATATTACGATTTTTATGTTGGAGTTGATTGATACAGATATAAATATGAAGCATGATGCGTAGGAAGGTAAATACTATCTCTATCAATCAACTCATACATAAAAATCGTAATATTTTCTTTAAAAAATAGTATGCTTAACGTAACATAACCTAAAGATTGAAATTAAATGATATTTTAGTACAAGATAGAAAAATAATAATCTCCTTAATTTTAGACAAACAAATTTAGTTAATCCCATGAAAAAAAAATATTTCAAAATACATAAAAAATATATTAAAAATCTATAAAAATATATATCGTAAATATATTTTTAATAACAAACTTTTGGCCGATTTCTATATATATTTTATACATTTTTAATAGATTTATAATATATTTTTTGTACATTTTGACATTTATTTCTTTAATATTTATTTTCAATTTTTTGCATTTTCTGAGAAGATTTACTATAGTAACATATTTTTTTTTTCACCATCGAAAAGTAGAGATTTCAACAAACAGAAAACATACCAACTTTTTGAAAAAAGCTGATATTTTGACGGTTGAATTTTCGATTGAAAATTAGGGTGTTTTTTCGATATTCATTCAAAATAAGGTGAAAAAAATTAATATTTTTAATCAAATAAATTACAGCGTATTTGGGACATAAAAAGGTAAGTTTTCACCAAATTTTGTTAAAAAAAAAATATTATTGTAAAAGATAAAAATAAAAAACCAAAAACTCGGTTTTTTGGATTTTTCACATAAATTTTGAGGTTATGTGAAAAAAGTGTCAATACAAAAGTTTTAGATCTTTTTATTACCTACAACTTTGCTATTTGACTTTTTTCGATAGAACTTTTAGTTTTGCCGGAAATCGAGATAAACCGTTTTTTCCCCTTAAAACCCCCCCCTCAAACCCTTCCCGACCTCAGATCTCCCGTAAATTATTTTTCCTTTTATTTTTATAATATTCCCCTCCTTTTCTAATGGGTTTCATCCTACTATTATTTTTTTTTCAATCTTTATTATTTTAAAGGTTCTACTCTGGCCTATATTGCTAAAATAAAATGTTTCCAGATTCTTAATTTGTATTCCAATATGAAAACTAACGACATATTCTGGCATAACTAAAGTCTCAAAACGTTTTCAGCTTGATTGGCAAGATACTTCATACATTTTAGATCAAAAAGTGAAATAGGCGGCCAAAGAAATCTCTGTTTACATTATGATTTCTTATGACTATCTGAACATTTTTTACTATTAAACCGAACCTCTATGTCTGATGCCTAAGATGCTACATCACTTTGAAAGTTCAATTGAATTTTCAAACTCGTATATAATAGTTACTCAAATATCAGATAGATACATAGAAGTTCGGTATAGTAATATGATATGTTTAGTTAATCATGTACTATCATAATATGTATATACTTTCCAAGAATCTGCTATTTTACTTTTGCAAGATGGTGTTTACAAGCTCGTATAGTTACTCAAATATCAGACCTAGAATTTTGGTTTAGTGATAAGAAATGTTCAGAGGGTCATGTATAATGTATATCTATTTCTTTTTCTTTGACTGGCTACTTTGAGCTTTGGTCCAAAATGTCAGACGTCCTTTATTTTTAGCTATGGTCACACTTACAACGGGTTTCCTTTATTTAGTTAAAACTTAAATTTATTTACAATAGAGTATGTTTTTTGGGGATGTTGTCCAGCTTCACGGATAGGTATAAAATTCCGGGAAACTATGAAACACGATGTATAGTTGGTTACAGATATTCGCGTGTCAGAGTTTGCTTTACATACCTTCGAGCAAAATGCATACCACCTCAGACTGCTCTGAGCTCGTATGTACTTTGCTCCAAACTTTACTTTGCTTTGGTGTTTGTAATTTCAATGAGACGTAGTTCAGTACAGACTATGAGTGTCTACAGTTTGGCAATGCGCAGCCCGGCCGTGGCTAGTCCAGGCACCCGGTGCTCTCCGGGAAGTCCAGCAACTCGCTAACGCCGGCGCAGGCCTCCCGGAGCGTTCTCGGCGACTCGATGATCTTCGTTCGTTGTTCTGCCACGCTCTAGCAGCAGGAGCGCGGCTGTTTCCTCTGTCTCCATGCATCCTCTGCATAGGGGACTGTCTGTACCACCAATTCTAAATAAGTGCTTGTTTAGGGGGCAATGTCCGGTACAACTCCAACTAAGCGTCGTAGTCTGTCCTTTGCAAGGTTAAGCAGACGTCGAGAGTATCTCGGATTTAAGTCCGGGAAGGCTTCTGTCGATTGCCTGCAACCTTCGGTACTTGCGTTTCGGTCGTATAAAAGTATGCGTTCCCGAAAGACAAAACGCATACGTTCGTTCCGTCGCGGGTACAGAACAGCGGAACTGTCTCGGGTAAAAATTAGATTAAAACAAAACTATTTCCTTATCGTAGTTTCTAAGGCGTTTCCTGGCCAATGGCGCGGGAGTGGCGGGGGAGCGGTGTGCCACATGGCCCCTCGACTGTGAAGTGTTTACACTTTTTTATTCGCCCCACTTCGTAGCCACGACAAGGCTTTTCCCCTCGGGTCATTGTCTTGACGGTGTTAAATGGTACAATTGACGCGGTTTCGCTAAAATAGGGAATTTTATACGCCAACCACTTCGCTTAAATAAGATTGTAATTCGAATCACTAAAATTATAAATCCGAAAGTGTTGGTTTATTAGTTTGTTTGGTACTCTTTCACGCAGCAACAGAAAGAGGAATTGACTGGATTTTTTGCATGAATATTGTTTAGGCTCCATCAAACACAGGCGGTACGAGCGGTAGAGCGGTACGAGCGGTACGAGCGGTAAAGGGCGGTACGGCAGTACCGCGACCGGACCTGTGTGAGCCCTTCTTATATAACCAGTACAATACAGATGCCCGCCCGTCTGCTATACCGCTCGTACCGCCTGTGTGTAAAGGAGCCTTAAAGCTGGAGTATATAATGTAAGGATCCTGTGGGATAGCATATAAAGATTAGATATTCAATAATAATAATTCGTAAATTAATAAATCGCACATGGGTTGCTTAGTTACATTCAAAAGTTTACCAAATAATTTTAGTTACATAGAGGTTAATACAAGTTTTTATCTTTATTATCATTATTTATTTGTTTTTTATTTTAATTAAGGTAGAGTGCCTTACATACAAAGAAGGATGCACGGAATTGACCTGTCGAATACTTTTTTTTTGTTAGTAAACAACAAAACATCTTTTCCAAAAATGATAAGTGCTTCCAAAATATAGGGATTTCTTGCTGTTTTCATATCACTAATTAAAATTAAACCACCAGAATAATTACAATGATTTTTTAATGTTTTAACCCTCTGATTTCCCTACCAATACTTGTGTGACCGAATGTTTTAGGTGTAATAACCACAAAAAAGGATTGATTTTTTTAGGCGAAAAAAAATATTAAACTAGAATTATGGCGTCGCATTTATATGTATTTGCCAGTTTTACTTGTTCATAATGTCAATAAGGACTTGGAGTCAAGGACTTTGTATACTATCTGGACTGCGCACAGACGAAATTTGGCTCAAAGTTAGTTTAGGAAAATTCAACCTTAATGCGTTGTAACAAAACATATATTCCTTTGAAATGGCATAAGAGAGACGCTGTGCCGAGTGAGACTTCCCAAAGTGATGAAGTTGTCCCGCTCGCACTATTGCCATTTCGGAACGACATTTATATATGGTAGAATTATTACCTGTAAAGCCGCGACTGTCTTAACCATTTCTTAGTTTTTTTAACAATGTAGTTTGTTAAGATTTTAGTTAAAATTGCGAATAGATGCCAATAAACAGAGTTTGATATTTATTTTGTATGAATATACCCACGTCTTTACGATTAACGGTTATTTTTTATTTTTGACTAGAGTATCACCGTCGATTGCAAATGGCGTACTATGGTGTATACAAAGAAGTGTAGTAGGGTGACTATGCTGGACATATTTCTTAAACATGCTGGGTGTACAATCGGTGTATAGTCGTGGTTGTCATTTTTAATTTTTTTGGGTTGTAGATTTCAAAATTGGCATCCATATTGGAATTAAAAACGGCAGACGTCACTTTTTTGAAAAAATCATGGGTGTAGTTTTCGAGGTTTTTTGGGGTGTAGATTTCAAAATTGGCAACCATTTTGGAATTAAAAACGACAGACGTCACTTTTTGCTAAAAGTCGCGATGGGTGTCGCTTTTGAGGTTTTTGGGGGTGTAGATTTCAAAAATGGCATCCATTTTGAAATTAAAGATGGCGGACGTCACTATTTTGAAAAAGTCGTCATGGGTGTCGTTTAATAGGTTTTTGGGGGTGTAGATTTCAAAAATGGCATCCATTTTGAAATTAAAGATGGCGGACGTCACTATTTTGAAAAAGTCGTCATGGGTGTCGTTTAATAGGTTTTTGGGGGTGTAGATTTCAAAACTAGCGTCCATTTTGGAATTAAAGATGGTGGACGTCATTTTTTTGAAAAATCGTCATGGGTGTAGTTTTCGAGGTTTTTGGGGTGTAGATTTCAAAAATGACATCTATTTTGGAATTAGAGATAGCAGATATTGCTTTTTTGAAAAAGTCGTCATAAGTGTTATTTTTTGAGAATTCGGGGGTTTATATTTCAAAATTGGCATTCATTTTGGAATTGAAGATGGCGAACATTACTTCAAAATGGATGCCAATTTTGAAATATACACCCCCAAAAACCTCTAAAACTACACCCATGACGACTTTTTCAAAAAAGTGAGTCCGCTATTTTTTATTTCAAAATGGATGCCTTGTTTACTACGGAAGCCTTAAAATTCTGTAAACTACGGAAGTCTATTCGTGGACAAGTTTTCGTGATTAAGATTTTTCGTGATAAGGTCTATTTGTGACAAAGTTTTCCGTGAAAAAGTTTTTGTGAAAAAATGTTTCGTGGTTAAGTACTGACACGGGTTGCGTGATATGTGTCAAGATTGCATCTATGAAATTTAAACGTTGTTCAATACCGTAAATATGGATTCCAGACCATTACTGTCGTCACAAAAGTGAAGGAACTCATCGAGATCTACATTTCCGATGACAGCTGTCAAACTTAAAAGTGGTTTATCTCCGTCATTATCAATTCTAGACCATTGCTGTCTTAACAAAGGTGAAAGAACTCTTCAAGATCTACATTTCCGATAACAGCTGTCAAACTTGAAACTGAATTATCTCCGTATATGTTAATTCTAGACCATTGTTTTTATGGGGATTGGTTTTATAGAGATCTTCAAGGAAGGCCTATGTCCAGCAGTAGGCGTCTTATTGCTAAAGCGACGATGATGACGCAGGACGACGAGTTAGGGGTAAGATAACTGCGATTCCTGCGTGCAGTAACATTCCAAAGAAAAATTATATCCCAAGATGATCGAGATGTTTTGGTCATCCTACTTGGAAAAGAGACACAATCATCTGATGTGGTATCCTTGTCGGCACGTTTTTCTTTGCCAGTACTCAATCCTGTTTATATGATAAATCCATGCTTGGAGTACAGCTACGCTTCAAGTTCGATAATGGCATCACAGAAATAAACGTCCTGTTGTACGGCTTTTGCGTATCAACTGCAACATTAGTCAATAGTCAATAGTCAAAAACATTTATTTCCGTAGGAACACATATGAGAACACTTGGACACGTCAATGTACAGAAAAGAATAAAATAATAAAAATAATCACACAAACAGAAATAATAAATAAAATCAGCGGCTGTAGAGGGGCCTTGTCAAAACTTAAAATATGTACCTATAATCTAGTATATAATTTGAATATAATTTGATTTGAAAAAATATTAATGACATCAGAACCGATAACAGACGAAGAAAATCAAATGAAGAAGGCAATATATAACGCAGAGTCTGACACTAAAATAAAAAAAAAGTTCTTTATTGCAGCTGTACCTTTTTTACTGTTACTGTCAAAAAATAAGGAAAAGTCAAAGTCAGTCAAACAGATGATATATTCTGTATTGACAGACTTCGTTTTCGGTATTCTGATTTAGCGATTTTGGAGGTGTTGACGAGTTTTGGCGGGAACGCGTAGAAATCATGTCGCCTCATTATAGCTTGAAAATTGTTTTCGTTTTTTCTTATTTCGTATTCATTTTTAGCCAAATCGTACGTATCTGAACAGTTTTAGAAGCGTCATAAATAACATTAGTGAACATAACATTCTTAGAAATAAACTTGGGAGAAATTAGTGTGTTTGTATACAACGGGTCCTGGTATGTATGAACTGCTAACATCCTGCTTTGTCATTTCTCGCCAAATAATAAAAAATAAATAAAATTTCATTCGTTTCGAAGAGATGGTGCCATCTCGCGGATTAAGTTGCTTAGCTCCACCTGGCACTCCACCTTAAGCTTATTTTATTCCCTTTAGTGTTAGGTTGCTTTTTAAAAGAAGTGTCCTGTCATGGTTCCTTCAATTTCAATATAAAAAAATAAGGCAACCGTGTATTGTACCAAGCAATCAAGGCCTTTTAATGTTAAATAAAAAATGTTTGTAATTGAACTGAATATTGAATCAAGGCTTTATTTCCCTTGAGTAATTTTAACCGCAGCGCTGTTGTCCATTGTGGTCTGTTTACAAACTATTTCAAACTTATTTTTTTATAAGCTATTTTTTTCTTTTTATTTACCTGCAAAATACAAATTTTCATGCTTTGAATTCATGGTGAGGTGACGAACCTCGTTTCGCAGGAATTAATAAATTGTACTAAGAAGATACATATACACCAAGAAACCAAGATAGTAGAAAAATCATTTATAAATAAATTATACAGGGTGACAGGCTAAGTCGACCTATTCCCGTTAAGCGTGTGTAGTTTACTACGTTTCTGACTGATTTGACTATGACACACCCTATCCTGAATCTCGAAAGATATCGAAGATCGAAAGATATTTGAATTCAAATACTTTTTATAAAAGGTTAATTTCACGGACAATATTGGGTAGTGAGGTCATAAAACATTATTTTACGTGTAAAAATCAAATAAAAATAATAACACGACTTACACGTTCCAAAATATCTGAGCTAATAGCCGAAAAATAAGAATTTTATAAATACCAATTTCAAATATCTTTTTTTTTTAATTTAGGATAGTGTATTTCATAGGCAAATTAGTCAGAAACAAAGTAAACTACATACCTTTAACGGAATAGGTCGACTTACCCTGTAACCCTGTATAACCGTAGATGTACAATCTTGCATTAGCTAACAGTTAACATAACATAAATCAGCCAGAACAAGTAAACATATTATATCTAAACAAAATGACGACCGTAATAACATAATACAGTGAAACCAGTTTTTGTGAATTGATGTTTCTTGTTTTAGTTGTAAAATGTAAGAAAACAAAAAAAATATTAAACTGAATTTTGCGTGCTAACCGAAACGTTGGTCATCTTCAAAGTGAGAAATACATATTTTTATGTGAGAAAACATACGTGCTTTGCTGATTGCTTGGATCGGCACGCATGCAAATCATGCGATGCACGCATGGCGTTGTGTGGGGGAACTACTCCACAGTAATAATATTATCACGTTTAAGAGGACTGTGAATCGACCACTATTTTCTCGTTTTTTGTTGCAGCTCGAAAGATTTTAGGGTACATTTCTGATAAAATTAACACTCCGTGAGAAAACTCTTTTTATCCCTTAAATTCAATCGTTTGAGAAAGAAAAATTGTACGTTTGTGTGTCTTTTTTTTTCAGAAACTTTAAAAGTTATTTAAAAAAATGTAAAAACTAAACGTTTAACCTTAGCGATTGAAGTGTTGATTATATGAAAAAATAATATCAAATCGGGTAATATTTAGAGAATTAGATAATAGGTAGATAACGGCTTATTGTTTTTGTATGGCCAAGTTCGCGGTTCACGATCGCCTTAATATCTATTCCTACGCCCTGCCGGCGTCGACACATCACATCTGTTGGGTGTATTTTTGCAATTAACAGACTGAGCCATTCAGTGTTGGATTGAAAATTTAAAAGCCCTTCCAAAATGTTGATCCTAATTTGCTCATAATGTTACAGTTCCTTCTATCTCCGTTAATAAAATAGTAATTTAATAAGTAATTAGAGATGAAACATATAACAATTAATCATGCTGTAAAATTTTTTAAATGTTTAAACATTACTTTTTGACCGACGAACCACCGGAGGAGGTTGGTATACAATTCGACGCGTATATGTTTTTTTTAATGCTACATCGAGCCATGCGAAATCGCGAATCGGGTGAAGTCGTTCATGCTATTTTTTTGCAAAAAATAATTCTTTTTTTAAATATTCGTAACTATAATTATCATCATGATGATTTTAAAATATAGTTGAACTCTCTTCTTCTGCAAAATATAAATCAAAGTTAGATAAGGACCCAGTACTGAGACGATAATTTAGATTTTTGTCCCCTCAGCTAAGTGTTACAATTTTATTCTATTTTTTCTGTAAAGATACCCTGAGGGTCTCGTATTTTCGTCGAATGAAGAGATATCCCATGAGAAGAAAGTATAAGGCATCCATCCTAACCCAATTGGAAGTAGGTAAATCTTAGTAGGAAGCCTTCGATGCGGGGTCCCGGGTTCAATTCCCGCCCAACTAGCAAAAATGTCTTGGATTTCGCTTGGATAAGAATAGTGGGCTTCTAGCGCTCTTATAATAGTTTGAGAACATATTATCGCTCTTATATTACTCTTAGATAAGCTTTTTTGGACTCAAGAGCTCTGTGACTTACACTTAGTCTTTATATGTATATAAGCGCATTTTATAATACTATTATAAGTCTGTTACTCCTAAAATAACATTTACGAAGACTCCGTGCACTTGAAAATATTTGTTCTTATAGCCTCATTTTGTAAGTTCATTTGATTTTATAATGTTCTTGGTAAAAGCTCTTTTAAGAATGTCAGACTAATATCAGCATAACATAAAAATACTAAGAGCTTACTTTTCTATTGCTCTCATATTAGCATTAGATAAGCCAGCACGAAGTCAAGAATTCTCGGTTTTATTTCTTAGTCTCATATATGTATATAAGCGCATTACATAATACTATTTTAAGCCTCTTAGTCCTACAATAACATATTTTATGAATCAATGTACTTGAGAATACCTGTTCTTATAACTCCTTGCTCTAAGTTCATTTCATTTTATAATGGTCTTGATAAATGTACTTGTAAAAATGTCAGACTAATATCAGGATAAGATAATGTTACGAGATGGGTTCTTGGATAGTCAGTTAAAACGCCGATTATTCACTTTGCACTTTATTGCACACAATAACTTCACAAAAATCACAAAAACACACGACACAACTGGTTCGCACAAACACTTTAACACTGGCACTGATATTCACACAAGCGAGTCACTTCACAATCACTGGTATCAGTTTTTATTCGTTTACCGTCGAAGCGATAACTACTCGGGTTAGAGTGCGAACTCTAACCCGAGTAGTTATCGCTTCGACGGTAAACGAATAAAAACTGATCCCCACGGGTCGGCCGGCGTATTTATACCCGTTATTTCCTACAGTCTCGAACCTACGAGATATTTCGCAACATTACTCGATCTTAATAAGAGCTATTGTGTTAACAAGTAAACAACTTGAAAGTTCGAGAATCCCTATTGTTTTTCATTTACGTAAACACCCAAAAAAAATAAACAATAGACGAGATACAAAGACTGATCCCGCTCGAGTTATAAAGCCATAAAACTGAATACAAAAGACACCAATAAAAAACGCAAAACAATAGAGCTTCCCAGAAGACACCGCAGATTACATCATAGTTACTCCATACCTACAACGGGCTCCTACTGCGTTACACTACCCCCTCCTAAGACATGCTCGTCCCGAGCATCGTTGCACCCGTAATATCGCGCCAATCGATCCACATGAACTATCTTGGGAGCACCTCGATGTCCCTTCTGTATGCGGAACGTCACGTCGTTGATCTTGGTCACCACTCGGTATGGTCCATCCCATTTGGCTTGTAGCTTTGGAGATTTCCCTTTTTTGCGTATAGGGTTGTGTAGCCATACTAGCGAGCCTTCCTCAAACCCAGGGTTGTTAGTCCTTCTGTCGTATCTAGTCTTCATTCTTTCTGATGTTTGCTGGCCATACTCTCTAATATGCTCATAGATGTCGTTCATCTTGTTCCGGAGGTCACTGGCATACTCAGTTATGGGTTGTGGAGAATCCGGTGGGACACCAGTTATTAAGTCGGCGGGTAGCCGTAATTCGCGTCCAAAATTGGCAAAAGCAGGAGTGACATTGGTGCTCTCATGAACAGCACTTCGGTATGACAGCAAAAATGGCTGGATATGCTTGTCCCAATCCCGTTGTTTGCTTTTGCCAGGTATCTCTCCAGAGTTTGGTTGAATCGCTCCACCATTCCATCTGATTGCGGGTGGTAAGATGTTGTCCTTGTTTTGTGTGCACCCATTAGCCGACACGTCTCTTGAAACAGTTGAGATTCAAAATTTCTTCCTTGGTCACTATGGATTTCCAATGGTACTCCAAAACGACAGAATACTTCATGAACCAATTTGTCCGCTATCGTCGATGCCTCTTGGTTTGGAATTGCGAAGACTTCCGGCCACTTGGTGAAGTAATCCATGACGACAAGGAAGTACTTGTTGCCACTTTCGCTCTCAGGAAATGGTCCGGCCACATCCAGTGCGATTCGCTCCCATGGTGCTCCAACATTATACAGCTTTAGTGCTCCTCTGCTGCGGGTATGCGGACCTTTCACTGATGCACAGCTCGTGCATTTCCGTACCCAGTCTTCTACGTCATCTCTGCAGTTGATCCAGTAAAACCTTTCTCGAATCTTCAACAGTGTCCGTTTCACACCCAGATGTCCTCCCGAAAACCTTTCGTGGTACAGCTTCAAAACTTCGGGAACTTTTGCTCTGGGTACAACCATTTGGAGATGGCACTGGTTTCCTCGAGCATTTTCCCATTTTCGGCACAGAACTCCCTCTTGAAGCACCAGGCTATCCCATTGCGCCCAATAGCTCTTTGTCGTAACACTCAGTGAAGCAATAGCACTCCAGTCAGGCTTACGGGCATCTGATTCCATCCATTCAAGAATCGGCTTGATGTCGACGTCTTCTTTTTGTGCAGCCTGAAGGGTTTCTTTCCATTCGTCGCCGATGTCAGCTTTGAGTACTCTGACGGGTACTGGATCTTTCGACTCCTGTCTTGAGCAATGCTTGCAATCCTCTGAGCATGGCCTTCTTGACAGTGCATCTGCGTTGCCATGAGATTTTCCACTGATATGCAGCGTGGTGAAGTCGAACTCTTGTAGTTGCTCAATCCATCTTGCCACTTGGCCTTCGGGATCCTTAAACTGCAGTAGCCACTTCAGAGCAGCGTGGTCGGTCCTCAGATGGAATTTTTGCCCGAGCAGGTATTTGCTAAAATGACGCAATGTCTTCACCACTGCAAGTAGCTCCTTTCTTGTCACACAGTAGTTCCTTTCTGGCTTGGACAGGGATTTGCTGAAATACGCAATCACCACTTCTTGGTCTCCTTTTCTTTGCGACAATACTCCTCCAATGCCGGTGTTGCTAGCGTCACTGTCCACGATAAACTCGTTCTCGGTGTCCGGAAAACCGAGAATAGGCGTATTACAAAGTCGCTCCTTTAGTTCTCGAAAAGCTGCGTCGCAATTTTCGTCCCAGAGGAAGGGTCGTTTTTCCTCAGTCAGTCTGTGCAACGGCTTAGCGATATCAGCAAAGTTCTTTACAAATCGCCTGTAGTAGGAGCATAAACCCAAGAATGCTCTGACTTCCGTCTTGTCTGTTGGCGCCGGCCAATCTTTAACAGCACTGACTTTTTCTGGGTCTGTCTGTACTCCAGCCTCGGAAATCACATGTCCCAGAAAATTTACTTGCCTCTTGAAGAAGGAACATTTCTTTGGACTCAGCTTGAGGTTAGCTGCGCGAATTTTAGTCAATACTCGTTCCAGGTTTTGCAGGTGCTCTTCGAAGGATTTTCCCACAATTATGATGTCGTCCAAATAGACAAGGCATGCTTGAAATCAGATCTTCTTTTTGTCGGTCCAATTTTTCTTCCAGCTTGCTGTTGTTGCGATCCAACATTGACTGCAACGTCGACATCATTGCAGCCATATCAAATGCCGCAGGGGCAGCAGGTGATGTAGCAGGTGCCACAGCAGGTGGTGCAGCAGGTACCACAGAAGGTGCCGCAGCAGGTGCTCCTGGGTTTCTGGAGTCGTCGTTGGTTGCCTCGGACTCACTGCCTTCCATTAACAGCGAATTATTTCCAAAGCGCCTCTGGTCGATCTCCTCCTGGCGGCGCTCCTGCTCCTCTTGTCGGCGAGCTTCCTCCTGTCGGCGCTGACTCCTTGTGCAAGGGGTCTCTTCGTCGTATGGTGTTACCGGCATTTTCAACTATCCACCCTTCTGACACCAAATGTTACGAGATGGGTTCTTGGATAGTCAGTTAAAACGCCGATTATTCACTTTGCACTTTATTGCACACAATAACTTCACAAAAATCACAAAAACACACGACACAACTGGTTCGCACAAACACTTTACACTGGCACTGATATTCACACAAGCGAGTCACTTCACAATCACTGGTATCGCACTCTAACCCGAGTAGTTATCGCTTCGACGGTAAACGAATAAAAACTGATCCCCACGGGTCGGCCGGCGTATTTATACCCGTTATTTCCTACAGTCTCGAACCTACGAGATATTTCGCAACATTACTCGATCTTAATAAGAGCTATTGTGTTAACAAGTAAACAACTTGAAAGTTCGAGAATCCCTATTGTTTTTCATTTACGTAAACACCCAAAAAAAATAAACAATAGACGAGATACAAAGACTGATCCCGCTCGAGTTATAAAGCCATAAAACTGAATACAAAAGACACCAATAAAAAACGCAAAACAATAGAGCTTCCCAGAAGACACCGCAGATTACATCATAGTTACTCCATACCTACAACGGGCTCCTACTGCGTTACAATAAATATGCGGTCGGGCAGATTTTCGGGAGAAACATTTTAATATCTGTTCTGAGTTGGTGTGTTGTCTTGGTGTGTGAAAGTACTATAGTTCCTGTTCCTGCGACACAGGGAACACAACGACGATTCACAAGATGGCCTGGTCCTTTACTCGAGATCAATGGAGTCCATTGAGAGGTCCCTTTTACCATATTGTAAATATAAAAAAACAGCAGCAGATATATAAAGGATAGCGTTGTAGACAAACTGTTTATGTCTTATAAAAAGACTTTGTTGTATCTAAATTGGGCTTTTGTAGTGAAATTGTTTAAATGTTTTGTAATATTGGACCATGGAATGAGGCACCCGCTATATGTATATGCCCCATATCAAAATGTTGTATCGGGTAGTGAATTGCCATACACTAAATGCCCCCCAAGAATGTCATGCCTAGGTGCCAAAAGGGCAACAACAACAATGGTGTGGACGGCTTGGGACGTTGAGAGTTGTGATGCGCTTTCACTAGACGTGAAGCGTTAATTATTATTTTTTATTTTCTATTTTGCAGGGGCCAAGGCGATGTGACCGGCATGTTGAAAGTAGGGTATAAACACTTGTATCTGGGCGAGCACACTGGAAAGGTACACGAGGTGGAGCCTCTGTGTATACTCGACTTTTATGTGGAAAACAACCGCCAACGGCACGGCCTGGGAAAGAAGCTTTTCGAATACATGTTGCAGGTATGTAAATCCCATCCATCCATCAACCATATGACGTCCACTGCTAGACATAGGCCCGTCCTAGAGATCTCCAATAAGACCGGTTGGTAGCGGCTTGCACCCAGCGCAATCGTGCGATCTTAATGAGGTCATCCCTCCGCCCTGCGATGCCAGCTTGCCGGTACGTGGTCTCCACTCGAGAACTTTTCGATCCCATCCGTCATCAGTCTTCCGTGGTATGTGCCCTGCCATTTCAACTTACCAAACGGCTAGGCTATGTCGGTATCTTTGGTTCTTCTACGGATCTCTTCATTCCTGATTCGAAAATAAAAATACAATTTCGGAAACTCTCGACCACAGGTTTTATTGAAATATTCATAAACCATGATGAAATACTGTGTGTAACATTCCCGAGTTTTGATAGTCATTTGTTTGTCAACCAGATCACGTCGTTCCAACCAAAATAAGGCAGAAATGACGGCGTTAGGTTTATTGGCAAATGACTATCCATACCTAATTTTTTGTACTATGCTAAGACCCATCTCGATGATTTCTGCCTTCAAACTAAAGACGCTGCGTCAGAATTGGTACATTCGTTTGGAAAATATGATGCCGCAGGCAAACATTCCAACTGTAACATTCCTCTTAACAGGGGTTAAAAATAGAAATAAGATGCATTTAAATGATTTTAAACTACGAGTACTCTGGCGTATCATTGTACTCTTCATTTTTTAAGTCTGAGTAGTGGTGTGGATTTGTGTATCTGTGTATTGCATTGTAGCTAATAGACTTATAACTACACATGTTATCAATAAATGATTTGTATTTTTAAACGAATAATTAATTGTATTGCTGTTTTCCTTCCGTGTCTGGTGGTTTTATAGGGCTATCATGAGATCTTCATCTTTTAAGATTACCTCACATTGAGAAAGACGCGTGCGAGCAGAAACATCATTCTTATAACTAACACCATAAACTGGAGGTTTGTCTATGCTATCCATAGTGAAGTATATAACTAGACAAGGCGCTAAATAATAATAATTACAAAAGTAAGAGAAAGTTGGTCAAATTTAACAAGATTCCACCCTAACTTACATAGTTACATACATAGGAACTACATCCATTGCAAGTTAAATAAAAGCTTGTAATAAAATATATCATTACACTTGGCAATTAATATTATTGAAAACATATCTCGTCACCTTCGCTAACCATTGGAATAGCGAACGGTTTTGGGGATGTGGTTTATTTTGTGGTCATCAGTGTTTTGAATTCGTGAGAAATAGGTAAATGTAAACCTGATCAGATATCGAGCTATTTCGGTATTCGAATGTACACAATGTATTTATTTTCATCAGATATTAAGAGTTACGAATTATTCCTAGCACTTTTTACAAAAGACTATGTGATCGAATGATTTTTTTTTTATAAATTGACTGCAGAATGCCTCTCTTTATGTCCTGTTGGCTCTTTGCTATTAAAGGATTTGTTCCGTTACCGGTATTAAAATAAATAAAAATTCTAACCAGATCAATGATTGCTGTTTTATAAAGAGCATTCAAAATGTAATTATTATCTGATAAAAACATATTTTTAAAGCCCTGCAATATTTAGAAAATCGATAATATATATTTGGGGTATGTAACGTGAAACGGAACGGATATCTCGTAAAGAAACACGCTAATATGAAAAAACTCAAAGCCAATTTAAAAAAAAAGTATAATAGAAATGTCAACGTCAAAGGAAATTGAATATTAATTTGATTTTCGATCAGTGTTGCCACCTTAGCCCTTTTGGAGCTAGATCTAGCACTGTTTACTGTAGGTGAACCCCTTGTATTTGTATTTGTTTATTCATTAGTGTAATGATTTAGCCCGGAAAGGGCTATCTAGCGCTTATTTGCCCTATTTATTATCGTAGAAAATATTATTTTGAATTTCCAATATACTTTTATAAAATAACAATTTAAAAAAAATGCAGGGCTATATATTATTTTTTATTACTCCATGGAGCTTTCAAATTTAAGTACATTCCTAGAAAAATTAAATGATCTTGGTTAGAATTTTAATACCGAGTTCCTTGTAAATCAGGTACAACTCCTTTGTTATCGTGCTTACATTCACACTATAGCGTACACATAAATACCATAACATACAGCACATACCTATGTACATATTTATAAAAAAGATAGTTTTGGTAACCAAAAATCTTTGCTTGATAAATGATTCTTGTTAGTCAGTAATCAAGACCATGTTTTCCTTTTCTAAAGTTAGGTTAAGTTAGTGCATTTAGCAATGCTTACAAAATTGTGAACGAATTTCCGAAAGTACTTAGCTATATTTTATAATAAATACGTATATATAAAATGTCTCACTTCGTGTGCATCTTGCAAACTGCTCAAGAGCATCGGTCGGTGCTTTTCCAGATCTTAGACAATGTTAATTTATTTCATAGCCAAGATAATCATCTGGGATGTATTATAATTTTTACATTTCATGTCATTTTAGCCTCTTGTAGTAGAATTTTTCGTCAACTTTTTTTTTAAAATGTAGCTATAAGGATCGAAATGCAATAGGTAAACGCATTAGAATTAGAGTTGAAATTTTCAAATAATCTAAAATATAATAAACGGTATCATAAAACAATTAAAAATAATATCATACTAATCAAATACAATAATAATTTCGAAAACTCAATACCGATCCTAATCAAAAAATAAAATGGTTACTCTAACACTAGTACATACTTGCTCCAAGATGCTATCACTGACAACGTCCTATCTTACATCATTACATTAGGATGCTGTTGAAATGAGTCCTGCGTCGTTTCGCCCCGCAAGCGGTTGGTCCCGCGGGGCGAATCGACCAAGACTCTTTTTGAAGGTCCCCATTCAGCCCGCTCCAAACAATGCGGGGCGAATGGGGACCTTCAAAAAGAGTCTTGGGCGATTCGCCCCGCGATTCACTTGTTTATCTGTACATTTAAAAAATAATCAATTGCATTATTTTGAGGGCGTCATTCTATGAGTCCTATGGGAGTGTATGAACAAAAATGCATTTGTTTGAATGATGCAATTGATGATTGAATGATCATCACATGAAACTAATGTGCCAAATTGGTTTCACGTGTTTTGTAAACATAAATATTTCATTTGAAGCAAACAAATGAACCATTCCATGTCTTTTTATCTACAATATACTTTTTAATTTTATCTAGAATATAAATATAATTGTCATGGGGCTCTTTAGAAGTTTGTGGGATTACCAACCGTGTCCCACAGCTGCCATGATAGAAAAAAAAATATGGTAAATCTGTCACACTACGTCTCACAAAATTTTTTGAAAATCATTTATCTTCTATCTTCTATCTATATTTATAAAAGAAAATCGTACTAGTTACACAATTTTTAACTTAAGAACAGCTGAACCGATTTGGCTGAAAATTGGTGAAGAGATAGCTTAGAACTAGGAAAAGGATATAGAGGATACTTTTTTCCAGTTCCTTTTAATATATTTTTTTTACTTTTACTTATTATCTGCAAAAGCTCTGTGTGCAAAAGTAATCCGTTTGCATGAACTTTGCTTTGACAGCTGTAAAAATTATAAAATGACAGCTGTCAGTTAAAAACATCAGCTACCTTTCATATAAAAAATGACAGCTGTCAAAATTAGAAGAGGTATATCTCTGTAACTGTCAATTTTAGACTATTGATGTTTTCACAAAAGTGATAGAGCTCAACGATATCTCCATTTCAGATGACAGCTGTCAAACTTAAATCAATTGAATCAATTGTTGAATCAATAATAACCGAGATAAATCACTTTTAAGTTTGACAGCTGTCATCCGAAATGTAGATCTCGTCAAGTTCTATCACTTTTGTGAAGACAGCCGTAGTCTAGAATTGATAATAACCGAGATATATCACGTTGAAGTTTGACAGCTTTCATCCGAAATGTAGATCTCGATGAGCTCTATCACTTTTGTAAAGAGAGCAGTAGTCTAGAATCAATAATTACCGAGATAAATCACTTTTAAGTTTGACAGCTGTCATCCGAAATGTATATCTCTCGTCAAGTTCTATCACTTTTGTGAAGACAACAGTAGTCTAGAATTGATAATGACCGAGATAAATCACTTTGAAGTTTGACAGCTGTCACTTGGACAGCTGTTACTGTGACATTAGTCGTGACAAATTGCACCATCCGATTTCTAACGTGTACGAGGGATTTTTCTCATCTTCATTTTAAGATTGAACGGTTGTCGTCAAAACCTTTTTAACCTTTTTTAGTCGGTGCAGCCTTAACCTGGTGGGAAAACGGCAAGGAAGTCAAGTATTCATTATTCAAGCTACACCCCGAATGCACAGTCTTCCAATCTGAACTTTATGCTCTTTACCGAGCGACTCAAATGGTGGTAACATGCGAAAACACTGAAGTCAACATTTTGAGTGATTCAAGATCTTCACTCGAACTGCTTCGGAACCCCAAATAGAGTCATCCTTTGGTGAAGAGAGTAAAGGAAAACATTGGAATGATAACTGCAGAAGGGAGATCTCTTCGTCTTTTCTGGCTGAGAGCGCACGTGGGCACCGCTGGTAATGAAAGAGCAGATGAGCTCGCAAAATTAGCGGCGCTCACGGAAACCTCAAGAGACTACGAAGGGATCCCTTTGTCCTACGTCAAAAGCAAAATTCGTGAGGAGTCGGTCCGGAAGTGGCAGGATCGATACGAAACCTCTGACAAAGGTAGAGTCACTCAGACGTTCTTCCCGGATATCGCGAAGGCATATCGGGTGACGAGTGTCACGAAATTGACTCCTTTTCAGGTACAAGCTTTGACCGGACATGGAGGTATAGCTGAATATCTGCACAGATTCAAGCTCAAGGATAGCCCAGGATGCGAGTGCGACCCCGATGTGCCCGAGAGGGTATGGCACGTGCTCATCGACTGCCCAAGATACTCGGCCGCTCGACATGACCTCGAAATAATGATAGACAGAAATCTAGATGTTTCAGATCTCCATAACATCTTAGCAGATCCAGAAAACAGACAACATCTTTTGTCTTTCATGGAGAAGTCGTTCCGAATAGCGGCCAAAAGAAATTCCACGCTCCACACCAAGCAACAAAACATACCTACTGCATCACTCCCCAATATCCTGCCATCTCCGAATACCCTACCATCCCCCACTACCTCAGCAATTCAATGCATGCTCCCTAACACTCTCATAATTCCCTCCACTCCTGCATTCGACCCTTGTCCAATACGCTCACAGTCCACCGAAGCAGCACAAAACGTAATCCCCGTCCGAGAATTATCCTCGAAAAGCGTAGCTATCGATCAAATTTTAGAAAACGCTGAAATAGGAGTTCCCGTAATTCGAACCCGTGGTGTGGCTCTATTCATGGACAACAACAGGGAAAGATTTGGAATAAGCTTTTGCCAAGTCAGGAACCGGAAACGTGTGCGTCTATCGCCTGGATTAGCATGTCTACTTAACGGGAGCACCTCCAAAGAAACAATGAAGCGGAAATCCTACGACGCTATGCCAGTGTGCGAGGCAGGCGGCCACCAATTCCGACTGGTGAGATCAAAAAACAAAACGATTGCACTAGTCGAGTGGGCCGCCCAGACACCTTTCGCGCAGGCTAGCTCACGGCTTGAATATCTCAGCATGAAAGTGGACAGCACTCCCCGGGTGATAAGCGTGGATGCGATGGTGGTTGAACGGTTGAAGGCGGAAGCCGCAGACCAGTTGGGTTGCATTAAGGCATCTGCGCACCATGAGGTTGTCGCTTATGAGGACAGAGGAGAAAATTTGAGTTTTCTGAAGTCCCCGAGTTGCGACCCTCATGATGCAACAGACAGCTGGGGCCACCCGATTCCAAATTCAGCCATCCAATCTGGTTCAGAAAGAGCAGAGCTAAAAGCAGCTTCTGAAAAACCCGTTTACCGTCCAACCGGTAACGATGGTTCCATATCGGGTCTTTTCAGGACAGCAGCGCAGAGCTTGTTCCGATTCACACCAAAAACAGCACCTCCACAGACAACGGTGACCTCGAGAGTAGTTTCACGATCTCAGGCAACCCGAACGAGAGCCGACATGGGCCAGGTCAGTTCGCCTTGTTATATCATGGCCACAGCGCCACGAGACCACGCGAGAAACGCCTTTATCGAATACCTAGCCTTATTGAGAGCGACGAAAAATGTCAATCTCAAGAACTGCGATAACATTCTGGAGTTCTTTAGAATAGGTGGTCCGGTAAGCGAGAGTTTACTAAAATCAAGACTCGAGGAGGCGGAAGCTGCCATATACAATAACGTCACTTCCCAAGTTATCAGAGGGACTATGAAAGGACAGCATATGGCAGCTTACAGCGCAGAAAGTGGCTTTGTGGAGTTGAATGGGGGGGAAACGGAGCGAACAGGAAGACCAAAATACGCGATACCATCGAACGACCCAATTGTTGTCACCGCCAAGTGTACCAAGATAATGCTGGACGATAGAATCCTCGAGATGGCTAAAACCATCGAACGGAGCTCGGACGTCGAGGCAGGCTGGAGAAACTGGGCGGTACCAAAGATACAATGGGTCAACGGGGTTCCAGGTTGTGGCAAGACAACATGGGTGATTCGAAACTTTGATGTGGATAGGGATGCTATCATCACTACAACAACAGAGGCAGCAAAAGACCTGAGAGAGAAGTTATCGCATCGAATAGGAGATCTAGTAAAATCCAGAGTGCGAACCATGGCTTCATCTCTCGTCAATGGTTTCGGAAAAGAAAGCTTCAGTCGCCTTCTGGTTGACGAAGCTTTAATGAACCATTTTGGAGCCATAATAATGGGTGCCCGGCTGTCTGGTGCTAGCGAACTTGTCCTCATTGGAGACATCAATCAGTTGCCCTACAGAGAAAATCTCTTCGAGATGAGGTACCATCGCCCGACCCTGGTTGCAAATATCACCCAGGAGTTGCTCTGCACACATAGGAACCCAATGGATGTCGCGTATGCGTTGAGGGAAATATACTCAGGTATATAATCAGTCCCCCGTGTTAGGTCTCTTGAGCAGAAAAGGTTCAAGGGGGCTCAAATATCCAAAACCCTCCCCAACACCCTCTTCTTAGTGCATACGCAGGAAGAAAAGGAGGCCCTCATAAGTCAAGGTTACGGGGGAGGATCAGGATCACGCACCCTTACCATCCATGAAGCTCAGGGACTAACATACGAGTCGGTAATCGTCATAAAAACAAAGCCAAAAATGAGACTACACGAGAGTGTCTCACACGCGGTCGTTGCACTATCACGGCACACTGGGACCTTCATCTACTACGCCGACGACATCGAAGATGATGCCATTAGTCGATTCGTGCGGCGAGCATCGTCTGCATCATCGGAGACCAAGGAAGTCTGCATCAAGGAATACAACCTACAGATGGCCGTCAGGGATCGGAACGAAGCGGTGATGGAGGCTCTGGGCCAGGAGAAGGAGAATTGCCATAGGACCTGAAAAAGTGTAAGCATTGCGTGCAAGCCCCAAGCATTCATGCTCGCCATCGAAGGCTACTTCTTGCTGCGGCATTATGTGTCGGGTCGTTCTCTTCCCTCAAATATGGTCGAGGAGAGCGATGGCGGGCACATGTGTCACACTCGTGATCGGGTGCTGCTAGCGGGTCGCCGGTCTGCTTGTGGCTTTCACGCAATGCATTGACTGAATAGCTTAGACTTAGATTTAACCATGTACCAACTCTCTTTGTACAGTAAAATCTAATAATTATCTTTAGTTAACAAAGGGCACAGACCCTGGAGTCTGTGGTTAGGTAATTTTTCGATAAAAAAAAAATACCTTTTTTTCCCGCTAAATATTCATAGAATACTCGAATACTCTAGATTTAATGTCTAAATCGCTACCAGCAACACTGGTCGCCGCGGTGACGCCGCGGTGCGATGTCGCGGCGACACCGCCCGTGTGGCATGTCTGTAACTGAACACCTTTGATCCAAATTAGCAGGAATCAACACAAGACCGATAAAACTGGAAATCTCGAGAGGAGGCCTTTGTCCAACAATGTGATAATAAAGGCTCATAAACATACTAACAATTCTTTTTATAGCGTTGCACATCTGATGATTTTTTAGTCGGATTTTTATTTTATGTCATGTAATTTTATGCGTGGCTGTACCATAAGAAATACGTAATACTGATGCGGGAAATTGATCTTTATCAACGTGGGCCCAAACGACCTCTTCCTTCATAGTTCTCTGCGTTTCGCCCACTGGGGGCCTTCAAAAAGAGTCATGATCGATTCGCCCCGCGGGACCAACAGCTTGCGGGGCGAAACGCCGCAATACCCGTTGAAATAATAAATAATATGTAACATATATTACGTTAATTTAGTTCAAAAAATGTTGGTTTGATGACTGTGTCCATGACACAACCATGTGTTGTACGTGAATACATTTACGTAAGCAAATTAACCTCAAAACAACGATGTTTTCCATCCACCCTGCACAATACGACACAGTCATCCGAAATATAGATCTCGTCGAGCTCTATTACTTTTGTGAAGAGAGCAGTAGTCTAGAATTAATAATAACCGAGATAAATCACTTTTACGTTTGACAGCTGTCATCCGAAATATAGATCTCGTTGACCTCTATCACTTTTGTAAAGACAGCAGTAGTCTAGAATCGATAATAACCGAGATAAATCACTTTTAAGTTTGACAGCTGTCATCTGAAATGTAGATCTCGTTGAGTTCTATCACTTTTGTGAAGACATTAATGGTCTAGAATCAATAATAACCGAGATAAACTCACTTTGAAGTTTGACAGCTGTCATCCGAAATGTAGATCTTGTCGAGTTCTATTACTTTTGTGAAGACAGCAGTAGTCTAGAATCGATAATGACCGAGATAAATCACTTTAAAGTTTGACAGCTGTCACTTGGACAGCTGTTACTGTGCCACTCGTCGTGACAAATCACACAAGTCCATACTCGATGGGCTTATGAGATATTTTTCATGTCACTTTGCACAAATCAATGCATCTATTTCAGATTTTATCAATCGGCCACATTATTTCTCTAATATATCAAACGAAGAACAAAAACACTTTCTTTCTGCGGTTGGCTCACACAAAATTAGACTGTATATGAGAGATTTTACTTATCTTCAGCCGGTTATCCCTAAAACCTTTTTTTCCGCTAACTGCCTAGATGTCATCAGTGTCTAAGGCAACACTGGGCGCCGCGGTGTCGCCGCGACGACGCTCAGCACCGCCGCTGCACCGCGGCGGTGCAGCGGCGGTGACGCCGCGGTGCAATTACGCGGCGTCAACGCCCGTGTGGCATGTGCCATACTCCGGACGGACGGACGGACAACGGAGTCTTAGTAATAGGGGTACGGTTTGATAGGGTAAAAACGGGATTTTACCCTTTGGATACGGAACCATAAAGACGTATTCACGTCGAAATGTATGTGACAGGACACAGGCACGCCACCCAGCCACCTGGCGGTGGACGGCCCCTCGCCAGCCATGATCCAGTTCCTGGCCAAGAACTACGGCCTGCGCGATATGATCCGACACTCGAACAACTTCGCCGTCGCGCCCGCCTTCTTCCAGGACATCGACAAGATCAGGTAACCTTTATATCACGTACGTACCTAGTAACTACTGAAATTAATATCGTTTATCAAGTTTAATACGCTTTTTGACCGACGAGCCAAAGGAGGTACTCAATTCGACGCGTATATATTTTATTTTTTATGTATAACCATGAGTGCAATCCATAACTTTTTTCATAATAGTCGGATTTGAATAATTATTTTTTTATTGGAAAGAGTATACTTCGAAATTGGCCCCATTTAAATTTTATCGAAATCGGCTGAGCCATTTTAATAATGTGAAAAATGCTACATCGATCCGTGCGAAATATTCGCGAATTCTATACAATGGCAAAAAATAATCTTCTTATAATTAAGTGTAATCACCGACGCCCTACGCCTGCACTGCCCTGCAGCCTGCAGTACAATGACTTTTATCAAATCTAAAAAAAATGCTGTTTCATAGAAAAATATTGTTCACCCTTGAAAAAAAATGTACAGAACAGCTGTTTTTATTTTTAGTTATATGCAGAAGTCGCAGTAGTATCACCCTTCGTGGGTAGGCCTACGTCCTGCAGTGGACTATTAAAAAGGCAGTACAGTACAGAAGTCGCAGAACAAATGTTGTTAGTTTTCATGTACAGAATAAATCCATAAAAGGATGCTAATTGATTAACAGTAACCCTGTTTATTGTTATGCAAGGTCAAAATATAATAAGATAATGTTGATTACAGCAAGTGTACATTATAAGATAAATTGATTGTTGTTTTGTAAATCTATCTTGGAAATAAATTATTTATTTATTTTATTACAGCAAGTCCGGGTGCTCCACGCCGGCGTCGTCGAGCGGAGCGGGGCGCTTCACGGCGCCCAAGCCCGTTTCGGGAATAAGCAAGGTAACATAAACGCTTTTTCTCAAACACGCACAGAAACGTGAGCATTTCTTTGACAACTTTCTTCGAGATACATCGAAATTGCTGTACTGAAATTGCTGGCACAAGTTGTATGAAAAATCCATTACTGTCGTGTTTTAGCTGCCAGATAAATTACATGCATATATGCATCTCATATCTGACGTGTTATTTCAAAAAGGAACGATTTTTTTTAACAAATGCCTTCAATCGCTTACATAATTTGAATAATGCGCTGGAATTGGTGCATACAATTTTGGATTATTGTTGATTTATCAAAAACAGCTCTGCCGTTTGACCTTTGAAATATAACCAATCCAAAAATAAAGTTAAAAATCAAATAATATTCAAAATAGATATGATAAATAAAAGAAAAAATGCATACAAAAGTACAAGGCGCCCATAACAAAACAGAGCTTATCTACATTTTCAATAGTGTAAGCCATGTTCTCATCGATAGTCCTGAGTCTCCTCAATGAAGTTGATTTCCTCGCATTATTTGAGAAAAATACTATACATATGCAAGCCTTGGTCACAACTAGGCCTGATGGAATCACGTATACATATAAAAACCTTGGTCACAACTAGGCCTGATGGAATCACGTATACATATACAAGCCTTGGTCACAACTAGGCCTGATAGAATCACGTATACATATACAAGCCTTGGTCACAACTAGGCCTGATGAAATCACGTATACATATACAAGCCTTGGTCACAACTAGGCCTGATGAAATCACGTATACATGTACAAGCCTTGGTCACAACTAGGCCTGATGGAATCACGTATACATATACAAGCCTTGGTCACAACTAAGCCTGATGAAATCACGTATACATATACAAGCCTTGGTCACAACTAGGCCTGATGGAATCACGTATACATATACAAGCCTTGGTCACAACTAGGCCTGATGGAATCACGTATACATATACAAGCCTTGGTCACAACTAAGCCTGATGGAATCACGTATGTGTGCCTCGGCATTGCCTTGGCCCCCAACTCACGCTCGTCCGTCAATGCCTCTGTTGCTGGCCGCTGCAGTAATGTACTATTCTGAAAGCTCATTACATAAAACTTTCTAACTTGTGACCCATAATGGGTATTTGTGTATTGAGGGCTACGCTCAGAGATTCTCTGCGAAATGGAATCAGATTCAGAGAAGATTCGCAGACGAACCAAAGTGGCCGACATAGCCCAGCGGATTTGTAAGTTAAAATGGCAGTGGACGCTTCCAACCGTCCTTATTGGCCCATCAGTATATTGGGGAGGCCTATGTCCTGCAGTGGAAGTCCCACGGCTGATGGATGGATGTGTATTGGCCTCTGATACTAAGGTCCGCCACCCGTCGGTGAAAATCAGCCATTCTCGCTACATTAAAACATTGTTACAATCCACTACGTATATAGTTCGTCAAGTCTCCTGCAAATACATTAGACAAAAAATATGTCGTATGTGAATTCACCATCGGTCACTGGACCAGCATAGTGGGCATATCCCTTTCGTATCTTAGTACACAGTACAAAATAGTATGTAACATAGTAAAATTGTACAATGTACTGTACAGGCCGAATCAATTTTGTTGGCGGCTGTGAAGTTAGCTACAACCTGCGCGAAGCCCAATCCTCACGCATCTGCTGTGATCTTCACACAGGATTGCTTTTGCGCAGCTTGTTTGCTGAAGTTTGATTCTTCTTATGCCACCTTTTTAATGTACTAATTTAATTTTCTTTGCGTATTTCAGATTATCCACGGATACGAACCCGCGGAAACAAGGTAATAAGGATCAAGTTTATAGAAACTCGCCATTACTAATCACTTGACACACTCGCTAACATGGCCGCAGTCGATTGAGATTTCGCAACTCGTGGACGCATAGCTTTAAAAAAAAAACAGTTGTTTTAGTATTATCATCGAAAATGGGAAGCCAAATACAAAGCCAAAAGGGGGCGGTTCACGCTACTATTATGAACATCTATTTTGGGGCCAAGCCAGAATTCGAGAAAACAAATAAATATGCGTGACAATCAAATTTTAACGTTATAATCAACGCTACATAAGTCGGTAAAGTTATGCGCAGAACGCTGCGCAAAAGGCAAAATATAGGTATGCGCGGGAGCCAAAGAGACGAGACGCCGGGGCACACCCGCCCGCCAACCTTATGCCGCCCGCGCGCTCCCTACGCCCGTGCTCACTACTTCGCCACTTGTGTAGGCATTGTACACACATGCGCAATATGTCACTATGGAAACTAGCGTGGTTTTAGTAGACAACTGTAGTTTTAATCGCATTTGGCGATCTTTCTCAAGGTTGGAGTACTAGCACACGAGCTCGTCTCGCATAGCACACACGCACATTAATTAAAACATGCGCAATAATTAGCGAATCACGGCGAAGTTTTATCTGCGGCTAACTTCTCAACCGCCGACTTGTGTGGCGAATTGGCGGATACCTATACCTTTTATAGTTAATGATAATCCAATGGCTTCTCAATTTTAATAATGTTAGTGGAGCGAATATGCATTCGACTGAGACGATGTACTAATTCATCAAAGGCACAGCTTTGGCTTGAGTGCACTGGTGTTGTGCTTTTCTATAATATAATCTACTTGTCTTTTCAATACATTATGAATCAATCAGATGTTGCCAGTTAAGCATAGTGTTCTGATCGCAGCTTTAAGTAGATTAAAAACAATACCCTTCCTTGGCAGTCGGACAATTAAGTCTCCAATTTTGCACAACTGCATGTGGCTTAGACATTGCTTAATTTTCTATTTGAGATTCATTTTTGAATAAAACGAATAATGTAATACTCGTGAAATTATGCAATGGTTCTGGTGGAAAATGCCAAAATCGCAAATGTAATAAGCAATAGCAAAAAAAAAAACACTCTTAGGAAGTGTCAATAGAGTCTCATTTTCTATGTCCAATTAACCAATGTCACAAAAATTTGTTGATGGTCACAAAAAATTGTTGGATGTCTCAAAAATTCGCAGAATATATTATTCGATGTTTTAGTCCCTAATTAGTATCGATCCTATCAGAACTTTTTACGATACGGTGGTATATCGTAAAAAGTTCTACGATTTTTACGATATACCACCGTATCGTAAAAAGTTCTGACAGGTAAAAAGTTCTGGTAGGATAGAGACATCGAATAATATATTTTGCGAATTTTTGAGATATCCAAAAAATTTTTGTGACCATCAACAAATTTTTTTGACATTAGTAAATTGGACATAGAAAATGAGACTACTGACACTTCCTAAAAGTGTTTTTTTTTTGCTATTGCTTAGCAATTTGGGAATGGAATACTTTGCGCCCGAACCAATGATAATAACATTGACACCATGCGAGTAATGATTATTCGTTTACATTTCGGCTTGCATTTTAGTCTTTTTGGATTTCTTTAATAATTTTCAATATCGTTGCTTTGTTCTTTTTGATTTACATTTAGTTAATGTTTTTTTTTTGGTTGCCTACAGCTACAATCGGATCTACTGACAGCGTTTCTGCTTTAAATATCGGGACGAACGCCGTTTTCATCAAATCAAACAGACACGACAAACTCCCTTGATTAATTTGATTATTGAAACTTTGATTACTAGTTTTGCTTCCTAAAAAAAAATGGTTCAATAGTTATTTTTTGTATATTTTATGTGTTTTTTTTTCGTAAAGGTTGTAACTTTAGATAATTTAGTTTAGGCCGCATTGCTTGCTCTGTAAGTTTTGTATTTAAATAAAAAATAGATCATTTATAATCCAAATTAGCCCTTACAAGACCCATTTCGGATACATTGTCACTCTCGTAAACAAATTAGAATTAACCCAGTTGTTACGGATATCCCTTTATTCGGAGGATCGTTCTGATTTTTTGTATTCGGCCTAATTATAGGCTTACTATATGAGGAAAAATAAATATAAAATTGTAGGTGTTACGGAAAAGCTGGAAAATGGTGTTTGATATACGGAACGCTAGTAATATGTACTGCTATATAGCAGTTGTACCGTAAACATTAAAAATATATATTTTAGAACGGAACAGTTGCAATGTGCTGTGTGCAATAAAAATGATATATTTTTTTTTGTAAAATGTAATGCCTCGTTACACCGAAAAGTTTGCTTGGAAACCTATCACACACAAGCTGAGTAAATTATTTTCAGGTACTTAATTAGGGGCTAGCCACCCGGCCTATACGAACTTACTTACTTACTTACTTAGGTACTTAATACTTACCTACCTAAGTAATTGGTGTTCCTAAAAAAAAATAACAATCATTTTTTTTATTTATAGAGTAATTTGTATTTTGTTACCTGTTTAAACTTCTAAAATATATTGTTTTAAATATTTACGGTTCAACTGCTATATAGCAGTACATATTACTATCGTTTGATATACGGAACATCAACTTTATAGACAAATAAGTGACATAAATTGTTAGAGAATCAATAAAAATATAAACTTATATTAAAGATAATACTATAAATATTAATATATTTACAACAATTACCCAATATAAATACAATTAATATTATCTAATTACCTCGAAACACTCATGACAAATAAACACGATTTATTAAACTTATAAATTTTACACGTGCAACTCAAACTAGAACAAACCACGTCTATTCGACAATGGAATCATCCAGCTATCACAAACAATAAACAAAGAAATTTGAAACTATCCACGTTTTGTTTAACATTTTTTATTGTTCATTGATCCGTATATCAAGCGCTAGTAACAAGTGGGTTAAAAGGTGCATATAATTATTACTTATTAATATTACTTAATTAAATTAATAATATCATGGAATTATTATGATTTGATCTAATTATATTTTGAAATTTAGATATGGTCACATAATTATAAGTTTACTATTGCACTGTGATAAATTTAATATTCAGCTTTGTAACTTATTGCTTTACATTTATATTCTAATATTTACTTTTTGTTAATGTTAAGATATTTACCATGTGGATTATTGTTTCATGTATTGTATAGGTCGAATCATACAACTTGACGGCTGTGATGTTGGCCACAAGCTGCAGATAACCCAATTCTCGCGCAGCTTGTGAGCTTCAGTCAAGATCGGGCTATCCGCAACTTGTAGCTAACATCACAGCCGTCAAGTTGCATGATTCGACCTCTAGAAACTAATGGCCAAAGTCTAAATCTGAAAAATACCTTAATACCTTCGCTCGCCATGTTGCGGTGTTGGTCGACATCACTCATTCACGGGGTACGTCAGTTACAAGTAACACCATTAATACTTTGACAATATTAAACTAAAAATGGCTGTATAAATATTTTTAAAATGCGCAGACACATGATGTATTTTATTATACCTCCAGAGAAAATATTTATAATAGCTATTTATTGTGATATACGATGTTCCACTTTAGTAAACGGTCGCGACGCGCGCACTCATTCAGTGAAAAATTACTCTAAATATCACTCGATAATACTTCAATAATTTGGCTCGGTTTTCATAGCATCATCATCATCATCATATCAGCCATAGAACGTCCACTGCTGGACATAGGCCTCCCCTAATGATTTCCAATAAGACCGGTTGATAGCGGTTTGCATCCAGCGCGATCCTGCGGTCCTAATAAGGTCATCCGTCCACCTTGTGGGTGGACGTCCTACGCTGCGCTTGCCGGTACGTGGTCTCCACTCAAGAACTTTTCGACCCCATCGGTCATCAGTTCTCCGCGCTATGTGCCCTGCCCATTGCCACTTCAACTTGCCAATCCGCTGGGCTATGTCGGCAACCTTGGTTCTTCTACGGATCTCCTCATTCCTGATTCGATCTCGCAGAGAAACTCCGAGCATAGCCCTCTCCATGGCTCTTTGGGCTACTTGGAGCTTACTAATAAGGCCCATAGTGAGAGACCACGTTTCTGTGCCATAAGTCATCACTGGCAACACACACTGGTCGAAAACTTTCGACTTGAGGCACTGAGGTATGTCGGACGAGAAGACGTTACGCAATTTTCCATACGCTGCCCAACCGAGTTGGATTCGGCGATTGGCCTCTTTCTTGAAGTCGGACCTACCTAACTGGACTACTTGTCCCAGGTAGACGTACGAGTCAACGACTTCAAGAACCGAGTTCCCAACTGAAATAGGGGTGGGTACAACATGAGAATTACACATGACCTTTGTCTTATCCATGTTCATTTTAAGACCCACCTGTTGAGAGACTTGATTAAGGCCTTCGAACATCGTGCTGAGTTCTTCCATCGACTTTGCCATGACCACGATATCGTCGGCAAATCGAAGGTGAGTGATGTATTCGCCATTGATGTTGATGCCGAGTCCTTTCCATTCCAGGAGCTTAAAGGCGTTCTCCAGAGTAGTAGTAAACAGTTTCGGAGATATTACGTCTCCCTGTCTTACGCCTCTCTTCAAAGGGATCGCCTTGGAGCTATCTTCCTGTACTCGAACCGACATAGTGGCGTTATTATACAAACACTTCAGCACTTCAATGTACCGATAGTCAATACGGCATCGTTGAAGAGACTCAAGCACAGCCCATGTCTCAACCGAATCAAAGGCATTCTCATAGTCCACAAACGCCAAGCAAAGTGGCAGGTTATACTCCTCGGTCTTCTGTATAACCTGCCGCAGCGTATGTATGTGGTCCATGGTGCCAAAGCCCTTCCGGAAACCGGCTTGTTCGGGAGGCTGGAAGTCATCAAGCCTGCGTTCGAGACGATTCGTAATGACCCTTGAAAACAACTTATAAACATGGCTCAGAAGCGAGATGGGTCTGTAGTTTTTCAATAAGGTGTTGTCACCTTTTTTGAAGAACAACACCACCACGCTTCTGTTCCACGCTTCTGGCGTTATGCCCTCGAGGACGACGGTGTTAAATAGCTTCTGAAGGACTTTTAGTACCGGCGTTCCACCCGCTCTCAGAAGCTCTGAAGTAATTCCGTCGTCACCCGGCGCCTTATTGTTCTTAAGTTGGTTCAGGGCCATCCTAATCTCGTACAGGCTAATGTCCGGGATGTCTTTGGTGAAGTGTCGGGTTAGCTTGGCTCTTGGGTCTTTGGCCGCGCTGTTTACAGGCTTTGCTACCGAAGCTTATAACTGTCCGTAAAAACTTTCGATCTCCTGCAATACCTCTGCCTTGGTTGACGCTATACTGCCATCTTCTCTCTTCAGCTTTGTCAACTGGCTTTGCCCAATAGACAAATGCCTTGCAAACACTTTGGAGCCTTTGTTCCGCTCTATTGTCTCTTTAACATGTTTAGTATTAAAGAGACGAATGTCGCACCGCACCGATTTTGAAATCTGTCTATTGAGCCGCCTGTATGACTTTGCATCATCGGAAGACTGCAGTCTTAGCGAGCGTCGTTCGGCCATGAGATTTAGATTTTCATAGCATATTAAAACAATATTATAATTTGTGAGTACTTAACGCAGTTTTCTGTCGCAACACTACATACTTCATTTCACAGACTTATTAATCATTGGCAGAACGTACTCATCATCCCTGTCCAATACACTTTTTGTATCGGACAACTGAGGAAATTTTAGTATTCGTCGTGTTGTGAAAGTTTTCATAATCGTGACAGCGACGTCATTTCGATGTAATATGCAGAGATACGAGTAACTCTGCGTGTGTAAAATATTATTGCCTTAACAACTGAGGTACATATACTATACTTATACTAAAAAATTAAAACCAAGAATCCTGTTCTATCCGTTTTCAAGTCTAAAAACTCCAATGAAATGAGTAATGTGAAATTCAAGGCAGCTCCAAATACTCTTTTGTATTGATAAATCAATGTTTGTTGAAAATGGGGGTTTGACATGGAATAATGTTAATTTATTTTGTTTATTAATTAGAATAATAGTGCTAGGCGTTTCGGGAAAATGTAACTCGTAAAGAGGTAGGGTGATGCCACACGGGCAATGCCGCTGCGCTGCGTCGTCGCAAGGCAGTTAACACGCTATGTGCCGCACGAGCGCTGCGAAGTCTCAACACAACCGCCTGTTTTTTTGTTGTGGCACATTATTTAGATTAATATATTTATTTATATAATATGATATATGTTTATTTATATAATTTGATAATATGTAGAACTACGAAGTGTCATCGCTCAGGCGTCGCAGCGCCAACGCATTGCACCGACAGAAATCGTGTGCCGCCGGGGTGAGAGCATTGAGTGATTATTGTATTTGTGAATGATTGCAAGCAGCGCGCCTCCAGTGGAGGTGCCGGTGGCGCCGACGCCTCCGATGGCGGTGGCGCAGGAGCGGGTGGAGGAGTGGGTGGCGGCGCCGTCGCCCGTGGAGACCGAAGCGGGCGACGACTCGCCCCACATGGGTGAACCGAGGTACGGACACGGAAAAGCAGTCGCCCCACCCCTAAGAGAGTTCTCGGTCACTGGCGAAATGTAGGGCTCACTAGGTCCATATTTATTCACTTCCAGGATTAACTTTACTTCCACTACTATTGTGAGCCACAGACATATAAGAGTAAGCAGACCTAACATAACATATGTATATTGAATCCAAAGTTAACACATACGTAATGTCAATCAGGCGGGGCCGAACTAAGGCTGACAACACTACGCATAGTAGAGTAGTCCTCACAGGTTAATACTAAAATTAAGTCGGGTAATTAAATGTATTTTTATGTACCTACCGACAACTTAACAACTTTATTTACAGTCCGTTCACAGTTATTTTATCTCTGGCATCTTTAGCTGTCTTCACACCATCAAAAATGATATATTTATATCTCTGTTTGACGTAGTGTAGCAACCCATAAACAAAAAATGAGCGTGTGGTACTGTGTTCCAAGCCTTAGGGGCCGTTCAAGTATTATAATTTATACGTAATTTATTGCAATTATATAAACCACCCCCACCCCCTGTCAGCAAAAATAGGCAAAGCTCTTACCCAAATGCTTACGTAAACATTGTTACATGTGTGCATTTTTCTACCAGAAGATTTAATTTTAGAAATAAGAAAGTTTTCTTATTATTCTTAAGTGGCGTACATCCAGTGCTTTCCCGCCATGTTAATTAGGTATATCGTTAGTCCACCTAGTCAAAATGATTTGAACACAAAACACTGCTCGAAGAAGGCTGCCAGTCTGGACGGTTTACGTTTTGCAACCAAATTTTCTTTAGGTTATCATCTTTCGGAAACCTGAAACCATGTCAATATTCAAAACAGGTAGAGGTTATAGAAGGTCTATACTCAGCAGTACGTGCATATGGGCCAATCCAATAGATACTTATAATAACAATTTAGGTTATAATTTATAATAATATAACAGGTACCTTATATTAGACTTCTATTCTTTGACATTGGTATGTAGTTCTTTAATCACCAATAATCTCAATCCATAAATTACTACCATAGTGTATTGTAAAAATATTATCTAATAAAACGAAATAAATTAATATTCAGACTGAGTCCGACCCAGTCCGACCCTTCGAAATTTTACAAGTACATGAGACGTCAAAGTATGGTTGCGTTATTTGAAAAACAAATAATATACAAAACTAGTCAAAGCGACGAAGTCTATAGGTATTAGAAACAACTCAATAACGTTATTGTGTATGTTTTATAGGAATATTTCAGCATTCTAACTGCATAAACTAAAAATCAAACGCGATAAGAACTTGCTCTAAACAAACAGACGCAATACATACCGGTGAAAACTTAATCCAGGTGTTTTATTGTAAGTTGAACTGTTACAATTATTCGCACTGCATTTCACCATTTTATTTCAGCTATTAACACAAAATCCACTTATATTTTGCTCAATTACTCCGGAACGTTATCGCCATTGAATTCGCAAACGTCACTCACGGTCACTTATCAATATGGCGGCCGGCTTCACGTCATCTTTTTTATATGTGTTAGTTAGTATTGCCACAAGGAAAAACAAAGGATAGCGCATATTACTAGGTAACTAGGAAGAAAGAGACGACATGACGTAGATAAAAGTATAACTATATAAATTATATAATGTTAGGTCTGCTTACTCTTATATGTCTGTGTTGTGAGCTCATTTGTTAAAATCTGCGATTAAGATCATATACTATAGGTATAATACTATTATCTTCTCTCCCCATATAGATTCGTGCGTGTGCCCTCGGGCTGGCAGGTCGAGGCGCCGCCCGAGCGCCCCAGCTCGCTGCCGGTGGTGGCGGCCGCGCCCGACCCCGCCGAGCCCTCTCCCGCCGGCTCGCGCCGCGACTCACAGCTCACCGACAAGGGTTTCTTCGACGTAAAATTCTATCACAACAAGCTGTGGTAGACTCCCCGCCCCGCCTCACCCCGACCCGCGACGTGCGCCCCCTAACCCCGCCGCGGCACCAGCTCTTTATAAAACACTCTATTCTAAAGCGATCATTCCAACTTATCAAAGATATGCTAAACAATCATTTATGACAAGCTTCCGTAAATTTTATATTTTTTGAATATACCATGTGGAAATCACACGTGGTAATTAATCTGTTCTGAATAATAAATGCCCCTTTAAGCTATCAAAACTTCATCCGCCCCCATCTCAACTGCCTAAGGCGCGACGAAGGCCTCCTATAGTAACATTCCATCGAAGCGATTGTTTGGTCGTCGCCGTTCAAGTTGATCTAGGTACACCATTGTCGAGACTGATTAATACATTTCCTATAGGTGTCAAATACATGTTTATAATTTGTTTTGTCTTATAAATGTCCTTCCATTAGCAAGTACGTTTTTTACATTTATGAAGTAGAATAGCATTATATGCGTTGTGCGCGAAGTGCTCGCATGCAAAGAATAAATCACAAACCAAAAATAAAATAAATAGATAACTAGTTTTTATTATTTGTGCAGCAAAGTTTTATATAGAAAATAATAGTGGGGTATTTCTACAATTATTGTTATTGAATAATGTGTGTGATATTACTGCATTTATGAAAGTTGTATGGATCTGATTATTTCTACCTGAACTTATTGTTACAGTTTGTTAAATGGGTATTCAGAATGAGTTGGAATGTACAACAATGTACGAGACGTCGTGCGAACGGGGTGTCAAGCTAAATATATATGCACTCACTTAAAAAATCTGCTTGAGCGCACTATTTCTAATTTATTCGAATAAAATCACAATGTTGTTTAAAAATGTTAAATCTATTAATTTTATTTGTTATTTACATGTTTATGCTCTTAGCGCTATCGGATTATTATTAGATGTGTCGCTAGCCAAACCAAATTAAAACATTCTTGGGAATAAATTTTAGTTATGAAAGTTGCGCAAATCGTGCGGTGTGAACTTCAATTTTTAATAACTATGTACTTTAAAAACTCAGGGTCTAATATGAGTAACTATTTGCGAATAAGACCTTTGTCTCACTTTCTCAAATGTGGAAAAAGAGAGTCAAACGGCAAATTTTTATTTGCAACTACACTTCACAGTATAAGCCAAAAGAATTCTACGTGAAGGCGCGGGCGCAGAAAATTATTTACTAACGAGATTAATTTATTTTAGCTTAACTTTAAATCATTATTAATATAAGTCCTCTAATAATAGATCAAAGATCTATGAACATTGAGTAAGGAATGAATGTAACTTAATAACAGCATTGTGTAGCATGCGATGGAATGTCACATCCTATTTATTGTAAGTCATTCCGAAATTTTCGTTTACATGATCAAGTTAGAACTAAGAAAATTGTATTGATATTTTTTGTCTTTAATAGTTCTAGCCGGCTTTGTGTTAGAGTTAAAAACTCTTGGATGCTATAAATGTCTTCAATTTTGTAGCTGCCCAGCTTGTATTCAGTTTTTTTAGAAAGAATAAATCGCGTGTATCTACTATAATTTGTTTCACTTGTCCATTCCTTCAAAAGATTACCGAACAACACTAGTAGGCATAGGCCAAATCAAACTTACGGCAGTGGAGTTATCTAGAAGCTGCGCACATCCCCTCTCTTGTGCCACTAACATATATTGCTATTGCACATCCACTCGCCTCGTGTTCACATCCGCCAAGAAGTTAGATTCGTCAAAAGTACGCGACCGGCGGTCATACTCATTGTGTATATAAATATATCGGTCTGGTTGCGCTTGTATGGCGTTAATTTTCAGCTAGTCTTAGTTAATTATATTTTTGTGCGTGTAAACTTGCTTATATTTTGCTTTGTGTGCGTTTCTTCACCCCCATTGACTTGGCAGACTTCAGTGCTTGGACGTGTCGACTCCTTTTGGTTAAGTAGTTAATGATCCTAGTCGACCAGTTATCTCGCAAGTCGATACAAGGCTTTAGTAACGGTAAAAAATACCAAAAGAAAAGACGACTGAAAGGGCCTTCGCAGGACGATGCAGATGAACAAAGTATAGGCCGAATCAAACTTTATGGCGTCTGAGAAGTTATCTACAAGATGCATCCCCACTCCTCGCGCCACTGACCACGCATTTACTACCGCACAATGACAATTAACATATGCCTAAGTTTGATTCAGCATATACTGCTTTCCATCATAGTGAGGCGAACGTGGACAGCTGCCGCTGGTTGTCGTCCGTTGAAAGTTACTTCGCGGCACATTGCAAATGCCTTATCATAGCTGTCAGCCGCCGCGCGTATCGACTCACGAGCGCAGCGAACGGGCTCGGCTGTTTCGAGCAATTTCAAACAATACCTACTCTAGTGATACCATACCGTCGAGCAGCTCACTGTATGATCCCAGGCCGATGCGCGGACATCTCTGCACACGTGCTATAAACGCCTCTTCCTGACGGGAATTCCTCGTGGACCAACTGCTTTCGCACAACCCAACTAGTGCGATCAGGAATATTATTTTAAAATCTTTCCTGAAGGCACAACTAAATAATTTCAATTCCCGATTGCACAACTAAGCTTGAAAGTACAACCGTGTGCAACACTTGACCTACTCCACGTCACACCAGTATTTATTTTTCTCTCATATCAAACCGCTATTTTTGAGTAAAATACAGTAGGTACTGTTGGTCACTAACATTTCATACAGAAACTTCGTTTGTGGCGGCGTTTGTCTGTGACCGACGGATCATATACAGCCTTAGCCATTTTCGAGAAAATCAAAAAAACCCTAACTAGACCTATATATATGTCGTTTACAAAGACGGCGAAACAAGAGTTTGAATTTCTTGGTTGACGGTCCGTTTTTAGGGCCAGTCATTACTAGGATTAATAGCCAGGAAATAAAAACACTAAACTCGTTAAGAAATATTTATTTCCATTACAATGTATATGTATTACTTGATGTAAAATGATACCTGATAGACCTCTTAAAACAAGTAAGATCTTAAAATGAATTTCTTGTCTTCTGTTGGTGAACGACAACGAAATTTATAAGACCGTCAACTGTCACTATATTCGCCATTTACTTACATGCAAGTTACGAGACAAAATTTAACGCATACTGCTTGGTCGTATGCTGACTGACTGCACGCAGTGACATTCTGTAACTGCTTAACGTCGCAACGTTTGAATAGCGCCAAAATATTTTACATAAAACATTTTGTAACTGAAATTTTTATCCAATAAAAAGGAACGTGGCATGCAAAAAGAAAGACAGCTTTAAAAGTAAAAAGGCTTTAGTGTGACGAGAATTAAAACAATATCTAATAAATAAATACAGTTATGTGGGCTCATACTTAGTAAAAGAACGTAATAGCTTTCAGAGATCTATCAAGTATCGTAGATGCGATGCGAGATCAAAATGAGAGTGAATTGGTAAGCCTACCTTGAATCTACAAATTGTTTTATAGATCCAATGCGGCTAAATAACTATGCACTGCTCCCAATTATTTTGTATCGAACTTTGTAACATATTTGTTCAAAAATCTTATGACTATTTTTGTTGTATAGCATATAATTATCAGAAAACGACAACTGACGCGTATAACTTAACTAGGTATATGAATCACTAGATTTTAATAGTGGTAATCCCACTCCTAGCAAGAGTCTTAAAGAACGTGACACATTAGATCGAATTAACACTGACCAAGCTACAAATCTGTCAAGCATTGAAAATATTAATCAGTATTTAATGTCGAGGACAGGAAAACTTTAAAAATAAGAATGTCAATTCGTATAGGAAACATTCTGAATATTATAGTATATGCTTTGTTCGTAGCCAGGATGATGTTGAGTCTTCTAAGTGACAGTTTTAAGCTAGCAGTGACTCGCTAAAATAGTTAAGGTATACAATCTCGTCTTAATAAACAAGTACATCTGCAACGATGAAGGTTACAATAATTTAGACACTTATTTCAATGGTAAGTAATAATGTAAATATGTAATGTAATTTCTTACTGTAAAAGACATTTTGTATATCTTTGGATTCTATTACTAATAAACATAAATGGAAGGTGAGCAATCAGCGTTTCTACATTAGTCATCCATTTATAACTGCATTGGCAGTCATAAAGCGGCCTCGATTATATTGATTGGATTCAAGGTTAAAGCTTCGAATTGATATTATGTGAAAATAATTAAACTTTTGCGATTTGAACACATTATTCTTATATACTACGGGACTAATCGCGCACTAAAATCAACGGAGCTGTCTACCCGTGAACACGATCGACGCAACTCGGCCGAAACGTTGGGATAATATTATCTCGTTGATTTTAGTGTGCGGTTAGTCCCTTATCATATAAGAAGAATATGCAGAAACTTACAATATTACTAACATGCTGCTTAGTTGAAAAGAAACTAAAAATTGGTTTAAGATATCAAGCAACTGTATTACACCGTGAGAGAAAAACTTGTCTGATCCGTTTTCGAAATATCCAGCTCCAACAAATACAGCACTGGCAAAGCGCCAATGACAATGCATATTTGGATTATTTATCTTTTGACATTCAAGCGTCTGCGGATGATTATTGTTATTTTTCAATTGACTCTTTTTATAAATATAAAAAGCACGTAACTTTTTATGTAACTTTAATTTTATTTATTTTTTCATTGACCTGTAACAAAATGTTATTAATAAAGTGAATAGGAATATGATCCAATTACTTTTTATGTAGTAGTAGTAGTAGTTTAAGTATGTAGTATAGTATTTTTTTATAGTTAATAAAGACATTAAATATAATTGACGTATTGTAATGTAAATAATAGTTTCTTATAAAGTTTTCTAATACGTTTGTAAAGAAATAAATACTAACCATATCATGGCATAAAATCAGATAAATTTATTTATGGAGCTCGTGAAATAGTTTTTAACTAGTTTGGGTAAATGCCTTTGGGTTAATTTTTTCGTTTCTTTTTTATGTACATAATAATAAAAAATAGTTTTACCAATTGACTATTCAGAAATATAAGTAAGTAGGTAAGTTAACTACCTATTGCGTTTAAGTTTTTCGTATGGAAGGAATTGTATAAGGTAAGTAAGTATGACTTTTACAACTAGTGACGTCATGGCTTGCTATATTTTATTTATAAGATATGAAAAAAAAATTAAAATACATTTTTTATATGATGTCATATTATGCTAAATTACAATATGCACCTACATACATTATTATTATTTATGGTAGTTGCCACCCCACACCACTTAGTGCCGCAGCCCACTTATTTTATTATACCCATCAAAGTATTTCTACAAACAAGTTTTGTTTACTGCAGTAACCAATGGTGTTTAATATGTTTGATACTTCAATGGCAGTAACATCTCTTAGCGATATTTTTCATGCAATTTCTTAATCGCATATATTTATGTCGTCGTAAAAAAATCACTAGAATGATCAAACACACGGATCAGACAAATCTTTCTACTACCTATATAAGGAATTAGATTAAGAATTAGAGAAAAAACAGTATTCAATTTTCAACGCGTCTGGAAGAGCCGCTTAAAAATATGATTTCACTTTAAAAGGGAAAAAATGGCTTTAAAGGGATAACCATTTTTAAGCTACGAAAACTTGAAAACTCAGAGCAAATAAAAATATCAAGAGGGAACGTCGTTGAACAGTAAAGTGAAGCCGGTTTTTTATACATGTGTGAGTGCGTCACTGCTGCGCCGTTCCTTGTATGTTGATGTGTGTGTGATTGTCTTTACACGGCGAGGCGTAGTTTTGGTCGGCCTCACTTGTTTGTTCACAGCATTCTCTCTTGATTTTTTTTATTTGCTCTGAGCTTGAAAATTGGTTGTTGAAATATGAATGAGCAATAACAAAATCAGCACCAAGTATTGCTTTATTTTATTTCATGCATAGTTACTCACGCGTTTGGTTTGCCAAGTGCAGGAATTTTCAAAGGTCACAACTGATTTTAATTTTGAAAATTCTTTATTTACCATCTATAGTAAATAATACAACGTGACTCATAATTACGAACTATTTTTACTATGGCACCAACCAAGAGTAGAAAAAATCATATGTTCCATATACAGGGTTATTTCTAATCAATTAGCATCCTTCTTGGGGCTTCTTCTGTACATCAAAACTAACAACTTTTGTTCTACGACTTTCGTCAAAACTAAAAAAAAAAAACAGCTGTTCCATACATTTTGTCGTGTGTGAACTATATTTTTCTAAGGAACAACAAAATATTTTTTTGAGTTTTGACGAACGTCGTAGAACAAAAGTTGTTAGTTTTGATGTACAGAAGAAGCCCCTAGAAGGATGCTAATTGATTAGAAATAACCCTGTATTTTGTTGAAAGTAATTTTGTAAGGACAGATGAGTTTTGCGATTTCAGTGGTTGGTACCAAGGTAAAACTTGTTCATAATTTTTAATTTTAAGTATTATATTCAGACTCATTATATTCAGACTCTCTGCACATTGCAAAGCAACATGTTGTTTATAAAAAATAATAACGAAGTCATGATTCAGCAATTAATTCTGTTTACATGTACATGCACAAAAATAATATAATCAATGTATGGTATTACACGGTTTAATCAAGTTAATGAAAAAATATTACTGAAGAATATTATAATCAATAAAAAATAGTATCAGTAAAGTAGCCCTTTCTAGTTTTGTTAAATAAATTCGCGACATTTATCATAACAAAATAAATAGTGTAGACATGTAACAGCGAAGTCTGAATGTTTCATATACTATTTACAACAAACTTTTTCATGAATTTCGGTACAACTGTACATATAAATGTTTGTACCCCGTCAATTGCAATACATTCTCCTTTAGAATTAGTTGTGAAGTGATTGATCACCTTGATTTGGTTTTATTCGCAAAAAGAAACGTAAATATTTCCACATATGTACAACAATAACCTCATGGTTCACAAGTTCTTTCACGTACATTGGATTCCTTTTTTATGTTTGGTAAAATTTATAAATAATAATTAAATTAAATTAATCGATTTCCATATTATCTGTTCGTTTGAACTAATAATAATTAATTATTAAAAGACGTAGACAAAATCAAAATAAAAAAATGTGATCAATGAGGCTATTTATACAAGGATAGAGCTTTATTATCCAAATAATTTACAAAGGCGGTATCCTAACTGATATATTTTTTGAATTCGATCTCTTGGAATCACCGAAATACAAGATCTATTTGTTGGTAACTTGATGTAAACAAAATTTCTTCGGTCAGTTTAAACTTTCTAAGGTGATATACAATACAAATTTAATTTCCATATTAAGGCGGTTTCACACTAGTAACATAGCTCCGTGACATGCGCTCCAACTTTCCTAAAAATATTTCGTTACACAACTTTCATAGGGAAGTTTGTAGAAGTTGTTACTAATGTGAACTAATAATGTTTCTGACGATAGTCAATCAGTTGAAAGAAAGGCATTCACTTCACATGCTCTTTAGGAATCGCAATACTTCATAGATGCCAAATAATGAATGACTACAAAGTGATAAACAGATAAACTACGTGTATTGAGGAGCTGCGGATTGCACGGGACATGAAACCTGAGATAAACGATACGCTAAATAGACACAATAATATTGTCGACACACCGAATGCAAATTTTATTGTGTAAAAACACGAAGTTGTACGTAGTCTGTTTTTCTTTCGACAGACAATGTTGACATTTTGTCCAATTGCAGCTTATAGTTTTGTGAATCAACTAGAAGTTACAAGATATTTATTTACAAACCGGACACCTAAAACAAACAGCCTTTGATTTTACACAAAATGCATTTAAGTACATTAAATTTATCACAACTCATTTCCAAATCACGTTGCTGGATTCAAAGTTTAACGCTTTACATTTATAACAAATTTATATGGAGAAAATAATATGTGTAAGAGATCAGATTGCGCCGCTCGAGTCGCATTCAGTGTGTCCAAGGATATAATTGATAAAATCCTTAACAATACAGGTGTATACTAAAATAATGTAGGTAGTTGTATATGCATAGAGTTTAACGCATAACTATTATATTGGAAATCCTTACGTATATATTTACTCTTAACGATATACATTTATTATCATAATAAAGACTAGCATATTCAATATTACACTGGCGGGCGCGGCAATGACGTCACACCGCGAGACGCTCGCCGCGCCCTCTATAACCACCGATACAAATGATTCGGTCCTAGTAATAATCGCTACAGTAGAAATAGTACATATAAGCTTTTCAATAAAATACCGTACAAATTCGATTAATACGATTTAAGAAAAAGAAAAAAATATTGAGCATAATAATTTTTAAATCGATTTTCAAAAGCCGTATCACAGTACGCTAACTTAAATAATCATGTCACATAGAAGCGCCGTTTGTTCGAAAAATACTTTAGTAAATACGCAGTTACGAATACGAGACAAATAAAAATAATACGAATTATAAGTACGCCGCTCCGGCGGTGTGACCTAACTATTATAATTAAGTAATTTTGGAAAAGTCCGTCAAAACGTAGGCCCGAGGAGAGCGGGCAACTCCCAACAAGCATCGCTATTGGTCCGAGTACAAATATTCTAAGGAATACATGATACATTAACGCTATTACTATTATCGAATAAATGCTAACATCTGGAACTTTATTCTCGCTCTTTATAATATGGAAAAAAAGCTAACGACGCCGAAAAATATCTGTATAGATATGAAAGTAAAATATCGATCGATTAAAATAAATGTACATGCACTTATGAGAAACCTTTACATTGAGACCGACAATGAAATCGCGGAACAAAATCAGCTGTTCCGTGCATTTTAACAAAGGTCCTTTTTATATTTAACAATTGATTTGTCCGCACTTTCAATACAAGAGCAGAACCATTGCAAATTGTTTTGTACGTTGTAATTAACATTCATAAAAAAATATTAGCATATACTGTAAAGAGTAAGAATATTGCGCTCATAGGTATATATGCGTACGATATAGCTACGGGGGGTGGAATGTAGACCGCGGGAAGACTACGAAGACTCTACGAGCACTGCATGGGGTAGTTATATACGCTAAATTCAATAACCATTATGCTAAAGCTACGTTTAAATTCCTCCATTAAAATGCAACTCTCGAGCCGCTACTGAGCAACTCTCGGTTCAATCGCGACGGAAACATCTTATAACGTACTATTTGGCACTGACAAAACAAATAAGTCATTATTTACACGAGGTCGAATGTATTTGAGGGAATCAAACTAGATTTTAATTATTATACAGTCGTGTATAGCGGCGTGAGTTGTTCCCGTTCTAAGGGCGCATTCGTGTTTGTAACATTTTATGTGTTGTGAAATTTTTGTATGTACTTCAATAAACAGAGTCAATATACAAAACAGATACATGATTTAGAAAAAAAAAAGCCGTAGCACAGATCTTAGTGTTCAGATGGAAATTGAGTGAAACTGATAAATCCGACGATTTAGCTTGAGAACACGCAGAAAATATAAATTTGTTCAGGCTTGCCCTGGACAAAAAATCAAAAATGTGACCGCCAAACTTAAAATAGTGAGGCACTAGAAGAAGTATACAAATCACCAAATCTTAAGATTTGGCGACAGTACGCATTCGTCATCGCAATTGTATAAAGGGCGCGCGTGACAAGCTACATTTTCTGATATAACAAGTTTCAACAGCTGTTACACACACCATTCAATCTGAAGTTATTCAAAATCTGTGACCTAAAATGAATTTATTCCATGCACTATAAAAAAATCCATAAACGATTGAAAAAAAAACACAAATGTTACAAAAGGAACGCATTACAAGGTAAACGCAGTACGCGGCGGCTACATTAGGCCTCAATTTCGGGTTTATAACTTGAGCTCTCCAATGCGACACTTCGATACAGTCGAGGATCAGTCTTTACTCACACTCGCACGGCACATGGCCACACACAAACGCACACTAAAAGCACAAAGTTTAGGCTAATTTAGGAGTATTTTTCACATAGTTTATAAGCTTACCGAAGGAACGACTTGTGCCGTGTATCTTTGTACCGATACGCGAGCGTGTATCTCTGTACCTTAACCTAACTAACGCTAAATGAGAGTATTCTATTGTAACACTGGTGTTTCAATAAATATAGAGTTTATATACTCTCTTTGGTTGATTATTTTACATGTGTCTTAATTAAGTGTTGATATACAATCGTGCATTGACGAAATGTTGTCAATATGGGGGAACTGAGTTCCCGAGGTCGGTGGTGGCCGCTAGAGCGGCTATGTAGTAATGTGTATATTGACGTTTACACTGTCTGGAAAGCGCGGGGCGCGGGGCGCGGGACGTTCCGAGGTTCGATCATTTCGAGAAGGCCGCCACCAGTTTACCTGAAATATTTAAAATATCAATTAGAATGAAATCGAACAAGTGCGTCTCGAATTCGCGTAACCCCGAGATAGGAGTAACCCTATAATAGCCTCCTTAAAATACATTTTATTTTAATTACATTATTTATGTTTGTTGTGAGAGGAGGCCTATACTCAGCAGTGGGTGGGACAGGTTGAATAGATAGAGATATATTTATTTTTAAAGTGGATATGAAACTAAACTCTGTCAATATCTCAAGCGTCTTATTAATATCGAGCAAAAAAATGGCAAAAAAAACACCTTGTATAGACCTTTAATTATTTATTTAGTTTTAGTATTTGTTGTTATAGCGACAACAGAATTTTATCACATTTTATGTGAAAATCTCAACTGTCTGATATCACGTTTGATGAATGAAGCCAGACAGTTGAAATTTTCACATAAAATATGATAAAATTCTGTTGTCGCTATAACAACAAACACTAAAACAAAATAAATAATTAAAGGTCCATAAAACATACCTATGTGATCGTTTTATTAGTAAATTCACTTTGTAGAAAAATATTATATAAACTGATTTTTGTTTACATAGCCGTCATATTTTTAGAATAACAGTTATAGAACTCATTATAATACGATTAGAAAATATTTTCCAACCTAAACTATTAAAGAATATAAGAATTAGAACTAAATATTGATAAAAATCGACCAGTTTCAGTAGCACATCCCTATGTGCAAGTTAATAGTAATCAGTATGTTGGCAAAACTGACTGAACGAATTAGTTATGATAGGTTGAGAGAGAGAGAGAGCAGTGTTGAAACAATTTCTAATTGAAAAAAAAAGAGGAAATAAGGTTGAGTCAGGTCCAGTCAAAGACCTCGTACTTATAACTAGACTGTGAACGAATAGCGCTAGTGCGAGGGGCTCTTGTTAGTCGCTGTGTCTCTTTTAAGCCTGTTCAAGGCGAGAATCAACCAATCAACGAAGTCCATGATAGCGCCATCTTACATTCTGTATTTACCAGGCCTAAATATTTAAGTAGTACTCTTAGTAAGTATTCATAGATTTTATTTTTGAAATATAACGAATTTATTATTACTTCTACGAACTGTAGAAACATTTTAAAACGTTTAAGAAACAGGAGCATCTCACTCGTACTGGTTTCGCCTACCACTTATTAAGGAATAAGGAAATAGCTACAATAAAAACGTGACCATGGATCTTATTGTAGCAGAACAAAAATTGTGGTGTGCTGCACAGTCTAGCTTTTGAGCGAAAACCAATTAAAATCAATTTTATTAATGTTGATTTGTTATGTAATTATTTTATACTAGTTTTTACCCGCGGCTTCGCCCGCATACGCAATAAATCATTATAATTTATAGCCTGTGTGTTATTCAGATATATAAGCTACTAGTTTTGGGACCGAGTTGCCTTCGTCCGTGGGTAGGAATCCTTTTAATTTTGTGTCTCCCACACGTGGTCCTGGGTGGTGCTAATCAGGCAACAACCATACTGGTGGTAGACTATAGCCGCGAGAGACCACCCACTTGACTAAGCCGCGCCGCCAAGCGTCTTTCTTGACCTCGTGTTCCGGTGCGAAGTTTAGTCGTTAAGTTAAGACGCCAATCTGGAAGTCGGGTCGGAACAGTAGCGTCCTCTGGTGGATTGAACACGGTGCACACATCGATTACCGCATCGGCCGACTAGTCGTGGAGGGCAGCGGGATCCGAGGCACGGTTTGTCGCTGGCCGACCGCAGATAGTAGGGGGCCCAAATAGTGAGCTAGCCACTTATGAAAGGCTACCCCGCCATCTGTCGAAAAATCCCAGGGATGCGCCATCGTGCCGGTTGGCGACCGGACGAGAGGGCCCCGATGGACATCCGGCTCGGGCGTCCCCGCAGCCTCCAGGCTAGTCTACCATGGATGTGTGTGGTTTGTGTGTTGTACCACTGAATCTGCAGAGTGACGTCTCGTTCCACTACCGACTTTCTACCTACTTTACTCCTTAAGATAAACATGAGAAACAGTAGAAGAAAAAAAACGTGTACACAGCGACAGCACTCCCTCTCACTCAAAGTGCACCTGTGCAATATTCGTGGCCTGCATTCCAATCTCACGCCTGTCCATCATCATCTTGAGACAGATCGACCCCACCTATTGTTTTTCACGGAGGCGCAGATTGCTGGTCCACCCGACGTGTCGTACCTCTCCTACCAAGGGTACTCCCTGGAGCACCGTTTTAAACAACGTGCGGGTGTATGCGTGTACTCCCGGGATGATATTTGCTTTCTGCGCCTTCGTAGGTTTGAAGACCCCTCTTTCTCAGTGCTCTGGGCTTTGGCAGACACTGGCTTAGGAAAAATTATCTACGCCTGTGTATACCGATCACACAGCGGGGATCAGGAGACGACCAGAATCACTGAATACCTCAGTGAAGCTGCGGATGCTGCTCAGCTCAGCTACCCTTCGGCCCAATTAGTGATCCTAGGGGACTTTAATGGCCACCACAAAGAGTGGCTTCACCCATACCTGGACACAAATCATGCTGGGCTAGAGACGCGTAAGCTTGCTTTGACACTTGAGCTCACCCAGCTGGTTCAAGGCGCCACTCGGGTACCTGACGTTGACTCACACACAGCCTACTGCTTGGACCTTCTGCTAACTACGGATCCAGACCGTTATTCAGTGGCGATTTCCTCACCGTTAGGTACATCTGATCACTTTCTGGTGAAATCTGTATCCGTCTACTCCCCTTCAGACCCCAGCCCCAAAGGGTCACGACGGGTGTGGCGGTACAAGTTAGCGGATTGAGATGAGATGCGGTGTTTCTTTGCATCTCATCCTTGGCAGCCGGTGTGCTTTTCTTCCGATGATCCTTCTACGTGCGCGGATGCCGTGACAGATGTGTTTCGTACCGCCATGGAATACTTCATCCCATTTTCGGACGTGCCTCTGTCTAGCAAAGCTCGGCCCTGGTTTGGGCCTGAATGTGGACGAGCCGAAGCGCAAAAGCATCAGGCATACCTGGCTTGGGTCGATGCTCGAAACCGTAAGTTGGGGGACATCCGTCTGAAGAAGATGAAGACATTCAATAGGGCTGTTAAGTCCTGCAAAAGGGTTATGCGGAAGGCTCGCTTCGATCACATTAGTCGAATAGGGAACAAACTTGCTTCTTACCCTGCGGGTAGTAGAGCATTCTGGTCCCTAGCTAGATCGGTTGAAGCGAACTTCTGCCGCCCGTCACTGCCTCCGTTGCTGAAACCTAATGGTTCACTGGCCCATACCGCGGTAGAGAAAGCAAATTTATTTGCATCTCAATTTGCTGAGTCTTCGCGTCTGGACCCCGGTAGTGCGAGACCTCCAACTTTGCCAAGCTATGGCACTGTAATGAGTGAAATACATATCCGGCAAAAGGAGGTTCTCAAAGTTCTCCGCAGTCTAGATGTGTACAAGGCTAGTGGCCCTGAATGTATTCCGGCCATTGTACTGAGGACTTGTGCGCCCGAACTCTCGCCTGTGCTGACTCGCCTCTTTCGCCTATCACTGAAGACAGGTCAAGTGCCCAAATCTTGGAAGCTTGCTAACGTGCAGCCTTTTCCCAAGAAGGGCCGAAGAGGCAAGAAGAGCCGACCCTGCCAACTACAGACCGATTTCGATCACGTCTATACTCTGTAAGAGTATGGAACGTGTTCTTAACAACAGGCTCCTGGCCTACCTGAAAGCGAATGACTTACTCAGTGACCGCCAGTACGGCTTTCGCCGAAACCGGTCTATTGGGGACCTTCTGGCGTACGCCACACACATTTGGAGTGAGGTCATTGAGAAGCACGGGGAGGCGCTGGCTGTCTCCTTGGACATCTCGAAAGCTTTTGACAGGGTCTGGCATGAGAGCCTTATTGGCAAGCTTCCATCTTACGGCCTGCCTGCTGATTTCTGCGCATGGATATCAGATTTCTTGAGGAATCGGTCGATACAAGTGGTTGTAGATGGCTTCTCGTCAGACCTAATGGCTATCAATGCCGGTGTTCCTCAGGGGTCAGTGCTTTCTGCGACCCTCTTCCTATTGCATATCAATGATCTGCTAAAGCCCGGGATCTTTGAGTACGCAGACGACAGTACAGTCGTGGAGAGCTACACATCCGATGCAAGAGCCAGCGGGCCACAGATCGAGTCACTCAGAGGCTATGGTCGAACGGCTCAACTTGAGTCTGGAGGCGGTGTCTGACTGGGGTGATGCTAACCTGGTCAAGTTTAATGCCACGAAGACTCAAGGCTGTTTGTTTTCGGCCAAAAAGGGACGCTTTCAATTGTCTCCCGCTTTCCGTGTTGTATCCGTTCCTATAACTGGCAGCTTGGAACTATTAGGAGTTTCGCTCTCATCGACTCTTAACTTTGGCTCTTACATAGAGTCAAAAGCCCAATTAGCCTCAAAAAAACTTGGTATTCTCCCTAAGGTGAGACGGTATCTCACACCTGAGCAACTACTTAGCCTTTATAAAGCATAAGTCAGATCTTGCATGGAATACTGCTCTCACCTTTGGGATGGCTCTGCCAAATATCAACTGGAGGCTCTGGAGTCGATTGAGCGGCGAGCCAGGAGGCTGATTGACAACGACACCTTGACTAAGTCGCAGCTGCAAAGTCTTGAGCATCGACATAAGGTGGCGAGTTTGTCGGCCTTTTATCGGATTCACTTCGGAGAGTGCGCTCAGGAGTCGCACAATCTGGTCCCACCTGCCCCTTTCTTCTATCGTACGGCTAGCCAGACGTGACCAAAGCGCCCCCCTTTTATGGTGGACATTCCGCGCGTTAGAACAAAGCGTTTCGAATTCTCATTCCTCATACGAACAGCCAGAATGTGGAATGCTTTGCCTGGGTCTGTCTTCCCGCTAAGTACAACGTGGGTGTCCTCAGATCCCGAGTAAATAGGTATCTTCTAGGTAAGCGTGCTACATCCTAGACCGCATATCTGCTCAACATCAGGCAGTCTGTAGTCAAACGCAAATCTACAAGGAATAAAAAAAAAGTTTTTACCCGCGGCTTCGCCCGCATACACAATATATCATTATAATTTATAGCCTATGTGTTATTCTGATATATAAGCTACTAGTTTTTCCCCGCGGCTTCGCCCACATGATATTTTGATTTTTGACACAATATCATTATAATTTATAGCCTATGTGTTGTTCTGATATATATAAGCTATATTATTGCAAAGTTTCATCTCAATCCGTTCAGTAGTTTTTGCGTGAAAGAGTAACAAACATCCATACATACATCCATCCATCCTCACAAACTTTCGCGTTTATAATATTAGTAGGATATTATTGTAAAGTTTCATCTCAATCTATTCAGTAGTTTTTGCGTGAAAGAGTAACAAACATCCATCCATCCATCCATCCATCCTCACAAACTTTCGCGTTTATAATATTAGTAGGATATTTTTGTAAAGTTTCATCTCAATCTATTCAGTAGTTTTTGCGTGAAAGAGTAACAAACATCCATCCATCCATCCATCCTCACAAACTTTCGCGTTTATAATATTAGTAGGATATTTTTGTAAAGTTTCATCTCAATCTATTCAGTAGTTTTTGCGTGAAAGAGTAACAAACGTCCATCCATCCATTCATCCATCCTCACAAACTTTCGCGTTTATAATATTAGTAGGATATTATTGTAAAGTTTCATCTCAATCTATTCAGTAGTTTTTGCGTGAAAGAGTAACAAACATCCATCCATCCATCCATCCTCACAAACTTTCGCGTTTATAATATTAGTAGGATATTTTTGTAAAGTTTCATCTCAATCTATTCAGTAGTTTTTGCGTGAAAGAGTAACAAACGTCCATCCATCCATTCATCCATCCTCACAAACTTTCGCGTTTATGATATTAGTAGCATATTATTGTAAAGTTTCATCTCAATCTATTCAGTAGTTTTTGCGTGAAAGAGTAACAAACGTCCATCCATCCATTCATCCATCCTCACAAACTTTCGCGTTTATGATATTAGTAGGATATTATTGTAAAGTTTCATCTCAATCTATTCAGTAGTTTTTGCGTGAAAGAGTAACAAACATCCCATCCATCCATCCATCCTCACAAACTTTCGCGTTTATAATATTAGTAGGATATTATTGTAAAGTTTCATCTCAATCTATTCAGTAGTTTTTGCGTGAAAGAGTAACAAACGTCCATCCATCCATCCATCCATCCTCACAAACTTTCGCGTTTATGATATTAGTAGGATATTATTGTAAAGTTTCATCTCAATCTATTCAGTAGTTTTTGCGTGAAAGAGTAACAAACATCCCATCCATCCATCCATCCTCACAAACTTTCGCGTTTATAATATTAGTAGGATATTTTTGTAAAGTTTCATCTCAATCTATTCAGTAGTTTTTGCGTGAAAGAGTAACAAACGTCCATCCATCCATCCATCCATCCTCACAAACTTTCGCGTTTATAATATTAGTAGGATATTATTGTAAAGTTTCATCTCAATCTATTCAGTAGTTTTTGCGTGAAAGAGTAACAAACATCCATCCATCCATCCATCCTCACAAACTTTCGCGTTTATAATATTAGTAGGATATTTTTGTAAAGTTTCATCTCAATCTATTCAGTAGTTTTTGCGTGAAAGAGTAACAAACGTCCATCCATCCATTCATCCATCCTCACAAACTTTCGCGTTTATGATATTAGTAGGATATTATTGTAAAGTTTCATCTCAATCTATTCAGTAGTTTTTGCGTGAAAGAGTAACAAACATCCCATCCATCCATCCATCCTCACAAACTTTCGCGTTTATAATATTAGTAGGATATTATTGTAAAGTTTCATCTCAATCTATTCAGTAGTTTTTGCGTGAAAGAGTAACAAACATCCATCCATCCATCCATCCATCCTCACAAACTTTCGCGTTTATAATATTAGTAGGATATTTTTGTAAAGTTTCATCTCAATCTATTCAGTAGTTTTTGCGTGAAAGAGTAACAAACGTCCATCCATCCATCCATCCATCCTCACAAACTTTCGCGTTTATGATATTAGTAGGATATTATTGTAAAGTTTCATCTCAATCTATTCAGTAGTTTTTGCGTGAAAGAGTAACAAACATCCCATCCATCCATCCATCCTCACAAACTTTCGCGTTTATAATATTAGTAGGATATTTTTGTAAAGTTTCATCTCAATCTATTCAGTAGTTTTTGCGTGAAAGAGTAACAAACGTCCATCCATCCATCCATCCATCCTCACAAACTTTCGCGTTTATAATATTAGTAGGATATTATTGTAAAGTTTCATCTCAATCTATTCAGTAGTTTTTGCGTGAAAGAGTAACAAACATCCATCCATCCATCCATCCTCACAAACTTTCGCGTTTATAATATTAGTAGGATATTTTTGTAAAGTTTCATCTCAATCTATTCAGTAGTTTTTGCGTGAAAGAGTAACAAACGTCCATCCATCCATTCATCCATCCTCACAAACTTTCGCGTTTATGATATTAGTAGGATATTATTGTAAAGTTTCATCTCAATCTATTCAGTAGTTTTTGCGTGAAAGAGTAACAAACATCCCATCCATCCATCCATCCTCACAAACTTTCGCGTTTATAATATTAGTAGGATATTATTGTAAAGTTTCATCTCAATCTATTCAGTAGTTTTTGCGTGAAAGAGTAACAAACATCCCATCCATCCATCCATCCTCACAAACTTTCGCGTTTATAATATTAGTAGGATATTATTGTAAAGTTTCATCTCAATCTATTCAGTAGTTTTTGCGTGAAAGAGTAACAAACATCCATCCATCCATCCATCCATCCTCACAAACTTTCGCGTTTATAATATTAGTAGGATATTTTTGTAAAGTTTCATCTCAATCTATTCAGTAGTTTTTGCGTGAAAGAGTAACAAACGTCCATCCATCCATCCATCCATCCTCACAAACTTTCGCGTTTATGATATTAGTAGGATATTATTGTAAAGTTTCATCTCAATCTATTCAGTAGTTTTTGCGTGAAAGAGTAACAAACATCCCATCCATCCATCCATCCTCACAAACTTTCGCGTTTATAATATTAGTAGGATATTTTTGTAAAGTTTCATCTCAATCTATTCAGTAGTTTTTGCGTGAAAGAGTAACAAACGTCCATCCATCCATTCATCCATCCTCACAAACTTTCGCGTTTATGATATTAGTAGGATATTATTGTAAAGTTTCATCTCAATCTATTCAGTAGTTTTTGCGTGAAAGAGTAACAAACATCCCATCCATCCATCCATCCTCACAAACTTTCGCGTTTATAATATTAGTAGGATATTATTGTAAAGTTTCATCTCAATCTATTCAGTAGTTTTTGCGTGAAAGAGTAACAAACATCCATCCATCCATCCATCCATCCTCACAAACTTTCGCGTTTATAATATTAGTAGGATATTTTTGTAAAGTTTCATCTCAATCTATTCAGTAGTTTTTGCGTGAAAGAGTAACAAACGTCCATCCATCCATCCATCCATCCTCACAAACTTTCGCGTTTATGATATTAGTAGGATATTATTGTAAAGTTTCATCTCAATCTATTCAGTAGTTTTTGCGTGAAAGAGTAACAAACATCCCATCCATCCATCCATCCTCACAAACTTTCGCGTTTATAATATTAGTAGGATATTTTTGTAAAGTTTCATCTCAATCTATTCAGTAGTTTTTGCGTGAAAGAGTAACAAACATCCATCCATCCATCCATCCATCCTCACAAACTTTCGCGTTTATAATATTAGTAGGATATTATTGTAAAGTTTCATCTCAATCTATTCAGTAGTTTTTGCGTGAAAGAGTAATTAACATCCATCCATCCATCCATCCATCCATCCTCACAAACTTTCGCGTTTATAATATTAGTAGGATATTATTGTAAAGTTTCATCTCAATCTATTCAGTAGTTTTTGCGTGAAAAAGTAACAAACATCCATCCATCCATCCTCACAAACTTTCGCGTTTATAATATGCCGAAGAAGATAATTGTTTTGGTATAATAAGAAACCCTGGTACCTGTTGACGATGTTAGCGAGGTCCTTGAGCGCGGTGTCGACGGCGTCGGCGAGGTGGTGGTTGTGGGGCTCGGGCGAGGCCAGCGCGCGCGCCTCCGCCTCGAGCCGCGCGGCCGCCGCGCGCAGCCGCACGCGCAGCGCCGGCGCCGCGCGGCCCGCGCCCGCCGCCGCCGCGCACGCGCCCGACAGCACTGACAGCCGCTCCGACGTCTGCAGCCGCCACAGCGAGCCGCGCCCGCCGCCGCACCCGCGCCGCACCTGCGCCCCGCGACACGCTCATACAACACGCTATATATCTCATACATCTAGGAACACTATTTCATCATTATTTCTACTAAAATTGACTGTCCTGAGCTACTTAGTAAAATATCCCTTAGAGCCCCCAGTAAGCTCATTCGTTATAACCCAATAATTCACAATTTTTAGGGTTCCGTACCTCAAACGGAAAAAACGGAACCCTTATAGGATCACTTTGTTGTCCGTCTGTCCGTCTGTGTGTCTGTCAAGACCTTTTATCTCGAGAACGCGTAAAGTTAACGAGTTGAAATTTAAACTGTATACGAATATCCACGGTATCTTGCAGTTGTGAAAAAACTATATTCCTCAGTTAACTTAGAAAAAAGTAAGAGCCGTTTATGTCGTAAAAAACCGCATATTTGGACACTCACAAAAATCAAAACCTATAGGGTACTTCCCGTTGACCTAGAACTATAAAATTTGACAAGGAGCATTGTATTAGAGTACACATATAGGAATAAATCTGAAAACTATACATTTTTAATTTAATCACAAACAATAGGGCCTCAAACCTCAATGCAAAAAAATGGGCTATAATTTAAAAGTGAATTAATTGTATCATGTGGGGTATCATATGAAAGATATTTTAAAGCACAAGCTAAAACAGATTTTCACTTATTTTTACGATGTTTAATTTTCGATCAATGACGAGAAATGTAAAAATATAATTAAAGTACGGCGTACGACGCTCCACACAGTCACGAGTACATCTCGTGATACGACGCATTCGTAATTCGTATATAAGCTGCCAGTCCCGGCGCGACACTCAGTGTCGGTCGAGCTGCGGCTGCGCGCAGTCGTCGTCTCGCGAGACGACATTGGGAAATGGTATGTGGCAGTAGGCAGGCGCTGTCGTAGTGGTCATACTTACTTACCCGGCTAGCATACGGACCACAAAATAATTCTATCGACGTGTCAGAATAAGACAGAGTGGCCGGACTACCATCTCAGACCAAATAAAAAACAAGACAGAATGTGCAACTCAAGTGAGGCCGGTTTTTTATACATTTGGTGAGCGAGACGAGCAAAGGCTTAGCGTGTATGTGTGTTATTGTAGCATCACTAGCATACGGACCACGAAATAATTCTATCGACGTGTCAGAATAAGTTTCACACTTTAATAAAACTCTTTTTAGTGGTCGTATGCTAACCTAGTAGGAGCGGGTAATGGGTGATATCGCTTTTTACCGACTTCCAAAAAAGAGGAGGTACTATGTTCATGTGTATATATTATTTAACCGATTTAAAAAACCTTTTTTATTTCAAAAGGGTAGGTATACTCCCTAGGTGATCTCATTTAAATTTTATCATTTTATCGAAATCGGCTGAGCCGTTTCTGATAAATCAACCTACACGGACGACACAACGATTTGTGCAAACTGTTTGAATTTTGTACTCGGTGGAAGTCGGTGGTGCTATTTTTAGCGAAAAATAATTACATATACATACCTATATCAAAATATCGTATCGAAACTACTTACATAATATATTATATCGAATTTTGAAACTAGATATACAATATATCTATTTAACAGGGCTTAGAACTAGATGCATTAATTTTATAATGTAACATCATAAATTAAGATGTTTCTTTGAAAAGTGCAGAAATTTTCAGATGGATACAGGGTTATTTCTAAGTAATTAGCATCCTTTTAGGGACTTATTCTGTACATCAAAACTAACAACTTTTGTTCTATGATGATGGACGAATAATGAACAACTTTTATACTAAGCGCCACACAAATCGGCGGATGGGAAGTTATGCGCAGCGTTTTGCGCAAAAGCCGAAATATAGGTTAGCGCGGGAGCCAGAGAAACGAGACGCCGGGGCACACCCTCCCGCCAACATCATGCATCCTGCGCGCTCCCTACGCCCGAGCTCACTACTTCGCCATTTGTATAGGCATTGTGCACACATGCGCAATAATTAGCTAATCACGGTGAAATGTCATCTGCTGCTAACTTCTCATCCGTCGATTTGTGTGGCGCTTAGTATACTGTGGCAACCAACTACGAAATCGCCGGCAAAATAAAACCGATGCGACGTCTGTAAAGTGAATGACAAGCTGCGCCAATCCCCACTTGTCATCATCGCTGACTTATGAATTAGCTACTCTCTTCGTGTTCACTGACGCCATTAAGTTTGATTCGGCCTATACCCAGATCATAATTAAGGAATACACCTGTCATGTGTGTATTTTTATAAGTTACAAAATAGTGCTCCCACAGACAGTACAGCGGGGTAAGGGTAGGTATAGCGCAAAAATTGTGTGGCTCCATACTCAATAGTGAACTTTATTAAACTGATAATAAATCTATACAATACTTCAATATGTTCTCTCGATAGAAACACTGGTTTGTCTGTCTGTCCGTCCTTCTGTGTGTCACCTTCCATCTCGAGAACGCGTAAATATATTGAGTTGAAATTAAACCTATATACGCAAACCTATGGTTTCTTACAGTTGTGAAATATCGAACTTCTCGGTTATCATAAAAAAAGTTAGAGCCGTTTAAGTTATAAAAGCCGAATATTTCGACAATCACAAGGGAATCAAAACCTACAAAGTAATAATAAAGGGTCCAAGTTTTAGAGGGAGTTAATCGTAAGTATCATGTACTTATCATATGAAAGAACTTTATTAGCACGAGAATAAAACAAGTTTTAATTCTTTTTACGACATCTGACTTTCCATTTATAATGAAAATTGTAAAAATAATCATTAATTTTGACCTTTTGGTGCGTTTTAAAGGACAAACGCCATGTAGTATACTTTCGCGTTAACAATCGATGACCAGCTTCGCCCTAAGGTTCCAACTAAACTTAGTTCCCGATTTTCAGGATTTGTACGGAACCCTCGGTGAGCGAGCCTGACTCGTACTTGTCCGGTTTTTTCTTTTAGCACGAACTACAGGCAAAACTCGTTCTTATTGCGAGCGACCGTTTCAATAATTTGTGTAGGCACATTGGTCTGGATTTGTTCTGCACAAGTATTCATTCGGCTAGGCGACGCTTGAGGAGTTTTTTCAGAACTTCTTATTTTTAAAATTATATATCATATTACTTTGTGTCTTATTATATATTTTGTAATTAAATTTATGTTTCGTGAGTTTATTCTATGTTTTGTAAGTTTAATTTTAGGTTTATTTTATACTTTGTAAGTCTATTCACGTTTCGTAAGTTTATTTAATGTTTTGTTGTGCGATTTATGTTTTTTTAAGTTTATGTTCCCACATTGTCACTAAATTAGTTCTAAGCGTGAGGATCTATAATTAGCGCTCTGTATTTGTTACGTTTATGTATTTTGTTGCTGTTGATCCTCCTATTAGTTAAATAAATAAATCATACATCAAATTGTATGTCAGTGATATTAGCGCGTGGAAGTAAGAACCTATAATTTCCTTAAAGTAATAGGTATCGAGTAGGTGAGTGGTATTGTGTGTGGTACCTCGTTGGTGCAGCAGTCGAGCGAGGCGCGGAGCGCGGCGAGCAGGTCGCCGTCGGGGTCGTCGTCGGGCGGCAGCGGCGTGGCGTAGATGCCGGGCTTGCGCGGCGCCAGGCGCGGAGGCGCGGGCGCGGCGGCCGGGCCGCGGCGCGCGCGCTCCTCGGGCGAGCCGCCCTCCAAGGGCTTGGGCGACACGCGCTCCTCGCTCTCCTTGCTCTCCCACAGCTTCTTGAGGCTGGTGATGCTGCCGGTGGAGCGCCGCTTGTCCTCCTCGGGCTCGGGCTCGGGCGGCGGCTCGCGCTCCTCGGGCGAGCGCCGCGCGCTGCCGTTCGTTGCCGCGCCGCCGCTCTCCACCTTCCTCAGCCGCGCTTTCAAATCTATTATCGAGCGACCGCTCTCCTCTTCCTTGGCGGGCGCGGCGGGCTTCTTGTTCGTGTCGACCTTCTTCAGCTGCGACTTGAAGTCGGTGCCGCGCACGTCGGGCTCGGGGCGGCGGTCGGCGTTGCTCGAGAAGGAGGTTTTGCGCAGGCCGGCCTTGAGGTCGATCGGGGAGACGGTCTCCTTGGCGTCGTCGGCGGGCGCGGAGGGCCGCCGGTGCATCGGCTCGGAGAGGCGCAGGCTCTCGGAGAGCTCGGAGACGAGGCGCGCGGCCGGGTCCACCGGCTCGGTCGCGGGGCTGGCCTCGGCCGGCGGCGACTCCTTCAGCCGGTGCTTCTTGTCGGCGCGCTCCTTGATCTCCGCCACCAGCTTGAGTTCGAGCATCTCCTTCATGGCCTGCTTGGCGTCAGTGGGCGGGGCGAGCGCGGGCGGCGGCGGGTCGTCGGGCGGCGGCGGCGGCACGAGCGGCGGCTCCTCGGGCGGCGGCAGGTCGGCGGGCGGCGGCGGGAATTCCAGGTCGGGCAGGCGCGGCCGCGGCTTGGCCGGCGACGAGGTGAAGGAGCGCAGCGCGGGCGGCGCGCGGGGCGCGCGGGGCGAGGCGGGCGCGGCCGTCACGCCGCCGGACGAGTTGGAGCGGATCATGTGCGGCTGTGCGCGGCCCGTGCGCGGCGACAGCGAGCGCGCCTCCTCGGGCAGCGGGTCGCGCGCGCCGCCCACCGCTCCCGCGCCCGCCACCGCCGCTGCCGCGCTCCCCGCGCCGCCGCTCGCCCGCAGCGACTCGAGGTAGGCGCCGATGCGCGCGCCCTTGGGCAGCGTGCCGTACCGGTTGATGGCGCGCTTCACGTTCTGTACCTCGAGCGCCGCCACTTGCACGCCTTGCTGCTAACAAATTTATACTAATATGTTAAAAAATACCACACAAAAATTATTAGTAAAACATAGTTAAGCAAAAAAATATATAAATACTTTTGTCACGTGTGCGGCGTATTGTGTCCGCCACAGGAGTCGGAGTGGCCTCGGCCGCGAGGGTGCTTACCTTGTGGTGGTCGTGGTGGTGGTGGTGGCGCCGCTTGGCGCGGTGGCGGCTGTCCCCGGCGCCGGAGTCGTCCGTGTCGGGCGTGGCCTCGGCGAGCGAGCCCTCGGAGGAGGCCTCGCGCGCGCCGCCCGCCGCGCCGCCGCCGCCTGCCGCCAACACGCAACCATTACACACAACACCCTATCACAACGTAGTTGCGGTAAAAGGCTACGTGCTACGAGCGTTTTACTTCGTGAATCCATTTGAGAAATTACAGTAAGTATCGCTTAGAGACCCGAAATAAAAAAACAATAGAAACCAAATGTTCGCGAGGCCGCTATGTCTACATCTACAGTAGGATCTACTGCAGTGGACTCACGGACTAAAATCTCCGCCCAGCTCCGCTAAAGGATTGAAAATTAGAATATCTCAATTACATCAATTTCTAATTACGCAACAAAATTACGTATTTCTGTTAATCAAACGTAACATAAAAAGCAATATGGGTCACGAATGTATTTACAATTAATCCGTTACAACATTATTATAAAAATACATAATAACTACAACAATCACAAAATCTCTAATACGATTTTAGTTTAGTCAATTTTTTAAATGTATTTTTGCAATACTAATATTTAGAAAATACTAAATAATGTTTTTAAGTATTTTGGATTTATATTTATTTTTTGAATATATAGTTTATTGCATACAATATAAAGTAAAGTAAAGAACTCTACACAGCAAAAGCGCCAACCCGCCAAGCCAACATTTGTTTTGGCAACATATATTAGACATAAGTCAACTGGTAGCGATACGTTTTGCGGGTTTGGTGTGCAGAGGCCACAAGCCACACAAAAATACACATCGAAAACATGTAAACATGCGAACAGTCAACCTACTTTAACCTCAACACATAGAGTAGACCTACAAAGCCCACATACAAGGCATCGCCTTGGCATATAAAGCTCTGCGTATGCTATGTACAATTCTTATTTTTTGGAATACTATACTCGTTTTCGTGTCGCTCTATTCATTTTTGTTAGTTCTCGTCTGCGCTAGAGTCGCATTACAATAATATGTGGAGTCCCGCGAAAAATACCACAGATTTCGTATTATTCCAATCTCAATCTAAGGGTACTGTATTAAACCACTTTAAACAAAAGCTTAACGATATTAGGTCGGAAAACGCTAAATCTCAACGCTGTCTATGCAAAATAAACTTTAGAGATAGATACGAGTATTTTAATATTTTCGACATAATTTAATGATCAATTACAGCAAATAATATAATTTTATAAGCATTCTCATAGGAAATGTCTACTTAAATGCTCTGAACGTAGTTTCTTTTAAAATATCGTTAAGAGAATTGGGCGTGACACGTCTACAGAGATTAATATTATCGGCATGAGATTATACATATTTGAATTCTTTGGGAGCTTGTGGTAAAAGCAAACGCAGTAGCCAAATTCTAGACAAAAAAATTGTATTATTTCTATTTCTATTTCTATTAAATCTAGTCATAACGAAAACTTATCATTTTCGTGTGACTCATACATTATATTGTTAAATTCTTCATTTCTGTCAAGAGCACTTTACTAAAATACAAGGAGTCACATGAAAACTATAGGCCAAATCATACAAGTTGGCGGTTGTGGAGTTAGCTACAAGCTGCGCAATATCCAATCAAACGCACAGCTTTATGTGAGCTTCAGTCAGGATTGGATATTGTACACTTGTGTGTGTGTATTGTGTATTGCACAGCTTGTAGTTAACTTCACACCCGCCGACTTGTATGATTCGGTCTATACCAGTTTTCATTTATGAATGCTCTGGAACTCAGGGTAGTTAGGTTCCGTAGCCACGTTAGCGAAAGAATGAAAGCCAGATATTTTGACACGACACGTTGCTTTTACGGTTTTTGTTTTAGAAAATTTATTCTAAATAAATCCTAATCCAAACTAAGATTATATCCTACTAATATTATAAACGCGAAAATTTGTGAGGATGGATGGATGGATGGATGGATGTTTGTTACTCTTTCACGCAAAAACTACTGAACAGATTGAGATGAAACTTTGCAATAATATAGCTTATATATCAGAATAACACATAGGCTATAAATTATAATGATATATTGCGTATGCGGGCGAAGCCGTGGGTAAAAACTAGTTACACAAAAGGATATGATAGTTTTATTTACAATTACATAATAATTAATTACGTAACTGTATTCCAATGGCTCCAATCATAAAAGGCTTCAAAACATAATGATCTGGAAAGTATAATAAAATCTAAGACAATAAATTTATAGAACAACGAAGCGATATGAATGAATAGATTGTTTTTATTTAGAAAATCCAAACAATATGAAATAGCATGGTGATTGCACAAACTTGTTTTCGAATCACTTTTACTTGGTAAAACTACAACACAAAAACGAAAGCAAAATCAAACTAAAAGGTTTTTATAATAAAGCACGTCAAAATGTGTTTTGCTACGGAACCCTAAGTAAGTATAACATATACAAAAATGTTATATTAAATTTGTTTATTACTTTAATCTAATTTTTAAAAAATTTAACTACATTACGTCTTTATTATATTACTTAATCATTGTTTTTTTTTTAAATAAACTAAATGCATACAAATATATTAAATACATAAAGACTAATAATGAAAACTGTATACAATACTTATGAATATGAATGAACAGGATAGCTACGCGTATCGTGACGTGTACTTACGAAGTGCCCGACCCTATCGCTATACGCCTGAGCGAGCAGACAAACAAACAGAAAACTATATTTAAACTGACATGACGCAGATACAGCGAGCTGTGTTCTGCTGTGCGCTTTGCTTTGCCAATGACGGACCATTACACCATCGGCCGATGTTGACTAATAAAAATTCACAAAATGACTTAGGCTTCAGATAGTTTTTTTTTTATATCTGAACGCATGGACCAAATTGATTGATTGACTGCCTAACCTAACCTAACGTGTCGAGTCGGTGGCTCAGTGGTTAGTGAACCTGTCTTCTGGATCAAAGAGGCGTGGGTTCGATCCCCACCCAAGGCACGCATTTTTGTGATGAACATAGGTGTTTGCTTTGTGTCTGGGTGTTATTTAGGTACTATCTATATAAGTATGTATTTAAAATATGTATATGTAGTATATCAGTCTCTGGCAGCCATATCACAAGCTTTGCTTAGTTTGGGGTCAGAGACAGTGTAAAAAAAAAAAAAATAGCCAGCACGTTTCAGTTACGGGGAGGGTTTGACCCTGTGCCCAAATATTTTGATGTTTTTTAGATAAAGAGCAGAAATAAATAAAGACAACCCATAAGATTACTAAGGGTGCGCGATCTGGGGTAGATTTTTTATTTATTTGTCCTAAATATTAACTTACTTAGGTACAATTAAAAGTACTGTCAAACAGCGAAGCGATTTGTAGGTTTTTCATAGCGCGTGTCGGTATTATCACCGATTTTTAAAAAGGAGGAGGTACTAAATTCGTCTACATGTATTTTTTATGTATGTTTGTCGATAATTTCACCTATTGTGAATCAATTTAAATAATCTTTTTTATTTCGATATTAAGACCGATTACAGTGGCGCCATCGTAACTATATTAGGTAAATAGCATAGTTCTGTTTCTTTTTCACTTTAGGCATTCGGTAGAGAGAACGCTTTTTACGGTGCTATTAAATTTACGCTGGCGTCTCTGTAATCGGTGGTCCGATTTAATTTGGAAATCGAAAAAAATGTAAAAAACGACATGGTCATTGGACACGTCGATTCGTGTGAACTATTCGAATTATGTATACGGTGGAAGTCGGTTATACCATAACTGGCGAAAAATAATTATAACATTTCGGGGGGAGTTTGAAACCCATAACCTTACCTTCCCCCCAGGTTTATCCCGTGCCCGACCAGAAAATAACTTACGATAAAGCTGAGCGATCTTTGGATAGCTGTAGAGAGGTCTGTAGCTCTCTACAGTTATTCAGAAAACAGCCAAGTTTTGAATGAGCCCCGAAGTTTTTAACCGCAACTTTTAGTCAAATATAAAATTTCATTGGTCAACATCAGATCCGGTCACTTTTTTTATTTCGGCGAATAATGTGCCTGCAGCTATCAAAGCATACAGCTCGAACTGTATCACATTTAACCCTTACATTTATATAAACAAAACTGTATATATTTTGAAGAATATACGAGTATAAGCAATAAGAAATAGAATATAAAATACAATACAAGCATCGGATATATGATATTATCAAGTAATATTAATATATGGGGTGTGTTTGCGGGCAACATAAAGAATAATATAAGAAAGTATAACAGAGATTAGCAACATAGAAAGCTAGCGGATGCTGGAAGCGATAGCCAACACAAATAGGAAAAGCTAGCTTTACCTTCACTCATCAATATTTCAGATGAAGCAATGCTTTTAAAATACCACAAGTCATTTATTTTAAGAGTTGTAACATGTGAAATTCGATACAAGTCCTTGTTTAAAAATAAAGTACTAACTTGTGGGATTTTTGATCATCTAATCAATTGCGTGAGTTTTTTCCATAGATTCTATATCAACAGACTGTCGTCTATTATAAAATTCTTGACAATAGGTGAGTATTGAAGACATAAACGGACAAACGAATAGCTTGGGTACCAGGCCAGCCTTAAGCTGCACAATATTATTCTGTAAGTTTGTTTATAGAAATAATATGTAGTGTTTGAGTGTATTTTAGAAAAGTAATTGACAAGAAATCACGAAAACAAAATAAATTGAAGAATCAACGTAGAGATACAAGCAGTTCGAAAAATTCGAATCAATTCAGTTTTTTTTCCCAGTGAAGATTTCCTTACAAAATACAAAACAAAACGTGTACGAGTATAAACAATTTTATTCATTATTTCACACTTTCAAGCTAAACCTTGTCCGCGTCTGTGTGTGTGTATGTGTGTGTGTGTGTGTGTGTGTGTGTGTATTTTGTGGGTCCCTGTGTGTATATGTGTGTGTGTGCGTGCGCGCATACCATTAAGAGACGGGAGGTCGTCGTGGTGTCCGTGCTCCTCACCCGCGTACTGAGACTCGCGGAACGAGCTGCAAGATGACAGCAAGCTGGAAAATTAGCGCATCTTGTTAGCATTTATAAAATAATTTGCTGCCCATCTCGGCTTTGCCCAGGTACGATTTTTATACCTGAAAACCTTTTTGTTGAAACACTCTAAACTAAAATATAGTAAAAACCGTATTCGAAGCTATTGTGTAGCTTGGAAGATATAAGTGGAAACACAGACGGGCAGACAGACATACGGAAATAGCGACTTCGCTTTATAATATGTAGTGATGTCAGCTGATAGTGCGTCGCATTTGCACGCCCCTCTCCTGGAGCGGCGCGACGAGATTTCTTCTTGCTAACCTTATGGCTCTGAAAGGGTTATTACCTGGTACGCTTGGGTGGTGTGGGCGCTTGTTTGCCGCGCCTGTTGGTGGGGCGTCGCATCTGCACGCCCCTCTCCTGGGGCGGCGCGACGCCCCCGCCGGCGCCCCCCTGTCCCCCGGGGGCCGCGCCGACGCCCCCACTCGATTTCTTCGTGCTGAGCTGCGGCGTACCGGACCCTGAGCCGCCTCCCTCTTGTAGCTGTTTCTCTACTTCTGTTGACAAATTCATTTATGATAATAAAATATCACATTGGCAGTTTTGGTATTATTAAGATTACTGCATTTTATCATCATCATATTGAACATCTGCTTAAACAGCTCAGCCTCTGTCGAGGTTGCGAGTATTTAGCTGATTTTATTATTATAGATTTTCAGGCGAGTTGTAATGAAGCTAACTCTTGTTTACAAAAAAACCTTGTAGGTGCAGGTACCTTCAGTGGTGAAGTTATCCTGAAATATTCTCGTACACCGTGCCCGGAATAAATGACTTGAGTATGTAGGTTTAGGCACCATTTACGGAAGAGTGCGCAAGCGTGTGTCCAATTTCGAGTACGACGCGCAAAGACGGAATACCCCAGAGTTTTACTGGGTCAGTAGACGGGATTATCACATAACTACCCTGCTTCTGCCGGGATGAGGTGGTTAAAATTTCTAGAGGGTTACCTGCTTGCCAGTATTAAACCGAAAGAAGGTAATTCAGACCGTTTTAAACAACTTTTACTGTGGAGCCAACTCGAAATCAGAGAAAAAATCAGGTGCTCCATACAAAATCGTAACTCGAAATCGATAAAATGTATGAAGCTGCTGATTGTTTTTTTCTAATTCCGGGTTGGTCACATAGTAAAAGTTGTTCATAAGTATGGCATGAATCTCCTCCTTTCGGCTTAGTACACTAGTTCTTCATAGCCCTGTATACAGGATTTTCTCTAGATTAGAAAAAGGTATACCTTCAGTGATGGAGTTGTCTTGGAACATGTGTTCGAGCGCGTGGTGGATCTCGCGGAAGGTGGGGCGGTCGGCCGCGTTCCACTGCCAGCAGCCGCGCATCAGCTCGTACACCGCGCCCGGGCAGCCCGGCGGGCACTCCATGCGGTAACCCTGCCGATACCATCACACTTCGTTACTAATCCATGGTGTTATTATCAAAACAAATAGGGCAAAACAATAGTATTACTATACTTTAAAATTGCCGAATTTGGAGAAAAATTGCCGTGTACACTCGTCAAATTCGTAAATCCTATGGGGTTTCACCAATAGGTAGTCTGAAACTGCGGTATATTAAGAAAAACCTGCCGTATACTCCAAAACACAGTTTGAATCACCGTATAATACGGCAATTGCCGTATCGATAATACTGATCCATGCTCACCACACAACAAATCATTCAATGAATACCGCACCATACTTCCCTCAAATACATCAATTCGAGTGTGATATTCTCTAACGAGGAATGGATTGGATGGATGGTATAGAAAGGATTTGGCAGTCTAAAATCAAAATCTAGCAAGTGTCCTAATCCTCTTATGATAAACAGCTTATAAGGATTGGCATATACATATAGGGGGGTCAATACACTTGCTAGGTTTTGATCACGGGCAGCCGGATTAGATAGAATTTACTTACGATTTCACACACTACTGGCTTTTCGATTAAGGATAGCATCATGAGGCGGATGTGCATACGTTTGTAGAAGATATTTGATGGCGTATGTGAATTTATCAAACCACACTAGGCTAGCGTTTTGAGTATAACCTAGTCGACTTTCATGGGTAGACATGCGTTCAGTAGCGAACTATTAAAAGGCCGGTATGGAATGTATTGATGAAAAGTATATTGGTTAACACTATCCGCCTTACTACAAAAGATTTAAACACTGTTTAACCGTGCAATTTGTACTGTTAAACATTGTGCGAGCGTGCGTATAACTTTTGTGGTAGGACGGTATGTATCTAATTGTTATACTAATTGCGGACACAACCTGGATAAGACTGTAAGACTGTAACTTCTGAGAAAATGATCAAGAAACCTGAATTGTGTCTGTAGAACCAATTCGATGGCATATGTGAATCCGGGTACGCCGGTACTAAAAGTCCTTCAGAAGCTTTTTAACACCGTCGTCCTCGAGGGCATAACGCCAGAAGCGAGGAACAGAAGCGTGGTGGTGTTGTTCTTCAAAAAAGGTGACAACACTTTATTGAAAAACTACAGACCCATCTCGCTTCTGAGCCATGTTTATAAGTTGTTTTCAAGGGTCATTACGAATCGTCTCGAACGCAGGCTTGATGACTTCCAGCCTCCCGAACAAGCCGGTTTCCGGAAGGGTTTTGGCACCATGGACCACATACATACGCTGCGGCAGGTTATACAGAAGACCGAGGACTATAACCTGCCACTTTGCTTGGCGTTTGTGGACTATGAGAAAGCCTTTGATTCGGTCGAGACATGGGCTGTGCTTGAGTCTCTCCAACGATGCCGTATTGACTATAGGTACATTGAAGTGCTGAAGTGTTTGTATAATAACGCCACTATGTCAGTTCGAGTACAGGAAGAGAGCTCCAAGGCGATCCCTTTGAAGAGAGGCGTAAGACAGGGAGATGTAATATCTCCGAAACTGTTTACTACTACTCTGGAGAACGCCTTTAAGCTCTTGGAATGGAAAGGACTCGGCATCAACATCAATGGCGAATACATCACTCACCTTCGATTTGCCGACGATATCGTGGTCATGGCAAAGTCGATGGAAGAACTAAGCACGATGCTCGAAGGCCTTAATCGAGTCTCTCAACAGGTGGGTCTTAAAATGAACATGGACAAGACAAAGGTCATGTGTAATTCTCATGTTGTACCCACCCCTATTTCAGTTGGGAACTCGGTTCTTGAAGTCGTTGACTCGTACGTCTACCTGGGACAAGTAGTCCAGTTAGGTAGGTCCGACTTCAAGAAAGAGGCCAATCGCCGAATCCAACTCGGTTGGGCAGCGTTTGGAAAATTGCGTAACGTCTTCTCGTCCGACATACCTCAGTGCCTCAAGTCGAAAGTTTTCGACCAGTGTGTGTTGCCAGTGATGACTTATGGCACAGAAACGTGGTCTCTCACTATGGGCCTTATTAGTAAGCTCCAAGTAGCCCAACGAGCCATGGAGAGGGCTATGCTCGGAGTTTCTCTGCGAGATCGAATCAGGAATGAGGAGATCCGTAGAAGAACCAAGGTTACCGACATAGCCCAGCGGATTGGCAAGTTGAAGTGGCAATGGGCAGGGCACATAGCGCGGAGAACTGATGACCGATGGGGTCGAAAAGTTCTCGAGTGGAGACCACGTACCGGCAAGCGCAGTGTAGGTCGTCCACCCACGAGGTGGACGGATGACCTTATTAGGACCGCAGGATCACGCTGGATGCAAGCCGCTATCAACCGGTCTTATTGGAAATCATTAGGGGAGGCCTATGTCCAGCAGTGGACGTCCTATGGCTGAAATGATGATGATGATGATGTGAATCCTTCGTGGTTAAGCCTATGTCCTGCAGTGGAGTATTAAAAAGGCTGATATAAGTACAGGAGAAAATTATGAAAGGAAACTTTCTATGTTCCTCACCTTTGACAAAGCATCCAGTCTGTCGCGCTCTGTACATGCACCGAAAATGCACACAAAATAGTGGCACCTTTTGTCGTAACATTTCTGCTAATTATTCAAACTATTTAAGAGGATCTCTGCCCTAAAAAGATGAGGTTTACGTTATACGTTAAGTTTACTTGTTTTGATAGAATACGGACGATATTGCAAATGATGTAATATCGACCTGGGTATTTTACAATAAAATTATATTGTACTAATAAAAAAATAGTCGTACTATTGACATGATAACAATGTAAAGTTATCACCAACACTAAATGTTGACATTATACATTCAGAGCGGCTACCATCTCGAGTTTGTATACGCATTTTTTATCAATGAATGTTTTTATTTGATTACAAACAATTAATAGTAATGAAGATCTATTGAAAGCAAATTAAAACATGCACAAAGAGCGTGTCCGTTTTTTATTTACACTTACATTTTCACATTTAGACTATGTGATGAGAGGGGAAATACGCACGTATCTGTATTATATACATAATATATCTGTTATCATTATAATAGAAAACGTAGCTAATTCTAAGAAATAGTAAAAAATAAGAGGGACGAACGAGAACACAGCAAGTAAAAATAACATGGATATTGACGCACTAATCAATAAACTCTAAAGCGGTATTTATAGATCAGACTAAAGAAAAGGCAAATGTCATATCGTACAAAGAGGTGACAATTATTTTTCGCAAAAAATGGCACAAAAAAGGCTCAGCCGGTTTCGATAGAATTTATATGGCACCACCTTGATACCCTATTGAAATAAAGAAAAGAATTAAATCGCTTTACAATTGGCGAAAATATCGATGAACATACACAAGAAAGTACATACAGACGAACATAGTAGTAGTTACCTCTTCCTTTTTGGAAGTCGGTAAAAACACTATCACAAGACCGCGTAGCGTGGTAACTGCTCCACCGACATGTAAATAGCTCTTAAATTCTGAAATCAGCTAACAATCGTTAAGTAAAACTAGAGTGAGATTTTAAGAAGTAATTTTAAAACAAGCCCGTTGAATTCCGCAATTATTTGCTTGCATTGTGTGTGCTTACAGCGAGTGGAAAACTGTAACTGAACGCCATTACATTATGGATGTTTATTTAACTGAACAGTTTCACAGCTCAAAGGAATAAAGAGGAGAAACAAAGAGGGCAGTAAATCACGTTTACGACCAACTATCTGCTGCCTGTGATTCTGCTCGCTACTTATAACTAGTATTATAATATTACATTAAGCCCGATTACAGAGGCGCCAGCGTAAATTAAATAGCAGCGTAAAAAGCGTTCTCTCTATCGAATGCCTAAAGTGAAAAAGAAACAGAACTATGTTATTTAGCTAATATAGCTGGCGCTTCTGTAATCGGGCTTAATATGCTTATAGACCGAATAAAACTTACTACAATCTACGTGAAGCCCAATTCTGGCGCAGCTGTGAAGCTTTCAGTCAGAATTAAGGTTCGCGCAGCTTGTAGTAGCTTCACAGCCGTCAAGAAGTTTGGTTCGTACTATCTATAGGATCAATGTTTCATACTGTACTGTACTGTACCAGCCTTTTTAATAGTCCACTGCAGGACGTAGACCTACCCATGAAGGGTGATTGGGCCATATCTACTACGATGGCCTAGTGCGGGTTAGTGGATTCACATACGCCATCGAATTTCTTCTACGGACGTACGCAGGTTGCCTCACGATGTTTCCCTTCACCGAATAGCAGTGGTGTGAAATGTTTCATGGGACAATAAAAATTTACATGTATTGTAGTACGTAGTCTGTTTCAGTCGCGGCCAGCGTGATAGCTATGGCTCGAAAGCCATATCGTTCAGCATCTACTATTAAAATTCCGGTACAATAAAGTACCTAGCCTTTATTGTAGTGCATATATAACAAGGAGTCCTTATGAGACCATAGTGTACATCTATAAGACTGCTGCCCTATCGTCCCAATGTCACAAAGGTTCGTAATTCCCATTTTTTGACTATGAAATTTCATAGTTCTAGGATAGATCTCAATTTGCTATAGATTTTAAAGGTATGTGCAAAATGGGGTGAATTATTAATTTGACTGATGCCCCGGATGCTTAACTATATAGATAAAAAGATTTCGATACGCTTTTTTATTTTTTTATAAGTTCGTACACTACAATAAAGCGACTAACCAGCAGATGTAACCGTAGCATGAACGTAAACAGAGATATGACCGAAAAATAATGAACAAACCTACTTAGAAATTAGTAATAACAGTTGCAGCGGTGAGTAAACATTGGGAGCCAAGGACGGCAGTGTCGGTTCCCGCTCTCTAGACTATTTCGGGAGCAAACGGATCTTACGGCATTCCAAGCTAAATCCAATTGCTCATTGTAATCAAAATTCGATAAATAGTGTTGAAGTTACGATCTGTTTAAAAAATTAATTAAGCTGTATGTCCTTGAGACATTATAATGATCACAGGATATCCTCGATAAAAAAATGATATAGTAAAAAAATAATTTTGTATTTTTTACCTATAGTTTTGTTGTTTTTACTACAAGAATAAAGATAATTTTAGATAATCACGAACTCGGTAACAAAATATGGAACTACACGCTTCCACACATAGAGTTAGAGTGCGGGAATTTACAACAAAGCTACGATATCAATTTTTGCAGCAAATTTCTATGATCTAGTAAAGTTTATCAGCCAAAGAATCTTGTTCTACGTAATATGATTTTTTTTTCCATCGCACGCCCCCGAACTGCATTTGATATGGCGATTTTATTTGTTTAAAAGGCGACTTGATTGGGGACTGTTCGAAATAGTAATTCGAGAAATTTTAAGGACATTCAAATAAGGATTTCATATTTGTCATTCGTCCCATAAAATAAAAAAGCTTGCATATCGAATGAGATGATTTAAAGGGTTAAATACCTTCAGTTCAACACACAACGATTACAGAATATCAATTGTGCTTGTACGCAATTGTCTGTGATGGTGTAATACAAGCGTTGTGAGAAAAATCACCCTGTGCAGGTGTTATCAGCTCGCAACGCGCGGCGCATTGTTCGAGCGAGGTATAAACCGACTCGCGCGCCGCCGGAGCCACAGTCGCAACCCGCCTCTTGAACCGACACCAACCCCTTGGATTTACCGTGATGGACTATAAAGAAGCCATTGTTTACCTTCTTCTACTTTCCGCTTCGGTGCTTGGTGAGTGTGAACAACAACTTGTGATTAAAAATATGATACCGTATTTTTTAGATTTAACGTAGGTTTGCGTTTGATGACGTCCTGCCTGATCTTAAGCAAAGATGAAATCTAGCACGCTTAGATAAAAGGTACCTTTTTACCTTCGAATCGAAGACTCCCAGAATATACTTGGACAGAAAGACAGTCCCAGGCCTACGAGGTCTTAGCATATACTTAAGTAATTTCTGTATTTCCTATTTGATTTTCAGTTTCCTATCTTGAGAAACTATTAGGATAAAGTAGTAAAACAAATAATAGTAACTCTAGATGTTTAAGAAGTTAAAAATTATGTATCTAAGACAGAAGGCGTTTCTTTATCATCATAATCTAACCTCGTAAAATCGTTCCCCATTTTAAAACTGTTAAATTAAGTTTATAGCTTGCGTTGGGACAAAAACGTTTAACCCAAATAATGTACCATTGCAAAAAAATTTTTGTTAAACTGTTACAATGCTAAAAGCGTTAACTTTTACTACTTATTCATCGTTTATTTAATGCAACGACCGAACATTACGAAGAAGTAAAAACATCAGAAAGGGACGTTGCTTGTACATTTTCGCGACTGTATTTTCAAAACAATAGAAGTTAGAGCAGAGAGTTATAGCAGCGGTTTGGATGATCACTGAAATTCTATTTTGATGGACGTTAAATCCATTTAGCAGTTTTATGTTTGCGCGTTAAAAATGTCCGTAATCAATTTATACGCGAAGTCGTTTAGAACCTTGTTATGATAGAGTTTTATTCCGTCTGTTACGTTATTGTTTGGTTTATTTTTGGCAACTTATTTTTTCTGCAGGGAAACATAAAAAGATGAAGCCTAAAAAGTTCGTATCACCTACGACGAAGGGTATTCAGTGCTACAACTGCCTATCATTCGACCACCCCGGGTGTTGGGACCCAGATCACCCGGACTACGCAAATATCACTGTAAGTTGAAGCGAAGCACCGCTTTACAATTTCTTAAGCTCCCATACTTAAAAAACAGTTTGTTTATCCGTCACAGTTCTAGTATGAGTAATGATAAGATTGATAGGAATTTCTTTTTTTTTTCATACAGGTCCCGAACATTGACTGTTACATCCCTGGCATGGCGTTCCTATGCATAGTGATCACCTCCGAGTCTGCAAAGTTAGGTAAGTTATTACATTTGTATAAATTATTTATTATCGTGTGCATGTGTATATGTGTAAGTCTTAGTCTTAATTTAGATTACTTTTGAAACCATTTTAAAATGCAGTTTCGGCTGCAACAGACAGACTAGTCCTCATCGATTGTTTAATGAATACCTAGCATACCTTTCAAATAAATAAATATCAGGTACAAATTTTACACACGGCCTCTGACCCCAAACTAAGCAAAGCTTGTGATATGGCTGCTAGAGACTGATATACTACTTATATATATTTTTAAATACATATATTACTAAAATAATATATTTTTTATCGGACAGAGTGCACAGATGTTATATTTCCTTTGCAGTGGAAACGGGTCAAGAAATCGGACCAGTGCGCGCGCGCACGTGTGTCCCTGCTAAAGATTTCTCCAAAAAGACAGTATCGTACTCAATGTGCTCCAAATTAAGCAAAGAACTGTCAGCATCAGAAATATTCTCCCGCATAGCTGTGAGCCGGCCGCAATGTACGCTATGCAAGAAGCACCTTTGTACTGACGCATCGCATTGTTAGCTGATGTCTCAATAGTTTATTAACGATGGATCAGTATTTTTCCTTTACCGCCGCGCCGATAGCAGCCTGCGCGTTCATGGTAACGTCATGAGTTTTTAAACTGCAGAGCTATTTAATCATGAGATACTTGAAAATATGAGTCTTGCATTTCTCTTTGCTTTTGACAAGTCTTGCTCATTGAAAGGATACCTTTTAATACCTAACCGATCCATCTGTCTACGTCTTTTGCAGCAGGTAAATCTAACATCATAAATCACGCATGTTAAACCATTTGGTCATTTATTAATTGGGCGATTGTTTGAATGCTATACAAAAACCCAGTCGTAAATCGAGATGATGTTTGTAAACATGGGCCGGAGCGCGCGGCGAACGGCAACGTATGACGCGATCGGTTATTACAACACTAGTTTTGTATATATGATGCATGTATCGTGTTAGCTCGATAGTCGATAGCTCGTACAGATAATAATATATTTTTAAATTATCAGAACTCAATTCTTCAAAATAGATGCATAACTGCATGGATAAAAATGTTTTCCAATCGTTATTCGCATGGCCTCTGCGCCACCACTGAAGTCTGATAGACGTGGCGCCTCAATCGCTTATTTCCTTAATTCTTAGTTTCCGTAGTACTTAGTTGCCAAATTCTGCCGGCGGACTACAGTGGTAGCACGGAGTCTAATGTTGAAGGTTTACAAGTTTTAGCGGAGAATCGACAATTTGACACGCTAAATAAGATTATACCTACTTATAACTCATTGCTTAGCAGTACTGAAATCACTCAATGCTTCCAATCTAATAACTTGTTGAAATAGTCACTGTTAGGTTAATGCAAAAAACATTTTGTAGTGTTCGTAAGAAAGAGAGCTAGAGTCTACCTTTTGTTATGTTTAATACTTTATTATTTAATTTTTGTAGTCGTAATATTTTCTGCCGATCTGACTAACGGGACAGATATTGCATGGCAAAATGTGTCCAAATTCATAGTTGCGCCACTATCGTAAATATTTCTATTAGAAAATACTATGAATCTAAAAATAAAGCGTCCAGTAGGTAAACCGGGGTTGCCTGCGGCGGCCAACAGTTTGAGCAATTAAGGTTAAATCGAACCCTGTGATTGGTTGTTTGTTAGGCCTCAACATGTGTGGAACATAAACAATACGATTATGGAATGGTATTTCAAAATTTAGACGTGTTTACTCACACATTGAGACTATTTAATGCAACTGCCATGCAATTTTTTTGTCTCTAAATAAATTTAATTAGCTATAACTGCGAGTTCGTCGGATCAGTACGGGAGAATATTTCGTAATATCTTAAATGTTATAAATGTAGACATTTTTGTTTGGTGTATGCAGTATGCACGTGTAAGTGTACAATAGAAACGAATTGGCACTACAAATCGGTACGAAGAATTGTAACAAAGTTATGCAAAAATGTCGACATTTGTAGTTAACTTAGTAGATAAGCTAGCGGCCTCGGTGTTCGTCGACTTGGTCTGTTTTGTTTTTTTTTTATAATTCAAATAAATATTAAAAAATATTTCGTTGTTATGTATTTTTATTTGAGATATACATAAGTGTTCGTATGAACAACGCTGAAACAAAAACTGAACAGCGTGAAATATATGTTGGAGCATTTTGACTATGTAAATTGTGAAAACGCATATTTTCCTATCACAACAAAACAGGTACGAGAACGGAATGAGTCTGATATCAATGTAAAGAATGTGATCAAACGCAAAATTAAAATAATCTTATCGCGTTGTGCTACCATATGAGTAGATATCTCTTTAACATTTCCGTGCCGCTTGTACCATAGATAAACAAAAACAACAATCTGGCAGATGTCAGGAAAGCTAGTTACTTCACAGTGACATCTGTACTGTATAGGCCAAATCTACAGGTCAAATCAAACAGTCATAAATGGCTTTTGCGCAAGTTGTAGCTAACATCATAACCGCCAACAAATTTGATTCGGCCTTTAACTACCTTTTAATAATCTACTATTTTGTCATAAGGCATACCATCAAAAGGCATTGCGATATATCCAGCACGATATGCTAGTGTGGGTCGATGGATTCACATACACTCTCGAATTTCTTCCTTCGAATACTTAACCTAAAGCTTTTAAAGTCAGTGTGAAAAGGTAGGAGTGGTACGGTAAGTCTACGTGTTTTGACTTCGACCACAAAGTCGCTTACTGTCAAGCGAGTTGGTGGTCAAGGTCGGATTTATAAGAAGCGAAAAGCCAGGAGTGTAAAAAGTAGCTACATAACACATTGTTGCTTGTGAAACAGACTCTGCAACAAGCATGATGATCCTGGGTAATTATTATGATTTGTTAGTCAGATTATTTATTATCAAAAATGAATGCATCTTTTTTTCTTTTGTCAATCAAAAAAATATTGCAAAGTTAGTAAAGTACAGGAGCGAGATCTCTAGACGTCAATCATAAGATAGTGTAGTTAAGTGTGACTTCACACGAAACTTTAACGGGCTGTATCTTCATATTTTTTGTTTAATTGGTTATTATTTTTCGATAATCTAATTAACAGACTAATTATATTTTTATAGACATCTAGCGTATTCCTTCTCCAACAATACCTTTTCCAGCATGTGATAAACGTCTGCCAAGTCGACGCCGGGGTACGGCGACATTCCATAGGTGGCGATCTCCCAGAGCAGGATCCCGAAGGCCCACACATCAGACTTGGTGCTAAAGGTGTTGTAGGCCAGGCCCTCGGGCGCGGTCCACTTGATGGGGAATTTGGCGCCAGCGTGCGCGGTGTAGGTGTCGTCACGCATGAGACGCGCCAGACCGAAGTCCGCCACTTTCACTAGGTGGTTCTCGCCCACGAGGCAGTTGCGGGCCGCCAGGTCCCTGCAATTAATACGTCTTGGGTAAAATGAAGCCTAGATGTATTCTGACTGATTAAGAGGAGTGCATTAAGTAAACGTGTCTGTGTATCTGTATTGGGTGTTTAAGGATAATACATATGTTATGTAGGCCAAGCATGCGACTACCAAAAGCCACGAAAAGAACTCTTTTCTACGTGTAAAAATGTGACAGATATATATACTTCGCTATAACTCCGTCTTGTTCTGACATGCCGCAAGAAATATTACGTGGTGCGCATCCTAGCCCAGATGGACATGTTTTAGTTACAACATCGTTCTTATTATGACCAATTCAACAAAAAAATGGTCTTCCATTCCATACATTTTACCCAAAAAATCAATAAACTTTTCAGAACAGCTGCTTTTTTCACATTTTTGGGATTTATTCCATAATAAAAATTGGTCTAATGACTAGTACAATTTTATTAGCTATAAGACAAATAGAAATATATCTGGTAGGTAATATACCTACATATTAGTACATATATTTAACCTTTTGACCGCCACACTTAATTTTTCTATTAGCTACCACTAAATAAAAGACAATTTTTTTAAATTTTATACTGTGGAGCCCGGATTTCTGTAGATTTAGACATCGTTTGCGCCCGGAAACGATGGTAAAGTATCACCCAAAACGTAAAAAAATCACGATCGATGCAGGTATAGTTAAGTTGAAAAATTCGCAAACAAGTAACTATAAAGAACATATATCCGCACACATTTATTTAACTCCGCGGCGGCAGGAAATATGTTCACGAAACACCAATCTATAACAAAGATATTACCTATGTATAAACGAGCGGCTTTCCAAGTAGCTCATCCCCGAAGCGATCTGCGTGGCCATGTACATGAGGACAACCGCACCGGGCGTGGCGTCACGTGACCCCGCGCGCAGGTACTCCAGCAAATTCCCTCGGGACATAAACTCCGTGATGATATAGAAAGGAGGCTCGCGCGTGCACACCCCGAGGAGTTGCACCAGGTTCGGATGCCGCATCTCTTTCATTATCGCCGCCTCTTCTAGGAAGTCTTTCAGCGCCATTGTGTCGTCTTTCAGGGTCTTCACGGCAACCTGTGTAGGGACCTTTGTGTTATACAGATTTTTCATCATCATAAACATTAAAAAAGTAAGTTCGTATAGGCCGGGTGGCTATCCCTGGGGTCAGAGTTTTTAGGCCGCCTGAAGGCCTGTAAACGGTTATAACAAACAGGATCTAAAATATATCATAAACATTATTATCCGTAGTACCTACGTCCTCTGCTGGACGTAGGTTTCCTTTATAGATTTCCAATAAGCCTGTTTGGAAGCAGCTTGCATCCAGCACCTTAATTAATTTGTATTATTACACAACAAATTACAACAAAATTGAACTATAATATGGTTATGAAACATGACTAAACGATTACCCGAACGTCTTCATCAGTCTTAAATTAAAACCATAAGATCTCCACACTATTGGGCGTAGGCTTTTAATCGGCTGGAAGCTCTTTACATCCAACGAGATTCGAATTGAGAATATTGTGACGCACAAATTATACTACGGGCGAGTTCGAGTTACGTCACTTATGCGTGGATGCACGTCGTGAGGAAACTTGCTAGAGTTTGAGCAAAAAGAGAATCGTCGTAGGTGAAGTAGCCTGTGTGCCATTTTATACTAAGCGCCACACAAATCGGCGGATGGGAAGTTATGTGCAGAGCGCTGCGCAAAAGCCGAAACATAGATATTCGCGGGAGCCAGAGATGAGACGCCGGAGCACACCCACCCGCCAACCTCATGCCTCCCGCGCGCTCCCTACGCCCGTGCTCACCACTACGAAACGCGTCGTCGGAATTGTGCACACATGCGCAATAATTAGCGAATCACGGCGAAGTGTCATCTGCGGATAACTTCTCATCCGCCGATTTGTGTGGCGCTTAGTATACTAATTTTGTTACGTTGACAACACTGCTTTGTCATTGCTAGTACAACTCTAGTTAGACTGCCTCGGTGGCTCAGTGGTTAGTGAACCTGACTTCTGGATCAAGGAGGCATGAGTTCGATCCCCACCAGGGCAAGCATTTTTGTGATGAACATAGGTGTTTGCTCTGTGTCTGGGTGTTATTTAGGTACTATATATATAAATATGTATTTAAAATATGTATATGTAGTGTATCAGTCTCTGGCAGCCATATCACAAGCTTTACTTAGTTTGGGGTCAGAGGCCGTGTGGGAGATGTCCCCCAATATTTATTATTATTTATTAACTAAAAGTGTTTGATACTTGATAGACACCAATTTGGTTTTCATCAGTACTCGCGTCTACCAAGTAGTCGGTACCTTGGCTGCTGGTTAAAATCTTATTGCTAGTTCACCGTAATGGCACGGTTCTCTTTTTGCATAAATGTTACCTCCAGAAAAGAAATTTGGTGGCGATATGTGATACCAGCGTAGAGGATAAACTCTATCGTTTTTTAGGGTAGACATACGGGCCGATAACATGACTACAAACTTCCTCTCATATACGATAATAATCAGAGACGGAGACAAAACCGTGTCCAAATCCTTTTAGTTACTCGTATACACAAGGAACAGAGGGCAGTCGTCACAACTCGACAGCGGTTGCGATCCTTTTCGCGACAACTTCCGTACCCGGCCGCGCGGCGGCAGGAAATTAACTTTTCTACGAAGTTTCCAATGGACGCGTCGTATATACGACACTACTGTTTAGCTCGTCAGTTTTCGCTTTGAAAACAAGTTGGAGTAGTCTAACTTTATCGTTTTAAACTTTGGAAACTTTTTGAACTGGTGTAGGGTAGTGTCAAAGTGACGATGGCAAAGGATCATCAAGTTTATACTTTGAGTTTTGGCGGGAACACGGAAAAGTCATGTCGCCCCATTGTATTATTTTGTTAAATTTGTGTTTTATCAGTGATAATTAGTGAAAAATTGTGGTATTTCTTGATTGAATTCTTTGATTATGAGCTGATTTACGTGCATGAGTGTAGGCAAGTGATATAATGTGACGTATCGTGTCGTTCCGTGTTGTTACCAAAACTCCATAGACGCCTCTAGTAAAGTCTCCACTGCTTTACTGAGGTATGACTTGGACGACGTTTGGATTTGACCGCGACTTGATTGGACTATGACGTGAGTACGACAGTGACTATTTTGATAAAATATCAAAAAATATTAAAACTCATTAAAACTTAATACTTGACACTGGCAAATGCACAACAATGTGACGCCAAACAAAAGAAGAAGTTTATACTTTTACTTATAATAAATTTAAATATCCCAAATTGAAGTGTTTTCATATCACAGATTACATCTAGTAGAAAAATTAGTTTAGTAAAAATAACAATAGCCACTTTTCATAGATAAATGGACCGAATAAAACCGATTTTAAAACTATGACAATAATACACATTGAAATCCGGCCTAAAAGATGATGACGTTTAAAATTCGCGCAAGGTACAAACCGCTACCAACCGGTCTTATTGGTGATCTTTAGGGGAGGCCTATGTCTAGCAGTGGTCCTATGGCTGAGGGATGAACCATGATAACTTTTCACCAACACTGGTCAGCCAGACAAATTTTAACACAACGGTATCTTGATTTAACTACGTTTTTACCAGAGCCCATTCATCTCCTCCCCGATGTAACTCTACCGACTAAGCCAAGCTATTTTAAGAACAGTTATTACAGTAACTTTAAGCTCAGTAATTCAACTTACGGTGATGTTTCCTCGCTTCCACGCCGCTTCGTACACGTCGCCGTACTGTCCGCCTCCTAGCTTGTGCTTCATGACTATATCAGTGCGGTCGATCTCCCAGTGGTCGGGCGGTGCCAGCGGGAACACTGTGGGCTTGTTCCGTTTCGGCGCCGGGTACAGGAGCTGCGTGATGAGGCCGTCGCCTACGACCGAGTGGTGGTGGACCAACTCTGCCAGTGTACCGAACTTGGACTCTGATGTTACGAACACCTGAAACAGTTACAATTCTTAGTGATGACTATCAATCTACTCTAACGTCATATGAGTCGTGTTCTTTTGAATTTTTATTGCATCTAAATAGGGTCTAAAATTACATGGTCGATTATAAAATCCTCTATAGACTGCCACAACGTTTGTGCGTAACTTTGGACATACTTCAGAACAATAACTAAACTCAAATTCTGAGGGCCATATTAATTTACCCGGGCGACACCGGGGCAGCTAGTACTTAATAAGACATCAAATATAAGCTACAGTTTATGGGAGCCTGTTTACCTAATAAGCAGTCTTATGGGATCTTAATTTCCTTCTTTAAAAGTTATAACATGAAGTATGGCAATACAGCAAATTTTCCTTACTAAAAGCTTGAATAACACTAACAAGTATACTCGAATCAGCAAAGAAAATTCACATTTGATAAGATAATCAGCTGATTTCGATTTCTAAAAGCAGTGTGATTGCCACACGAACCACCATGGGACAAACTAGTAACAAACGTCACCCGTGACGTGCCAAAGCCTAGCAAAGCCGTAACCAGCTGATTACCGCTTTCCGAAGGACATCGAGACACGATATACGACATCGATAGAGAACATCGCTCTATTACTACATTCAAAATTTACTACTTCACTTAACATCCTCGTTGATCTTATAATAACAGACGCGGGCCTCGTATCGCAGCAAAATACCCAACAATACTGGACTGAACTCAAGCTCGCGCACGAAAAAGCTCTAAAGCTGGTAAATTGACGATCAGTTTTTTGCGTCAGTCTAGACGTAAAACTGTGGCGTCCCTCCAAATGGTTTAGGCCAGCTAGATTTCCCACTCACTGGCGTCGCTTTGGCTCTTCAGTTTTCGATCGGCCACCGGGTTGTTAGGAGTGTAGGTGCTACCTGTTTGTGTCGAAAAAAATGAATTCTGATTCCGAAGAAGAAACATTAATTCTTACTGCGGCTTCTGTTTGTTGCCATATACTCACCAAAAAAACAAAAAAGAAAGCAATGGATAAAATGGCTTAAAAAAGAATCAATTTACTCACGTAAATTTGTTAAATGAGTCGCTAGAACCAAGTGACCGGGGATGGATGAATCGACTTATTTCAAGCTTTTGAAACTTGTAACTTCATAATATATCTAATCACCGCGAGCGCTACGAGCGAACTGACGCCATTGGAATGACGATTACACACTCATGGGCAGTTTGGCGCGACGCGCCGGATTGGTTTATGGTAGTCACGGAAATTTTCGTGTCGCGTCGTCAGGTAAAACTCTGGAGTGCTTCGCTCGCAGCGCTCGCGGTGATTGGGCGTGTTGTTGTGTCTAGTTTTTGTTTTTAAAACGGAGGCGTCCTTGACGTGCCGTAATGACAGAATTTATTGAAAATTATAAAAATTCAGAATGTTTGTGGAGAGTAACGGACAAGAATTATAAAAATAAACAACATCGACAAAAAGCTCTAAAAGAATGGCAACAAACAGTAGTCGCAGTAAGAATTAATGTTTCTTCGTCGGAATCAGAATTCATTTTTTTTTTGACACTAATAAGTAGTACACTACTAACAGCCCGGCGTCCGATCGAAAACTGAAGAGCCAGAGCGAGAGAGAGAGCGAGCCAGTGAGTGGGAAATCTAGTTGGCCTAAACCATTTGGAGTGACGCCATAGTTTTACATCTAGACTGACGCGAAAAACTGATCGTCAATGCCCAGCTTAAAAACGGGGTAACACCGCCGCTTGTATCATGAGAGTATACCTTTCCGTCAGCGTCCTCGTTGATCCTGTAGTGATAGACGCGGCCCTCGTACCGCAGCGAAATGCTCCGCTGGCCCGGACTGGACTCAGATTCGCGCACAAGGAAGCTGCCATTGATCCCAGAAGAGAGCAGGTATTCGGCGGCGTTGCGCGCGATAGGCCCGTGGTACCACGAGTGTTTCTCCAGAGAGTTAACTGGTGTCACATAGTTGCTTGGCACCCAGCCTACGCTGCCAGATGCCGTATGCGCTTCGCACCACTCGCCGCTCTTGTTGTAGCTCATAATACGCACCTGCTCGCCTGTCGACACAAATTGACAAAAGTCAACAAAATTACACACGTTTGCTGTTTTTAAACTTTCGCGATTTTTATACATTATTCTTATATACTACATACTGACCGCCACACAAATTGACGAATGGGAAGTTATGCGCAGAGCACTGCGCAAAAGCCGAAATATAGGCATTCGCGGGAGACAAAGAAACGAGGCGCCGGGGCACACCCGCTCGCCAACCTCATGCCTCCCGCGCGCTCCCTATACACTACGACCCGCGGCATCGGCATTGTGCACACATGCGCAATAATTAGCCAATCACGGCGAAGTGTCATCTACGGCTAACATCTCATACGCCGATTTGTATGGCGCTTAGTATACCTGTCTACCCGTGACCAGGACCAATGCAACTCGGTCGAACCGTCGGGATAATGAGGTATTTATTTATTTCGTCATTTTAGTGCACGATTAGTTCCGTAATATATAAGAATAATTACAAACGTTATATGAATAGTCGTATTCATATAACGTTTGTAATTATGCATGCATGCATGTATATGTGGATGCTTGAAACTTCCAAATGAGGTCAAGTGATGCTAAATTACGTCAAGTCAAATAGTGGAAAACACCTTCCTTTATGCATTTTTATTTTTATATACACTAGGTTTTCCAATTGCAGTTCACTACAATACTACAACACAATGTAACGGCCGGGCACGGCCGGGCGTATGATCACAACATTACACACACATTAGGGCAAATACAACCAATAAAATACAGATTTTAAAATTAGACCGTCCGCTTTGGGAGCTGGAGAACGATGTAACATTTTCCTGTGATTTTACCTTCTTCACACACCGCATGTTGCATTATTCTATTTTCAAGTTACAAATTAAAAAAATATCAAATCTTGGTTTTGAATAAATGTTTAGTGTATTTTATTAATTCTTTTGGCAGTGCACAATTATTATACAAATGATTTCAACTACTTTATAGAACTCTCTCATCTATAACCAACCTATTTTAAATCGCAATTAAATTTAGAGGTAATTTGGTAATTGACAAGTTTTCATATTTCACAAGGCTATGAAATTCCAAAACCATTTCGAGATATCGGGATGCTGATCATTATGTTTATTTTTCCAAAATTTTTAGTGCAGTAACTGCTAAGATATTAGATAAAAACTCTCACCCAAGCCGTTTCGGGATTTATACTGAAAGTGCAGTTGCCAATGATAAAAAAATACTAGCAATATAAAATGACAGTTAACACTGACAGTGTTGACACATAAAATGTAATTTAAAAATAAAATGTCAGTGTCATTTTCAAATTACTTATTTTGCTTTAGCCCGAGAGGTAAACGCAAAAAATGCAAATACTTTCCAAAAGCTGAATTATTGTTACATAGTTATCAAAATGATGTACATCAATACTCTGGAGTCAGTCAGCTGGGTTCCATAGCATTTGGTGGAAGAATCCGTTTGAATTTTAAAAGTATCTTGGAACTAGTACTACTTATTCTTCTTCTTTTAAGTGGTGCTAATTTAAAGCCTGTATGGCAGACCCTGTTACATATTTCAGGTTGGTTATTGGCAGTTGTTAAACATATTTTATATTTTTCTTCCCATGGTATACCGCGGTACATAGTGGACTTTTTGCGCTGACCTCCTGGCCTATTTGTTGTGAATTGTGACGGATTGTTTGGCATTGACAGTGACAGCAACGCTAGCACCTATTTTTTTCTAATGTGGCTTCAGTAAAATTGTTTATGAGTCCTAAATTTTGCAGTTACGTCCTTTTAGAATAAGCTACTTTTCAAAACTTAATTTTACAGAAAATATAAGTCAAATTGGAAAAATAAAAAATACGTATATGTTATTTTGCAATATTCTTTCAGATAATAAATAAATATAACTATGTTAAAAATTTGAAATGTTGTCAATTGTCAGTTTTTATATTGGCTAAGGCCTATTGTGAACGAGACGGTTTCTACCTGATCAGGCGCCGTACCAGTGCCGACTAAGCTTGCTCCAGACCACGGGTTGTACCCGGCTTGTTTTGAGCGACGAGCTCTCGCCGTCGCGTCGTTAACAAACCTCCATAGTGTTCCATACATAACTGACGACCGGACGTACCTATAAATGGTTTAAAACCGAACGTAGCCCGCCTGTGCTACGTTAAACCGTCTCGTTAACAAGGGGTAAACCTGAAGAGAAATTCAACATGAAACCGCTCGATGCCTGTGACATGGTTAAGCGGTAACAAAACCGGGACCCACACTTTAACGTGTCATCCGAGCACGTTTTCTAGATCACTTTAGCACTTTTTGTCCTGAGAAAAAACTAATCTACACTAATACAGTCATTACATACTACTAAAAGAAGAATTCGTCTGTAATACTCTTTATCGGCTCTAAAGATACACTATTTGTAAAACAAACTACATTTCTTAAACGAATGAAGCCGGGGACAGTTAGTATGTTATATAATTGAAAAAGAAGATAGTAATAAGATGCCAGCGAGTGTTTTCGCAGTGCCGTAGCTGCACTCAGCTCGAGTGAACCACTGACTCCACTGAGTCCGAGTGCCTCTGGTTCGACCGAATCATTCCTAATTGGACGCCTTTGTCTCGAGACTACTTCACGTTAATTGGGACTTTCAGGACATTCAGAGAGCGAATTGTAAGACACTGTTTTTTTACAATTTTACGCCTGAAATTATAACCATCATACAGCTTGCCTTATGCTCGGCACAAACGGGGCACTGATGACAGCCACCGGTGGCCACCGACAGGCAGTTCACGCGATTTTTCATACATTTTCTTATAACGCGGCGAACATGTGTGGCCGGTTGCGACGACTCGCTATAGTAGTGAGCGCGATGCATACAGATGTAGCGGTAGCGCGCGGTCATCACCGGTGGCTGTGGTCAGTGGCCTGTCTGCGCCGAGCCTTAGAAATTTGTTGCGCCTATCTGTCGGTCTTATTTATGATCCGGGAGCGGAAAGACGTTCCATATTACACTTGTAATCGATTTAGGAGTCGAGTGGAAGCCCATAACAGCATGTACTTTAGTAGGAACTTCTTGTCAATTAACGTTACGTAGACATGTGTCAGCAACAATCCACAAAATACCCTACGCGGGACATCAGTGCGGGACTACACACATTGAATAATAACGTGTTGGCGACATTCTGCATCAAACGTACGTCGTACCAGCACTATGATTAGCAAAGCAGATAAAACCACTAGCATTTAGTTGAATTGACGTGACGACACTGACTGAGATGCATCGTGGCATAACTAACTGAGGAACAGAGAAGGTTGTTGATGGTAACGGATAAGTCTTTGAGCACAGAATGCAGCGATAAAAGCTATAGCATATAGACAAGTTAACGTTAGGGCATTGACTGAGATGCATAGTAGCCTAACCAGTTGAGGGACAGTGAAGATTGTCGATGGTGACAGATAATACTTTCATCCATCCATCCATCAGCCTAAGGACGTCCACTGCAGGACATATGCCTCCCCTCTGGATCTCCAATGAGAACGGTTGGAAGCGATTCAAAAATAAATGTAGCTAAAATTGCACAGGACAGGGATGGCGATCAGCATCTCTGTCGCGGATTACGTTCCTGCGATCGCCACCGCGCCTGCCCAGCGCGGCGATAATGGGCGAATTCCCTAAAGATTTTAAGGACAAGGAAATATACCTTTTTTAAGGCTGAGCTGGTTCTCGCCTCCAGCCTGGAAGTCGTATAGCGCCACGAACAGCTGCGGGTCGTCATCTTCATGGTGCGCCAGCAGGTTTTCTTTAGATGTCCATCTGCAAACACACAATTGATTGTTAAGCGGCTGGTTGACAATTCTCCTGACTAAATATTGCAAGCCGAATAGTTCTTTTGGATCTATGCTATTTTTAGATTGATTGATTTTTGATTTTTCAAAAACCAATTCGCTAAAATTTATGAGGAACTAATTTCGAAGTACTATAAACAATAATTCTAATTAAAAAATAATCAAAATCGGATTACATACTCTGTAAAAAGTTACGCGTTTTCATACATAAATTTACAGGCGTGGCAAATGGGAACCAAAGGTTATCACCTTTGGTTCCCATTTGCCGTCGTATAGGACGTTCACTGCTGGACATAGGCCTCCCTTAAAAATCTCCAATAAGACAGGTTGGGAGCGGCTTGCATCCAGAGCGATTCTGCGGTCCTGGGTAAGCTGAAACTGGTGTTTGATCGTTCTTTATGGTTCATAACGATGAGTATCTAATCTATAGATTATTTATCTTATATATGTAGTAAGAGTATCTATAGATATAGAAACATATCTGCAAATATGGAAAAGGATACAACGCAACAGCTTGTATTCAAGAAGTTCTTCACACCGAGACACTTGAGCGCACATGCTTGGGCGGTAAAGCTCACGGATGATAAAGTGGGACGTACATGGTTAAACCCCCTCGTGACGCCCTAGATAGCGCGCTTGCCAACAAATAAAACCTAACAATGATAAAATAAAACTAGTTGATTGGATAATATGCAGAAAATTGACTAATAAAATACAATAACCGTGTCCCTAACATGTTGATGCTATTTTAAAGGTAACAGTTAAGTATTATTATTATTAACAGGGGCAGGTGGATACGGGCTACCTACCGGTAGAAATATTATACATAAGTTGACCTGTGCCAGTCTATACAGAGTTGTACAGGCTTGCCTGCACTTCAGTTTGTTTTATAAGCCTATATACTGGCACTTTTTTGTTTATAATAAAAGGGGGAGAACTAATGGAGAAATTCACTTAAAGCTTAATGATTGAATGTTAACATGAATCGATTAAATTAGTTATTTCACTTGTGTGTTGTTTAATGTAGTTTATTTTACGGCGTTGCTTACGGGCCGTGGCGTCGCGATAATGGCGTAATTACTTAGACAGGTAAGTAGGCATTGGAACTTCTTAGGCCGTATATGAAGTCTTGACCTGACCGTCAGTACTGACGTAGGTTGACCGTAACAGTAGTGTGCACGCTGTCAGTGTGATTTTAAACGCTCACATCGTTTTCATAGCGAACTATAGCTGGCCGACATCAGTACGTCGGAGCAAGATATACATAGCTAAGATGTATTAGGTACCTATCGTGCATCGAAATAATATACATAGTATAAACTAAGTGATAAACTCTTAGTAGCAGAGGAATATCATGTAGAAAATCCTGGGATCAACCCTATTAAGACGGCGACTAACTGAGCTGACTGAGCATGGTTGCGGATCGCAGGGTCGAGAAAGCGTATCCAGTAGCAAGCGGCCGCCGACTCGTCCCAGACTCCGGGATATCTGGGCTGATACCGCTGGACTGACGCCGTGCAGTTAGATCTGGGCGAGCTGGCGACAGATGCTGGCATTCTCTGGTGTCGGAGGTCAAGGCTAATTTTGGGTAATTGCGCCATATGAGTAAGTATACCTGTTGGCGGTGTCGAGGGGCTGCGGCGTGCCGGGCGCGGCGGTGGCGGGCGCCTCGCCGTCCGGCAGGTCGGGGATGTGCGGCAGGGGGCGGCTCTGCAGCAGCGCTTCTGGAACACAACCAACCGCGATGTTACGCCACTATGCCTCTCAATCAAGCACGTTTCGACGTATACATTACATTTCTAACTATACAAAGAGTAACTTGGCTTTCGATTGATTGGCTAACTATACAAAGAGGAGTTACAGAGACTTCCGTGTCCTGTACAATCCTGTTCTCATGTCCTGTACGATTTCAGGATGGTGCTGGGGCTGCCCCGATACTGTAGCGCGGGCATGTTCGCAGACGCGCCCACGGATTGCTTCCACGTGTGCATGCGCAAGCGGAACGCGTCTCTGGTGCGCAGGGCGCGGGCCAGATCCATTATTTTATTTTTGTTGAGAGGATTATATGATTTCAATTTAATACATTAAGAAAAAGATAAAATAATGATAAAGATCAAAAACGCAACATGAATTTCTAAAAACTATATGACTCATTTATTTATCATAAAAATGTAATTGTATTTTTATATGTTTATTGATGTCATGCGCCAGCGAGACTGTATTTGGCGTAACATTAGCCTTTAAACGCCACATACATCGCGACATAGAATTAATATTCGCGAATAACACATCGCGACATAGAACTATTCGCGAATATCATGACGGAAACTCGTACTTCTGTGAAAATATGTCGCTATAATTTGGCTACATAGGTACATGTGAACTGGAGAGTTCGCGGGGATACATTTGACCAACAGTAGGACACCACAGGTTCATGAACAAAAGCAAAAATAAAATCTAATACATTGCAATAGCTTCAATATTCGCATGTGCCTTTTTAGTCTTGCAGTAAAAGATTCTGGTCCTGGTTTCTGTGTTTTTTAATTTTTTTAAATTATCTAGTTTAATAATTTATGAAATATATGGTTTCATACTTATAATACGCGTACAATGATATAATTTATTTAAAGAATTGTATTTAGAGTTACCCTAGGACGTAACAAAACAGCAGGGAACTCTCGGATGCGACGAGGGGCCGGACGTCACTATCACTAACAAAAGGTATCCTAAGGCCGCTTTTCCACCAGATATGAGATCTGGAAATAAGCAGCGAGCTTAGATAAAATAAGCAAATTCGTAAAGGCCGTGTAGCCTGTCCTGGTGTCAAGAGTTTTTAAGCCGCCTGATGGCCTCTGACATGGCTAAATGGATAAAACAATCGGGGCCTACAATTTAACGTGTCATCCGAGCCACGGTAGCGCTCAGTTATAAACGCCACCCGCGATCACCCATCCGAAGACTGACCGTACCGAGCTTAGTTTATACGAGGTAAGTACATACACCAAAAATTCTAATTAGTGGTCCGTACTAAAAACTAAGGTGAAAATCAGTTGATGCACGTTTGTGCAAAGACTATTTTGGTTACTTTTTTAGCGCAGGTACTTCTTTAATGCTGCCTATTTATGGTTGCTAAATGACTATTCGTAAACTTACGATGATTTGTTTATGTGGAAATGGGCAAAAGTACAAAAAAAAAATTATTCGCTGACCTAAAGCATGCGCCTTATAGAGTTATTGAAAAATTGCAACACAAAATTCCTATAGAACAGCAAGTGCGACACTTGCAGTATGAAGTGAAACGTAAACCTATTTGAAATAAAAAATAAAATTAACGTTATTTTTAAAGATTTCATTCGGACCATTATCAACCACCCTCCCAAGGTTTCCTTACACGTAAGTACATAGTATCTCACAAGGTAAAACGACAATCTGATTAAGGTCGCAGACGTTGGATACAAACCGCTTAAATGCGGTCCTATCGAAAATAAAGGGAGAGGTGCTTGGAAGTGATTTGCATCCAGGGTCTTACTGCTGTCAAAACAAGACATACTATGAAAGGAGACCACATCCTCTGAAACGCACTGACAAACGCAGCGTACTCATAAGATTCACAGATGACCTGATTACGGAAAATTCAGAAAACTTTATTCTGTATTTTATTGCTTATCTTGTATTCTATGACTATCTCCTCTATAAATAATAGCGGTCAATATCTCATCATCCCGAGCACCGAGTATAAACAAGTTATTATAAATCTGCTTGAAATTGCATTTAAAACATTGCCTTCAATCTCAGCTAGGTATACTCAGTTCAACTACAGCTCAGTACCTAACTAAACAATTACTGTAAAAAATGTGGTGTCAAAACCACCACAGGTGGGATCTACAAGCAAGCCCTACAATAAAGGTAAGTTCGTATAGGTCGGGTGGCTAACCCTGGTGTCAGAGTTTTTAAGCTGTCCGAATACATAGCTAAACGGTTAATACAACCGGCCCCCCGACCGCCTAAGCAATAGCAATCGTTTATGACTTCATTTTAGTCATTTGGCACCGCCTATGTGACGTTAGCCATCAAAGTTGTTCATTCAACGATTGCTTTCGCAATTCGCACAAAGCAATTGATGGCTAACGTAACATAGGCGGTGCCAAATGACTAAAATGAAGTCATAAACGATTGCTATTACGATTGCTATTGCTTAGGCGGTCGGGGGGCGGGCCCCTATGTTACCGTGACATCCAAGCGACGGTAGCACTCAGTAGTCAACGCCTCGATCACCCATTCGAAGGCTGACCGACTGACTATAATGATGATGATTTTGCATTTAACAGGTCACACAATACCAATTACTTTTCATACTGCACAACAAGTGATCGACGACATTGACCTGCATTACACGAAGGCATGTGTTACCCACTTCTACTGAAGTGCCGAAGTGATAATTACATTATCTTTAAGGCGGCGGCGTTCTGATATGTTTTTGTCGTATTTGTAAGGACTGTATGTTTATCAATTGACACCGATAACGCAGGAGTGATAAAGCAAGCGAAAGTAGATTCTATAGGGGCAGGGAGTGAGTCAGCCGACGATATAACTAAATCACTCACGAGCAGCAATCGCTGTCCATGCCTCATGTCGGTTAAAAATAGGCCGCAATTAGAAATATTCATATCATGGCACTCGGATTCACGAAGCAAGGCGGAAAATTATGGTTGTACCTAAAACATATTTAGGTATTTCTACCATCATCATTCGATGGCATTATTGGATTTATAGCTGAATGAACTTGTCAGGATTAATTTTAGACACTATATAGTGTCGTATTATTAATATTATATTTTTTAGTCATCTAGTCTATTATATATACCTAGTCAGGTCATAAGTATTGTCACACAGTAAAAACTTTTCTTTTAGAATGCTGGCCATGAAAAAGTTTATTGAATTCTAATTTCGAATTGTTCATGAAAATAAAAATGTATGCTTTTTAGAATTTTACTCATTTTTAAATATGGAGTGGACGCTTAAAGAAGACCGTGTTGCAGTTATTGGGTTGCATCGTTGCGGTTACGCGCCAATTCAAATTTTTGACATACTGAAAAATTTGAATATAACCAAAAGATTCGTTTATCGTACCATCAAACGATACAATGAAGACTCTAGTGTAGATGACAGGTGAAGAAGTGGTCGCCCTCGGTCTGTTAGGACTCCAGCAGTGATAAAAGCTGTGAAGGCGCGAATTCAAAGAAATCCCAAACGTAAGCAGAAACTGTTGGCCTTTCAGATGGGGTTAAGAAGAAACAACGGTGAAAAGGGTGGTGTTAAATGAAGACTTAGGGCTTCAGGCATATCGAAGAAAAACAGGACATCGTTTAAATGCTCGTCTAATGGACCTGAGACTGAAGAGATGCCGCGCTTTGTTGAAGCGGTACGCGGGGAAAAAATATCGGGAAATTATTTTTTCGGATGAACAATTTTTTACCGTAGAAGAGAGCTACAACAAACAAAATGACAAGGTGTACGCACACAGTAGTGAAGAAGCGAGCAACCGTATTCCGCGTGTCCAACGAGGTCATTTTCCAACCTCTCTCATGGTATGGTTGGGAGTTTCTTATTGGGGCTTAACAGAGGTACATTTTTGTGAGAAAGGTGTAAAAACGAATGCAGTTGTGTATCAAAATACAATCCTGACGAACCTTGTGGAATCTGTTTCTCATACCATGTTCAATAACAGGCACTGGGTATTCCAACAAGCGAAGAGCACACAAGACTGGCTGGCGGCGCGTAAAATCGACTTCATCCGGCACGAAGACTGGCCCTCCTCCAGTCCAGATTTGAGTCCGTTAGATTACAAGATATGGCAACACTTGGAGGAAAAGGCGTGCTCAAAGCCTCATCCCAATTTGGAGTCACTCAAGACATCCTTGATTACTACTTGGCAGCCGCCGATATTGACATGGACCTCGTTCGTGTTGCGATAGACGACTGGCCGCGCAGATTTAAGGCCTGTATTCAAAATCACGGAGGTCATTTTGAATAAACTTTATTGTCATAAGAATCTGTTTTGTTAAGTTCATTTTGGTATATAAATGGTTACATAATGAAAAAACTTGTTTCAATTATTTTATATTAACCTTAGGCTACAAACACTATTTTTTCATACATGAATGGCAACAGTACCTTTCAAATTCAAATAAAACAACAATATCTAAAAGAATCTAACTTATTTATTATGAGATCAATAGCTTACACAATTAAGAATAGGAATGTAACGTTTAATCAGGCACTTTTATTTTAGATTTATGATTTTTTTGCATTAAATGCAGTTCAAACAAATTTCTTTGCGATATTCACTGCAAGTGGGCTGAAGGCATTTTGGGCAAACAGTCTTTACTTTTTTGTCTCGTTTTCATGGACACAGTCAACATCTTGAATATTTCTGTAATTTTACTGGAGGTTCTCTTTCAGGAAACTCTTGGTTTATATTTAGAATATCATATATAATGTGTCTTAATTCTCGCGGCAAATTTGTACTCAAACGGCGCTTCATGTGTGGTTCTATCAATTGTAAAGCTAAGTTCTTAAAATAATTGTTTCGGAAATTGTTAACAGGAGTGTTAGGATGTTTAGCGGCAACATAATGTACCATAGAATTGATACCAGCTTGATCCAGCATGCCATAGAAGTATCAAAGCGGCCAACGTCTGGTATTTCTAGCCGTCCTATATGAATGCATCATTTTGTCAAAAGTATCGACTCCGCCTTTCGTTGAATTGTAAGCAGCTCTTACCAACCCATTTCTAAGTATTTTTTTTTTTAAAATTGTTTAAAAAATAAAGATTTATATCAGTATTACAAAAAAATATATATACGTAAAAAGCAACAGGGGTGACGCGTCACCCCAGCACTATCAATATAACAAAAACAACTACTTACTGCGACACGTGGCTGCGTATGACCGATTGCATTCACTCTAATTAGAGAATAGATTGAGCGTTAAAGTGAGACAAAAACAACGTCAATGAAATATTGAAACTTTTTCCGGCAAGTGGGGTGACGGTTACCCCTGTTGCCTTCCTAAGGTTAAACATGTGACAGAATTTATGACCTGACTGTGTAGCCTAAGCATAAGTGCAGATGTTTAAAACATAAAATTTGTAAAAATTAACCTTACAATATCACCGCAAAGAATCTTGTATAATGTGTTCAATATGTTACGTATAAGATAAAGAGTGAACAAGGTAACATTGGTTTTTATTAAAGTATTTATGAAGGCGTAAACGTTAAGCTACTTTTGAAGTTTCCAAAGGTCAATGAAGACTAGCGCGGGAAATGTAAAAACAATTTCGTCATACAAAAGGAAAATATTTGTCTATTGTGTTCTGTACGCGAAAGCTTGGCGTGGGCGTGAAGCTTTTCATAAAACTACGGGCTCTGTTAAGCTGTGAAGTTTTTAAGTCTCTTTTCTTTACATGTTCGATGTGATGGAAAAATAAAGCGAAACCTTATTATATTTATTTTAAGACGACTTACCGGCAAGCGCAGTGTATTACGTCCACCCTCAAGGTGGCTGGATGACCTAATAAAATAAAACCGTAAGATGGCGCTGGATGTAAGACGCTTCTAACAGGTCGTTATGGAAAATTATAGAAGAAATCTATATCCAGAAGAGGGTGTTACTATGGCTGAAATGGTAATGATGTGTATTAATTGAGTGAAGAGACGAGCGTCGATCCACGCCCCTGACCCGTCTGCACCTTAATTTTAAACTATACTTGTGCTAAACAGTGCGCTGCGCTTGTCACTCTCAGATATGATCATATCTAATATTATCTAAAAATGTCGCTAGAAAGATTGCTCTTCAATCCAGAACACATTAATGGTTGCAAACTATTGCTTGGCGGTTTAATAACTGGCATAGATGTGATGCATTCTGGGGTGGGTTCTGCAAGAGTCCTACTGCTATACAGGGTTATCCAAAACTGGTGTACTAAGCCGAAATGAGGTGATTCAGACCATCATTACGAATAACTTTTACTATGGGGCCAAACCGAAATTCGAGAAAAAATATCTGCTGTTTCATACATTTTGTCGAACCCGAGTTGCAGTTTTGTATGGAACAGCTGATTTTAATTTCTGGAATGTTGAGTTTTAATCATCTTAATTTTATTCCTGCATAGGTGCAAGACGATAATTGCAAAATCGACGAATCTCGCGGTGCTCCGCCGTCTCCCGCGGCTTGTGACTCACGCGCCACACGCGGCTATCTCGACCATTGTCCCGGGACGAACGTATCTCGCAAACACGTCACGTGCGCGGTTATCACTGCCCGCTACCTGTCTTGTTCACGTTCATTGCACGCAAGTCCATATAATAAATTATTATGAGTGCCTAATTGTGGATGTAGTCTGTCAATAGACTACTAATAATATAATACTGATAGATGACAGTAATCAAAAATTATTTAAATTATTTATTTACCTGATGAAATGAGATTAATAGAGAATAAAAAACGTTTTGATATTTATATTTTCAGCGCAATATCGTTCGGTGATTAGATTCCTATTTTTGGAAGGGAAAACGCGCATCGAAATCAAAGAGCGCTTGGATGCTGTGTACGGTGACATCGATGGCCACCGTCAAGAATTGGTTCAACGAGTTTGCACGTGGCCGTACGTCGGTTTTTGATGAACCACGTCCAGGTGCACCGATAACAGCTGCTACGGAGGAAAACATTAAAAAAATCCATGATCTCGTATTGGCAGATCGCCGATTGAAGGTTCGGGAGCTAGCTGAGACTATAGGCATTTCAGAAGGAACAGTGTATCATATTCTTCACGAGGAACTCGGCATGAGAAAGCTGTCGGCGCGATGGGTGCCGCGTTTATTCACACCGGAAAACAAGTGCAACCGTGAGACCACATCGGAAACGTGTTTGGCGCTGTTTAAGCGGAATCCAGCGGAGTTTTTGCGTCGTTTTGTGACCGTCGATGAAACCTGGATCCTCTGGTACACACCAGAGACCAAGGAGCAATCAAAACAATGGATCCAGACCGGGGAACGTGCTCCAAAGAAGGCGAAAACTGTAAAATCGGCCGGAAAAGTTATGGCCACCGTTTTCTGGGATTCACAAGGTGTGATCTACATCGATTACCTCGAGAAGGGTAAAACAATTACAGGGCTTTACTATGCCGATTTATTGGGCCGATTCGACGCCGAATTAAAGAAAAAACGACCCCATCTGGCGAAGAAAAAAGTGCTGTTTCACCACGACAACGCACCGGTTCACACGTCTGCCGTTGCCATGGCCAAATTGGTCGAATTACGCTACGAATTGCTGCCCCATTCACCGTATTCTCCAGATTTGGCCCCTTGTGACTTCTTTCTGTTTCCTAATCTGAAAAAATCTCTCGCCGGGAATAGATATGGGGTTGATCAAATGAGGAGGTCATCGCCGCCACGGAGGCCTATTTTGCAGAGTTTGACAAAAACTATTTTTCGGACGGGTTAAAAAAGTTGGAGCATCGCTGGGCTAAGTGTATCGAACTAAAAGGAGACTATGTTGAAAAATAAATTGCCACTTTTCCAAAATTTTCGTTTACTTTTTGTAGGCTAAGTATTTATTGAATGACCCTCGTAGGTATTGAGGACGCTAGAAAAATCGTTAAAATTTTATACAACCTCTGATATACGAAGTGGGTACAGCTCGCGCCAAATAACTAAAACCAAGACGCCGCGTTTTGCGCATCTTTAGTACTTTGTGAACAAGGGGTGGCGTACGCAGTCGCCACAGTGCACTGAAATAATTTATCACCCTGAAAGGAGTTATAAAAAACTGCTTACGCGCAAGTTTTACATAATATGTCGTGCGAGATGCACTCCAGTGTATTTATATATATATTAGTCAAAGAAGGTGTGATAGACCTAAGAAAATTATAATTAACATCCGGCGACAAAGGCTTTATTTTATACTAAGCAACTCCCTGTAGATTTTTACAATAAAGCGTGATATATCTTCAACCCGTATCCCTGAGTATCAAATATGCATCGAATTGTTTTTTTGTTTTACATTCTTTAACGATGCATATATGCGATCCTGAAGGTGTGGAATCTGCTAATCCGCATTTATATTAAATTTCTTGTAATAGGAAGAGGTATGTTTATTGTTCATATCAGTGGAAGTCTAACAATAACGAAAATGCCATGCATTCACACTATCGTTTGTTTTGATTACAAGACGGAAATACGAAACTTTTTGCTGATACAAACTTAGATGCAACCTAATACGGTTCTCAAGAAAATCGTTAGCACTGTTGGCAGTTGCTTATTCTATAAACTGCCCAGTTATTCAAGTTAAAGTCTAATCAAAGAGCTACTTCTTACCGCCGAGGCAATCCAATTTAATAATCGAGCCAACGCTATACTGCAAAGTAAATTAATCTGTTTTATTGGAGAGGAAGGAAGGAGGCATGGGGAGAAGGGGAGGTATATTATACTCGTAGAAGGTATAACCGTATTACTTCTCTTGTGAGTTGCAATTAGTTTTGTAAGATAATGAGAAGTTAGCTACCAGGTATACTACGACGTTCGCCTGGAATGGATAGTCAGATTATTTATCGGAGAAGAGTACCTACATCGATCTGAAGTCAAGTTATTATATAAAATTGTAAAATTGTCTCCCGCTTTCCGCGGTGTCTCCGTTCCTGTAACTGTCAGCTTGGAACTATTAGGAGTTTCGCTCTCATCGATTCTTAACTTTGGCTCTTACATATTCAAAAGCCCAATTAGCCTCCAAAAAACTTGGTGTTCTCTCTAAGGTGAGACGGTATTTCACACCTGAGCAACTACTTAGCCTTTATAAAGCACAAGTCAGCCCCCCGACCGCCTAAGCAATAACAATCGTAATAGCAATCGTTTATGACTTCATTTTAGTCATTTGGCACCGCCTATGTGACGTTAGCCATCAAATTTGTTCATTCAACGATTGCTTTCGCAATCCGCGCAAAGCAATTGATGGCTAACGTCACATAGGCGGTGCCAATTGACTAAAATGAGGTCATAAACGATTGCTATTGCATAGGCAGTCGGGGTGCAGGTCTTGCATGGAATACTGCTCTCACCTTTGGGATGGCTCTGCCAAATATCAACTGGAGGCTCTGGAGTCGATTGAGCGGCGAGCCAGGAGGCTGATTGACAACGACACCTTGACTAAGTCGCAGCAGCAAAGTCTTTAGCATTGGCGTAAGTTGGCGTGTTTGTCGGCCTTTTATCGGATTCACTTCGAAGAGTGCGCTCAGAAGTTGCACAATCTGGTCCCACCTGCCCCTTTCTTCTATCGTACGGCTAAGCAGACGCGACCAAAGTGCCACCCTTTTATGGTGGACATTCCGCGCGTTAGAACAAAGCGTTTCGAATTCTCATTCCTCATACGAACAGCCAGAATGTGGAACGCTTTGCCTGAGTCTGTCTTCCCGCTAAAGTACAACGTGGGTGTCTTCAAATCCCGAGTAAATAGGTATCTTCTAGGTAAGCGTGCTACAACCTAGAGCGCATATCTGCTCAACATCAGGCAGTATGCAGTCAAACGCAAACCTACAAGGAATAAAAAAAAGCTACGTTATAAATACTCGAGAACAATACCTTTGCTGTCTTTTTAAAATCGTTACTTCGTTCGAGTGAATAGCAGAGCGGAACGGAAATATAAATATGAAGATCGCATCGCAGAGGCATAGAAAATTGATGTGTAGGATGAAGCTGGTTGCTAGCGACGCCAACTGTGCCTTCGCAAATTCCAAGCTAGGAGTAGAGAGTGCTAGACTGGAATTAAAGGTGGTGCCAGAGGCCAAGAATATTCCACGTCAGTGCCAGAGCGAAGCAAGCTGTAAAAAGCTAGTCGTACAGCTTGTTATAACTCGGGTATAACTAAAATCGTAGCAATTTTATTCGAAGGACTTATCAGCGGTGCGACACAGCAAACTATGCAGATAATTGTGTTACGGTAGTCGTCGAGCGCAGTGCGAAGCGAGGTTGCAAATCAGGTGGCGGGAGGCCGGGCGGACTCAGCCACGACCAATAAAACCACTGGACATATCAAGTGGACAGTTTTCTGTAGCTAAAACAGCTGCTGTTTTACAGAGTTTTCATCCGTTACTATTTTACTTATTGCTAAGAATATAATTATGTATACAGGGTTACTGGTAATCATTTAGCATCCTTTTAAGGGCTTATTCTGTACATCAAAACTAACAACGAACAAAATTCAACGACTTTTATCAAATCTCAAAACAAAAGTTTGGTATATAGAAAAATATCGTTCACCCTCGACAAAATGTATGGTAAAGCTGTTTTTTTTTAGTTTTGACATAATTAGCAGAACAAAAGTTGTTAGTTTTGATGTACAGAATAAGCCCCTAAAAGGATGAACATTGATTACCAATAACCCTGTATAAGACCCAGGTAATTTTAGATGGGGGATAGAATCAGCAAATAACGATGACTTCGAATGTCTTCGCCTTCTTCTAGCACTTCTGTAGGGTTTTATGTAATTACAACGTTTTTATGGCTTCTGCTAAATTTGTCTGTACTGTAAATTTTAGCTCCCTTTAGCGTACTAGAATAATTAATATAAACTAGGCTAGAAAATAAAGTTTTGGTAGTATTTTATACCTGTGCGTGTCGTGTCCTTTGATTTGATTCGTCCATGACGCGTGGGTGGGAAACGCCTACTACGCTGCAGTTGGGAACCCCTGAAGGTTTTTTATGTTTGTCAGACTGGTCGTCGTATACACTTTCTTTAATTAAGTGTGTCGTATAGGCTGCAAATGTTTACGGATACTTTTAAGGTGCGGTGGCCAATTAAGTAAGTAAGAAAACTGAAATAAATGAACTTGCAGAGGATTAATTACTAAGATTAAGATATTTCGCCATAATTAGGGCGCCTGATTTACAAAACCGTCAATTTTTGTAGATGCTTACGCAGAAAAAAAATTCAATAATTTAAAATTTTAATACCTCACTCAAAATGACGGTAAATGAAGATACACTATTTAAAAATAATATTGTAAAGGAGGATATCAAAAGGTATTTTAAGAAATCCAATGAGGGACTTTTTTACTAGCAGTAGACGACTAGACGTTCAACTGTTACAGCCATAGAAGTTTCTTAAAATAGGAAGAGTTGAAATGATGAAAATGATGAAATGAAAAACTTCAAACCAATCGATTTAAAAATCTAAATTCACAAAATGCCTCCTACCAGTGCCCACGTGGAGCTACCTATACTGCAAACTTTTGACTTCGCTTTGGGCTGACAGAAATAGACACCACGGGCGTTAATAACCTACTTTGAAATACGAGCCGCGCGAGTTAACATTTCTTTATGTCGTGGTGATGGTAAAGCAGTAGCAGAACGCTCGTTTTATAATCGTGAGGACGTTGAATGAAATCCCGGTCCCACACCAATTAATTCTTTGAAATTTATTTCTCTGTTCATGGTTGGCTGGAAGAAACTGCTCTACGCGATAAGGCTGCCAGTGTTCGGACAACAAATCGTGTTGTAGTCTGTATACTTTGTTAAAAGTTCATATACGGGTGATCGCGGTGGCATTTACAACTAAACGTTACCGTCGCTCGGTTGACACGTTAAATTGTAGGTCCTGGTTGTTTTAGCCGTTTAGCCATGTCGGAGGATGGATAGGATAAATTTGATGACATATACATATAAATTCCCGAATTCGCAAGTAAACGAATATGATAGATATGGCTCAATCGCCTTCCGAAGGTAAACCTATGTTCAACAGGACTTTTACAGGTAGATTATACGACAATTATGCAGGAGCGTTGCCAGGTGCGGCCGGCGAGCGAGCTTCTCGTAGGTATCGCCCCTTCAACATGCGATGTAAAAACCTAGTCTTGCTTAGGACTAGCCTATGAAGTGGTCACAGGCTAGGTAAGTACTTAGTTAATAACTGTTACTGCTGTATTTTACTCAGGTATTTTCTCTGCTTTTGTGCCTAGAATATTTGATTATACCTTATATAACTTCGTATAGGTTGAGTGGTTAACGCTGGTAGATTATACTTCAGAGTTTTTAAGCCGCATAATGGTCTCTGACTTGCCTTAACAGTTAGGGCTACCGGGACTTACAATTTAACATGTTATCCGAGCCACGGCAGCGGCGCTGCCTATTACGCTTTATTGCGCATATTCTATTGCGCGATAAGTCCCGCAATATAGGATAATGATAATGTGCTTAAATAGCGAAAGTTAAAAAATAGCTTGTACCTGTAAAGTAAGTTCGTCCGTTCGTCGGGTGGCTAGCCCTGGTGTCTGAGTTTCTAAGCCGCCTGAAAGCCTCTGGCTTGGCTAAACGGTTAAAAGAACCGGTACCTACAATTATACGTCTCATCTGAACTACGGCAGGGCTCAATTATAAATACCACCCGTGGTCACCCATCCAAATACTGACCGCGCTAAACGTTGCTTAGCTTCAGTAACTTATAAAATAAGAATAACTTCGCTTTTGATATTTATTTAAGTGCATTTAAGTCTGTTGCGGAACACATTGAGATATCAACATGGCATTTTGCGGATGTTTCAATAAAGTACCTACTCAAGTTCTTACTAATGTCTCTTTGGAACGGTAACAGCTAATGTAATTGGGGCGAACCTAAGCCCTGTGACAGACTAATCCATTTGTACAAATTAATCGATAGGTTCGTGTTATATCAATTAGAACACTCGGGAAGGTATTATGATCAATTTATTTTATAAAGGAAGATTTTTTTGTATCTTTATAGACAGGCTTTGGCAACTAGTTACAAAGTAGTATCTTATCTGTAGCGCTTATAAAGAAGTTTGACCTGTATGCTGAGTGTGAGTTTTGTCGTAAACATAACGCGCTCGCGAGCGCGAAGCATGTAATTTGTATGAACTTGCACTCGCACAAAGTGTTTCAAAAACGCGCCGCTAGTGGCGCTGTACATTTCTTCATACAAATTACATTTTTACGCGCTCGCCGAAGAGCGCGTCATGTTTACGACAAAACTCACACTCAGCATATAGGTATCTGTCAGCGATCACCAAAGTTAAGCAACGTTCGGCACGGTTATTTTTCAGATGGATGACCGCGGGTGGCATTTACAACTGAGCGCTAAAGTGGCTCAGAGGACACGTCAAATTGAAGGCCTCGGTTGTATTACCGTTTAGCCATGTTAGAGGCCTTCAGGCGGTCTAAAAACTCTGACAAAAGGGCTAGCCACCGGCCCATACGAACTTACTTATCCGTAAACACAACCAGTTGCAAACGAGGATTAGGTTATCCTCCATGACAACCGAGTTCCACAACCAGTTGCACGTAATAAATTCTTGGTACACAACTTTCTTGGATACTAAAAATAGTTTTTATTTTTTAGGGTTCCGTACCTCAAAAGGAAATACGGAACCCTTATAGGATCACTTTGTTGTCCGTCTGTCCGTCTGTGTGTATGTCAAGACTCTTTATCTCGGGAACGCGTAAAGATATCGAGTTGAAATTTAAACCATATACGTAAACCTATGAATTCTTGCAGTTGTGTAAAAGAAAAGCTTCTCAGTTACCGCATAAAAAAGTTAGAGCCGTTTATGTCGTAAAAAAACGCATATTTCAACGCTCACTAAAATCAAAACCTACAGGGTACTTCCCGTTGACATAGAACTATGAAATTTGGCGAAAAGCATCGTCTCAGAGTACACATATAGGAATAAATCTGAAAACTGAACATTTTTATTAAGATACAAAAAATAGGGCTTCAAAATTCACAAAATATAGGTTTTAAATTCAAAGTGCGTAAATCGTATCATGTAAGGTATCATATAAAAGAGCTTCATTAGCACATTCTAAAACAGGTTTTTAATTATTTTAACAATATTCGATGAATGACGAGAAAAGTAAAAAAAAAAACTTTTGTCGATGATGATGATGATGAGTATAGACATTTTAACAACGTACTTCCCAATTTTGTGAAATTTTCTGGATTTGTACGGAACCCTCGGTGTGCGAGCCTGACTTGCACTTGTCCGGTTTTTTTTTAACTCCTGACGCAAAAACGACAGATAGTTTGTGTCAGTCTGTGATCAGATTTTGTTTATTGTTTTTTTTTTTTAAAGGTGAATTAGTCGGGAGTTTATTAGATATGTTTCATCAAAATCGGTTCGGACGTTTGAAAGTTATCAGCTTTATTATTAAAATATTATTGCGTTGCTTTTTTTATTTCATAGTATTTTATCCTTGGTCGTGTTGATGATCCAAAAATAAAAAAATAGTGCGTGGTGTCCCTCCGCGCGGAAGAAGTGAAACTTCGACGCAAAAGTGCTTTCATACCCAAGCGTTAAGAGTGCGCCTAGTGCCATGAAAAAAAAAAACAGATTTCAGCCGCGCTTCTTGCATCGCCTGCTATCACCTATGCTGCTTTGTTTAGAGTCGAAAATCGCATGACACAGTTCACGATGATTTTGGCTTCGAGCGCCAGCTTACATTTTTAGGTGATTTTATTTATTCAAAATTTAAGCATATATTAAAAAAACTAATCGGTTACTCTACTAGAACATTAGACTGGCTACGTAATTTGTCAAAAATAATGTGGAGTTGTCGCTGATAATTTCGAGTATTTGAAAAAAAAAGGTTTTTTTACGATGCTGAGTTTTAATTTTTTTCTAAAGTAACCATATTATTTTCCTAAATTCTACGCGATTACTCTGCTACTATAGGTTTTTCCTTTCCTATAGTGTTTTTTTAATATGGATATTTATGTTCGTTATCTTTACACCACGTCTTTAAAAATACACCTTTCGCTTGATTTTGGCTTTAGGCGCCCCCTGTACCGTTTAACGCAACCTTATTGGAAGTCGCATAAGAAGTGTCACTTCAAAATACGTGTATATGATTTATGGGGACGCGTCTTAGGCTCTGAAATGTGTAGGTATTTAGACATTGAGGGCATGAGAGTAGATGTTGCGTATTTCGTATCGTGTTTATGATGGAAAAATAGTTTTACAGTGTCTGCAGAGGCTAAGGTACGATGGGAAAGTGTCGGGCGTGTGCCCCGTGGGAACCTGGAACCGGTCGCGCGATGGCCATCCGACTCGTCTCGCGTGCCTGCCTCCATGCAGCCGCGCGTTGCTCCGTAATAGCCCCTTCACACTACATTATGATAGAACGTGAATCACTGCACGCCTCTGACGCATCTAGCTGACATGAAAATTGTAAATCTGAGAGTGTCCCTCGCTTTCGTCTGCACATGCGGGTTTTGAAAAGTGCAAGGAGTTTCAGAGTTCTTACTTAATAATATAAATAAGAAAGTGTATTTGTTGATTTGTTCCTCTTTCAAACAGCAACAATTGACTTGATATTTGGCATGGACATAGTTTGAAAGACAGCAAGTGACATTATGCTACTTTTTATCCCGAAAAAATATGCCACTTTCCGACTTTCAAACTTGGCAAAAATGAAGTCAATACGTTGCTCACCAATAAACCAACAAACACATTTTCTGATTTATAATGTTAGTAAGGATAAGGATTTAACTCTCTCAATAATCAGCGAAAACCAAACATGTAATATCGCAGTGCCTAAAAGCAGTAGCAGAAGCGTAGTCTGGGAAAGCCGTAACTAATGTATTCCACATTGCCATTGATATGCTTGCTTGCCTGTACGAGTGGGCCCGAAGCAAGCTATCGTTTTTGTGATCATTGCGACCTCTGACATGAGTCATTGTTCTGATAAATCTCGAGCACAGAACGAGTGTTGTGCAGTATTCAGTTGTAAGTGCCACTTTTAGTGACATCTGCAATGATAACAATAAATTGATTATTGTAAGTCCGGTTCTGAATCTGAGTGACTTACAAAAAGGAAGTGGTTCTATGTTCAACTTTATGTATTTTATGCGTACTCGTGTGTTCATCGATTTTTCCGCCAATTGTGAACCGATTTCAAAAAATAAATTTTAGTTCGAAAGGATATAATTTTGAGGTATCCCCATAGAAATTTTATTGAAATCAGCTGAGCCGTTTTAGGAAAATCATTAGGAACGTAAAAATGTATACGACATTATATTCGAGCGAACTATTCGAATTTTGTACACGGTTAATAAAGTAAGTTAGATGGAAACACGACGACGACAGATACAACATAAGCAAATGAGTCCGGTAAAAGAATGCGACTGTAGCACTGCTCAGTAGTGCTCAGCAAGCCATGAAGAATTTGCCTGAAGGTCCACTTTGCCCTAACATCTGTACACAAGACATCTTTATGAGGCTATCAACGCAGCAGTTTCCGCAGCTTCCAACTAGTAAATCAACATTTGAACAAACTTTATTTTACTGATTGTACCGCTATCGGGAAGAAGAAAACGAAACATGAGTAAAGGTTATTCATAAATACCGCGTCTCTCGAAAATACAAATTTATTTGTCGTATAACAAAACAAAGACCAAGAATCCCGTGTAATGTTCAAATCAATTGTATAATCAAAGCAAAAACCAGAACAAACAAAGTGGGATTGTTTACAAAAAGGCAAGGTAACGGAAGACCTAAAGGGCAGGTTGGTTTTCCTCGAATATCACAGAGCGAAGCCGTACGTTGTGAATCGATTGATTTGTCTCGGACCCGCCCTGTGCTGCACTGCCCCCGCCCCTGCGGTGCCTTCACAACTGCTTTACTAGACGAATACTAGCTATTATTTTACATTGTCATATTTAGAAAGGATCTGTATCCTTACTAATATTATAAATCCAAAAGCGTGTTTGTTGGTTTATTGGTTTGTTACTCTTTTACGCAGCAACGGATTATTGTCATGAATATAGTTTGAAAGGCGGAAAGTGACATAATATAGGATACTTTTTATCCTGAAAAATTTCGTGGTTCTCGTAGGATAGGCAACACGCTTTTTTATTAGTTTATCCACTTATCCATCCCAAATAGGTAGATAGCGAAACGTTAATAGGATAGGTGACATTGGCTACAAACTTTCAGGCATAGAAGAAGGGAAAAAAAGGAAAACACCCTATGACATTGCCATCGCAAAAAGGCGTTGAAAATGCATAGAAATTGTATATGCATACGCATGAGTTTCCTATGGGATAGCATATAAATCAAAATAAGACGGGGGCGGAGTCGCTTGTCCACAATATCATAGGCGGGTGACTTTAAGCGATCCTTATTCATCCATAACGCATAATCCTTTCCTATGTTATAGGCCTTGGTAACTCTACACATTTGGTAGGTCAATTATTATTACATGAGTACAAGGACTAACTGGACTGAAATCGCAAAAAAAATAAAAAGCACTTATTCTATACAAAGAGGTCGATAGCACTGGACAAAATATATGGAAAAGCTGATTTATTACTGTTGCAATTTCAGGGTTGCACGCTTAGTAGGTTCATAACGAAGAATACGAGTAAGTAAGTACATACACACATTTGTATACAATTACATATTTATATCTGTAAATATGGCAAGACTGCATAGCCAAATTTTATATTTATTTTGGTTCGATTCATCCCATTAAATTAATATCAGCATTACATTATAATCTTGATCTTTTCTAGGTTAAAGTAACGAAAGTAATGTATCTACTAAGATTGAGTACAATATCTTCAACCACATCGTCATTTTTGGCGTAGTATTATGTCTTATATTTTATTTGCTTTTGGTGGTCAAGGGCCAGGGTAGACAGACATCGTGATTTTTATGTGTTAGGCGGGATGACAAGCGCTGTCCCGCTTTTTATTTAAAACATCATAATTTTATTAAACTACATTTTCAACGGCTATCAACTGAATACACAATATAGATCAAATATCTATATGGTGAATGTAAAAAAACCTATTAGTATATTTTTTACTTTGTCCCGCTTTTTCACTCAAATTGTATCCGAGTTCCAATTTGCCTAAAAAAACTGGCAACGATGTCAAGCGCCCACGTTTTCAATTTTTACTGAGAACTTTGAAGGGCTCTATCGTTATAGAACGAATTATCACACGTACATTTTGAGCTGTTACCTAGAAGTGTTTTGATAAATTCTAACTGATTATACCGAAAATAGAAATAAGTATGTAATTGGAAAAGAGCTTATGTCGTCTCCCAAGCCCTTTGTTAAATTGCTTATTCTAATTTGACAACGTACTGCCCCTAGCGCACCCCCGAGCAAACAATCAGCTCGCCCACGCGACACACTCCTTTTTGATATCCTCCTGGATCTCACATATGTACATATAAATATATCTTCAACAACTCATAATGTACCTTTGACTGAGACGAAAAAATAAATAGCCGTTGTTACCCAATCTCGGGCGCGCCACCCACGACGTCTCACAAAAAATCTTTACCTTGTTAATGATGATTATAGCTTATACCGCCATTATAGGCACTAAAGCCAGACAGGTAATTTTCAATAGAACACCGATACGCCAAATAGCAAACAGATCAATAGATTTCAGTAGCGCTCATAGCAAACCTTGATAGGTTTTTTTAGCGATTACTGAAGTTAAGCAACGTTCGGAATGGTCAGTCTTCGGATGGGAGATCGCGGGCGGCATTTACAACCGAGCGCTACAACAAGTTAAATTATATACCTCTTCGACGTAAAAACTCTTGACACCAAAACTTTTCAACCGGCTTATACCATCTTAATAAATTGCACATTCAGCAAGGTCTTTCCACGAAGTATTTTATTAGCGGAGATTACCTATAGAATTTATTAATTACTCGGTAGTGATAGCGAGTCAAGTTTCGAGGCAGGTGCGACGTTGCCATATAAGCATGTGCATTTGGTATTCGTGCGTCAGCGTACCGCTTACAATACTAGGCATGTAATCAATTGAACGAGCCAATGCTAGCGTGAAGACAAAAGTTGTTATCAAACGAGTGCTATATTGGAACGTCGACTCTATTCTTCCTATTGAGTGGTACATGAAAATTAGTACAGTTGAAACAAGCCTTTGCCAACTTATTATGAGTTATCACAAAACTGACGTTCAAATACTCACCGATTCTGATCGAATTGTTTTAATATATAGGTTTATAGTCAACATTATAGTCTTCTGACAGAATCTTTACAGCACAAAATAATTAAACTTAAGAGAGACAGGCTCTATTTCTATTTAATTTTCGTCATATTTTTACTTACACCTTTTTACTTGACGTTACGACGATGTGGTGGAAGATGGCTACCGACACAAGCATGTACACAAGTACTCGACAATATAATTCCAATTTTGTCTGATTTGATTTGTGCGGAGTTCCTACTTCTGCTACAATAATAGTTAGTACATGATGTTCTCTCTTCACCACTAGCTCAAGCTCATCGCTGAGGTTTGAACTCAAACTGAAGAGTAATTATGTATTAGGTTGAATTGTCAGTTTTGATGCCGCCCGAAGGCCTTTGACATGGCTAAACGGATAAACAACTGGGATCCGCAATTTAACTTGTCATCTGAGCTTCGGTATAGTTCAGTTTTAGAGCCGAGCTCTACCAGCAGGCCAATCGCTCTAATTTTTAACAGCTGCGTTCCATCTGTAATTCAGTTAAAGTTCGGTTGCAATTGTAGTTAAGTTTCGATTCAGCTTTAAGGAATTAGGTATTGCGCTAAACATCATACACCAACCGTTCATTTGACACCGGTTACGTTCCAACTCTGATCGAGTTGCGTTTTAACTTTAGTCAGAATCATTAGTGCGATACGAAAATAGACAAAAAGTAGAAGTTCGGTTAAAGTTCAATTGTAGTTCAGTTGTAATTTTTTAGTGCGATTGGCCTGCTGGCTTTAGCTTGGCACAGTTTTACAACTAAGAGCTACCGGGATATAGCATTGCTGAGGGAGCTAGGATGATATAGTTCTATTCGATTCGATTCAATCAGTCTGCCTCTATTATCTATTCTATCCTGCTCGCACAATTTCTCATTAATACAGATAATAAAATCAAAACATGTGAATTTCCAAAAACTTTATGTAGCCATCATAATATTTATCATAAAATTGTGCAAGTTACGCATTATTTTTCGTTTATGAATATCTTAATTTGACGGAGTAAATCGAAAAAAAAACTAAATTAATAGCTTTGGGAAGAGATCGATATCTGTTCCCTTATATCAACAGATATCAAAACCAACTTTTCTTTTATAAATTATGCGTGTTATGATATTGCTTGCAAATGATCGAGTGAGACAGCTGTGGCCGTTTGAAAGGTGATTCTATACCAGTGTTTTCAAATCTTTTTCATGGCGCGACCACTTTTACTCACTGTATTGTATATGTAAACTGTATTTCTGGTTAACTATGTTCAATTTGAAATACTGTAATACTCCACTACTTGATCTAAAACAGAAGAGGAGAAGAACTAAGCAAAGGAAGCTTTATACCAAACAAAAGCGCAGTGAGCGCGGAATTTTTTCGATGCTTTTTCGGGTATTGCGGCGTTTCACCCCGCAAGCTGTTCGGTCCGCGGGGCGAATCGCCCAAGACTTTTTCACATGTAGAAATCCAATGCTGCACCGACTCGCTCTTAAATTAATGTTTTTTAGTAAACATACAATTTTAATTTTTTTTTTGTTTAGTGAGGTTTTGCGACCCCCCAGGAGTTGCGACCCCACACTTTGAAAAACACTGATCAATTCAATCAACAGTTCCAAAGAAAGACACATAGAATTAGAACTAAATTAATAGAAACCGTACTAAAATAGTAACAGTATATATGAATTCGTCCTACTTTAAATATGAACTTTAAAAGGTGTTAGAAAAAGATGCACATACACCCGAACTTACGTAATTTCGAAGGGTTTCACAAACTAGCATTGAGCAATCTCGGCTGTCCAAATTCAAAAAGAAAAGTAGGAAGGTAAAATGCAGATATTTGAACCTTTTTACTGGAATTAGAGGGTTCAAATTTCCGATCATATTGCAAAAGACAAAGTAGAACCACTTTTAACCATTTTGACATTCCAACTTGTGATTTTGACGTATACCGACATACAATGCGTTTTTCTTATTCAACTCTTCTCTGTCTACTAGTGTCTGCGTTCTACCCACTCTCGCGTATGCTGTATAACCAGATATGAAAAAGACAGCTGTAACATAGTTTTTGAGCAAAATGTAGTAAGTAAGAATATAAGAATAAGAATATATTTATTTACCAAAATAAAGTTAACAAAATTTGCGCAAATTATACATGACATTTGACATTTGGTTTGTAACACATAGTAGTTATACATTACAAGTTCATCTACCCTTCCTTGGCTAGCAAATGTAAGGCAACTAGGTAATTTTGTAAATAGCTATGTAGTATTATTAAAATATTATTAAATAAACATTTGCCGATATTGCGCAGTGCCGGTGGGCCCCAAACTAGGAGATGCCTGTATCTTTTACAAAGGTGACGTCCACAAGTGGTATATTATTCAGAGAAAAATCGAACCAAGATGATATATACATCATTTGAAAGCTTGTTTTATGGGCTTGCCAAAAATATTTAATTTGGATTTTTTCACTCCTCCATTTTTTTTTAAATGCGAAAAATAAATTGTATCAAAAATAACAATACAGCTTATTACTTTTTCTAGTTTAGCGATGATAACGTGCTTTTATCGTTAATTTACTTGCATTTGTAGCCGATTCTTCCACATTCATCACTTAATTTGCTAAAATTAAAAATTATAATCTACCAGTGTGACCAGTTAGTAGGTACAATATGACAAAAAAACACTTTAAAAGTGTATCTCATTGGTAAAAATGCTTTTATTTAACAATTTGGAGGTTAATTAATCAGGGTTGCTAGAGATAAACTACCTATTGGGCCAAATATATTTATTTATCCTAATAAATTCAAAATTAATTTTAAAAAAATCGGAAAGCTCTTTTTTGTTTTTAAATGTTGTAATAGACTCAGAAAAATATGAACTTTCACGAAATATAAGGAGTGTTGTGGTTAGAATTTTTGATTATTATTATACCAGCCTCCATACATTTTGTGGACATGTCCTTTATTTGTAATAACATTCCAGTTTTTTAACGGGAGATCAAGGATTCCATGCAAGAGGTAGGAGGGCGTGTGTGTGAGTATGTGTATAAGTAAGTGAATTATTGAGAGCAACACCGCAAGTATTGTATTACTTTAGTTCTAATTCTATGGAAAGTCAGCACCATTGCTACGGATTTACACGTTATCGGCATGTCGATTTATAGAGAATTTGTTGAACCGGTTTCTGTTTATTACCGGCCGCGTGATGTCGAGTAGGTATCTGGTTTACGGCTCACATGCTTCTATTGATTATCAACGAGTCGCAGAACAAGAAACGGGCATCTCACTTTACTCATTGAACGTTTACTGAGAAACCGCCACGAATCGCTCGATCCGATTACGATTAGATGAATTTACACGTAATAACCACTTAATGCTTATTTCTGTTACGCGCAAACCTGGCAAGGACGAAAACGAAAAAATTAGAATCCTAGTTCTATGTTGAACAATACTAACACGAGTATTAAGGGTTCTAACTGACACTAGTCCTTACTAATATTATAAATGCAAAAGTTTGTTTATTGGTTTGTTTGTTACTCAGCCAGAAACAGGCTTGACTTTTCGTGTGATTTATTATTCCGGAAAATAAGGTTCCTATGGGCTGGCACAAAAACCAAAATATCACGCCGGCGTAAGCGCGGGCAAAACTAGTAAACAATAATATGAATAAGTACTAGTACTATTAGATATTAAAAATATTATTGTTTTCATTTAGTGACGGCGTAAGAAAATTACGCAGGCGCAGTTCGGTTGCTTGTAAACGGTTTTTAATGAATGAACCTTTGACCCGATTCAATCAACCGCACGCAAATTGCCTCTTACAAATTGATTGGACAGTTCGGTTAACTAATTGGTCTCGTAATATCCAATTTTAAATGCAGACACGCAGTAAATTGCTTTAACAACGCAAGAACCCCTTTTTGCTTACTTGCCTCCGCTGCACTTGCCAATCAACATCAGGAGCCTTAGTACAAGAATATTCATAAAACTCAAATTAAGACTCCATACATTTCTAAAAAAATGTATTCAGCGCAAGAAAAAAAACGCAGCACTAATTATTCCCAGCAGTAACGCTTATTATTAAGATAGAGAGACCGGTTGGACGATGAAATGAATGTAAAGGATTTATCACAAAGGCAAAGAAACGCAGAGATTAATTTCAGCGTTAATATTTTTACTCTTTTATTGAAATAAGTTGAAGCTGGTTCAATGGTAGGTAGCGCGTGAAGGCTCCCTAGGCTCTGCCGACGCATTGTGTGCTAATATAGAACGTTCAAACCACACGGCTATTGTATTAGATCAAGCATTGACTAGATAATGAGGCCCGAAACTGGAAACTAGCGCAGACAGGAAACTATTTGAGAGTTGATTATCAGCGTCCCCTCATCTTTCAATTCGATGTAGGTATGACGTAGTCTGGTCAATTGTGCCTACTTTGGAAAATAGTTATTTTTCCGTAGCCCAGTCGACTCGACGTCTGGCTATAGAGGACAAAGTTAGAAATGCAACGCCACCACACTTTCGCTACACCGATCGCGATCAGAGGAGCTGAACTTCGCACGGTTTGGTCGTATACGGAACTTGTACGGAGCAATCGCAACTTCCGTAGACAACATAGAAATTCTTCATACAATCTATCAAAGTTACGTAAACGCTCCTAACGTAGTTCAAAAAACGGTCACCCAGAGGACAACCCAGCATACGGGCTGTCCTCACATAGGAGCGTGCTATCACACGCATGCGACCTAAATCCGCACCCGAGTGGTAATCTACATGACAGGGCTCTAAAGCTATAGTAAATATAGTAAAAATATAAAGTAATCGAATATCTATGGTACGAGTAGCTCCTCGAAGAATGATGAGAATATTCGTTTCCGTTCGTATTTTGCAACAATTTACCAAACGTAACAGAATGCCCCCTAAAGATTCCGCATTAGTTTGGATAATTATATAATATTAGGCTTCCACTAACACTCTACATAATATATGAATAATAAATAATAGTATCAATCTTTAAAAAAAGTTATCGCCGTATATGAACACCTGCTTGCAATACCTAAGGCGTTGACTTCTGTTTGGAAAACAGATTCTATTCAAACATTTTTTGAAGCGTCTCAAATAGCTTTATAAAAAGCCTCTGATGGCAAAGCATTCCACAGGTGCCTGGCGCGATCCCTAAGATTAGCACGCATCTGACGCCTTGGTAGTCACCGCGCTGAACTGTTATAATATGTAATATTTATGTTTCGTAAGCATGAGAAAAAATTAAGATGGGAAGAAAAAAAATATTTCATTGAACTCGCGTGAGTATTCATCATAAATTAATAGCAAATACGACTGAAACTCATGTACAACTAAATACGGTAGAGCCTCTGGGAACCCGACCGGTTTCGGAGTAATAAGAAATCCTTCATCAGGGCTAGAAAAAATGTTATTACCAACTTACTATAGTTAATAAATCGAAATCCAAGTACAGAGGAAGTATTTGTGTCGACGGGATAAGTTGTCGTCCTGTCTGCCAGCCTTCTGTTTGCATTTTTGTACAGTTACGTGGCGAGTACTCATACTCACTTACACACTTCTATCGAATTTTGCAGTATTTTACTGTTACATTGTTACAAAAGCTAAACAAAAGGGTGGTTTTAATAGAAGTAATTCTCAAAAACTTAAATAAATTATTATTTTATGCGTCCACCGGAAGAATCGGATTGTTTTCATGAGGTTAATTTAAACTTTTTGGAATATAATTTTATCGAAACTAACTTCGGAGCAGACTATTGCTTGCGAACTTTTTATCATAGTAAAAAAGCTAATATATTATATTTTCAATTTAGCACCTTTTAAAGCTTTTATTCCGTCTGTACAGTGTCGCCGAAGCACCATATAATGATACAAACGATCATAACGAGACAATCTACGAAGGCGCGCTTCATAATGCCGGATGCACGATGGCGTTAGTCTTTATAAATTGGCCGACGGATTGAACTGTTTCGGAGTCTAGGCGAGAGTGTAACGACGGCATGAGAATCAACGCTCGCTTTCACCTTGCACCCTTTACGTGCGATGTATGAATATGCAACACTGGCTGCCCCGATCTTACGCAATTTTATTGCTGCTGTTATCCATATATTTATATGAATTGCAAAATATGTACGTCGGCTTACACCTGAGAGTGGAATCTTGTTTTAAAAACCGGACAAATGCAAGTCAGGCTCGCACACCGAGGGTTCCGTACAAATCCAGAAAATGTCAGAAAATTGGGAAGTACGTTGTTAAAATCTCTATACTCATCATCATCATCGACAAAAGTTTTTTTTTACTTTTCTCGTCATTCATCTAAAAATAATTAAAAACCTGTCTTAGCATGTACTAAGATAAATAAAGAGATTATAGATATACGTATACAGTTTAAATTTCAACTCGATATCTATACGCGTTCTTGAGATAAAGAGTCTTGACATACACACAGGACAGACGGATAGACGGACAGACGCACAGACGGACAGACGGACAACAAAGTGATCCTATAAGGGTTCCGTTTTTTCCTTTTGAGGTACGGAACCCTAAAAATAAAGTTTCAGTCATTTGTAGAGATGTTTATTAAACGGAAACATTATTTTTTTAGTACCAGCCGTAAATTCCCCACTGCCTACCACATGAACTTAGATACAGTATTATTCATATGGGCATATTGCCCCATTTTATCGGGATTTACCAACATTTTACCTACCTTTGTTGTGTGGACTTAGTGATACAATTAAATTGATCTTATTAAAACCTCTTAACACATGCCTAAATCAGTTATTATTTAAGTAAAATTAACACAGAATGGATATTTCATTCAAACTATTATAAATCTACACTATAATATTATAAAGAGGAAAGATTTGTATTTTTGTATGTAACGAATAAACTCAAAAAGTACTGGACCGATTTTAATAATTCTTTTTTCATTAGAAAGCTACATTATCACTGAGTAACATAGGCTATATTTAGTACTAGATTACTATAGTACCTATTTATGTCGACCCGTGCAAAGCCGGGACGGGCCGCTAGTACCAAGTAAATTGGAGTGAAAATTATAAATCGAAAGACAATGTCAAGAAGAATAAAATTTAAATATTAGAAAATCCTTGACTATGGATCTTTAAGTAGCTAAGAAACATCTCGTTTAAACCGGCAATCAAACAGAAAACACCGCATCAAAATCGATCTATTCGTTAGGTAGCTACGGAGCCACAGGCAGACACAAACATAGTAAATACTTCATTCGGAGAATTAAAAACATGCAATAAGGCAATAAAGTTCTGTAATTTTCAGTTCAGAACAATCTCGACCTACTAGTAAGCATCCTTTATGGAAGGCCACTGAGCGTCTGATTTCTCTTAATTTGCTTCTAGTGCGTGCTATCGCAGCGTTAGATTAGCTGTCAATGCTTTTCGGATCAGCTCAAGATATCTGTTGAGAGATACGCCAATACCTTTGCACGGAGCGTATTGAAAAACTGACTGCAGAGCTGCAGAGAGAAGATCTGCTATAATCTTTATCAAACCTGACGTAAAGGAAACTCGTATAAGGACAAATTGTTCTGAGGAACAATTTGTATAAAATATGTAGGTAACCGAAATCAATCTAGCCTACATGTAATAAATAAATCGAAAGTAGATGTATTGCTAAACAATTTTTGTCACAAAAACTATTATAAGATGAGATAAAGAAATGTTATTTCTAGTCACAAAGTCAGTAAATTGACAATATTCAATGGAAGCCTTCCATTTGGTCGTCTCTTCAGTGGGGACCCTAATTCTGGGTATCAACTTGTTTTGTAATAATATATTGAATATAACATTTTTTAACAATTAATACACAAAATCTCAGAGCAAATAAAAAAAAACAAGAAGGAACGTCGTTGAACAGTCAAGTGAAGCCGGTTTTTTATACATGTGTGAGTGCGTCACTGCTGGACCGCCATAGTTCGACTGAAAAGCCAAGGCGTAGTTTCCTTGTACGTTTATGTGTGTGAAATTGTATTTACACGGCAAGGCGTAGTTTTGGTCGGCCTCACTTGTTTGTTCACAACATTCTCTCTTGATTTTTTTATTTGCTCTGATTGATTTATTTGTTCTGAAGAACAATTTGTAAAGAACGAGCTGAATTTATGTACACGGCGCTTCTGTATATAATGAGCCATAATCTTGTAATCGTGTGACCCTAATAGCGGATCACACATGCGTGCGAATGAACATTAAGGTTTCTATGGAGATATGTACATATCACCTCTTGTTTAAAGTATGTATGTATTAACCCTCTATAATATAATGTTTACACTGTATTTTAAGACCAGCTGCTATATTTAAGGACCCCTCTGACGATGCTTCCGAATAGACGGCGTATTCAATGTCGCCAATGCAGTGAAATCAAGTTTTAGCTCATTTTGGTAGATAGAATGAAGGCAAAGGGTGTCCAGAGAGAAATTTTCGAGTTAAAATTGAAATTGCTCTAAAACTGGACGAGCAAGGGGAGTGGGGGTCCGTTTGACGCGGGCAGAATGCGGATTAATCGGTGGCCATGAGTCCCTGGTCTGGGTCGCACCACACGTTTGCGGTCGAGCAATATTTGAAGTAAATCACTTATTCGTAAACGTCGCGTTTGTACTCATTTCGATATTCGCCGAGTAAGTGATGGACCGAGCGCGCAACTTATCTGGTCGTGGGTGCAGAAATTTTGACAAGAGGGAACAATGATCATCTTCCTGCACCATCGACGTCACCAACGACGTTAGAACACGTGTTCAAGTTGAAAAAGATTGCAGCCTCTACTGGAGTAAAAAAATTAAAAGTGCTCATTATTATAAAAAAAATCTGTTGCCGCAACTGCAGGTTCTGCCCGAGTACCCGAGTACAGAACAGTGTTTTAGCAAGACGATGCCACGCCACACACAGCTAGGATATCAATAGAGAAGCTGAGCGCAATTTTTCTGAATAAATTGATTAGTAAGTATGGAGGCATACGCTGGCCTCCACGCTCTCTGGAAATGTCGCCACGTGATTTTTTTCTATGGGGATACTTCAAGTCTAAGGTGAACACCAACATTTCTCAAACAATTCAAGACCTAAAAGATAATACACGCCGTGAAGTTGCAGTCATTGAGCCAGCGCTTTATAGTCGGGTCTTTGCAAATCTTAGTGCCCGACTGCAAAGATGCGATACAAAAAAATGGACGACATTTAGACAATATTATAAAGTAAAATATCAAAAAGTAAAACCCGAATTGTTGCACTATTAATGTTTTAAAAAAAACGCTTTCTTTTTTTAACAATTTTTAACTCAAACATTTTTCGCTGGGCACCCTTTATAATAATAAAATATGTAGGTAACCGAAATCAATCTAGTCTACATGTAATAAATAAATCGAAAGTAGATGTATTGCTAAACAATTTTTGTCACAAAAACTATTATAAGATGAGATATAGAAATGTTATTTCTAGTCACAAAGTCAGTAAATTGACAATATTCAATGGAAGCCTTCCATTTGGTCGTCTCTTCAGTGGGGACCCTAATTCTGGGTATCAACTTGTTTTGTAATACAAATTATAGTGAATATAATTTTTTTTAACAATTAATACACAAAATCTCAGAGCAAATAAAAAAAACAAGAGGGAACGTCGTTGAACAGTCAAGAGAAGCCGGTTTTTTATACATGTGTGAGTGCGTCACTGCTGCGCCGCCATAGTTCGACTGACAAGCCAAGGCGTAGTTTCCTTGTACATTGATGTGTGTGAAATTGTCTTTACACGGCAAGGCGTAGTTTTGGTCGGCCTCACTTGTTTGTTTACAACATTCTCTCTTGATTTTTTTATTTGCTCTGAGACAATATTAAACATATTTTAATATTAAACAGCCAACTGTACAATGTCCTGGAAGTTCCTAGTCATAATATAGTCACAGTCTAAGTCCAAGAGAGTCAGTCAAGTTGCCAATTCAAGCCTTGCCATCAAAATTAAATTTTAACAAAATAAAATAATATAAAGTGACGCCGTGGTCCTTCCGCGTCCCTATCAACTCTCAAGCCACTATGCTCTTTTTAGGACTCGCCAGCAAGCTGGTTGAAAAACTGACACTAAATCACATTAGCTGCATGAATGTGATATGTGACTAGATATGATAAGATTCGACTCTCTTGTGCTTCTTTAAGAATACTTATTTATGTGATAATAACTAATTAAAATCATGTATATATAAGTGCAGCATGCGTGTAAAAGTGCCAGTTTTTAATAACCAATGAACATATCCGTGAATACATTGACAAGTCAAAAATGCATACTCTCCAGATGGCTATTTTAACATTTGAATTTTCTAGTAAATCCATATCAATATACAAATGCAGTATAATAATAAAGCAAGTTGATCGACTTATTTATTTTCCATATAAAGTAAAAAATCCAGAAGTTAATATTGCTATAATTTAAGAATTGATATAAGTCAAATACATATATACAGGGTTACTGGTTATTGAACCTATTCCTTCTAATGGGCTAAAGGGCGGGTTATTATTAACAAATTTGACCCCATAATCCTTTATGCAAAAGGTAACCATTTCTGAGAAAAATTGAATTATAGTTTATTTTCCATTTATCCATGCAAGTCACCTTGGTCTCCTCTCCTCCTTTAAGGGTTGGTAAAAAAAACGTTTGATGATTTTGCACTATCATTTTTTTACTTAGCAGACATCATGCTATCATTATGAGTAAAAATCTGGACTCGGTGCCCACATTAAATAATTAACACATTAAAACATATAAAAATGTAATTTTCATTGTTAATTAATACGTTTGTAATAACCTCCTCTATAACCCACGGGAAGGAATAGGTTCAATAACCAGTAACCCTGTAGAAGTTCTCAATGTATTCACGCCGTGTTTACGCTGTATTTACTGCAAATAACCATAAGATTTTTCTTGCAGCAGAAAATAGACATTACTTCGCTTTGCACATAGATACAATCGCATTAGTTAAATTTTAAGATCATGATAATAGATTTGAATGTAAAAATTGCTGTCGAGTAGTGTATTACTCTTGATCTTGAGACTTTCAGTAAAGTTGTCAGGACCCTGCCGGGCTAGGATGCGCGCCACGAATTATTTCGTTCGTCACTTTTTCACGTCGAAATGAGTTCTTTTTGTGGCTATTCGTGGTAGCATGCTTGACTAGCTGATTCCCTATCGATATAGTGTATTGTAAGTTGCCTATTTTTGTTGTACACTAAGATATTCATTTAAGATGTTAATTGATTGAACTTTATAAGATTTACATCACACTCCTAATGGCCGTTAAAAATCCATTCCTATAATATCCATCTGTCATAATAATAAAATAATTTCTTACTGAGCTGAGCTTTATTTTGTATTTGTTTATTTATTAGAGCAGCATACGCCAATTACACTAATTACAATGTTTCTTTGACAAGATAAAAGGTACAAGGGTAAAATAGGATGTCTCGTTGTGCTTTGATCATTCAACCACCTTACCTAAACCTAGATAGCTCGGACCTGACTGCTACTATTATATCATACTAGCTTTTACCCGCGGCTTCGCCCGCGATATAATTTAATTTATGTTTATCTTGTCAAAAAAATATGGTAACTAAAACAGTAAGTGCGCCATAAAATATTAGCCCCAATTCAATGTGAAACGGCACACAAATATTGTAGCAAATAATCATTTCAAACCCAAAAAACAGCCAATCTCAACTAATTTGTTTCGTCATCGTTATCATCCGCAGCTTTCTTTGACCCACTGTTGGGTATAGGCCTCTCTCATGCAGTGCCATCTGCCTCGGCTCTTTGCCGGTCGTGACCAGGCTCGACCGGCGGTATTGATGATATCGTCGAGATAGTCGACCCACCTTGCTGCCGCGCCGCACATAGCTGAGCGCTCTCACCTATTCAAGTACCCTAGTTGACCAGCTTGGTCACCACCGTCTTTCTTGGTCAAGAAGCGCTGGTCGAATTGGTTGCCACGCCATTGTGAACGATGTCATACGCAGGGCTTTTGCGACCGCCAATATCGCAGCCGTACTCGAACCGAATGGGTTTGCGCGTGGTGATGGCAAAAGGCCTGACGGTATGAAGCTGGTCCCATGGAAGTGTAGACGGCCCTTAGTATGGGACGCGACTTGCGTCGGATACTTTGGCGCCGTCAGCGGAGTAGCACAAACGGCGCAAATATGCTAACCTCGGCAGTGGTTACATATTTGAGCCGTTTAAAATTGAGACATTGTGCGCGTGTTGGCCGGGAGCTCATCTTGTTTTCAAAAGTCTTTCTGAGCGTCTGGTGTACCCGCCGCGTGACTAAAATACTGGTGTTTATTTGGCTCAACGTATAAGCAGCATTGCCAAGCTGATTGGCAATGCTGCCAGCATGTTGGGCACGCTGCTAACTGGCAGTGGGCTTGAGCATTTAGAATATCTTTAGACCTTCAAGGGTCTGTGGATGATCCAATTGCTTGTTATGTAGTAGTAGTTTATGAAGTTTTACATTATAAGTCTGTATTTAGTGGTAGTTAATAAAGGCACTTGTTCTATAAAAAAATCAAGTACCTTGCACCTTGTTGTCACTGTTCAAACCTAACCCGATATCAAAATACCTTATATTTATAAATGCTTCTGTTGATTAAGATAAGGTTAGAGTGTACCCGCCCATAGGTTCCCGCCTTGTCGTGGCAGGAGAACTTAGTAGCCGAGGCTTATGGGCGGCGCGGGAATCCCAGGTAGAGCCGCTTCTCTGGGTTTTTTCTGAGACAGCTGAGAAGGCGGCGCTCGAGGTCTCCCGATTCTTTTTGGTCTTTTTCCCCTAGGCAGTTTAGAAGTTTGCACTCGAGGTTGGGCCGCTTTTCTGGGGTTTTTAAATATAGCAGCTGAGAGGCTGGCCGGCAAGTTGCGTGCCTCATGAGGAGTGCCGCAACTGAGCCGGGCTGCACTTTTATCACTGTTCAATCCTAACCAAACCAACAGAAATTTATGTTCGTGTCAAGGTCACAACTCAGAATCAAGGTTAATAACCTTAGTGTCAAGATATTCATACTCATGCCATACTACTATTAAAAATCAAGTCGATCCGTTTCTTCGTATATTAGCATGGATTCTGTACCATAAAGGTAGAATAAAGAAATATGTTTAAACTCTAATGGTGGATATTTAAAAATATTTTTAATGTCAGACGAAATGACGGCCCAGTATTAAACGTCATTGTAATATGTAGCATGGCAAAGGGAAAACTATTTTGTCCAATTTTAGTGTCAGTTGTCATTGTCAATTCATACTTTATTTCCTCTTCGAGGAGCTATAATGGTGGAAAGATAATTTGTCCCTTTGATATGCTAAGCGAGACATTTATAAAAGTTTGCAGTCAATGTATGTCACCTGTCATCTAATTACGTTTTGTGAATCCATGTTAGGCCCAACCAACCCAATTATGAACGCGCCATCTTAAATTTAATAGCAACGTAAAAAGTGTTCTCTCTATCGAATGCCGAAAGTGAAAAAGAAACAGAAATAGTCTAATTAACTGTTATAATTACGATGGTGTCTTCAAAATTGGGCCTTTTAGCGTCGTTGTGATAGGTGACAGTTTCGCTAACGCAAGATTTTGTCCTATCCTACGGTAATTATGCAATTTTCGGAATAAAATGTAGCCTATGTCCTTTCTCAGGCTCTAGACTATCTGTGTACCAAATTTCATTGAGATCGGTTCATTAGTTTTGGCGTGAAAGCGCGACAGACAGACAGACAGACAGAGTTACTTTCGCATTTATGATATTGATATTAATAATTAACGTAAGGATAATATATATATTTACACTGATAATATATTATCAGTATGATGATATCCAAGGACTGCTCATCGATTGATTTGACAGATATTCGATCGACAGTTGTTTATTTTGACATTTTTGCGGCGCACGCTAGAGTAGCTCGCAGATGGCAGAATTTTCCTACTTACTCAACATTTATCGTTATATTTTGGACAATTCACAAAATATCTTTATGAATTGTAGCCTATGTGTTATTCTGATGTATAAGCTATATTATTGCAAAGTTTCATCTCAATCCGTTCAGTAGTTTTTGCGTGAAAGAGTAACAAACATCCATACATCCATCCATCCATCCATCCATCCATCCATCCTCACAAACTTTCGCGTTTATAATATTAGTAGGATAGGAAGTAGGATTTTGCGGCGCACGCTAGAGTAGCTCGCAGATGGCAGAATTTTCCTACTTACTCAACATTTATCGTTATATTTTGGACAATTCACAAAATATCTTTATGAATTGTAGCCTATGTGTTATTCTGATGTATAAGCTATATTATTGCAAAGTTTCATCTCAATCCGTTCAGTAGTTTTTGCGTGAAAGAGTAACAAACATCCATACATCCATCCATCCATCCATCCATCCATCCATCCATCCTCACAAACTTTCGCGTTTATAATATTAGTAGGATTTGTTTTCAAACTACAAGAAAACCGGATAACTACTCGCGCTAGCTACAGACGCGTATAATTAAAGTATACTAGTAGTCTACTTTTTCATATTTGTTTTCAAATGACTAGAATACCGAAAAAACTTTGGGTTCGCTGCGCTCGCGCATGTAAAGTGTTGTGGTCTTCTTTGCTCACTCCTATTTCGAAATTACTCAAAATAAAATCAAAACAATCTGGCACTCGCTACGCTCGCGCATGACAACTTTAGGGTAGTTTACTTTGCAATTTTGTTTGATTGTTTGATATTATAATTACTCAAAAAAAATTACTAAAAATCGAGAAACATTGTGCTGGTTATAAAGACATAATAAAAATAGTATATATTTACTATATTCATAGTTCTTTGTTTATCATACGAGTAAGTGATTATTGTGTCTTAGAATTCACCATCCAGTGCCTAATGCAAAAAGAAAGGACAACACCTAAGTTTAGGCGAAACTACTAGGGCATAAATTATGAGAGTTACTATTCCGATTTGTTTAGGACCCTGCAAGTGGTAAGCGAGACTGATGATCCTGGACAACTATGGGATGGTATCTTGAATGCTATCAATGTTACTACAGACAACCATGCGCCTTTACGGCAAATAAGATCTAAATCAGTAAATAATAAACCTTGGATCGGTGATAGCGTTCTGGAGCTAATTTCAGAAAAAATATTCTTATGGGACAGGTACAGAATGTCTAAGGATGAAGATGACTATAACAAGTTTCGTGTGGTGAATAATAAGTGTGTTGCCTTGTCCAGGAAGCAGAGGAGTGCTTATGAGGCCAGACTCCTTGACTATGGTGATAAGGCTTTTTATTCATACTTGCAATGCTGTACTACTTCTACTGTTAGCATTCCAACAGCAATCAGAAACCACAATGGAGATCTTGTAACTAAGCCATGTGATATTGCTGATGTTTTTGCAGATGAGTTTGAAAAAGCATATTCAGTCGAACCAGCACTCATTCAAAACAGTATGACTATTGCAACTCCATGTGTGGAAGAAAGTTTGTGTGATATTTCTTTCACCAAAAGTGATGTAAGGAAGGTCATTGCAAATTTGAATATCCAGTCATCACCTGGGCCAGATCAACTTCCAGTCTGCATACTTAGGAATTGTGTTGATATTATTGCTCCAGTCTTAGCAGAATTAATGAACACTTCCTTTGAAGCTGGTTACTTGCCTCAGGACTGGAAGCATGCTATATTGATTCCAATTTTTAAGAAAGGTGACAAAACTAAACCAGGAAACTTTCTACCCATTAGCCTTACAAGCATTGTGGTGAAGATTATGGAAAGAATTATAAGTGGGAGAGTAGCACAATTTTTAAACAGACATTGGTGACGATTTTGATGGCACCAACTAACTAGCTTACCTAACTAAAAACATCAAAATCCCTAAAAATCCTAATTATCCGAAATCTAATTTTAGTGGGACAAATTAGAAACGTCAAAATTAAATTTTTAAAGCGAACGAACGAAACCTACTAATCCTATTCAACTTAGCGACTTTAAGCGAAATTGGCATTTTGGAGGCATGAATTAGAAACGTCATACGTCACTTTTAAGCAAATTGAGGTTAGAATTTTTAGTTTTTTAACGAGTACCACTTCAGGTGGTTGTTAAAATAAGATTAAACCAAAAAGTAAGATATACAGGATAAATACTGTGTTTTGATCCAAATAATTGTTCATAATTATGTATTATGTAGCTTACCATGCTCTTTTAATAGTGATTTTAGTTGTTAAACTGAAATTCGCGATGACAAAAGATATTGAAACCGTCCTGTATTTTTCAGGACAAATTGGTATGAAATAGTTAAACTAGGGCATTAAAATCAATTTAAACCAATTCAGGTTAATTCAGTTATTCAGATATTCAGGTTATGATGGTTTGTTTCAATGGTCTTATTAAGCCCCAGGCACGCCCCCGTCATAGGCACCCTCATACAGCTACCCTTTCTTTGAATACAAAAATATATGTAAAATGGTTTAATTAATATCATCATTACTTTTTAATACTAGAATTAACAAAACATTAACAAAAAGTTCGAAAAAGCTGTGAGAAACGTCAAAAGGTGTTGCCATCATGGGTTATCAAGATTACCGATTTCAGTATGACAGAGTACTAATGTATATTATTTCTGTAAAGTGGGATAAAACAAGACTATTGTTTAAATTTATCAAATTTCCATACGATATGTATACTATCATATTGATACTAATACTTCGTTTATTATTTCGTTCATACTGAACAACTTTTACTATAGGCCTGAACCATAATTTGAGAAAATTAAACCAGTTTTTTCATACATTTTATCGATTTCGAGTAGGAATTTTGTATGAAAAATATATATATTTTAAATGCTATGTCGGTGCCGTAGTAAAAGTTGTTTACAATGAAATAACTCATTTTGGTTGGGAGTTTTGCCACAAAATAACAAACGTTCCAGTGGCTCTATTTTTGACTTTTAAATGCTAGCCCCTAGTCGCTTGATAAACATATTTTTACAGCCCGAAATACTATCAAGTAAATTGTTTAAACAATAATTAATTTGTGGAAGTAGTGATAAGCTTGCAACACTGACTACCACTCTTCAATTATTTTTAAATCAGCAAAGCCACAGATAACATTAAAAAAATGTAACTAAATCACAGTCAAACCGGTTACTTCATAGTGTGTTGACGGCCTTATTATTATATTTTTAAGTACTTTTTTTATCTGTGAACTTCCTTTAGGGTGAACCCAAACTCTTTAATCATCATTCAATTTTTAACTAGGTGGACTCTGCAAAATTGCTATTTCTACCTAAGCGAGTTAAATTTACTTAAATAGGTTAGGATTTTTAACTTAGTTAATGAATGCGCACCAAAATCGTCACCATTGTGTGATCTCAACAAAGCAACATGGTTTTATTGAAAAGAGGTCAACTGTCAACTTATTGGAATGTGTTCATGCTTGGAGCTTACAAGTTGATAAGAAAGAACCTGTTGATGTAGTATACCTCGATTTTGAACGTGAATTTGACAAGGTACCTCACAAGCACTTGTTGTTTAAGCTTGATCATCAGGGTGTGCGTGGTAAACTGCTGGAGTGGTACCGGAGCTTCTTATCAGGTAGAACATTTCAGGTTCGAGTGGGAAGCTCACTATCTCAAAGGAAAATGGTTTCCAGAGGTGTCCCTCAGGGTTCTGTGACCGCTCCTCAGCTGTTTGGAATCTTTATAACTGATTTGATAGAGCTCATAGAATGTCAGTCAGCCTTTTTCGCAGACGATGGGAAGTTTTTTGCCAATGCGATGATAAAGTCTGGAGAACTACAGGAAGATCTGGACCATATTCAGAACTGGACCAGGGAATGGATAATAAAATTGAACTCAACCAAATGTAGTGTGTTACATCTCGGTAAAACCAACCCTAGGGAGACATACACATTTGATGGAGTTGCTTTGGCATCTGTAGACTAATAGAGGGATTTAGGAGTCATCATTATTTTAGTCAGATAGGAGTCAGATTTGAAATGGGAAGAGCTTATATCTACGATAGTCAAACGGGCTAACTCATTTATCTAAGTCATACGCAAGTCCTTTCAGATAGTAACAATTGACAACAGACGCCATAAGTTCCTCTCACAGCCTACACCTTCACAAACCAACACTGCATACCACATCCTCAGCAACAGAGTGGTTAACAACTGGAACAGGTTGCCTGAGGATGTAATTTCAGCAAGGGCTATGAACACATTTAAGAATAGACTGGATCTTTGGATAAAGAAGGAAAAACTTTTCCTTGACAGATAAATACTAATTTTATTCGACTCTGCTTGATATAGGCAAATCATCAGTTTATAATGCTCGCCTATAAACAAATAAATAAATAAATAATTAAAGCCAAGTACCTGTTTAAACTTTGTGTTACAGAGGGTCCTCTATGCAGAGAGGAATCAACCATACTTACGCTGCTTGAATGCAGCAGTGCAAACAACTCAAGAAAGCCACTGCTGGACATCCTGGAGGACACCGGGTGACTGAACTAGCTGCAGCCAGGCGACCTACATAAAACGTGCCCATGGAGGGCTCAATTGTGGAATAGGCCCGCAACAACAAGTTTACCCAAGAAGGCCAGGGCACCGAAGGCGCTCCGGGAGGTCTGCGCCGGCGTCGGCGAGCTGTTGGACTTCTTGGAAGACACTGGGTGGCTGAACTAACTGCGGCCAGGTGACCATATATAGAAGGTCCATGGAAGCCCAATTGTGTAAAAGGCTCACATCAACAAGTAACAAAGACTAGATTAGTAACCACAAGTATAGACTGAATCAAACAACTTGGCGGCTATGATGTTAACTACAAGCTGCGGATAACCCATTGTAAAGCTCGATTAACAGCTGTGCAACAAATGGGTTGACTGAAGTTTGTAGCTAACAATACAGCTGCCAAGCTGTATCATTTGACCCGTAGTATTGTAGTATCTTAGGAAGCTATCTGTTTTTTGTTATCACAGCAGAAGTATAAAATATAGAACATTATGTTATTAGTAGTGAAATTATTGGTCTCATTTTCCTTTGTTTCTATAACAACTAAGGATTGTGTTGTTACTGCAACACATTGAAATATTTGTAAGCAAATTTCAAAATTACTTTTTTCAATTCAAACAATCACAATGGATGTGAAATAGTTCAATATGATTACACCTATATTTTATAGTAAATGAATCCAGCAGTAATTTATCAAATTATGGGGCAGAAACCCGTTTATTCAAATTAGAATCACAAAGAGAGCTTTACTCTTACCTAATGAATGGATTAAGTATCTTTATAGAGTTACTCTAGTAGGTGGTATATCTGACACACTATTGAACCAAGATAATCCATCAGTCAGATGATCCGGTTGGATTACGCCGGACTCTGTAGGGCGAGGTGAAAGCGGCGTTGGCTCTGGAGAAATACGAGAGAGGAGATGAGTGGCGACTTACCGCTGTGTTCCGTGAATATGTTGGAGCCAAGTATGCGGGGGTCCTTCGGCGGGCGCGGCTTGCGCGCTGACCGCATGGACGCGCCGCTGCCGGTGCCGCGCTCCTTCGCCTGCTGCGCGCCCATCGCGCCGAATGCACTGCACCCGCGCCCGCGTCACCACTGCTCCCAGAGACACCACCGCACGCGTTAATTCAATAACACTAACGACGCGACATCCACCGATTCCTTCATAACGAGAGCGCTCACGTCGGTCACGATGTTCCTCCTTAAATTCTGAATTCACAATAAGTCTTGCATAGAGATGTCGTCGCTGAGAGTAGTTACTTCACCGGAATGAGAAAGTTAGGATAACAACACAGGCACCGCCATTATGTGAGAAACTTGACTGACTGACCAAAGTGACTGACTGACATTTTTGATTGTTTGTTTGACGTCGATTTTTGTTTCCTTTAATATCCGTAGATGTCGTTTTGGTTGCAATCCATAGACAAAAATAGAGGAAATTTTGGCAATGGTAATACTGAGAACATGCATGTAAGGCGATCTGCAGACAACGGCGGCCAGCGGCTGAAGCCTGTGCGACCAAACAGAGGCCGAGAGGTTTAAAGCATCCCGGAGACGTTTGCGCTCTGCGGTTACTGTAATGTATTCTGTCCCATTAATAACAGAATTCAAAATGTTCAAATTAAGATCGGTATACTAAGCGCCATATAAATCGGCGGATAGGAAGTTAAGCTCGAAACATACTATCGGAACCGGCTTACGGACGCGACTGACAGCTGCGACCTAGACTATGAAAGTACACTGAGCCGTGCACACTATCGGACATAAGTCGCGGACGTCACCTTCGGACGTCCGAGAGCGATCTGGCACTCCGGATGTTTTAAGACTGTGCACATTGCTAAGTCGCGGCTGTCAGTCCCGTCCGTCAGCCGCGTCCGATAGTATGTTTCCGACTTTATGCGCTGTCCTGATTTTGCAAAATTGTTTGAATCTTAAGTTTACACCAACATATACAATCACATAAAGCCCCTTATATGTGAAAAACAGCATGGTTTCTTTAAAAATAGGTCAACTATTATATCTCCTCGAATAAAAAAACTATCTTTGTAAATGCTTTTCAGCAAGAGGTCAAGTTGATTCTATTTATACAGACTTTTCTATTTAATTATTTAAGTACAATGTATACCTTATAATGTCTAGTTACAGTCATAATTATGAAAATGTAACGTTATACACATTATAACCCTGTTAATAGGATGTTGCAAATAGTACATTACAAGTTAGATATTAAAATATAAATACATAATAATTTTGGAGATAGTTCTTAAATAAGGTACAGATATATAGTTATTATTATAGTCTTATATATTTTGTGACGTTGTAACTTTTTCGTCTAGATATTCGTCAACTGTGTAATAGCATTTTTTTGTTAAGAAATATTTAATTCTAAGGCCTTCGATAAAGTCAATCATAGGTTACTTCGCAATAAACTAAGTTTGCACGGCATCCAAGATAGTTAGTTCCACTGGTTTTGTTCTTATCCCAGTAATAGGAGTCAACTTGTTGCCCTAAAAGGGTACTTATCATCTCCAGTTTCGGTGACCTCAGGTGTGCCTTAAGGATCTTATTTAGGGCCACTTTGTTTCTTATTTTTATTAACGACCTTATTACTAGTTTATCATGTGAATGCTTACTGTGTGCAGATGACTTAAAGATATTTAAAGTTATCTCTTCACCAAGTGACTGCCAGATATTACGGAAAGATAAAAACATTGTATCTAATTGGTGCAAGAAAAACCAAATGTACTTAAACATTGGTAAATGCTTTGTAATTTCTTTTACAACAAAAAAGTGCAAAATAGTAAATGACTACGTAATTAATGGACATACCTTGACACGTTCCAACATTGCAAAAAGATTTTGGCATACTGTTTGACGAAAAGCTATCATTTATACCTCATTACCAACAGATTACAACTGTTACGAGATGGGTTCTTGGATAATCAGTTTAAGCGCCGATTATTCACTTTGCACTTTATTGCACAATATCAAAATACACACGACACAACTGGTTCGCATAAACAACACAAACACTGGCACTGATATTCACACAAACTAGTCACTTCACAATCGCACTGGAACAGGAGATGTTTTCGCTTCGACGGTAAACGAAAAACTGAGTCCCCAAGGGTCAGCCGGCGTATGTATATCCGTCATAACAGTCTCGAATTTACTAAACGAGTCGCGACATTACTCGATCTAATAAACGCTATTGTTAACAGAGTAGCAGGTTGAAAAGTTCTGGAAATGTCGGTGCCATTGTGTTTGACAAAGTAAACAAGATGAAAGTTCGAAACTTCCCTAATATTCTCAAATACACACAAAAAAACCGAATACAAAAGACCGGGAAACAAAAGGAACCAAAAAAAACGAAAAACAATAGAGCACCCCAGAAGCGTAATCACGTAAACATCGCAGATTACATCATAGTTTCTACATACCTACAACGGGCGTGCGCCTACTGCGTTACACTACTAAAGCTAATCAGCTCCACAGCTTTATATTAAGGTCCACTAAAGGTTTTAAAAAGCTTCAATGTTTCTTGTACTTGTATAACTCGCTTGTGAGAAGCCACTTGAAGTATGGTAGCCCAATCTGGTCGCCCCATTACAACGTTCATTCAGACAACATTGAAAGAGTACAGAAAAAGTGTCTTAGAATACTCCGTTACCGTCAGTATCCAGGACGCTCCGACTAGTTATGAAACACGATTGATTAAGTTTAATGTTCAGTCCCTAAAAACGCGTCGGGAATATTTCGATTTCGAGTATATTTATATAAAATTGTTCATTCGGTAGTAGATTCCCCTCACCTTCGGTCTCACCTAACATTTAATACCTTATATTATAGCGCCCGTAGAGCTAAAGTCACTAACCTTTTTTCACTTCATAAAAATAACACATCTTTTTTAACCCTATCGTCAGAATGGCTCGTCAATACAACGATTTACTAAAAAAAACAATCGGACCCCATCTTCAATGCTTATTAAATAAAAAAACTGTAAAAGATATCCTCCATTTCAATCGCAAACAGGATTGTTCTGACGCCACAAATACGCTACGCCTGAGTAATTCAGTTCAGTGAATTTTCTATTTTACACACTCTTTGTTTCCTTGTTTTGATCAATAGACTTTAGATAATTTCAGTGCCGCTTTACCCCTCTGGAAGCATGCTACAGAAGGATACTTTCAAAGTATTCGTCTACTTTTAATTTTTAGTATTCCTGTATACACGTTATATCTTGGCCGATAATCCAGCCTCCATACATGTACATTTTGTTCGAAGATAGTATGTAATTGTAGATAAGTATTTCAAACATTGTTAATTGACGATTCCAAGTGCAATTGTTATGTCTACGGAATAAATGAACTTTGACTTTGACTTTGACTGTGGACATGTCCTTTAGCTACTATAGAATAAGAATTTGATTGGTTTTGTGTATCAAATAAATAAAATAAAAAAGATTAGACGCCGCCGGGGCACACCATTACCCACCCGCTAACTTCATGCCTCCCGCGCGCTTCCTACGCACTACGACACGCGGCATCGGCATTGTGCACACATGCGCTTTAATTAGCCAATTACGGCGAAGTGTCATCTGCAGCTAACATCTCATCCGCCGATTTGTGTGGCGCTTAGCATAGGAAAGGTGACTATGCCGCGATTGAAGGAGGCAGCTGTCTATGGAACGCTTTAAATCTATGAGCTTTTAGATTTGTGATGTGCAAGCTTAGATTATAGAGGGGTGCAAGGAGTAGAAAAACATTGAAAACATTATTTCAAAGTCAAAATAAGAAAAATGTCAACGTCAAAGAAAGGAACACATGGAACCTTAGATTATAGAGGGAACTTCAGGGAACTCTTAGATTATAGGGAACTTGATTGATTCCAAGTAAAACACCCCAAACACCCTCACAGAAGCCAGAAGCCACAGACAAGAATTGAATTGAACTTTATTCCTCTAATTTCCTTTTCGAACAATACGGCAAAGTTTAGGTAGGTACTTTGAATAATACTGGAAAACAATACGGTTTCCGCACCAGACACTCAACTGCACTACAGCAGTTCACCGAGTGATCCATCACCTTACAGAGGAACAAAACAAGGGTCACCGCTCGGTTTGTGTATTTTTAGACGTTGACATATGTGGTGATATGCAACCTACTTTAGAAACCATAGCTTGTTACATCGCTTATGCCAGATCTGTAACTACATGACTACTACATTACAAACATCATTGTGTAACTAGCTGTCATTACTTAATATTCATATTCTTGTACGCCGTATTTTTGTCGATTAAAGCCATAATTATTCAGAAATGGTTTAGAATTCTAAACATATTTGATAAAGATGGCATGAAGGGTTGCTGTACAAGATGATAAAATCTCCAACACCCTCGGCTTATATCAAAATGGTGGCATCTTTTCTACAAGACAGGAAATTCTTCGTGTCAGTGGAGCTCTAGCAAATGACCTATATCCGCTGGAGTACCACAGGGAAGCTGTTGGTCACCTGCTCTGTACGGACTCTACACGGATGATATTCCAACTTTGGGAGAGAAGCACCTTCGACAAGGAGAGGAGGATGTCATGCTTGCCTTATATGCGGATGACAGCACATACATTGCATTTTCAAAGAAGCCAACGAAGCTATAAACAAAGTGCAGCGAGTGCTGAATCTGCTCCCAGAATGGCTCGACAAGTGGCGCATGGCCGTCTACGTAGGGAAGACGGCCGCGCTGCTGATCAGTGGCCCGAGAAAACTACCCCCACCATTGAAACTTAGAGGTCAAGTAGTAGACTGGCAACCATTGGTCAAATATCTGGGCATTTATATCGATAAATGATTCCTGTTCAATGATGGAACTTTGATTCCTTTTTAATCAAGTCTTTTGTGGTTAGGCGTTCACAGGAAAATAAAGAGATGTAAAACTCAAACCATCCCGCTCGCTATTGGATGTTCGGAGCAAGTTCAGAGATTCCTGTCTGATACCTGATACGTAGCATCGATTGTAGTTTTGTGTCTAAAATACTTAGTATCTATAGTAGTAAGTGTGTCAAAAACGACAGCCACCACAGGTCTAAAACTAAAACAACCATAAGTACCTACATAGATTAATGAAAGGCAAGCAGTGGGCAAGCCCAGCTAGAGCTAATCTAAGCATGAGCATTATTTAAAAGTAAAGCAGTTCTTTTTTATTTTTTTTTATTGGGAAATTCTAAACCACAGACTCCAGGGTCTGTGCCTTTTGTTTACTAAAATATTCAATTATTCGATTTTACTGTACAAAAAGAGTTAGTACAATAGAGATGGGTTAGTTTATTGTAGCCTAAGTTAGTAGTTTCGGTGCATTGCGTGAATGCCACAAGCAGACCGGCGACCCGCATGCAGCACCCGATCACGAGTGTGACGCATGTGCCAGCCATCGCTCTCCTCGACCATATTTTAGGGAAGAGAACGACCCGACACACGACGCCGCCGCAAGAAGGAGCCATCGATGGCGAGAATGAATGCTCAAGGCATGCACGCAATGCTAAACTCTAGATATTACACACTTGCTATGCATATTTATTTTGTGAAAGCGATCATTCGCAGAGTCCGAGGCTACGACTCTGTGTTACTCGGTGGTTTCAACTCTGCTTGTGATCACTCCCATGTCCTTCTATAACAACTCTGTTGCCTCCTCCCTTCTCGTGCATGCCTTGAGCATTCATTCTCGCCATCGATGGCGAGAATGAATGCTCAAGGCATGCACGCAATGCTAAACTCTAGATATTACACACTTGCTATGATTTATTTTGTGAAAGCGATCATTCGCAGAGTCCGAGGCTACGACTCTGTGTTACTCGGTGGTTTCAACTCTGCTTGTGATCACTCCCATGTCCTTCTATAACAACTCTGTTGCCTCCTCCCGGCCCAGAGCCTCCATTACCGCCTCGTTCCGATCTCTGATGGCCATCTGCAGGTTGTACTCTTTGATGGCCCTCAATGACGCGGAAGATGCTCGCCGCACGAATCGGCTAATGGCATCATCTTCGATGTCGTCGGCGTAGTAAATGAAAGTTCCAGTGTGCCGTGATAATGCAACGACAGCGTGTGACACGCTCTCGTGTAGCTTCATTCCAGGCTTAGTTTTGATGGCGATTACCGACTCGTACGTTAGTCCCTGAGCTTCGTGGATGGTAAGGGTACGTGATCCTGCGCCCTCTCCATAACCCTGGCTGGTGAGGATCTCCTTTTCTTCCTGTGTATGCACTAAGAAAAGGGTGTTGGGGAGGGTTTTGGTATATTTGAGCCCCCTTGAACCTTTTCTGCTCAAGAGACCTAATACGGGGAGCTGAGGAATATATACCTGAGTATATTTCCAGAAGTGTGTCAAAAACGACAGCCACCACAGGTCTAAAACTAAAACAACCATAAGTACCTACATAGATTAATGAAAGGCAAGCAGTGGGCAAGCCCAGCTAGAGCTAATCTAAGCATGAGCATTATTTAAAAGTAAAGCAGTTTTTTTTTTTATTGGGAAATTCCAAACCACAGACTCCAGGGTCTGTGCCTTTTGTTTACTAAAATATTCAATTATTCGATTTTACTGTACAAAAAGAGTTAGTACAATAGAGATGGGTTAGTTTATTGTAGCCTAAGTTAGTAGTTTCGGTGCATTGCGTGAATGCCACAAGCAGACCGGCGACCCGCATGCAGCACCCGATCACGAGTGTGACGCATGTGCCAGCCATCGCTCTCCTCGACCATATTTTAGGGAAGAGAACGACCCGACACACGACGCCGCCGCAAGAAGGAGCCATCGATGGCGAGAATGAATGCTCAAGGCATGCACGCAATGCTAAACTCTAGATATTACACACTTGCTATGCATATTTATTTTGTGAAAGCGATCATTCGCAGAGTCCGAGGCTACGACTCTGTGTTACTCGGTGGTTTCAACTCTGCTTGTGATCACTCCCATGTCCTTCTATAACAACTCTGTTGCCTCCTCCCTTCTCGTGCATGCCTTGAGCATTCATTCTCGCCATCGATGGCGAGAATGAATGCTCAAGGCATGCACGCAATGCTAAACTCTAGATATTACACACTTGCTATGATTTATTTTGTGAAAGCGATCATTCGCAGAGTCCGAGGCTACGACTCTGTGTTACTCGGTGGTTTCAACTCTGCTTGTGATCACTCCCATGTCCTTCTATAACAACTCTGTTGCCTCCTCCCGGCCCAGAGCCTCCATTACCGCCTCGTTCCGATCTCTGATGGCCATCTGCAGGTTGTACTCTTTGATGGCCCTCAATGACGCGGAAGATGCTCGCCGCACGAATCGGCTAATGGCATCATCTTCGATGTCGTCGGCGTAGTAAATGAAAGTTCCAGTGTGCCGTGATAATGCAACGACAGCGTGTGACACGCTCTCGTGTAGCTTCATTCCAGGCTTAGTTTTGATGGCGATTACCGACTCGTACGTTAGTCCCTGAGCTTCGTGGATGGTAAGGGTACGTGATCCTGCGCCCTCTCCATAACCCTGGCTGGTGAGGATCTCCTTTTCTTCCTGTGTATGCACTAAGAAAAGGGTGTTGGGGAGGGTTTTGGATATTTGAGCCCCCTTGAACCTTTTCTGCTCAAGAGACCTAATACGGGGAGCTGAGGAATATATACCTGAGTATATTTCCCTCAACGCATACGCGACATCCATTGGGTTCCTATGTGTGCAGAGCAACTCCTGGGTAATGTTTGCAACCAGGGTCGGGCGATGGTACCTCATCTCGAAGAGATTTTCTCTGTCGATATAAGGCAGCTGATTGACATCTCCAATGAGGACAAGATCGCTAGCACCAGACAGCCTTGCAGCCATTATTATGGCTCCGAAGTGGTTCATTAGAGCTTCATCCACCAAAAGGCGGCTGAAGCTCTCTTTTCCAAAACCATTGACGAGGGATGAAGCCATGGTTCGCACTCTGGATTTTACCAAATCTCCTATTCTGTGCGATAGCTTTTCTCTCAAGTCTTTTGCTGCCTCTGTTGTTGTAGTGATGATAGCGTCCTTGTCCACATCAAAGTGTCGAATCACCCATGTTGTCTTGCCACAACCTGGTACCCCGTTGACCCATTGTATCTTTGGTACCACCCAGTTTTCCCAGCCTGCCTCGACGTCCGAGCCTCTTTCAATGGTTTTAGCCATCTCAAGGATTCTGTCGTCCAGCATTATCTTGGTGCACTTGGCGGTGACTACAATTGGGTCGTTCGATGGTATCGCGTATTTCGGTCTTCCTATTCGTTCCGTCTCTCTCTCATTCAGCTCCACGAAACCACTTTCTGCACTGTAAGCTGCCATATGCTGTCCTTTCATGGTCCCTCTGATGACTTGGGAAGTGACGTTATTGTATATGGCTGCTTCTGCCTCTTCGAGTCTCGATTTTAGTAGACTCTCACTTACCGGACCGCCTAGCCTAAAGAACTCCAGAATGTTGTCGCAGTTCTTGAGATTGACAAGTTTTGTCGCTCTCAATAAGGCCAGGTATTCGATAAAGGCGTTTCTTGCGTGGTCTCGCGGGGCCGAGGTCAAGATATAACGGGGCGAATCGACCTGTCCCATGTCGGCTCTCGTTCGGGTTACCTGAGGTTGTGAAACCACTCTCGAGGTCACCGCTGTCTGTGGAGGTGGAATTTTGGGTGTGAATCGGAACAAACTCTGCGCTGCAGCACTGAAAAAACCTGATATAGTGCCACAGTTACCACTTGGGCGGAATACAGTTCTTTCAGAAGCTGCTTTAAGCTCTGCTCTTTCTGAACCAGATTGGGTGGCTGAACTTGGAATGGGATGGCCCCAGCTGTCTGTTGCATTGTTAGGGTCGTTACTTGGGGACTTCAGAAAACTCAGATTTTCTCCTCTGTCCTCATATACGACAACCTCGTGGTGTTCAGAGGCTTTGATACAACCCAGCCGGTCTACGGCTTCAGCTTTTAATCGTTCAACCACCATCGCATCCACGCTTATCACCCGGGGACTGTCTCCTTGTATGCTAAGATGTTCAAGCAATGAGCTAGCCTGCGTGAAAGGTGACTGGACGCCCCACTCGACTAGTGCAATCGTTTTGTTTTTCGATCTCACCAGTCGGAATCGGTGGCCGCCTGCCTCACACACTGGCATAGCGTCGTAAGATTTCCGCTTCATTGTTACTTTGGCGGTGCTCCCGTTAAGAAGACATGCTAGTCCTGGTGACAAGCGGACGCGTTTCCGGGCCCTGACTTGGCAAAAGCTTATTCCGAATCTTTCTCTGTTGCTGTCCATGAAGAGAGCCACACCACGAATACGAACCCCAGGAGCCCCTTTTTCCGCGTTTTCCAGAATTTTATCGATGGTTACGCTTTTTGAGGGTGGTAATTCTCGGACGGGAATTGCGCTCTGCGTCGCTTCAGTGGACTGTGTGAGTGTTAAGTGTGTCGGAATGGGATCAAGTGTTAGAGTGGAAGGAAGAATGGTGATGTTAGGTATAGTGGAAAGTATTAAGGTAGTGCGGGATGGTAAGGTAGTGGGAACTGTTGCAGTGGGAAGTGTTGCAGCTGGAATGTTTTGTTGGTTGGAGTGAAGAGTAGAATTTCTTTTGGCCGCTATTCTGAATGACCTCTCCATGAAGGACAGAAGAAATTGTCTACTTTTTGGATCTGCTAAGATGTTATGGAGATCCGAGATCACTAGATTTCTGTCTATCATTATTTCGAGGTCATGTCGTGCGGCCGAGAATCTGGGGCAATCAATGAGCACGTGCCAGACCGTCTCGGAGACATCGGGGTCGCACTCACATCCAGGGCTGTTCTTGATCTTACATCTGTACAGATATTCAGCTATTCCTCCATGTCCCGTCAAAGCTTGAACCTGAAAAGGAGTCAGTTTTGTGACACGCGTCACCCGATATGCATTTGCGATATCCGGGAAAAATGTCTGAGTGACTTTGCCTTTATCCGAGGTTTCATATCTGTCCTGCCACTTTCGGACTGATTCTTCGCGAATTTTGCTTTTGACGTAGGACAGGGGGATCCCTTCGTAGTCTCTTGACGTTTCAGTGAGTGCCGCTGACTTTGCGAGCTCATCAGCTCTCTCATTACCAGCGGTGCCCACGTGTGCTTTCAGCCAGAAAAGACGAAGACATCTCCCCTCTGCAGTTATCATTCCAATGTTTTCCTTTATTCTCCTTGCCAAAGGATGACTCGTTTTGGGGTTCCGAAGCAGTTCGAGTGAAGATCGTGAGTCACTCAATATGTTGACCTCAGAGATTCCGCTTGTAGCCGCCATTTGAGTCGCTCGGTAAAGAGCATAAAGTTCCGATTGGAAGACTGTGCATTCGGGGTGTAGCTTGAATTTTGAATACTTGACTTCCCTGCCATTTTCCCACCAGGTTAGAGCTGCACCGACTTGACCCTTAATCTTGCTACCGTCTGTATAGATGTGGGGTCCATCGGGCAGATTTGAGGTGTTTTCTAGAAGCTCGAACTCGACAGATGTCTGAGTAGACGGGTGTGGCTGGTCCAGGTAGCTAACAGCTTCGTTCGAGCTCCACTTCTGGTGGGAGATATTCTTGGGACAAGTTTTTCTTCGCTCTGTACAGGCTTGCCGCTTCCTGGATTCGCAGGTCAATAGGGAGTAGACCTGAGAGTGCGAGTGCTGACTTGAGAGAAACAGTACGATATGACTTACAGATTTTTTGGGCAAAACCTCTTTGGAGTGCATTCAAATGAGACTTATTTTCCTCGAGGTCTGCCGCTTGCGCCCATACGTTTGAGGCATACATGATGATAGGTTCCACCACTGCGACGTAGATGGTTCTCGTGATTTCGCTGTTCAGTCCCCAGGTCACTTTCGCTGCGCACGCGAGTTGTTTGTAAATACTCGCTACCTTTTTACACTGGGCGTTTATGTGCGCTTTGAAATTGAGCCTTCGGTCGATCAACAGGCCTAACAGCTTTACTTCTTCAATAAGATTAAGCTGAACGCCTGACATGATTAATTTTGGGGGTTCATACTACAACTTTCTTGTTAACAGCATAGCGTTGGTCTTTTGCGCTGCAAAGTTGAGTTTATTCCGTACTCCCCATTCCACAATCATATCTAACGTGTGGTTGGCCTGCTGTTCGATGATGGTCGATGACTGACTTGTAAACACGAGATGCAGATTTTTGAATGCCCGTCAATCGAATTCGTCAATTTCAGAAGTTGCAGCGGCAAGACCTCCGACTTATGGTAGGACTCATAACTAATCACTGCAACTTATAGTCACTTGTATAAACTGGGAGCCACTGACAGCCCACTTTGTTGTGGCTGTTTGCAAGAAAACGACACTGTAGTGTTCTTAACATGTTCTGTGGCACTGCCAAGCCACAGAAGACACTTGAACAGCTAACGGATTGCATGATGCTTCTGCATTATCATCAGCCTTGTCATCCACATCATCATCATCTTATTCACCATCTAAGCTACTGGAGCAGTTATGCCAGCAGCCCACAGCCACACTTTGTTATTTTAAGGAGCTGGGGTGGCTCGGATAGGCTCTGGAGGGGGAATTGCACAAAACACCCTATACGGGACATCAGTGCAGGACTTATCACCCCCATTTTGAATTAGATTCAAATTCAGACAGAAACTTAAGGATTTGACACACTAAATGCGGTCAGGTCAAATTGAACACTGCCCCTATTAAGTATGAACAATGTTGTTGGCCAGGGCAATTGGCCAGCTGTCCCAGCATGGAAAATGCGTGGCAGGTACACATATACCTGCCAGTACGCATTCTTACGTTACTTTCGCATGACCGCACGGTCTGATCGCATACTAACTTACTCGTATATGAGATATATTGAAACCGATAACATTGTTCATACATAATGTAATGCGGGCTGCGTTCAATTTGATCTCACCACAGACTGCACCTGTTGTGCCAAATCCTTTATTCACATTCTAAACACACACATAAACATGCGAGTTCTACTGTTCGGAGAACTAATTAACTAAATTCTCATAAGCCTGTAACAGCTATACACCTCTACTCTCTTAACCGATTTGGTTCTTACTCACAAATCTTTTTAGGATTTAGACAATCAAAAATAGTAGACCACAAAAATACATACACCTGTTCTTTACCTACTTATTATACATTCTTTACCCATGTACCGCTATGTTTCTTCAAGATTCTTTGAAAAATGTGTCGAGTAGTATCAAGGAGTATCAACATCCAGATAGAGAAATCAAAACTAAGGTTCTCTAACTTTGTTTGCTTGGTCATAATGCTTATTTATAATGACAAACTCATACTAGGAGTACCTGCTACACTTTTTACTCGGAAGATGTCCAGGACCAAGAATTCAGGTGTGAAGCTGCAGCCAGCCAGCAGCTGGTATGTTGGCTGCGCCTCCTTGAGAAACAGGTCACAGTGATGCCTACATGTCATATGTGTGACTTTTGTAATCTTGGGTTTTACACCTACCTCTAGCGGACAGGTGTTGAAGGAAGTGAAAGGAAGTTTCAGAATCTGTAGATAAACTATCCTATGTTTAATACAAAAATGTAGTGCCACACTTTGTATATTTCATTTCGTATGTTCACATGTTTATTACTTTACTAACTTTATTACTAGTAATAATGATTAATTAATGATAATTATTACTTATACTTATTTGGGTAGCTAAATGTAAAAAAAAAAGTGAGTTTAGCATCGTCTTAGACGCGATCTCGCCACGACACGCGCACCGCGTTTGCATCGTACCTCACCGGCCTTCTAAAATGGCCAAGTTGGTGCATGTCACCGCTCCCGAAGTTTATAATCAGATCCCGCTTGATATCAGAGACGCTCCTTCTAGGGAATCATTTAAACAAAAACTAAAGAAGTGGCTTGTTGAAAAGGTTTTCAGTTTTGACGAAATAAATAAGATTAAGTGTGTCTTACATTTTGTATTTATTGCTGTTAGTACTAGAGCTCACGACCAAAACCATGTCTCATAGCAATACGGCAAAAACCCTATAAAATCGTTAGATTGTATGATTCTGAACCCGACTAGGTGTGTAGTAACGGTCGAAAGCGTAGCATCTGCGTGGGAGGCCATTTCTGCTGTGTCAAAAAAAAAGGCAGTCGGTATTATAGCAATACGTCTGATAGTGAAAATGTACATAGATTTTATAATTGTATTAAGAAAAAGTTTGTTTTCAGACATTTAGCACGTAGCACATAGCCTGAGCGCATTTTTGAAAATGTCAACAAATTTAGCCGACCTGTATCATAGCAATACGGATAAATTGTTTTTTATCTTTTCGTATTGCTGCCATGATTACCAAAAACCTGTTTTCAGACACTAAGTGTAGCATATACTTCCAAAAACGAAAATAACGTTTCGGAGTCGCCTGGCCGACGCCTCTGTTAAATGTTTTTTTAAATTTACAGCCTTCATAGATATTCAAGAATCTCCCTTGTCTATTATATGTACTTTGACAGATGACATATATTATGATCCTTTTGTGCGATTTATTTCAGTCCTTCAACTTCAATGTTACGGTTTCGGGTAAATTCTTTGTTAATTATCATCTAATAAATTCAGGGTCGCAACGACATTAAACATCATTGGTCGCAACGTATTCATTGGTTTGTAACAGAGAATTAAAGATGCCTCAATACGATTTTTAAATGATATCAGAGTATCGAAAAGTTGTCTGATAGAGAAGGTGCTACACTTAATTTGTCTGATATAAATTTTTTGCACATGTGGACAACTTATTTTATCATGTCCAACAATTTTCAGACATATTGCTATGATACCGATCGGTAAAATTTGTTAACATTTTCAAAACAGTCTCAAAATTTAATGCGTTCACATTTCCGTCTGAAAATTGTTTTGTTCGCATCAAATAACCAAAATTTACTAGTAATAAAAAAGATTTTCAGACGTATTGCTATGAGACATTTTTTTGTCTCATTTTTAATCATCAACTATCATTCAACTACAGTCTGCAAATCAGACATATTGCTATGATGCAGTTCGGTAAAATTCTTTGACAATTTTGAAAATTCGGTCAGATCAAACGCTACGCGGAAAATGTCTGATATTGGTATTTTCGAGTTCAGAATAATCGTATCTATCGATTTGATGCGGTTTTAGCTGTATTGCTATGAGACAACAATTTTAGTCGTGGGCTCTCGTACCATGTATTGTTAATATTGTTATTCTTCATTTTGATTATTTTTTGTGACATGTAATATTATTATGAATAAATGACTATGACTACGTTCGCAATGACTTTATCGCCCGGGACGTAAGAATCGAAGCGGTGGGCGAGTTCGTGGCTCGTCTGTCACGCGGCATGTTTGACCGCGCAGACAATGGGCCACACCCCCACCTGAACAACATTGCGCCGCTTTATGCACGCCCTCCTGACGAACGTACATGGCGTGCCCTCCCTAATCTAGAGATCTCCTCCTGGCTGGCTCGGACACAGGGCAGAACTCTGAGGAACCAAGCGGCATCCAGAACAGAGATCGTTCAGTATACGAGCGGCGCGGTGTGCTCGGGGCGCATTACGCGCACTCGCCGATGCGTCAGTGTCCAAGTCGTGGCGAGGACCCACCCCCGCCCGTGGTCGCGGTTTGCAGAAAAACTGTAGGCCTGAACTGTGAGAACTCCGGAGCTCGCGACCAGCCAAGGCAGGCCCACCAAACTACCAAATGACTAGATGCCTAGATGGTATGGAGAAAGCTACATTTCAATATCGCCATGCAGTCCAGCGCCATCTGTCATTGTTCTTGTGGATTCACCTAAACATACTCGTAACTAGAATAGATGGCGCTGTTTCTTAATTTCGATTTACCTAAATAAAACTAGATGGTTCTGGAACTTGGATTTTGCGTGCACTCGAAAAAGCTTTTGAAAAGTGAAACTTCGTTTATTCGAATTTGAATTCAGAGTAATCATTAAGTTGGTATCGTCTATGTGGTAGTATGGGTAGGGTAGGTATTGATCGAAACGCCTTAATTATTTTTACAACCTTTATAATTACACTTAACATAAAAATTTAGTCCATAACAATCTAATGACCGTAAAAATTAATTGACATTGGCTGAAAAAACAAGTATGGGCCGGGAATACAGCCAGATATTAGTTCACTTGAAGGCCTAGATGCTAAGCTAGGAAATGACTTAGTGAATTTACAACCACATCACCATGTCGCAAATATTAGAAAATAAGTAGTAGGTACTAAGTACATTTAGCGTCGCAGAAGCACATGATTTGATAAACCTTACAATTACCCAACCGGGAAGTTCTCGGATGGAGACCACGTACGCGTTGCGTAGGACGTCCACAAACTAGGTGGACTGACGACCACAGAGTCAAGTTGGATCCAAACCGCTTCCAACCGGTTTTTTTACTGATATAGGCAAAGCCTATGTCCAGCAGTAGTTACGACGTCCTTCGGCTCATATGACCGATAACGGTTGTTATCGGTTCCCTGTAAGGTGTCTAGTCAAGTTGTTACCTACGTAATTTACGTCACATCACAATGTTAAATTACATCACAATGTTAAAGCTATCCGAAGAATACATAGATATTCCACAGACATTTATGACTAACATCAAAATCTATTTTTCATATTTTATACGGAATTTTCCCCTTAGAAGAAAGAACACGATTATAAAAACTAAACTCGCGGTGTCTATTTTGACTCGCGGTATGTACTTATACATAATTATATCTACTATTATAATTAATAAATATTTAATAACTAACGTAATACAATCTTGTCAGAGTCTGCGTGTCTCACACGGGTAAAGCCTATCACATGCGTATTGTCTACGACAACTCCATACAATGATAACCATACCAAACTATTTTATAAAATATAGGCCTAATATCAATTTATCAAGTTTACAGAGCCTTTACATAATTCGTAGGTATTTTGATCAGTTTGTCTGAGCAGTTGAAGATAAAATAGGTACATATTTATAATAAAATATTTTTTCTTCGTATTTGTAGTGTATTACAGTTTCGTAACTGTTATGAAACAAAAGAGTTCATAATTTGTTGCGTCGCCGCGTAGTCGGAATGAAAATGTTCGCAACTGGCGCAGTGCCCGAAGTATAACTAGTTACGAATTAAGTTACATCAATACGACGAAAATGTTTGTTGTAATAAAACATATCTGTTGTAATTACAACGCTGTAAAAAAAAGTTCACAGCTGTTGTCAGAACTCTTCCTACATCGAGACAAAAATATTTGCCTATTACAGTCTCGTAACTGTTATGAAAAAAAATATGATAATTAGTTGCGTCGTCGTGACGAAAATGTTCACAACTGCAGTGCCCGAAGTATAGCTAGTTACGAAATAAGATACACCAATACGACAAAAACATTTACGATTGGTGTAGTGTCAGGCGCATTTCCACCGGAGTTACCAACAGTGGCCCACTGCGTTGCATTGCAAACTGTTATGTTAAGTACAATATTTTCTCACAGTGGAATCGAACAAGTAACATCTACAAGTTCGCCCCCTGTTGCAGCATCTGCTAGCATGTTATCAAATGTGACAAAATATTAACGGTGGAACCACGCCTTTAAGGAACAGTTACGAAACAAGATACGACAACAATTCCAAACACTACAAATACAAACGTATTGAACCAGTGTGAAGTCAAAGCGAAGTAAATGTTCCACATTGAAACAATAACGAAATTGGTACTTAACCAATTTTTTATAGTCCTATGAAAATCGCTTATTTGGCTAACGCTACAGACACAGTGGTCAGATTCGTACATATATAATAAAATCGCTACTATAGTACTAAGTAAAGTAAAACAGTACAATGTTCTTACACTAAATAAACGATATGCCTTATGATATAATTAGTAATTTGACTTGAACATGTATTACATTCATTCAAAAATATTATATTTTTTGCGATACTGAATCGTAAATAATATCGTAAATAGTTAACAATAAGATATATAATGGCATATTTGGCATTTAATAACAACAATATTTGGTTAGTAGCGACGGAACTCACCTTGAGCAAAAATTAAGTAAGTTTTTGCCACATAATATTTATCTATGTATTAAGAGATAACTTTCAAAATTATTTATTTGGCTTCTAGTCATTTTATAACGATTATTTTTTGGTAACTGATCGTCAATAAGATATCATTTAAGTTAGATTACAACAAATAGAATACGATTGGGCACATCGTAATCAACACACTCCTTCTGTTGAGGATACAATTAATTAATTCAAAATACAAAGTTAGGGTACTTATAATTTATTATAATTTATAGTAATTTGGATAAGTTCCAAAATGTGAGTAATTTGGATAAGTGCCAATGAGTCAGAGTGAGCGAGCGAAAGCGAAAATTTAGTTTATTATTTAGATCTCCCGGTTACAACATGGTCTTGAAAAAATGGTCACATTTAATCATATTGTACAACAAGTTATAAGTAATAGTACTTACCTATATTGTACCAGTCACTAATAGTAAGTACTTATTAACTTACTCCCAGATACGACTTATTTTATACAATGAAGACATTTAGGGGAAAACTGGGTAATACCGATCACTTAAGGCAAAATGAAAACCCTGCTATTATAATTCAACATTCATATAATTAAGAAATCACAAATAGAATATAACTATTTATCTATAATTTGCACATTAATTGAAATCTCTAGTAATCATAGTTTTGGTATAGAAAAAAAAACTTTGGATAAGGTAAAACCGGTCGGTTCATTGTTAGTACCGGTCAAGTCTAATTGCAGCACAAGTCACATTAGTAGTCCTTAGGATGGTCACGTCTCGAGCATTCTACGTGGGACCAACCTCCACAAATCACACATCTACACGATAATTATTTACCTCCTCCCCCATAATCATAACATATTTCCTATATCCACTCACCTCTTATTTTCGAACTCGGATTACAACAAAATGGCGCGAAAACACAAACGTGCGGCTCTCCCAAACGGGTGATTGGAATTGAGCAGGGGTGGGTTCTAAAGGAACAGTCACACCATCCGCTATTCAAGTGTGTGTGCTAGTAAACAACGTTGTTTGGGTGAAAATGTGCTAACCGATATTATCATCTGACCGGTAATACCTAGTTTTCCCCTAACATCACATTCAATATCTGTTAAGATACATCAATATTTTTATAAGTTTAGAAGTAAATACTGCGGCATTTGGTCTGCCTTGTATACATACCTATATAATTTGTATGTAAGTTAATAAAGATTAGGGTTTACTAATATATTACCCAGATTTATATAACTACCTACCCTATGAAAATATATCAGAACATTCTTTAAAAGTTCGTGATAATTTTAATTTCAATAGCGCAGTGTAGTTATAGTATCGTATCGAAAATAATTGGTTGCTAAGTAAAACAGGGGACTCTTAGAGTCGAATAACGATATAAGTAAGTACTTACCTAATATGAATTCCTTGAACTCACAAGTAAATGTTATTAGGAAAAATACATCGAAATACATTTTTAACCTTTTGACATGCCTAAACAGTGTAAAATTTATTTTCTAAGTATTTTTTCGTTTCTCTTCGTTTATCATCAAAAACGCGTATCAAGTCAATTTATCTAGGTATCACATTGGATCACCTGTAAGTATATTTCGTATATTTATTCTAACTACCTTATCATTTAATCACAAGCAGTGTCTAGAAAATATACCTCCATTAACCACGGAGAGATTAGAAGAAGGACATTATTGTATAAATCTGCAGGGAATTATTTGGTACGTTTTGGCAAAGTGCAAGAATTGATAAGAGCGCTACGATCAATACAGTTGTAAACGTTAAAGAGCAGATTTTTATAATATTTTATTTTATGGTAGCTGTATTTATTATTTCTATACACTAGTTAGGTACACCACAGTAACTGTACAGAGACGATAAAATAAGTAGTCTCGACTTTTTTGCCAAATACATATTTTTTTTCTCTAAGGTTAGACGGAAGTTCGAGTGGACCGATTTCATGCGTCAGTTAACGCTACGAATTATTTCTTAGATATCGATGTTCTAAAATTAAATATATTTAAACGAAAAGGACGAAAGTCCTTGAGCAAGACAAGAGGCCGAAAGAGGTCTGAAACGGAGTTAAGACTCCGATAGGAAGTGACGTCTTACAGCTTACAGTCTATCCAGGAAGAGGAGCTTCTTCGTAGAAATCGGGTTCGTCGTCTTTGTCGATATCCTTTTGGGCGCCGTCCAGCTGAAATACAAGAAAGTGTAAAATTACAATCAATACCTTTAATATACAGGGTTATTGATAACTAACATATAATCTCTAAAGGGTGGTAAGTAGATACATAAAGAGGAGCAACTTTCGATATGGATCCAACCCCAAAATCGCGAAAAAAATTAACCGTTTCATACATTTCGTCGATAGTCAATGGACTGTTGATGGTTGGTTCCATAGTAAAAATGTTTCATCTCGATGTACTCAATAATCAGCCAAGTGCGAGTCGAACTCGCGTACGTAGGGTTCCGTACTGTATAGGACCCTCAACTAGGTATTTATAAACTACTGAAGTAAACATACAGTTAAATATTCTGTGAATATTTCAAGCGTTTACTTGTTACCGTTATTAATACCAAGCGAAAAATGGCTATAACTTCGAGTTAGTTGTATGGTAGCCCCCTTAAATATTTATTTTATTTTGTTTTTAGTAGTAATTGTTATAGCGGCAACAGATATACAGCATCTGTGAAAGTTTCAACTGTCTAGCTGTCACGGTTCATGAGATACAGCCTGGAGACAGACAGGCTGATGGACGGACAGCGGAGTCTTAGTAATAGGGTCCCGTTTTTACCCTTTGGGTACGGTACTCTAAAAAGTAAAGTCACTTTTGAGTGGTTGTACATAATTTAACAGTGAATCTGTATGTATACGAGCTACATCTGCAGAGGCACCTACGATTAAGAACACCAGCGCCACCGAGAACTTCGATATCTTCACAGCAGACAAGATGGTATCCTAGTAGTTACCACTCTAAGCTGCAGTGGCGTGAACATAATATACGCGAGTGACATCCGCAGTGGCACCATGAGCACCAGGAAGAAGGGCAGTGCCAGCGAGAGCCTTGACATCAATTTATAGTAGTCTGTGCTTGACATCTTCACAGCAGACATGCATGATGTCCTGTACTTACCGCTCTAAGCTGCAGCGGCGTGAACATATAACGCGAGTGACATCCGCAGCGGTACCATGAGCACAAGGAAGAAGGGTAGCACCAGCTAGAATTTCGATAACTTCACAGCAGACCTGATATCCTGGCACTTACCGCTCTAAGCTGCAGCGGCGTGAACATATACGCGAGTGACATCCGCAGCGGCACCATGAGCACCAGGAAAAAGGTTAGCACCAGCTAGAATTTCGATAACTTCACAGCAGACCTGATATCCTGGCACTTACCGCTATAAGCTGCAGCGGCGTGAACATATAAGCGAGTGACATCCGCAGCGGTACCATGAGCACCAGGAAGAAGGGTAGCACCAGCTAGAATTTCGATAACTTCACAGCAGACATGATATCCTGGTACTTACCGCTCTAAGCTGCAGCGGCGTGAACATATAACGCGAGTGACATCCGCAGCGGTACCATGAGCACCAGGAAGAAGGGTAGCACCAGCTAGAATTTCGATAACTTCACAGCAGACATGATATCCTGGTACTTACCGCTCTAAGCTGCAGCGGCGTGAACATATAACGCGAGTGCCATCCGCAGCGGTACCATGAGCACCAGGAAGAAGGGTAGCACCAGCTAGAATTTCGATAACTTCACAGCAGACCTGATATCCTGGCACTTACCGCTATAAGCTGCAGCGGTGTGAACATATAAGCGAGTGACATCCGCAGCGGTACCATGAGCACCAGGAACAAGGGTAGCACCAGCTAGAATTTCGATAACTTCACAGCAGACATGATATCCTGGTACTTACCGCTCTAAGCTGCAGCGGCGTGAACATATACGCGAGTGACATCCGCAGCGGTACCATGAGCACCAGGAAGAAGGGTAGCACCAGCTAGAATTTCGATAACTTCACAGCAGACATGATATCCTGGCACTTACCGCTCTAAGCTGCAGCGGCGTGAACATATACGCGAGTGACATCCGCAGCGGTACCATGAGCACAAGGAAGAAAGGCAGTGCCAGCGAGAACTTCGACGACTTCACAGCGTATAGCAGACAAATACCCGCCAGTTGGATCAGAGTGTAGAAGTGCATCTTCATTGACGGTACCTGGAGGAAAATTAATTAAGAATTAAATAAAATAAATATCGGGGTACATCTCACACACGGTCTTTGACCCTAAACTAAGCAAAACTTGTGATATGGTTGCCAGAGACTGATATACTACATATACATATTTTAAATACATACTTCTATAGATAGTACCTAAATAGCACCCAGACACAGAGCAAACACCTATGTTCATCACAAAAATGCTTGCCCTGGTGGGAATCGAACCCACGCCTCTTTGATCCAGAAGTCAGGGTCACTAACCACTGAGCCACCGAGGCAGTCAAATGGTCAGTTCAGTATCATGCAAAGGTAGGGCTGTCAAATTTATTGAGACGTTTGGGAGGTAATAAACCCGTATTATTTAATCAAAGTATATACCTAATACGTACGTGTCAACATTCCTAGGCAAAACATATTAAAAATGATTACTTCCCTGTCTAGATACATAGCTAATTGAAAAAAAAAAATGAAATCAATGTCACGATGTGTGCTTGTAAGTCTTGTAACACTAAAAGTGTAATGCGATTCATTGGAATGGGCATACCTAATTGACTCAGTAAAAAATCATTATTAGGTATAATTAGTCCGTTACATTATTATAAGTACCTAGTCAAAAAATATTGGACACATATATCATCTTTTGTCTATGTAACAATAGCAATATTTTTTTCTGCTGATTTTGTAATATTATGATTAATACTTATTTGTTCTATTATTTAAATGCCGTTATCAAGCCTCCTCGGTATGATTTATACACAATTTTACACATTTGAATGTATATCTTTCGCCACGCACTGCACCTGTAAACAAAATAACTTTAGTGCCATCTAGCGTTGAGTGGCAGAACCACGAAGTGAGCTGGCGTACTGCTTGCTCAACTAGGAGAAAGCGTCGCTACCCAGAATGAGATGTCGCTGTAAGCGTAAACCCAAATCATTCGCTATCCACTTCCTACGTGCCTGCCATAAAATATATTATTCATGAGCAATTCCTAATCGACATAGCACATCCTGGGTTCCTTTTGATGGCTGCATAGTAGAAAATAAATGAAAAAAATCTTAAGTCTCACTCGAACAACGCCATCTGACCCAAGTGGTGCGAATTTCTACCATCACGTCTACTGTAAGGATTGAGGCACGAAATAGTCAGCTCGCTACTTGACACCGGGTGTCGCCCACCGCTGTAATAAACCCGTTACAAATTGACCAAACAAAAAATACGTGTATAATATACTTTGATATCTAGCTGACGGACTAATTATATTTTTTAGTCATCGTGCCTTTTACAATGCCTCTCTTTTTCAGTTTTATTTTTGCCATAAATGGCACAACCGCCTTCAATCATTGGTCAATCTACAAGCAAAATTCGAATAGTACGCTCGAATCGATGAATACTATATTTACATTATTGTATTTTTTTCAAAAACTGCTCAGCTGAATTCAATAAAATGTATATAGGAGTACTTACCTAAATCTATAATCTACCAAACAAAAAAGAATCATCAAAATTAATTCATAGTTGGCTGAATAATCACGACAAAATACGAACAAAAATCATATCGAGCTGAGAAGTCAAGCAACATTATTCATTCAATTAATAAAAAAAAACGAAAAACAAATAAAAATGAGGTCAAATTAGTTGCCGACGTGGAGTGGAGAACCTCACATCATTCCATGAAAACATGGAAATCGTCAATAAGAGAACCTTCGCTTAGTTCGCTTTCCGTGGCAACTACGGACCTCACTCTGAAAAACGGCAAATATAACATACAGCTATCTTTTGGCGAAAAAATTTCGTTTGCGCGATGCAGAAACTTCATATCATATCTTTATACTTTAGCTTTAAACGATTTCTACTGCGATTTCATTGGTTGTATAGAGTACAAAAACTCGAAAAAAAAATGTTTAGAGAGCAAAATGACACAAGGGTTATGCCATCGGTCACCCATCCCAAGACCGACCACGACAAACGTTACTTAACTTTGGTGATCTCTGTGCCAATCCATTGCATTATCGAGTTGGATTTTGTTGAAAACAAAACCTTACAATAGATTGGTTAGACACCAAAAATACACACATTTGTTATTAGGTCTATAACATGCATTAAAATAAAAAATAAAAAAACTAAAACCCGTGACATATAATTATAAATACTTAATAAAACATATTATATATAATAATATCTTTTTTTATAATTTAATTTAGTTTTTTTTAAATTTAGTTTTGTACATAATATATTAGTTAAGGTATTTTGTAAATAGATTAGCACAATAAGTTAGAATAAATTATGTTTTTTAAGTTGTGTGAACAAATAATAATCCATATCTAGGTACTGTTATTTATTCTGTGATAATATGATGATTTTTTTTATATAGGGTTATCCAGAACTGGTGTAGGGAACTAAGCCGAAAGGATGTTATCAAGATAATCATTATGAACAACTTTTACCATGGGATCAACACGGATTTCGAAAAAAAACAGCTGCTTCAGACATTTTGTTACGGATTGATGTAGCATTTTTCATATTATTGTTGATTTATCAAAAATGGCTCAGCCGATTTCGATAAAATTTAAATGGGACCAATTTCGAAGTATACTCTTTCTAATGAAAAAAAATATTGGAATCGGACAAATAAGATAAAAGTTATGCGCGATTATACATAAAAATATATATATACTTAATATAAAATATATAAAAGTCGAATTTAGTACCTCCTCCGGTTGGTTCGTCGGTCTAAAATAGCCAGACCGCTAATATATAAAGCAAGAAATTATTTTATTTGACGAGTATAATATGAGTAATTAATTTAAAACTCAATCAAATCCAGTTGCGCCTATTCTAGATTAGACTCCACTCTGAAGTCTTTGCTCGTCAAATTTGATCAGGCACTATCTGGGCTACCGCACGCAGTGGGCACTGGGCACCCGATGCGATGCGGCGTCTTTCCATTCTATACAAGGCCAGAACGCAAGGGTATAAAAATAATCACGTATAGATTGGAAATAAGTTTTTTACTAAGTTCTTCCAAACCATACAAGGGCAGTACGCAAATACTCGCGTATACTTTGTAGTAACGTAGAAGTATTGTTGTTCCATAATGTACAGCGCCAGTACGCATACGGACTAATCGTGTATGTTTCGGAATAAGCGCGCTAAACTCTACATTACAATTTGTACGTGAGCAGTTGCATACTCGCCATTTTGATTTATTGACCTCTCTTTATATTTTATGGTAGGTAATTCATATTTACAAAATTTCATATTCAACCCCTAGCATTTAACGTCTCACATAATATTAATAATGCTCGTTAAAAACTACTTTTTTAGGGTTCCGTACCTCAAACGGAAAAAACGGGATCACTTTGTTGTCCGTCTGTCCGCCTGTACGACTGTCCGTCTGTGTGTATGTCAAGACTTTTTATCTCGGGAACGCGTAAAGATATCGAGAAACTGTATACTTACGTATATCTATGGTGTCTTGTAGTTGTGTAAAAAAAAAAACTTCTCAGTTGTCGTTTAAAGAAGTTAGAGCCGTTTACGTCGTAAAAAACCGCATACCTCGACACTCACAAAAATCAAAACCTACAGGGTACGAGTACTTCCCGTTGACATAGAACTATGAAATTTGGCGAAGAGCATTGTCTCAGAGTACACATACCTATAGGAATAAATCTGAAAACTGTACATTTTTATTTAAATCACAGAAAATAGGGCCTCATAATTCACAAAATATGGGTTCAAAATTCAAAGTGAGTAAATCGTAAGTATCATGTAAAAGAACTTCATTAGCACATGAGTGAAGCAGAAAGCCGCCTAGGTAGGAAAATACCACTTTACTACAAAGCTGATAGTAATTATACTTCCTCAGCTTCCTCTATGCTATAAAGCTTGATTAAAACGGCAGAATATCTGCGCAATTAATATTAAAAAATCTAAGTAATGTATAATACTACTAGCTGCGCCGCGTTACACCCGCGCGGTTCACGATTGTGATGGGTACAATACTGAGTAAAATGTCTTAGTGGCAATTTAACAATTAGGTAGGTAGGCAAATCTGAAAAGCTTTGGGTTCAAATCCCTGTCCCGTACCAGTGCGTTCTTTGGAATTTATAATCAGAATTTCACACCACTGGCTTTTCGGTGAAGGAAAACATCGTGAGGCAACCTGCATATGTTAGTAGAAGAAATTCGATGTCGTATGTGAATCCATCAACCCGCACTAGGCCAGCGTGGTGGATGTGGCCCAATCACCCTTCGCGGGTAGGCCGAAGTCTTGCAGTGGACTACTAAAAGGCTGATACAGTACAGAACAGTAATATCACACACAGATAAAGCGCATCATATTATTGTTTAGTGTAGGTATCACCCTTCGTGGGTAGTCCTACGTCATGCAGGGGACTATTAAAAACCGGACAAGTGCGAGTCAGGCTCGCACATCGAGGGTTCCGTACAAACACATTGGTAAAATAATTAAAAACCTGTTTTAGCATGTGATAATGAAGTTCTTTTATATGATACCTTACATGATACTATTTACTCACTTTGAATTTTGAACCCATATTTTGTGAATTTTGAGGCCCTATTTTTTGTGATGTAAATAAAATTGTACAGTTTTCAGATTTATTCCTATATGTGTACTCTAAATGCTTCTCGCCTAATTTCATAGTTCTATGTCAACGGGAAGTACCCTGTAGGTTTTGATTTTTGTGAGTGTCAAACTATGCGGTTTTTGCGACATAAACAACTCTAACTTTTTTAAACGACAACTGAGAGAGTAATTCTTTTACACAACTGTAAGAGTTTATCGATATACGGATACAGTTTAAATTTCAACTCGATATCTTTACGCGTTCTCGAGATAAAGAGTCTTGACATACACACAGACGGACAGATGGACAGACGGACAACAAAGTGATCCTATAAGGGTTCCGTTTTTTCCTTTTGAGGTACGGAATCCTAAAAAAGGCTGGTACAGCGGGTAACTATAATTAAAAATCAAATTTCCTCATGTTACTTTGAAGCTATTTTCATCTGCAACTGCGAAATGTGGAAAAACAATTAAGCAGGTTATGAAGGTTGCGTAGCAGCATTATTGGTGGTCCTACCACAAGGAGCAACTCATGTAGCAAGCCTGGGGGAGCGAGACTTTGTAAAAGCTCTACAGAGAGGCGTTTTGCATTGTCTCCATCACCTAATCAACAGATTCTTTGATTTTAGTACCTATCTGTCTACATAATCAAAGAACAGATGGTTACATTTCCTAGATTTCTTAACTGAAAGGTATTTTAAAACAAAATGTATTTAAAAAAAAAACTACATACAATATGTACGTAGTTTTTTTTTAAATACGTGGATTTATTGTAAATACAATAAATCCATTATCTTGTGGAATACATCTGCACTATTTGGAATCACCAAATTATCTAATGATTGAAATCTCAGCAAGAGGTTTACGAGTCATGCAACAGAGTTCATAACGGAAGCTAGCCAGAGGTCGCCACTAACGGATATGTCAAGGAGGACGATAGGTATAAAATAAGGAAATCACAACTGACCCGTCTGACGTAGGGCACTTGCGGGTGGTGCTTGACGGGCTTGAACAGAAGGATGCATCGGTCCCAGAACTGGATGCCGCCCAGCGCCGAGATGCCCATGTAGAGGAATACACCGAAGAGGACAGCCATCGGCACCAGTCGCAGCCAGCCCGCCGCCAGCACGGACACGCCCACCAGCAGCGCCACCAGCAGACCAGTCAGACGTTGTTCTGAATAATGAAGAAGATGTTATTATTTATTGGCCTTATAACCATTTCTTACACTAGGCAAGTCATTTTACGCTTTAAGTACTTAATTTAAAGTAATTTTAACTAATTTAAAAAATAAAATTACTAAAATAAAGTATTTATAATAAAGTTTACTGACTGGGGAGTCATAAAATGTATGAAGCAGCTGTTTTTTTCTTCGATTTCGAACTGCGATTTCGCAGTTGATCCCGTCGAAAAATTAAGTGCCGCTTATCACCCAGAACGTGCGAAGTAGAACTTGCAGTGCGAGGATGGCACTTTATGACTTGTCATTTTTTTGATGAGTGCGAGTGAGCGTGCGTGGCTACACGCGCGCTACATTGCGCGTGGCAGTCCACGGCGCGCAAAGCATGCCGCACATTGGCGACATCAGCATACCTTTATGTGCACCAGTGCGGCTTGTCACCGGGCGCATGCGTGTTGGACATGTCGGTGAGGGCTGACACGTGCGACACGGAGCGCACGGTGGCCACACACTGCCATGGCGAGCAAAACATGCCGCACATTGTAGACATCAGCATACCTTTAACTTCGACGATGTGCGGCTTGTCACCGGGCGCATGCGTGGTGGACATGACGGTGAGGGCTGACACGTGCGACACGGGGCACAAGGTGGCCACACACTGCCACGGCGAGCAAAACATGCCGCACATTGGAGACATCAGCATACCTTTTACTTCGACGATGTGCGGCTTGTCACCGGGCGCATGCGTGGTGGACATGATGGTGAGGGCTGACACGTGTGACATGGAGCACACGGTGGCCACACACTGCCACGGCGAGCAAAACATGCCGCACATTGGAGATGTCAGCATACCTTTGACTTCGACGATGTGCGGCTTGTCACCGGGCGCATGCGTGGTGGACATGACGGTGAGGGCTGACACATGCGACACGGAGCGAACGGTGGCCACACACTGCCACGGCGCGCCGAACATGCCGCACATAGCATTCACCATCGACATGATCACGATATCCATGTGGAAGCCGCTGCCTTTCTTCAGGCGACGCTCCGGCTTGTCTATGATCAATCTGTAATAGACAAGATCGATTTTACAAGTGGGTTTGAGCCCACTGATAATGATAATGCACAGGCACAGCGCAGTAGGTACCTACTTACCTAACAGTAAGCAAAAGGTTTTGTACGCAATATTTTGGTTAGTAAGTAAATGTAGTACCATTTAGTCATAGTAAAACAATCAATCCAGAAAAATTGGACAGTGGCGTCTTGTATTGTTAAATAGACATATCTTTATACTTGAGTACCGATTAGTAGAAACACGGGAAAGCCAGGTTTATTTGAGCATAATATTAGGAAAATCGCATTGCAAAAATTAGCGCACACTTCGCTGGGCAGAGAACATGAAAACTTTAGACAATAGAACGAATTCATTCGCATTTGAACACACTATTATTATATTAACAAAAGATTGAAAAGAATACCGAAAAAACAAATCCCCGCAGTGTTATCAATACGAGTAGGTATCTGTCCTATGAAGGCGAGACGAATGCCCTTAGTGTTCGGACTACGAAACATCCACCTGAACTTGAGAGGAGTAGCGTGGAGGTAAGAAAGCGTTGCTCACTCAGCGATGTGGGTTTCCATGAACACGATGATGTAGACCATGAGCGCGGGCAGGGCCATGGCGAAGGTGGCCCACGCGGGGATCGTCTCCAGGCCAGGGTTTAGTGGCACGAACCACGAACGCTGAGCCGTGGGGCTCAGGCCTGCAGGCACCCGCAAGGTCTCCGTCCATACAGGGACCGCGCACGAGATTCCGACCATCAGAACAATAGCGATTGGCACGCCGAAGTCTCCGAGAGCGCGCCGAGCCTGCGAACATCACAGCAATATAATTTAGACGACATCGATCGGGACTGTCGGACAGTAAAATCTAATATACGTAGATGAATGTTCGAAAAAAACATCGATTTGGTTTCGCTAAGCCGGGCGGCAGTGGCACGTTCGCCAAAGCCTGACGGTAAGTATATACCCCGGCGAAACACCTCTAGACTCTAGAAACATGACGTTTGAACAAGAAAATAACAATTTCAGTCGAGACAAGCGTATTATATGGTTTCTCAGAAAATGATTAAGTATGATGACGATTACGACGATCTAAAAACGTTAAAATTTTATCAACATAATAAAACCAAATCGCAACTGCTCATTTGAAACGCGTTTTTGAGTCACCAGCGCCATCTAGCATTTGTTTTGCCTTTATAATGTATGTAATTAAAAGATGCCGCTATTCGCCGCTTGAGGCACTAATGCAGTGTGAGCTTCTTTGTGCTTACTTTAATAACGCTCATAGCAAAATGCCACATTTTCTAAATTAAAAGTACTATATTTTTATGTACTATTTTTATTATTAGGTAACAAGCATTTTTATAGCTTGGTTATTATAACTACACTGCTAAACAAAAACATTCAAAATTGACACATTAGCTACGCGTATGCAGGTCAAGTTAAAATATTACACTAAGTGGCCGTGAATGTAAGAACTGTATGGAAAATAAAATATGTACTACATAGAAACAGATAATATATTCTAACGAATCCTATGTTATTCATGTATTTGAAAAAAAAACTACCGCAGTAGGTGGCTCCACCACCAGGACAAATGATTGAAGTTATTGCTAGCTGTTTCCACGAGATGGCGTTACAAAACAGATAGTTTTTGCATTTTTAGGAGAGTACCGCATATGCAGATAAACTTAGAGTAAGGATCAAATTTAAATACTTATCAGATTTAATCAAAATCCTAAGAGCCGTTTTTGATATCCGAATTTTGTACAAACCAAAGGACATCCATGAAATTTTGACAAAGATGAAATTTTCCAAATAATAGGTACTACTATTATTCTCGAATTAATTATTTGAAAGTTCTAATAAAATCGCAAAAAAATAAAAAACCCAACTCCCCAGGAAGTGATCTTAGAATGATGGTCCCATAGATGCTATGCGATTTATAAAATGCTTAGAACAATATTATGTAGGTACTACAATTATTTCCTAATTAATTGTTTTGGCCGGCACTTTCAGAATTAGCCCAAAGATGTATGGACTGTGAATGATCTCCTTTGGTTTGTACAAAAACGGATTCGGATTTCGAATTTAAACTCGTATTTATACGAGTTTAGCATTTTTCAAATGAATATATGTTTTTTGTCAGATAACACATAATAAAAAATAATACTACAAAAGTAATAAAAATTTCTATCAAACAAGTACAAGAATTGCTCGTTAAAAGGTAGGGAAAACTCACCAGTAACTGGCCACTTAAGGATTTTTTTTAATTCAACTACTTATATCGGCTTCATAGGGTAAACTCACCAGTAACTGGCCGCGTTCAATAATTGGCTAGTCTCGGTTTAATTAGTCTGTTTGTAAATGGTTTGTTTTATACTTTTAACCTACACCTAATGAAATGAAGCCGATATATGTAGATTGTAGTTATCATTCCAATTGATCAATATTTGGCGAAGATATAAGTAGTTGAATTTGAAAAAAATCTTAAGTGGCCAGTTACTGGTGAGTTTACCCTATATATTTTTGGCCAATTATTAAACGCGGCCAGTTGATTTTCAAATAAAAAATTTATACTAAGACCAACTTCCGTCGACACCAGCAAATGTCCCTTTTGTCTCACAATTTCATACAAAACGTTCATGGCAGTTCTTGTAGCAATGATTGACCGCTCTTATGTGGTCAACCTAAATGTTAAAATGATGATGATTTTAGTTACTATTTTCCAATTACTCACGCTGCGTCCAAGGAACTTCCCGTTGCGGAAAATCCTCAAGTAATAGGCGATGATGAATGTAGCGAGTGTCAGCATCGTGCACCAGAGAGCGGTGTTAGGCTGCGGACCGAACGGACCCGTAGGCGGTGTGGGCGTCACCACCGTTACATTACCTGCTGGAAAAGAAAAGAAAATTGTTTTTTTTTACTTTACCATGTCATGTTAGGTATACAGCGGTATTACACTATGATCAAATGAAATTACATCAAAAATATCGTATGAGAAACATTTTTGGGAGGAAGCCTTCAACTGAGAAGGGTTCCTATTACTTAATTTTTATATTTTTGTAAATGTTTTTTTTTTATTTATGATAGTGTAACTGGAAACAAAAGGCTTATTATTATTATTTTTATTTTACTCATTTAATACAGTTGTACGCTAGCTAGTATATTCTTATTGGTACCTACTACGTCTGGTAGTACTTACTGTAATAGAGACCATTAGGTATTTTGTAAACCATGTCACGAAAGTTACCTCGGTATTCAAAATGTTTATTCTTGGTTTATTCTCCACCTCATCGCTATCACATAGCTTGCCTAAAGGTAAACAGATGGCGCATGAATCAATATTTGGGAGACATTGCATTTTGATTCGGGAAGTAAGCCTTTGTCTAGGCTAGGCCTTCAAGTCTTATCATTCAAAGCAGCGTTTGGTGTGGTGTTAGCGACTGTGACCTTGGATAGCAGGGAGGAGTAATAGAAGGTGACGTTGCAGCCCTTCCCTGGTAGTAGTCAACACCGAGAAGCCTATCGACTTGATCAGCTCCGCTATGTAGATCAGGCATGTGAATTTGTTAGGTGATGTTGACAAGCTCTTCAGGTCTTACCATTTAAAGTATCATTTAGCGTGCGGTTAGCGATGGTGACGTTGGAGGAGAGGGAGGAGTTATAGAAGGTGACGTTGTGGCCCTGGCAGTAGTCAACACCGAGCAGGTGCGCGCGGTAGAAGCCTATCGACTTGATCAGCTCCGCTATGTAGATCAGGCATGTGAATTTGTTAGGTGACGTTGACAAGGTCTTCAGGTCTTACCATTTAAAGTATCATTTAGCGTGCGGTTAGCGATGGTGACGTTGGAGGGGTGGCAAGAGTTGTAGAAGGTGACGTTGTGGCCCTGGCAGTAGTCAACACCGAGCAGGTGCGTGCGGTAGAAGCCTATCGACTTGATCAGCTCCGCTATGTAGATCAGGCATGTGAATTTGTTAGGTGATGTTGACAAGGTCTTCAGGACTTACCATTTAAAGTATCATTTAGCGTGCGGTTAGCGATGGTGACGTTGGAGGGGAGGGAGGAGTTATAGAAGGTGACGTTGTGGCCCTGGCAGTAGTCAACACCGAGCGGGTGCGCGCGGTATACGCCTATCGTCGACGTGATCGGCTCCGATATGAAGATCAGCGAGATCAGGAACGCGAATATGTCTTCTGTGAATCTGGAAAGAAACATTCGTAGATTTAAACAAGAAGCAAATAGTAAGTAAGTTCGTATAGGCTGGGCTAGCCAGGTGTCAGAGTTTTTAAGCCACCTGAAGACCTCTGACATGGCTAAACGATTAAAATAACCGGGAGCTACAATTCAACGTGACATTTGAGCCACGGTAACGCTCAGTTGTAAATTATAAGCACCAGCACATTTGGGATCTGTATCAGTCTATTGGGATATAGACATCCTACGTTGCATTTGCCAGTTGCCTCAATTTCATGTGATTACAATTATCATCACAATTATCAGCCGTAGGACGTCCACTGCTGGACATGGCCTCCCCTATGTGATTACAATGTTAGTAAAAAAATGAATTAGCCGTGTGTCACGCTTAGAACTCAGTGGGTATACTGCCGACTTGCCACATACATACCTGGTAATCTTTTTAACAGCAACGCTTCCTTCCACTGAGGCGACGCATAATGCGATGACTATCATCCAAAGCCCGCAGTAGAACCTCGCTGCCAGGAAGTCGAATCCGTACGAGCGGCAGAACATGGAGAGGGACTCGTCGAGCAGAAGAAGCGGGCCAGTTGCACCAGTGATCATCATTGGCTGCCCTGCTATGAGGGCGAATAGCATGCCGCCGGCGCATGTGAATACCTGCAATATCACTGTCATTAGTGATGACACACCACCGTAGAGGATAGTACATAGAACGTAACATTTTTAGAAACTTTTCAACCCTTCAGTGCATTGTTTCCCTAAGTTATCTGGGCTACGACCTATATAGCAGAAGTTAAACTCGAGACCCACCTCTTGGAAAGACCGTTACCAATATATAAAATACTTTTCAATAGCTAACAAAGTTAAAACTTTCTACAATTGTTTATTACTTCCCGGCTCCGGCTAATGTTGGTCGGTCGGTTGGTGTATCTTTCTACAGGCTTTTGGGAAATCCTGGATAACCTCCAGAGTATAAATACTGTACTGTACCAGCCTTTTTTAATAGTCCACTGCAGGTCGTAGGCCTACCTACGAAGGATGATTGGGCCATATCCACCACGTTGGCCCAGTGCGGATTGGAGGATTCACATACGCCATCGAATTTCTTCTACGGACGTATGCAGGTTGCCTCACAATGTTTTTCTTCACCGAAAAGCCAGTGGTGTGAAATTCCGTACATAAATTCCAAAGAATTCATTGGTGCGGATTTGAACCCACGACTTCATGATTTTCAAACGGATGTAACTACCTCTAGACCACCACGGCTTCTATATATGTGTTATATACAGGGTTATTCCTAATCAATAAGCATCCTTTTACGGGCTTACTCTGTACATCAAAACTAACAACTTTCTTTAGCGAATTTTGTTAAAACTCAAAAATAAATCAGCTGTTACATACATTTTGTCGTAAGTGAACGAAATTTTTCTTTACGATCAACTTTTTTTTGAGTTTTCACTAAAGTCGCAGAACAAAAGTTGTTAGTTTTGACGTACAGAATAAGTCTCTTAGAGGATGTTAATTGATTGGAAATAATCCTGAATAGTGTATTTATCCTATCCTAGTAATATTATAAACGCGAAAGTTTGTGAGGATGGATGGATGTATGGATGTTTGTTACTCTTTCACCCAAAAACTACTGAACTGAAACTTTGCAATAATATAGCTTATATATCAGAATAACACATAGGCTATAAATTATAATGATATATTGCGTATGCGGGCGAAGCCGCGGGTAATAACTAGTAAACAATAATGGTGATATTCTTTTCGACAGTTCCCTTTATCCTATTCAAGATAACGTATTTTTGAGATTTTCAGAAAATTGGATCGAAGTTCCCTTTCACGCCTTACGTTCTCTACCCTCTAAGAAGGTAATAGTGGATCTACTGAAAATGTAATATCTACTTATATGCCACACAACCAAGGTTGCAATGAACGAATATTGTCATTTATTAATTATATACAACATTGTAAACGACGAAGAAGAACATCTTTTAGACATAACCAGCGTTATTACTTACTGTTGAATGCCTTTATTACGGTAATGGTATCTTATCGTGCCTTTTCGCTTTTTGTTCCATTCATTGGAAGGTACTTCTAGGTAATCAATCAGTTCAAATTGTTATTTTCAAGTATTTTATTGTGGTCTTGTGTCTTGTTTACGTCATTTCAGTTTAAAAGACGAGCACTAAATCGATGGCTTCGAACAGTAAATCTTAGTGCAAGTAACAATAAAGAATTCTTACCTACCACCCGTCAGCCATAGGACGTCCACAGCTGGAAATAGGCCTTCCCTATAAATCTCCATTGCTAGCGCCTTGCATCCAGCGCGATCCTGCGTTTATCCACCTTGTAGGTAGACGTCCTACGCTGCGCTTGCCGGTACGCGGTTTCCACTCAAGGGCCCCATTGACCCTATCGGTAATTTCCATGCCATGTGCTCTACCCACTGCCATTTCAACTTGCCAATCAGCTGGGCTGTGTCGGTAACTTTGTGAAGGCGACAAGTCTTTATGCATGCAATATGACTGAATGTTGTTTTAATTTTATTTAATTTTGATTATTTTATTATGATGCTATTGCAGATACCTACCTACTATATTGTTTTTAATTTTTTAGATTAATTTATGTTAGGCTGCTCTAATTTAAAATTAGTAATTTTTAGTAAATTATTTTATGAAATTATTTAAATTGTAATTAGTAATTATGTTATCGAATTTTTTTGTAAAAAGACGATTCTAAGCGCATTTCCTTATGTCCAAAAAATTAAAAAAGCAAATTTTGATTTTGATTGATTTGCAAGTCGCTAGCGTGGCGAGCACCTCTACTGAGCGAGAGAGAGATGATAAACTAAAAGGCGTCTCTCTTGCCTAAGAACTTGCTAGTGAACTTGTCCCTTAAGACGTCTGTGTGAAGTGCAAGGATTTGCTACTCGAAGGTGCCTCAAGTGGCTATCTGCCGCCGAGGTGCAGGGGTCTCAAAGTAAAACTCCGGAATCTTAATTAATCCTTGGCATTAAGTGGCCCTTTTATTCACAAAGTAATCTTGTACAATTCAATCGTTAACTGTATCTGTACACTCAATTTTCAGTACTACGAGTAGTTAACTTGCCGAGATGGAATTGTAGATTATAACTGTTCACTTTTCAAATTGAGACTTACTATCGGGCGATCCGCGTGCCCTTATATACTATATCAACTACTTACGAAGCGAGCTCTGATTGGCTGATCGATCCTCTGACCAATCCCATCGACCAATCAGAGCTCTCCGAATGTTCGAGAACCTTCCCTTCTCGAATGTTCGAGAACCTTCTTTCCTCGGGGCCTAAGTAGGTTGCAATGTATCGGGAAGGAAGAACAACTTACTGGAAAGTTCTATGAATCGAATTCGATCGAACGGCAAGAAATACGTAAAAAACTATTCTAAACTAATTCGGAATTGTAATGTAAACTATTGTATGTCCGAATTAGTGTTGATCGCCGACACTATGGTTCTTCTACGGATTTTCTCATTCCTTATTCGATCTCACCGAGAGACTCCGGGCATAGCTCTCTCCATAGCTCGTTGGGCTACTTGGAGCTTATCTTAGTACAAGTAACAATAAAGAATGCTTACCAATGTTTCGGAAATGCCGATCTGTCCAGCCGTCTTCTCGGCGAGTAGACCGCCGAAGGTAATAGCAGAAGAGAGGGCTGCGAAGTACATGAAGATGGTGGCCGCAATACATTGCCCGTTGAGGGCGTCCTTGAAGTCGGATGCGTAAAACGGGTAGCGGCGTTTGATGTCGCGGATTACACCTTTGGACATAACAAACACGCTGATATACTCCGAATCACAAAACTTGGCGACTGTAATGTCACCTACAAGCTGCCGATAGCAGAATACTGAATTACTGACTCCCAAACAGCTCCGCGAGGATTGGGTTATCTGCAGCTTGTAGCTAACATCATAGCCGCGAAGTTGTATGATACGACTATTTACGAGAGCCAAAAATGCAACTGCAACTTAGATTGGTTTTACTTGTGTATTACTAACAAGCATCAAAGCATTATTGTAATTGTGGATAAAGCTCACCATGACAAGTAAATATTAAAAAGACGCTAAAATTCTAAATTAAAAAATAAATCTGACACACGGCCTCTGACCCCAAAGTAAGCAAAGCTTGTAATATGGCTGCCAGGTACTGATAAATAATGTGCAAAAATTGCTAACAAGCCACTACATTGCAAACAGCACTAGAAAGGTGAGGCAGTTTATAATATTACTATTGATATAGACATTGTCAGAAACAATAGAAATTACACATTCTTACAATGATGATCAATATAGGCGTTGGTACACACCTACTTTTACACAAAGCAAATAGTTATACAACCAACATTCTCTATGAAAAGTTTTTAAGTTCATAGCGTTATAGAGCCTGAAAGATAACTTTGAAGGAATAAAGCAATGAGTAAACCTACCTCCAAAGAGGCGTCCACTTCTTGACAACGGGTCGTCAGGCTCCTTGGGTGGTAAAGCTCCGGCTTCCAGTGCTAACAGCGCTTTTTTCTCATCCAGCATCGGCGGTGGCTGCGCGCTGGCAGCACGCTTCCTCTCCAACGCAGACTGCTTGCGCCGCCTGATCATTTCGCTCTTAGCCCGCAGTTCATCTAGAGGCAGCAGTGCCTGTCTCTCCCAATCACCGGGCGGGAGTACGATGGAATCGTCGAGGAATTCGTTGATGGCTGACAGGAGTTCACGCCTATCTTCAGCTTTGTACGCGATCCCGTGGAACGAAGGATTGGACATGAGCGTCGATATCGATCGACCAACCTCGTGGTAGTCGAGGTCAGCGCCGCTCGGCCCCAGCAAGATGAACATGAATCGTACTGGAACCGGGACCTCGGTGATTGAAGGCATTTGTATGCCTTGCGCGAGTCTCACAAACGCGATGGTGGGTTGGTCGAGGAAGCCCACGGCGCCGACCAGTACTGTGGTAGCTTCCGCGTCGCCCGGGATGCGCTTCATGAGGGAATCGTTCTGGCCGCGGCGCAGTTCATCTTGTGAGCCGGCAGCTGCCGCGAGGTATTCTACTTCCTTCAGGTCGATACCAGTTGCGGAGGACTTCTTGCGTGCGTCAGCAGGCAGAGCGGCCGAGCTCCGCCGCCGCTTGCTATCCGACAGGTTCTACACAGATAAACAAAATTTAGCGCACTCTTATGAGAGAGACAGTAAAAGGGCGGAGGACCAAGTCTCGGGTTAGCCTTCTCCCCCTGAAACGAAGAAAAACCTTTGCAAAACCAATCAACGAATATTTACATCATCGATAACGTTATTCAATATCATATCGAAAACTTACATTGTAATTGTTTAGCACACGGGAATCGGGACTGCTCATTAGTCATTTATTAGATACACTGAAATTTTTGAAGTAGGTATACGCGTGATTTGGTGATTGCAAACTACATAAATGTAATGTTCTACAACTAAAACTCAAATCACATGCTCTTGTATGAAACGTTATGTTCATTATTATCTTTAAATCACTTTACCTATTACGGTAAGTACGGTAGATTTAATTTTGTAGGTACCTAGAAAAGCAAATTATGAATAGCAAGTAGGTACATCACATCACATGTCTAAAGTTCTATTCTAATTCTAATTTATCCATGTACCTTCCCTGTAGTAGATACGTATCGACGAGCTACATCAAAACTACTCATAATACATCTAATGCTACGGTAAACATACGCTAAAATGTTCATTAATTGATGGAGTTACAGTTTACTCCGTACTACCATGCATGATTTCCTGCAAAACATAATTGGGCAAGGTCAGCGCAGATGGCACACTTCCGAAAGAGCCAAAGCCCCTCTTCCAGGATTTTTTCCTCTCTTTTACAATGTGTTGCTTTGTAATGTTTTTATTTCGTATAGGTTTGCGTTTTACTACATACTGCCTGATGTTAAGCAGATACGCGGTCTAGGATGTAGCACACTTACCTATTTATAGAAGATACCTATTTACTCGGGATTTGAAGACACCCATGTTGTATGCTTTATATTATTTATTTTTTCTCTTACTTGTTTCGATAAATAGTCTAAATTGTTTTTCTAAATTTAATTTTACTTTTGTTTTGTATAACTTTTTGTTGCTTGGTAATATCAAGGGAGAAGCCATTGGCTCTGAGATACAGTTATTAACTAGTTCAGAGTCAATGGACAAGTGAATATGGTTAAAAGTGTTTTAAGGTTGTATTTGTACTTTAGCGGGAAGACAGACCCAGGCAAAGCGTTCGACATTCTGGCTGTTCGTATGAGGAATGAGGATTCGAAACGCTTGGTTCTAACGCGCGGAATGTCTACCATAAAAGGGTGGCGCTTTGGTCGCATCAGTCAAGCCGTACCATAGAAGAAAGGGGCAGGTGGGACCAGATTGTGCAACATCTTGGGCGCACTCTCCGAAGTGCATCAGATAAACGGCTGATAAACACGCTACCTTACGTCGATGCTCAAGACTTTGCAGCTGCGACTTAGCCAAGGTGTCATTGTCTATCAGCCTCCTGGCTCGCCTCTCAATCTACTCCAGAGTCTCCAGTTGACATTTTAGCCATCCCAAAGTAAGTAACTCTAAGTAGTATTCCATGCAAGACTTGACTTGTGCTTTATTAAGATTAAGCAGTTGCTCAGGTGTGAAATACCATCTCACCTTAGAGAGGACACTTAGTTTTTTGGAGGCTAACTGGGCTTTTGACTCTGTATAAGAGCCAAAGTTGTTGTTCAGGGATTTAAAGAGGCGTACCTATATACTGATCACTATGAACAACTGCTATTATGGGGTCAACCTGGGAATTGTAAAAACAGCCGCTGTTACATAAAACAGTTTCGATGAGTTTCGGCAAAATATTATAAAACAGTTAATTTTTATAATGATGATGGGTATATACACATATTTGAAGACCTGAATATTTTAAAGCAACACATAGTACTTATAAAGAAAAGAAAAAAATTGCACGAGGGACGGCGCATTGTATCAATAACATTCTAGCAGCTGCAGACGGAATTCTGCCAAGTGCGCAGATCTCAACGATGACTGTAGCAGTGGCTAGGCTGTCGGCAAACACTCTAACACAAGCGAGTCGTCGTAGCGAGTACCTAGACTACGGATGCGATGGGTGTGTACTGTGGGTAGTACGTGTACATGACGCTAGGTACGTGCGGGAGAGAGGGAACACTCGCGCACAGGGGAGGCCGCGCATACGATCAGGTGGGCAGAGTGTCGGCGACACGTGTTGGCGATGGAGACGCGCGCCGCGGCCGCCGCGCCCGTCCCGGGGCACAGCGAGCAGCGCTGGCGGCCCGCGCCCGCGCCGGCTCCCGAAGCCTCTTCCATCCACAGGGACTGCGCATCACACATACAGTCACCAATGTCTTTAACTCAGTACAGAGCTTACGAACCAGTGTTGGTCCAAGTCAATAATACATGGCCGTATGTCAACTTCGAAAAACCCGTATTTTAGTGAAAATGAATGGGAAAATTTGACAAAAGGGTCGTGTCTTTAATTTTTCGTACGTATGAAAATACAGCTTTAAAAAGGTCGCCGCAAGTTGGATTTTGCCTTATTTTGAATTCCTAGAGGGCCTGAAAGCCATTTAATACGACAGAATCCGTATCAGGAACATCACTGTTACGAACACAAATTTCTGTCTGCCCGTCCCGGCATCACCCGGCTACTAATGAATTACATATATCTCTAAACCTTCCTGAACCTTCCTAAACCTGAAAAATATTGTAAAAAAATAGTGAAATCATATAATCATAATCTGTTGTGTAGTTTAGAAGATATAAGCGGATATACAGACAGACAGACACATGTAATAGAGCAGCTAGTCAATCATGCGACCACGAATAGCCCCGAAAGTAACTCATTTTGACGTGTGAAAAAGTGACAGTTATATACTTTGCCATAACGCCGTCTCGTTCTGACACAACGAAAGAAATAATTCGTGGCGCGCATACTAGCCCGGCTGACTTTTAATACCGTCGAGGTAATAACCTCGACTTATAACTAGGTACCAATAAGGTCTAGGGAATCAGAGGCCAGTAAATTAATTAACCACAAAAATCTTTTACATCTCCCATTAATACACATCTCCAGTAGAGCTACAGAGGCATCAAGGGCCTCCTTTCCTATATACCGACTAATCCATATATGACTAATCCAGCCCTGAATCTTGGATAGCAGATGGCACTTTACAATAACCCAGGTAGCATTTATACGTTATTATGACGTCCGTTTACGGTACTGCTCGACGTAAGAGACGTCATTATCATGACGTCGGTAGTTTCTTCAGATGACGACAATTTGTCACAGCCTCATGACGTAAGTTGGAGGACGTTGGAGTGACGCCTTATACTGACGTGGGAGTGACGTCATATACTGACGTTGGAGTGACGTCATATGCCGACGTTGGAGTGACGCCATATACTGACGTTGGAGTGACGCCATATACTGACGTTGGAGTGACGTCATATGCTGACGTTGGAGTGACGCCATATACTGACGTTGGAGTGACGTCATATGCTGACGTTGGAGTGACGTCATATGCTGACGTTGGAGTGACGCCATATACTGACGTTGGAGTGACGTCATATGCTGACGTTGGAGTGACGCCATATACTGACGTTGGAGTGACGTCATATGCTGACGTTGGAGTGACGCCATATACTGACATTGGAGTGACGTCATATACTGCATTCATAGAGACGACACTTGGACGTTTATAATAGGGCAGCCACTGACGTTGGAGCGACGTCATTCACTGTATTCATAAGGACGTCACTAGGCCGTACATATTAGAGCAGCCACTGACGTTGGAGCGACGTCATTTACTGTATTCATAAAGACGTCACTAAGCCGCACATATTAGGGCAGCCACTTACGTTGGAGAGACGTCATTTACTGTACTCATAGGGACGTTACTGGGCCGTACATATTAAGGTAGACACTAACGTTGTAGTCACGTCATATACAGTATTCATAGTGACGTTACTGTGAATCCTGTGTATGACGTCACTACTATGTCGGCGGCTGCCTTTGTATGTATGGCCCAGTCCCTGTGAACTAAGTAAATGACGATACTCCAACGACGATGGCTGCCCTAATATGTACAGCCCAGTCACTTTCCTGTGAACAAAGTAAATGACGAATAGAATTTAGAATTTAGTTTGCGATAGCAGGCATCCTATATTATACACGTACCCTGAACAGACTCTTAGGACTATGGATGAAACCAAACAAAACAATGTAAGTAGCATAATAGATTTATATTCAAGAAGTATATACATACATAGACTGTTATATATAATCAATAATTGTTATGAATCCATAGTCTTAAAATTACAATGTCGATCCCATAGCAATTTTATGACCATGGCACATTTAGATTAACTATTTATTCTCTCTTGGAGAAATTACTAATGCACTGTTATCACTAATCAGGTTGGTGTTAACTTGTTTCTGCACCTGCATCGGACTTTTGCTGACACTTGAAATTATTTGATTTGTTTGTGCATTACATTACAATGACTCGATTCGCTGGTTGCGGTCGCAAAGCATTTTAAGTAGGTATCTATTGAGGTCAAATCGCACGAACATCGCCTATCTTTTGTAACGGTCTTTAGTACCTGAATTTCGTCATTAGTAGCTGAACATAGATTTTGAATTTGTAAAATATGTTGGTCTTGCGTATGTAATCTTTTTCTAAGTTCCCGACGAAATTCTTGGAATTCTGATAACAAACCGCCGTCATTCTCCAGCACGGAAACTTCCATTTGACTGCACTTGCTACCCCGTTGGTTATTGACATAATTAGGGCTTGCTATTGTTGGTAACTTCCTATGTTCTGGAGTGCGAACTGGCGTGTCATTACCAGCACGTTTTCTTTTTGTGCTGTCACACATCGGGCAAATCCATTGGCGCACATAGTCCGTAGAAAAAGACTCGAAATCTCGTCTTTTAATACCGAGACACAATATATGATACACTTTTTCGCAGTTTGATAGTGTACACTTCATTATAAGTTCACCGGTAACGTCTTTTTTACAAGCCCGGCAAAACGTAAACATTGCGATCGAACTAAATAGAAATAATTGCTGCGACAAAAAGTAAACACGTCCGCACCGATGCGAGCGCGCGTGCAAACAATATGGTACAATATGGTACGTCCTAATATTGACCCTAAATAGAGGTCAATAAAACGTCCCCTTTGTGGCGAATATGGTACGTCCTGATATTGACCCTAAATGGACGTCAGTAAAACGTCCACCAGAGACGAATATGATACGTCTTAATAATAACCCTGAAGAGACGTCAGTAAATCTTCCACTTTGTGGCGAATTTGGTACGTCCTGATATTGACCCTAAATGGACGTCAGTAAAACGTCCACTAGAGACGAATATAATACGTCCTAATAATGACCCTAAATAGACGTCAGTAAATCATCCACTTTGTGGCGAATATGGTACGTCCTAATATTGACCCTAAATAGAGGTCAATAAAACATCCCCTTTGTGGCGAATATGGTACGTCCTGATATTGACCCTAAATGGACGTCAGTAAAACGTCCACTAGAGACGAATATGATACGTCCTAATAATGACCCTAAATAGACGTCAGTAAATCATCCACTTTGTGGCGAATATGGTACGTCCTAATATTGACCCTAAATAGAGGTCAATAAAACGTCCCCTTTGTGGCGAATATGGTACGTCCTGATATTGACCCTAAATGGACGTCAGTAAAACGTCCACCAGAGACGAATATGATACGTCCTAATAATGACCCTGAATAGACGTCAGTAAATCATCCACTTTGTGGGGAATATGGTACGTTCTAATATTGACCCTAAATAGAGGTCAATAAAACGTCCACTTTGTGGCGAATATGGTACGTCCTGATATTGACCCTAAATGGACGTCAGTAAAACGTCCACCAGAGACGAATATGATACGTCCTAATAATGGCCCTGAATAGACGTCAGTAAATCGTCCACTTTGTGGTGAATATGGTACGTCCTGACTTTGACTCTAAATTGACGTCAGTAAAACGTCCACTTTGTGACGAATATGGTACGTCCTGATATTGACCCTAGATGGACGTCAGTAAAACGTACACTTTGTGGCGAATATGGTACGTCCTGATATTGACCCTACATGGACGTCAGTAAAACGTACACTTTGTGGCGAATATGGTACGTCCTGATATTGACCCTAGATGGACGTCAGTAAAACGTCAATTTTATGGTGAATATGAGACGTCGAAATAATGACTTTTAATTGACGTACATTATGACGTCATCGACGACGCATTAACGACCGACCCTATTATGACCTAAGAGAGACGTCGTTTATGCGTCACTGACGTCACTTTGCTACCTGGGAAATCTAACGCTGAAATATTTAGGTACGGATAGTCCGGTACACCTCATTATGTCATCATCACTCAACCTCAGAGCAAATAAAAATATCAAGAGGGAACGTCGTTGAACAGTCAAGTGAAGCCGGTTTTTAGGGTTCCGTACCTCAAAAGGAAAAAACGGAACCCTTATAGGATCACTTTGTTGTCCGTCTGTCAGTCTGTGTGTATGTCAAGACTCTTTATCTCGGGAACGCGTAATGATATCGAGTTGTTTAACTGTATACGTATATCTATGATTTCTTACAGTTGTGTAAAGCAAAAACTTCTCAGTTATCATATAAAGAAGTTAGAGCCGTTTATGTCGTAAAAAACCGCATATTTCGACACTCACAAAAATCAAATCCTACAGGGTACTTTCCGTTGACATAGATTTATGAAATTTGGCGAAAAGCATGGTCTTAGAGTACACATATAGGAATAAATCTGAAAACTGAACATTTTTATTTAAATCACCAAAAAAATAGGGCTTCAAAATTCACAAAATATAGGTTTGAAATTCAAGGGCGTAAATCGTATCATGTAAGGTATCATATAAAAGAGCTTCATTAGCACATGCTAAAACAGGTTTTTAATTATTTTAACAAATTTCGATGAATGACGAGAAAAGTAAAAAAAAAAACAACTTTTGTCGATGATGATGATGAGTATAGATATTTTAACAACGTACTTCCCAATTTTGTGAAATTTTCTGGATTTTTACGGAACCCTCGGTGTGCGAGCCTGACTTGCACTTGTCCAGTTTTTTATACATGTGTCAGTGCGTCACTGTAGCGCCGCCATAGTTCGACTGACAAGCCAAGGCGTAGTTTCCTTCTACGTTGATGTGTGTGTGATTGTCTTTACACGGCGAGGCGTAGTTTTGGTCGGCCTCACTTGTTTGTTCACAACATACTCTCTTGATTTTTTTATTTGTTCTGAGCAACTCAAATGTTATAATGAGTATGACCACGAATAACGGACTACCTCGGTACTTTAATGCCGTTCACTGCACCCAAGAGACCAGTGTTCTCATCTATATTTCGCGCGACGAGAATGGGATGAAACCTTGTCAATTTAAAACAATAATTATTTTTTGCAAAAAATAGCATGACCGACTTCACCCGTGTACAGAATTCGCACGGATTGATGTAGCATATTTCACATTATTGTTTATTTATCAAAAATGGTTCAGCCGATTTCGATAAAATTTAAATGAGGCCAATTTAGAAGTATACTCTTTCCAATAAAAAATAATTATTGAAATCGGACTACTATGAAAAAAGTTATGCGTGGTTATACATTAAAAAAATATACGCGTCGAATTGTACACCTCCTCCGGTGGTTCGTCGGTCAAAAATGATGGCGTAAGAGCCCCCGAAGATCGATTTTCACCGACTGATAACCAAATCAGACATATTTTTAAATCATATATCATCAATTTATAAACACACTCATGATAGCTTGCCTATCGAAAAGTGTTCATGGCTATTTTTAAATAAATTACTTTTTGTTTATGTTTTTCGATAACCAGATAAAGGGTTTGAACATTTTTGTATGGAAGCTGGCATATCCCACCCGCCCCCATTATGTTTTTTTTATAAGTTTCCGCGCACAATGAAATTAGTATATATGGGTAGGGGACACTTCTAAGAACAATAGATGTTAGCACTATGACACCCTAAAGTGTCACGTTCTCGAGATGTAAAGATCGCAAAGTTCTCGTACAGCGACATTTACATCCAAATATCTCGAGAACGTGACACTTTAGGGAACCATACTACGAAGCATTTATTGTGTGTATAAGTGTCCCCTACTCATATATACTACTTTCACCGTGCGCGGAAACTTATAAAAAAAAACATAATGGCGGCGGGTGGATATGCCACAAATGTTCAAACCCTTTGATAACCAGATAATTTTGATTCCAAATGGTAGTTTTTCAAACAGAGAAAACGATTTTCCCTGTTCGTAAATAGATAACATTTCATAAATAATCGGCCAAGTACGAGTCGGACTCGCGCACGTAGGGTTCCGTACCATATGGAAGCCCCCCTTAATATATTTTATTTACATTTAAATATTTATTTTTGAAAGGAATATACAACTTGACATTCTGCGAATATTTCAAGCATCTTACTGTTGCCGTTATTAATATCGAGCAAAAAATCATGTTTCTTGTATGGGAGCCCCCCTTAAATATTTATTCTATTTTTTTATATCATCATTTATTTTTAAAAAAAATTAACTACATATTCTGCGAATATTTCAAGCATCTACCTGTCACCGTTATTAATATCGAACGAAAAAAGGCTAAAAAATCAGGTTTGTTGTATGGGACACCCCCTTAAATTATTTTTTGATTAATTTTTATCTCTGGTTTTGCTAAATATTGATTTTCTTTTTATAGTACTTTTACTATAACTGAGCTAATTCATTTTATGAGGTGAGCAAATTGCTATTATCTTCGTTGCAACAAGTACTTTAACATGAACACATCTTCATGTGTTAGGTTTTAAGGTTATGTAAGTACTTTTTAGAATAGGTTTTCGAAGAACATTGAATGGTGTAGGTACCTAACTACTTTATAGACATAAAGGAAGATAATTGTTAGGTACCGAAAAAACCCTAAAACGCAAATGCAATGTAATGCTTTATTTGCAAATTAATTTGGAAAAACTTTTTAGTTATAAGTACGTTTAAATTTACTCCACTATAAGCCGTGATTGAAGTATATAAATATACCTATATAATATTGTTGTAGGTATATTATATGTGTATCGAAAAAAAAAAACAAAATATGCATTGCAATGCTTTATTTGTAAATGAAATTAAAATGAAAACTTATCTAATACGGTTAAAGAATCTCCACTATAAATCGTTATCGAGGTACCGTAAATATCGATAAAGTAGATTATGTAACGGCATAGACGCGGCCGCGAGTAAGCCCTTCCTATCGGATTAACCTTGACAATTTTCACAAACATACATTCCGTTACGTGTAGGGTTGCCATCCATCTGGATTAGTCCGGACTTTATACTTTAGTCCGGCCTTTGTCCAGCTCCTTAATTTGACCGGTTTTGTTAGTATTACTGAGATGAAAGACTACAGATTAATTAATATCAAAATTAAATGTCTTTAATCTTTACTAACTTTTCATTGAACAAAAAATTTAAAATCCTCTTTAACAATCAACTTCAAACCGAAACGAAACTAAACAATAAATCTTCCATTGCGAACCAACTAACTAGTTACATCAGGTGCGTTCGTTTTGGGCTTGATGGCGTTTTTGGCATTTGCAAAAATAGCGTTAATGTAAAGCGTTCGGTTTGGGAATTTCGCCCATTTCGCCAATAATGCAACTAATGCTCATTCACTACCCAAAACGAACGCTAAACGTCAAACTCTATACTGTCAGATCACAAAGAACACATCTCCGCAGGTGGGTCAAAATAGGCAGTTCCACATCTCCGCAGGTGGGTCAAAATAGGCAGTTCCCGACGGTATTTTTAACTGTATTTGAGCTATCAGAACGGTGAACGAAAACCGTTAAAAATGCCACTTTTGCTAACACATTCTCAAAACGAACGCTGAATATGATTGTTGTTGGCGTTTTTAACAGTTAATTTTGCCACCAGTAGGCTATCCGAACGCAGCACTTATCGTGAGGCAACCTGTATACGAGTACGTCCGTAGAAGAAATTCGATGGCGTATGTGAATCCACCAACCCGCACTGGGCCAGCGTGGTGAATATGGCCTAATCACCCTTTGTGGGTAGGCCTACATCACGCAGTGGACTATTAAAAGGCTGATACAGTACAGTAACAAACAAAAATATTTTGTTTGCACTTTGTGACTGAAAAGTACAGACTTTTATCGAGACGTCAGGACTTTTCCTAAATGGCAACCCTAGATACGTGCCAAAAAGCGCTATCAGCATCTACTGTCGATACTCCGATAGTCTCGCTATCTGACACCAAATATTATCTCGTCCAGTTATCATGGTTGATATGTTGTTATTTATCATTCGCAAACTATAGTCCGAATCCTGAAGCGAGCCCTTGCCTTCCGCTTCCGAGATCAAACCCTACGCAGTTACGAATATCATCATCATCATCCACAGCCTGCTTTATCCCACTGCAAGCCTGTTCTCTCTTGCACCATTGTTCCCTATTTTAAATATTACAAATTAACAATCAGTATTAGTTATAATAACTACGGGTAAGCTACTGTCTGATATGGAAACATCCATGTGAAAAAATAAATATACATAATATGCTACCAGACATGATAAAAAAATCCAATATGATTGTGTAACCATTGAATCGAACTGCAAATGATGATGACCAGAAAATAGTTCTATTTGTATCAAACAATTCGCAATCACAGCAAATTTATTGTTAATTTTTCAAAAATCGCTGAATAGATTTTGTAAAATTGCCCCATAAAACATCAAAATCGATGCATAATTTTCGCAATAATCGCGTAGCATTCATACAAAAAAAATACAAATGAATTGAAAACCTTCTTGTTGAAATTGGCTGACTTGTTGACAATATCTAGTCTCATATGCTACCAGAAGATTAGATTTACTTTGTAAAGAATATTCTAGTTTTTCATTATCTACGGACTACGCTCCCATCGTTTTATCATTTCCCTATTCTTATAAATTCTGAAATGAGTTTATGCCTTCCGCTTCCTACATTAAAACCCTACGCAGTTACGAATACATAATATTACCTTATCTTATTATGAAGGGTGCCTTTGTGTCTGTAATTATTTAAATAAAGTAATTTCGTATAGGCCGTGTGGCTAGTCCTGTTGTCAAAGTCTTAAGCCGCCTGAAGGCCTCTTACATAGCTAAATAGTGCGCGGCGGTAAACCTCCCAGACCATGCAATATACCGTGTCACCCGATCCACGGTAGCGCTCAGTTCTAAATCCCACCTGCGGTCACCCGTCCGAAGACTGACTGTGTCCAACGTTGCTTAACTTCGATGATCATTAACAAACACCTAGTCAAACTACGCTATTTATTTATTTTTTACAATATGAGCGATACTGACAAAAAATGTATTAAAAAAATCTAAAAAATAGTCTAGCCATTGACAAGATATGAATGAATGAGCGTTACTTCATATAGTGTAAGATTAATGTTGTTTAAAAAATATGCACAGTTTACTATGTGACCAACCCTGATATAGTGAAGTCAGTTCTACATTATAGACAACATTTATGTTTAACATCAGACAGGGTGTGGTCAAGCGCAAACGAATCCAGTAAAACTATCATTTTCATTAATTTTGTCGACAGTCAATGAACATTTTCTAGGTAGTAGGTATATGGACAATCGATTTTTCTGTAATTTCAGGACTGGTCCTATATAGTAAACGTTGTTCACCTTGATGTTCATATTTAATACCAAGTATATGTTTGGCGGCTGATTTCAGTTACAAGCTGCAAAACCCTTACTTACTTTGTAACTGACATCAGCCGCCAGAAGTTTGATTCGGCCTATAACTTAGGTACAACATTATATACATACGTGGTACTATATGTGCTTACTATATAGGACCAGTCCTGAAATTACAGAAAAAAATCGGTCGTCCATATACCTACTACCTAGAAAATGTTCATTGAAAAGGATAGTTTTCCTGGATAGGTTTGCGTTTGACCACACCCTGTCTGATGTTAAACATAGATGCTGTCTAGAATGTAGAACTGACTTTACTATATCAAGGTTGGTCACATAGTAAACTGTATATATTTTTTTTATTCTAGTCTGTAATCAACATTAACCAATCCTGAGTGAAGCTTACTTAACAGCGGTGCAAAGATTGAGTTTCGCGCAGTTTGTAGCTAACTCTACAGCCTCAAGAAGTTTTATTGGGCCTATAACTGTAGAAAAAAACCGGACAAGTGCGAGTCAGGCTCGCATACCGAGGGTTCCGTACAAATCCAAAATAATTTTACAAAATTGGGAAGTAAGTTATTAAAATCTCTATACTATAATAACTTTTCTCGTCATACATCGAAAATTACACATTGTTAAAATAATTAAAAACCTGTTTTAGCATGTGCTAATGAAGGTCTTTTATATGATGACTTACATGATACAATTTACTCACTTTGAATTTTCAACCCATATTGTGTGAATCTAGGCCCAATTTTTTTGTGATTTAAATAAAAATGTACGGTTTTTAGATTTATTCCTATATGTGTACTCTCAGTGCTTCTCACCAAACTTCACAGTTCTATGTCAACGGGAAGTACCCTGTAGGTTATGGTATTTGTGAGTGTCGAAATATGCGGTTTTTTTACGACATATACGGCTCTTACTTTTTTATACGATAACTGAGAAGTTTTTCTTTTTACACAACTGCAAGAGACCATAGATATACGTAAATAGTTTAAATTTCAACTCGATATCGTTACGCATTCCCGAGATAAAGAGTCTTGATCTACGGACATACGGACAACAAAATTATCTAGGCTTCCGTTTTTTCCTTTTGAGGTACGGAACCCTTAAAAATAGCTAGTTGATCAGGACCAGGTGTACGTGTTATCTGCCTCGTTTTCCGCTTGCCACAGATATTTTTTCGCAAACACGCTGTATTATTCCAATAGATTAACACCCATTCGCGGAACGAGATAGCCAGATACAGTATATTTCAAGAGGCAATATTGATCTAAATAATAGAAGTAAGTTACGTATGTAAATTTTAAATATTTACATTCAGTTCGAAAAACAGCCTATTTGTTTGTTTGCTATTCTCAGAAATTTTGTATGTTATATAATATAGTTTATATGGTAATTCAGTGATTTCCTGACATCGGAAAGTACACATAATACGCACAGGTGCATCATCAATATTGGATATAGGTATTAGGTATATTGATTTTGTGATCATTTCCACATGTCGTATTACATCAATATTTGTTTAGTCGAGATGATACCTACGTATGATATTTATATATTTGTTTAGTCGAGATGATACGTACAAGTCCGAGCTTTCAGTTACATGTAATAGGTACTTTAGTCTTTAGTCTTAATTGTGCTGTATTGTAAATCAGTCTGCTGTCCGCAATTTAAAAAAAAACGAAGCTTATACTACGTACTGTACCAGCCTTTTTTGATAGTCCACTGCAGGACGTAGGCCTACTCACGAAGGGTGATTGGGCCATATCCACCACGCTGGCCCAGTGCGGGTTGGTGGATGCACATACGCCATCGAATTTCTTCTACGGACATATGCAGGTTGCCTCACGATGTTTTCCTTCACCGAAAAGCCAGTGGTGTGAAATTCCGTACATAAATTCCAAATAACTAATTGGTACGGGACCGGCATTTGAACCCACGACCTCACGATTGTAAGGCGGGTGTCACTACCTCTAAGCCACCACGGCTTTCTAAGCCACCACGGCTTCTAAGCCACCACGGCTTCTAAGCCACCACGGCTTCTAAGCCACCACGGCTTCTAAGCCACCACGGCTTTCTAAGCCACCACGGCTTGATGACGGATGATACCTACGTATAATATTTATATATTTGTTTAGTCGAGATGATACGTACAAGTCCGAGCTTTCAGTTACATGTAATAGGTACTTTAGTCTTTAGTCTTAATTGTGCTGTATTGTAAATCAGTCTGCTGTCCGCAATTTAAAAAAAAACGAAGCTTAAACTACGTACTGTACCAGCCTTTTTTGATAGTCCACTGCAGGACGTAGGCCTACTCACGAAGGGTGATTGGGCCATATCCACCACGCTGGCCCAGTGCGGGTTGGTGGATGCACATACGCCATCGAATTTCTTCTACGGACATATGCAGGTTGCCTCACGATGTTTTCCTTCACCGAAAAGCCAGTGGTGTGAAATTCCGTACATAAATTCCAAATAACTAATTGGTACGGGACCGGCATTTGAACCCACGACCTCACGATTGTAAGGCGGGTGTCACTACCTCTAAGCCACCACGGCTTTCTAAGCCACCACGGCTTCTAAGCCACCACGGCTTCTAAGCAACCACGGCTTCTAAGCCACCACGGCTTTCTAAGCCACCACGGCTTTCTAAGCCACCACGGCTTGATGACGGATGATACCTACGTATAATATTTATATATTTGTTTAGTCGAGATGATACGTACAAGTCCGAGCTTTCAGTTACATGTAATAGGTACTTTAGTCTTAATTGGGCTGTATTGTAAATCAGTCTGCTGTCCGCAATTTAAAAAACAACGAAGCTTATACTACGTAATAAGGAAGAAAGATATCCAAAATTTAAAAACACTAATATAATATAATTTAAAAAGCATTTTCTAACTACTTATTTCAAAATACATATAATCATAATAAGTATAGATTGTTAATTAATTAGAAATTATTAGTAATTACAAATACTATAAATAAATACCTATATATTTATAGTGTAGCTCACTTTATTGTTAATGTTAGTAATATATTCTTATAAAAGTTATGTGACTGAAATTGTAAAAAAATATCTGAAAGAAATGAAATAAATAATATAGGTATTTCAAAATAAAGCAATCAAAAACTTCAAAAATCTGAAAAGGCAGATTAATAGATCTTTTTAATACCTACATAAGTCTTTGTCTAAATGGAAATCACGCATTTATTAGTTTCACCTGTATGTTTGCTTGCTTGTAACCAACCCCCTTGAGCTCGATTTTGACCTACTTTGAGCGATCAGATTTTCTTTAAACTTTGCACACCTATCAAGGACCGATGACACTGCATTTATTAAAATAATAAATATTGATGACCTAAGCGTGTTTTTTAGTTTGTTTAAAAACTGTATTTATATTATTAGTTTGCGAACAGCAGAAACTGTACTTATCCCATTGAACAAATTTTACAACGAGGCCGGCAAAACGCGAAAGAAAATCAGCTAAGTTTAAGTTTGTGATATGAATCATGAGTAAGTTCATTGATGTAGTGGGTAAAATTCACCCCGTACAAAGATACCTAGGTAGCTAGGTAAGTAGGTAGGTATAACAGCCCAATATAGAATTTCTATACCCGATATATTGCTGTTATGTAACTAGAGCGAAGCTAATTGCTTTAGAGGAATAGTGCATTTACAGTATATTGGACTAACTATACGATTCGTTGATGTGAGACTGTAATTACATTATTATGACCTACAGTGAGTACTGCCTATAGCGATGGCTATGCTTGGAGTCGCTCTGCGTGATCGAATCAGGCAGAAGCTCCGCAGACTAATTTAATTTACCAACATAGCCCAACTAGTTAAATTGGCAGTGGGCAGGGCTCATGGAGCCATGGAGAGAGCTATGCTCGGAGTCTCTCTGCTGGATCGAATTAGGAATGAGGAGATCCGCAGAAGAACCAAAGTTACCGACATAGCCTAGCGGATTGGCAAGTTGAAATGGCAATAGGCAGGGCTCGTAGCTCGGAGCACTGATGACCGATGGGGTCGAAAAGTTCTCGAGTGGAGACCACGTACCGGCAAGCGCAGCGTATGACGACCCATCCTATGACTGAAACGAACGAACGAACGAGGGCTCATGGGTCGAAGGAAGGATTGTCGATGGGCCGTAAAGTTTTCGAATGGAGACCACGTAACAGCGAGCGCAGCGTAGCACGTCCACCGGCAATGTGGACTGACGATATAATTAAGACTGCAGGAACGCGCTGAATGCAAACTTCTTCCAATCGGTCTTATTGGAAATCTGTAGGGGAGGCCTATGTCCAGGTGGACGTCCTACGGCTGATGGATGTCATTGTACTCTTTACTTTAGGAATATATTAATCCCGGTAATCGGGAAAAAACAGCTGTTCCATTGAAACTCTTATGAACTTTTGGGAAGAGCTTTTCATTTTCTTGATTTCGGAGTTGAATACACTTTAAATGACGACAGAATATGTGTGTCGTCTGAACAGAGATCCCGCATAAAACGGTACAGTAGATACGGTATCTGTCTCATGCATTTAGTTTGGGGAGATTTATATAGAGTTATCTGCTTGCCTTGTACTACGCTGAAAGGGGATGATTAAGAACAACTTTTACTATGAATACCGGATTGGCACCTATCCATCCATAATATGGATTGAGAAAAAAACAGTTGTTCCATACAAATTGCCACCTGGAATCAACAAAATGTATGAAACAGCTGATTATTTTCTCGAATTCCGGGTTGGCCCCGTAGTGAAAGTTGTTCATAATGATGGTCTTAATCACCCTTTTTTGGTTTAGTACACCAGTAGAGGATAATTTAGTATTTTTGAGTGTCTTCAATCAATCTAGGCGGTACAAAGTTCACAAGTTCCCCGTAAAAGGGAGTACGCACCTGAAGGCTGGTGTAAGAGGTGTGCTTCTTGCCGCTGATGGAGAACCGGAAGCGGTCGTCATGTACGTGGCGGTGGCGCAGCAGTAGCGAGCGCATCACCACCGGCTTGTCGTCTTCCTCGATCAGGCCCTCGGTCACCATGCTCTCCACCACCCTGCCATCACACAGACTTGACTATAGCACAACCATCCACGATCACGGCCAAACCAAGCTTAATCTCGTACAGGCCGGGTGGCTATAGCCTTAGTGTCAAAGTTTTAAGCCACCTGAAGGCATCGACATGACTATTTTATTTTATTTATTTGGGATAACAAACAATAGCACAATTTACATTACAAGAAAACAATTAACCAAATACATTAATAAATGTGCCACCAACTACATTATCCACCATTTACTAAATAGCAAGTGTCTTTGCTGGCGTGGTTTTCTAAGTACATACATAAATATATTTCAGAAATAATTTTGAAAGTAATTATACCATATTTAAACAAATATAAACCAAGTATTTAATTTTAAGTAAAGCTACCTATCACAGCTTTTTTAACGTACGTACGTGTGATTCTACGCGTAACCGTTCTAGGACAAATATAATACAATTGGTTGGTGAGATCGCAGCAATCGTATTTATAATTAATTATACCATGTAAGAACATTGCACCGAGCAACAGTCGACGAGAGCCGAGGGACATAATCTCATATTTCTTCAGTAAAGATTCGTAATCAAGATAATAATGACAACATATATAATTTACAGAACGTAAGAACTTATTTTGTACCTTTTCAATCATATCACTGTATTTGTGATAAGAAGGTTAATATAAGAGGGGCCTACAATTTAACGTATCATCCGAGCCACGATAGCGCTCAGTTGTAATTGCCACCCGCGGTCACCCATCTAATGACTAACCGTGCCGAACGTTGCCTAACTTTGGTGATCGCTGACAGACACTTAGTCAAACTGGTCAAACTACGCTACAATAAACAACATTTTAGTTTGGGGGGAATTTGATCACGGTTGGAAGTGGTCTACCCAGCTTAGCTTAGCTTATCGTTTATATTATATTCGACATTTCGACGTATAGGTGAGCTCAGATTCGAAATAAAAAAAAATCATAAAATATTATTTTAAGGCCAAGAAGGCTACCCTCTACAGGGTTATTTCTAATCAATTAGCATCCTTCTAGGGGCTTATTCTGTACATCAAAACTAACAACTTTAGTTCTACGAATTACGTCAAAACTCAAAAAAGAATCAGCTGTTCCATACATTTTATCGCGGATGAACTAAATTTTTCTTTGGAACAACAAACATTTTTTTTTGAGTTTTGACGAAAGTTGTATAGAACAAAAGCTGTTGGTTTTGATGTACAGAATAAGCCCCTAGAAGGATGCTAATTGAGTAGAAATAACCCTGTATATCAGAATCGATGCTGCAATTTAAACCATAAGGTTTTTTTACAAGGTTTAACCTGTCCCGGCGCATAGGCCGGGCCCGCGAGCTATACCTACTTTTTAATATGCGAGGTTTATTATATGTATTTTATTATTATTCTAAAGTAAGAGAGTTTTTTTACCACGACGTCGGTTACCATTAGGCGAGTTAATGGTCAAGCATATCGTTATTCACGTTAAATAAATAGTTGAAGTTGAACAAGAAAACTTAAAAAAGAAACATGCGTAACCCTCATTTACAATGTAAGATACCTCCTATTGTAAAACTATTTAATTCACAGAATAATTAGACTAATTTATTAGTAACTACGCCAAGTGGCAATTTTGCATTTCTATAAAAGCTGATCTACGCCGGAAACTGAGCTTTTCCATTTCCTCATTTATTGCTTGGATCTAGGCTAGATTTTGCTCCACTGGCCGATAAAACAAGCTTTGTCTGGGATCCCATTTCCTTACATCAACTAAGGATAATTACGTTTACGGACCTACGTGCATAAATAGCTTTCAGCTATTGGCACATTGGATTGCATTTGCTTACGAATGCGTACCCTATCTTATTTTAAAAAATACCTAGTTTTACGTCAGACAACATGGGGCTCAGTTTTAAGGTTTAGTTGGACTTAGGTTTAGGTTTAGTTAATCTGTGTTTTAAGATCGCGATCTTAAGATATTCTTCTCTCTGATCGTATACATAGGTAGGTACGACAGTTTAGGCAAAAATATTTATACATAGCTGACCAGACGTATCCTAACTGTTGTGATAATGTAAAAAGTTTGTCAAAATATTATTGCCTCCATAATTGAAATCTATTAGACAATCTGAATGAACCCCTCTATGTACACAACAACATGTATACAACACAAATAAGAAAAGAGTTTCTCAAATCTTAAGTTTTTTAGATCTTGACCGTGAAATAAATTTGAGTGAGACAAATTTTACACATTTCAATTCAAACCCAAAAATGTTGTCTGTGCCATGCGCCATGCGTTTTATTGCAAAGTAGAAATATATTTTATCCCAAAGGAAATTGCATCAACATTCTGCTTCAAGCTATAATCAGTACAATCGCAAGTCTGTTTTTGAATGAATGTAGTACAATAAAGCAGGTTACGTTACCTAATAACTTATCGGCTTGAAACCGGCGTCTATCACCGATCGGATTATCTTCTTGGACTTAACAATCATTTCTCTAAGGAACTCTCCATGACGCAGAGAGCATTCACTATAATGATATGGCGGAAACAGTGTGAAAAATACGGTGTTATAGTTGGTTTCTTGGTCTATACCTATATATAGATACATACTTAGAAAGTGAAACAGGAGCATCTAAATTAAGAAAACATGTAGGTTACTACCCAGCGGATTGGCAAGTTGAAATGGCAATGGGTAGGGCACATAGCGCGGAGGACTGATGACCGATGGGTCTAAAAGTTCTCGAGTGGAGACCACGTACCGGCAAGCGCAGCGTAATACGTCAACCCATAAGGTGGACGGATGACCTAATTAGACCGCAGGATCACGCTGGATGAAGCCGCTACCAACCGACCTTATTGGAGATCCACAGGGGAGGCCTATGTCCAGCAGTGGACGTCCTATGGCTGATGGATGGATGGTAGGTTATTTAAACGTACAATGATTCATAATTGAATTCGAAATTTTCTAAAAAGATCGTACCACAATACATAGATATAAAACTAGAGTTTATAATACTACATCGAGTTACACACCTATAAAAGTGCGCTACAAATCTACCATCGCTATTTCAATCATAAAACCTATGAAGAAAACTCATATTGAATTTGAAAAGGACCGTCTGGAAGCAACTTGCCGAAATCTTGCTATACGGTAGCGTACCTAACTACGAGCATAGAATAATATTATCTCTAGTATGTTCAAAGTCAAAGTCAAATCATTTGTTGCAACATATAAAATTTACATGCGGTTCTTAGTTAACATATTTTGTATAGTGATACATATGACCCTATAAGGGTATGGCAATTTTATTATTTGTATTGGAACGATTTATTATCATGTTCTCCCATGTTATCGGTAAAAAAATCGTCTAATGTGTAATAGCATTTCGATAAAAGGATATTTTTAGTTGTTTTATGAAACAGATTTCTCTTTCGATATCTTTTAGATTATTTGGCAATTTATTGAATATTTTTATAGCCATAGAATTTGGGCTAAAACTGTGCATTGCTAAGTTAGACTTTGGTTCTACGAGTTTATGTCTATATTGTGATCTAATATGTTTCATAATAATAGCTTTATAATATGATCTTATTCACACTTATCATGTTATGTAGAATTACAGTCCATTGGTAAGTAGGTAAGAAATTGGGATTCACGTTTCATCATTGCTTGTTTGGTAAGGTATAATCTGATATAGTATACGTACCGGTAGGCCACACCAGGCAGGTCTTTTTCCTCCAGGTCGAGCAAAACGACGCCGGTTTCTAGGCATCGTCGCAGGTTCAGCAGCGAGTGGAACGAAAGACTGGCGACGTGCGGCTTGCCCCAGCGCGCAGACCCTTCTTCCACATCTTCCTCATACTTGATCCACCGAGCCGTCTCCTTCCATTCTGCCTCACCATCCTCCCCAGACAGCAACTCGTCCAGTTGCACGAACACCTGCATCACGCTCACATCTTTATCTGCCTCCATCTTATACCAGCTTGTCTCCAAGCCAGTCCCGAGCAAGGTGTGACCAGATCTACAGATATCTGCAAACTGCCTAATGGATTCGCACTGCCAAACTAATCTACTTTTTGGTTGATAAAGATTTAAGATTATTGTTATTTATCTAACGCTGATAGTGACTAGGAATACCTAACATGATTAGGAGTGCCAATATTCACGAATTCACGTGTTGATAAAGGAAAGAAGGTATTACCGCGTGCGGGCTGTGGTCGAAGCGCGACTTGTACGCGGCGTCCGATAGGAGGTTTTGTAGTTTCTCGCCGTCTTCGCCATCTTTTCTTCCAACGTGTACCGTAGAACCCTGACAAAGCAAAAAAATCATAAACAATACTTTGAAACAAACATTTAGTATATTTCCGCTCCAGTGTGATTTCAAGAACAAAACTGTGAAGTAACGTCTGCGGTCTGATTCAATCAACCAAAACAACATGTATTGTGTCTTCGAATTTGAAAGGGTAGTGAAACAATCCGGTATTGAACAAACATTGTGTGAGAAAAATTTGGCGCTACCTACTATCGAAAGTATTTTGTGAATTAGCTAATTGGATACCTTCAATAAACCTTACTCAACGATACCTACAGTTTCTACAATTGTTTGTATCTCGTTTTAATCCATTTAGTTGGATAGGTTTAATGTAAACTTCGGTGTTCTATGAATATCAATGACATGAAATGTTTTCTTTAGAGCTCTACTATAGTACAGTGTACGTTTATGAGCATGTCACTCATCTTTGGAACTCCGTCCGTCTGTAAGGCAAAAAGAAATCCTGAATATAGTTTTCTGGAACACTTCGTATGCTCCAACAATTTTAAAGTAAAAATGTTTAGATAAACATGTGATTGCTCGAAATAACTAACAAACAGTCAGGGTGAATCATGTACCTATTACAATATTTCTAATAACTTAAATAGATTTAATCATAAATAAAAACGTGAACTTTTATTGAGCATAATAAATAATCGGCCAAGTACGAGTCGTAGGCACATGAAGGGTTCCGTACCGTATGAAGTGAACATACACCTAAATATTCTGTGAATATTTCAAGCATCTACCTGTTACCATTTTTAATAACGAGCGAAAAACGGCTAAATATTCAGGTTTGTTGTATGGGAACCCCGCTTAAATATTATTTTTTGTTATAAATGAAACAAAAATACATCATCTGTGAAAATTTCAGCTTTTTAGCTATTAATTAATTTTAAAAAATTAAATTTTAGATATTAATTAACGGTCCATGAGATACAGCCTGGTGACAGACAGACGGACAGCTGAGTCTTGGTAATAGGCTAATAGGGTCCCGTTTTTACCCTTTGGGTACTGAACCCTACAACGTGTCGTGAATTCGTTGTCTCTCGAGAGAGCATAAATATATCCAAGTACACAACTTTCATATTTACTTGTAAATTGAATTCACAACCAATTTCAACGACTCCATTGTCAAAGGCTTCATAAAAGTTTCTAGTCATTACTCAAAAGTACTCGTATGTTTACAAATAAAGTACCTAGTGCTCCATCAGTACTGAGAAGTTGTAAACTATTATCATATAAACTATTTTTCTGTTATAACTGTGTAACAATCTCGGGTTCTCGATTAACTTCGCAGGCATCGTTTGAAATGGAACTACTTCTGTAAATTTTGACTGGAAATTTTAGTAAAACCAGACTGAGATTGAAATGAGATTTAAATTCTGACATTGAAAAGGAAAACGATTCCACGCAAATTCAGTAAAGACAAAACGTAACGCAGGCGTGTTACACGCTTGTTAAAATAGATAAAGGCCCTGATGTATAAGGATGTAACTTTCCACAAAAATAAAAAAAATAATTTAAATTTGAATTGAGTGTTCGAACCTCCCGATGAGTAAATATGAATCGACGACCGTCGACCGAGCTCGTATCCAATGAGCAATTTATCGTTTTGTATGTATTAGATTGAAACAGTACAGACGCATTTGCTCTCTGCAAACCTTGGTTCTCATGAGACCTCGCGTATTGCAGGGATAATACACTCACACACTCAATCACACCACACACTTTCATTCACATCCATAACAAAACTTATTATGTAGTTATTTCAAAATTTTAAACTGGCATTTTATTTTATTACTATTTTTTTTCTTTGATTGTATTATTATGATTTAGTTTCTTCTGTGATGATACTGTGATTGTATTATTATGATTTAGGTCCTACTATTTCCGGCGGAGGGCATTGCTATTCCAAAACACAGGTTTGTTCCCAGATTGGATGGCAATGTTTCTCAACTTGCTAAATTACTGTGTATTTCAATGACTAGTGTTAATATTGTTGATAAGAAATGTTTGTTAAAGCCAATAAATTTCATTTTCATTCATTCATTTTTCATTTTCATTTATTATGGCTATGTGTATGTACCAGTAGTAGCTACGATTTATAAACAAATGTCTTCAGTTACGCTGACCACATACGAGTACATTCTACGTCCACCCGCAACGTGGACAGATGACCTCATCAAGACCGTTAGATCACGCTGCGAACGCGATCTGCGAACCGCTTTCAACCGGTCGTATTGGAAATATATAGGGGAGGCCTAAGTCCAGCAGTGGACGTACAATGGCTGAAAAGACGATTACGACGTAGAGTTCCTTATAACAGTAACCGCGACGGTTTCTTCATCTGTTGCTTGACGCTGTCCATTGTCCGTCTCCTGAACGTTCTTACTGTCGAGGGCCCACTTACCTAGAGTGGTATATTTACATACTTATAGTGGTAGACTTAGATTTGCGAGATGCTACCAATGCAGCGGTTCGCTGCTGCTGTAAGCCAGCGAACCAACTCGGTCTGAAGTCTTCGCTGTTTATACCCGCCTCCGTAAGTGACCTCAAACAGTAACAAGTGAGTAGTGCTACTCGAGGAGCCGTGGTGGTCTAGTGGTAATGACCTTTAATTACCTTACAATCGTGAGGTCGTGGGTTCAAATCCCGGTGTGAATCCACCAACCCGCACTGGGTCAGCGTGGTGGATATGGCCCAATCACCCTTCGTGGGTAGTCCTACGTCCTACAGTGGACTATCAAAAAGGCTGGTAGAGTACGGTACGGTACACAGTGCTATTTGACACGATTCTCATCATCACTTTCGTGGGAATTGTAGTATCCATCCGAACTAGTCTCACGATTTTTTTAAATTTATACAGAAATAATAATAAATAGTTGGATTAAACAAAAAATATAATTTACTACGTAGGTGACGGTGAGAATCGTGTTGAGATACCCAGGTACGCTTACCCTGGGATGTATGAGATGCCGTCGGAAGGCGCGCGGATCGCCACTGCGATGTGTCAGCAGGTCCACCCGGTCTGCCTCCTGCAGCTCCTCGCCTTCGGGCCCGGCAGCGCCGCTCTCGGCGCCGCCGCCGCCCCCGCCACCGCCGCGCGTTGCATCTTGCAGCGAGTACTTGCGAGACTTGTGGTGGAGGTGGCGCCTGCACAACAACCATACTAATTACTTTCCAAACTTTAAAAAGGCTTTACAAATATAGTAATGGTCATATACAAGTATCTACATAAATATTTCGATCATCGACACAACAAAGAAGAAAGAATTTCCATAGTACCTAAAAAGAGCGGTGTCTAATTTATATTTGTACGTATCATGCTTTAATGCTGTCTTTATCTCTTATATTTAGCCTTATCATTTCGAATTTCGTTTAAAATATAAATGCACAAGTCAATCTAAATCAAGCTCAAATTATGATATTCAAAAAAGTAAAATTATTCGGAAGCATATCTCAATAACAAACGCAGGTATTTTCTTATAAAACAGCCACGGTGAGTTTTTTCATTACTTTAAAAAGTTATTTTCGCGATCTTAAATATAAATAATTGCAAGAGCGGATGAATGGACTTTTTTCTTTTCCTACAATATACGTAACCATGTGGTTCAATCCCACCACCCCTAAATGTCTAAACCTGATATTTATACCGTCTTAGGTTGTACAACCTGTCATAGTTTATAATATGACGCACGCATACTGCACTCTCGCACTTAGTAAAATCGATAATTTCCTGAGTACTGCTAGAATAGAACATTGCATACGCAAAATGTAAATATTGTTATTGCCCGTTGTTTACGGTATTCGTGTTAAATTCCGGAATAGGAACTTTTTAATCCTATATGAGCATCTAGCTCTATCGGTTACGGGCAGATGTTCCCAACGCTTTGTCCATTATCACGAGAATCTAATTATAAGTGCACTTGCTAAACGCTCGAACTTTTGTCACAGTATCGCTACGAGTATCGCCGCTTTTCGTCAAGTGGCAATCAAACGAAATCCATCAAAAGAAACAAGTTTTGAAAAATACCGGACTGTGTGGGCCTTTGAGTGCTGAACATCACGCCCATTGGAGCAACGGTACAATGTTAATTGGCATTTATTTCCATTTCATGCTTTTGTTCAAAGGTCGACAGATATTGGAAGCGTCTGATAAAGTTTTTCACGGGTGTTCAGATAAATACGTCAAAGAGATGCAGTGGGTGGCAGCCAGAATAAATTTTGAACTACGAACATATGAATGACATACAGGCATCGACGTGAACATTTTTTTTTGGTTCATACGGGCATAAGACACGATTTTTACTTGCGTTTATTTAACTTGCAATGGATGTAGGTACATATGTACCTATGTAAGTTCGGGTGGAATCTTGCAAGTTAAAGGTGACGTCCCGAGTGGTATATTATTCAGAGAAAAATCGAACCAAGATGATATATACACCATTTGAGAGCTTCATTTATGGGCTTCTCAAAAATATTTGATCTAGATTTTTTATCCCTCCATTGTTTTTAAATGTGAAAAATAAATTGTATGATAAACAATAATACAGCTTTGTATTTTTTCTAGTTTAGCAATAATAAAGTGCTTCTATCGTTATTTTACTTGCATCCGTAGCTGATTCTTCCACATTCATCTCTTAATTTGCTAAAATTAAAAATGATAACCTACCAGTATGACCAGTTAGTAGGTACAATGTGACAAAAAAACACTTAAAAATTGTGGCTAATTGGTAAAAATGCTTCTATTTAACAATTTGGAGGTTATTTAATCAGGGATGCTAGAGATAAACTACGTATTGAGCCAAATATATTTATTTATTCTAATAGATTCAAAATTAATCAGAGGGCTCTTTTTTGGTTTTAACTGTTGTAATAAAAAAAAAATCACCAACCCGCACTGGGCCAGCGTGGTGGATATGGCCCAAACACCCTTCGTGGGTAGGCCTACGTCCTGCAGTGGACTATTAAAAAGGCTGATACAGTACAGTACAGTACAATACAGTTGTAATAGACTCAGAAAAATATGAACTTTTTCGAAATGTAACGAGTGTTGTTAGAATTTTTGATTATTATTATACCAGCCTCCATACATTTTGTGGACATGTCCTTTGACCAACTTCCCGGTTTCCGATTGAGCTGAAATTTTGCACGCATATGTATATCGCATGACAATGCAATAATATGGTACCATGGAGCTGAGGTTGGAGTCGGAAGGTGGCCATAGGAACTCCTGTACTAAACAAGATAGACCCGTCGTGTTTGGGCTCGTTTTACTTGTATTGGCTAGCACTCATCCAGGATCTCTTGCTTGCATTTAAAAAGTTTTATTTTTATAATAATTTATTCTATTTCGAGATTACACAGGTATCTTTCGTTAAGTTACAGGGTAGACTTTGTCGTACCTACACTAAACAAAAGCTAAAGCTAATGTTCTATTTGTTATAAATTTATAATTTTAACTAAAAGGCACCTAATTTGGTAAAGCAGTGGTGTTTTTTCGATTAGATAGAGAAAGAACTTCGATCTAGACTTTTTTGGTAACATTTTTGCCAAAACTAGTAAGTTTTTAAGTTATAAAAGGACAAGTCCACAAAATATATGTAGGCTGGTATAATAATAATCAAAAATTTTCTCCACAACATTCGTTACATTTCGAGAAAGTTCATATTTTTCTGAGTCTATTACATCAGTTAAAATTATAAAAGAGGCCTCCGATTTTCACAAAATTAATTTTTAATTTATTAGTATAAATTAATATATTTGGCTCAATACGTAGCTTTTCTCTAGCAACCCTGAATAAGTAACCTCCAAATTGTTAAATAAAATCATTTTTACCTATTAGATACACTTTTAAAGTGTTTTAAATTTTGTCACATTGTACCTACTAACTGGTAACACTGGTAGGTTATAATTTTTAATTTTATCAATTTAAGAGATAATTGTGGAAGAATCAGCCACGAATGCAAGTAAAATAACGATATAAGCACTTTATTATTGTTAAACTAGAAAAAAATAAAAAGCTGTATTATTACTTTTCATACAATTTATTTATCACATTTTAAAAAAATTGCGGGAAGAAATAATCTAAATTAAATATTTTTGAAATGCCCATAGATTAAGCTTGATTGATGATGTATCTTGGTTAAATTTTTCTCTGAATAATATGCCTACCACATGTGGACGTCACCTTTAACCTGTACATTTAAATTTGATATTTAAATGTCCCCTAATATTAATTTATTTATTAATACTTTCAGTGCACAAACCACATCTATGACAACTGATATGCCTTATACCTATTAATATAGTATGTAGTAAATAGTGCCATTCCAACTGAGCAGGTCTCGAATTCTAATCACTGTTAAGGACCTTAACAACGAAACTTCGAAACCATTCAACCTTAAGTTAAGGCTGATTGGTTTCGAATGTTGAATGATCTTCTCTGGATCCATTTGCTATATTATGTTTCATTTCATCTCTACCGTAGCGAAACCTAGACGAGTATGAATAGAGCTCTACGAGAGAACACGAGTAAATAAATTAGACAGAAACTGTCGCGCTACTTATATTATAACGTCATAGACTTAACTATAGTTTCTGTAAAAATGTCACAGTGCAATAAATAGTTAGTACGAAAATATCACATATTAACCACCAGTTATTATATTTATAGGAGTGGTCTTTAGCGAGAGCGCAGTCGATGTACCGCGCGGTTATAGGGTCATTATTGCGGATAGTTCTTATGCTATAATGTAAGCTCTTCCACTCACAGGGAACAATTGGTTTCTTGTTAAGTTTTTACTATTGTGTAGATATTTGTTGACTGTTCAAAAGCGTGTCTCTAACAGCCATTTGTCGAATAAATTAACTATGAACTAGGACTGACCGCGAACGATTGATTTGATACAAATTGCGTGGTGGAAATTCATAATAAGCTATTAAACTTTAAAGTCGAATTAAGTTTTGTAAAGGTGGTAAATTCAGATCGAGTGCGATTAAAACATTTAGCTTCTAAACTTAGACTGATTTTCAGGAAACTTTCAATGCCAAGTTCCCGGACAGTCTTTGATAAGTTGCTGAAAATCTTAGTATACGATACAAAAAGTTAACTGTTGTCTTTGAAACTCTAAATTCAGGACAGTGAAAATGCCGAAAGCTTTGACGATTTCCTGGTTGTCAAGGGAGAAGTACTGTTAATAAAATCATGTTATATTTTACTGTTAAGTACTGTTACTAAAATCATGTAATATATTACTGATTTAGTAATAGACAGGATAACTAACTTGCGAAATAAAACAGCATGAAGTTGGTGTGAAGTCAGTTTTTGTAGTTAACAAGCTAAGTGTGTATGGTATACTACCTAGATAATATAAAGTTTATTATAGATATACCACATTCAATTCACTCTACAATAGACTTACTGTTGCAACACGTTATCTCAAAAATGACTAATCAAATCCTAAAATAAACAACAAAACCAATAATATAAATATAACGCTTGAGATGTATGAAACCAATAGCATATAACAAAACAACCAATATTATTAATGAACGCATGAACGGCTGCCCTCGCACTGTTTACACTTTACACCGGGATGAACATCAATTTAATTTTAAAATTCGCATCAGGTTGCACTGAAGATTTCTGTTAACAATGAGTATAAAGGAATACGGAAACTACGCGAGGTTTCTGTATTCCTGTGCAAAGTTAAATTTAAAGGCTGAATCGACGACGACGACTGACATGATCTAGGACAGGGCTGTCCAAACAACTTGTTGTTTGCTTGTTTTCATTTGGCCCGCGACTCACATTTTAATCAGAAAATAGTTTTGGACATAAATAGTAAATAGAATTCTTTGTCGAAACATATAATAAATATTTAAAATAATTTATTTATCATTATTTTTGCAACATTCTATTTGCATCGCATCATTTAAAACTGACGTTGACTTTGAAGAATTCCCAAAAAGTATTTTGATTTTGTAGAGTGAGTTGCCAACCGACTTCCTCGATGGCTCAGTGGTTAGTGACCCTGGCTTCTGGTTCAAAGAGGCGTGGGTTCGATCCCCACCCAGGGCAAATATTTATGTGATGAACATAAGTGTTTGCTCTGTGTCTGGGTGTTATTTAGTTACTATCTATATAAGTATGTATTTAAAAATAAGTATATGTAGTATATCAGTCTCTGGCAGCCATAATAATATCAATAAGCTTTGCTTAGTTTGGGGTCAGACACCGTGTGTAAGATGTCCCCTAATATTTATTTATTTAACTGATTTCTCGTCATATCTAGCAGATATTTATAGGAAATAAAAACGACATATTATTTTCATCCAAAAATGTCTATTGCATTTTTTTGCATTTTTATTAGGTACTTGTTTATTTGTTTATGAACCTGAATTAATTATCCGATTTTTTTACTTGAAAACTGAAATTATATTTATCTGCGCCCCTCCAGCTTTTGTAGTAAATTTAATTGACCCTCGAAGGTGTGTAGTTAGGACAGCCCTGTTGTAGGATTTCGTCGTACAAACTTATTCATTATTATGACCACAGAAGAGAGATCTTCTGTTCTGTGATTCTGGAAGCGACTTTATTTTATACTATGTAGTGACACCAACTCTGAAATCATGATTAAAATCTATTTACCATGTCCAAGGGCAGGACTGAGATGTTAGAATTTTATTTAAAGATTAAGATTAGAAAATAATTTGCAACCAAACTTTAACTTTAGTATAGAGATGGCACCAACAATCAACGAAATGTGTGAAAGTGTTGTCTTTATTGGCCTCATAGTAAAAGATGATATTTGATTGAAACAGGCGTTAGGTAGGTATTTTGCGGAAATTTAATTTCTAATATTTTTTTTGAAAAAAAAAAACAAAAACCTCAAAACAAAGAGTTTTGAGGTTTTGCTCACAGTGCACTTCTCCACACCTCTATTTGAGGCATTTTTAGGACGTGTTGACTCTTCGAACTTCTAGTGCGAAAATGTATTGTGCTTATATCATAACACAGTGGAAATACCTTTCTTATAGATTTAAAGATGATAGTAATAATGATATTATGAGTAGAATGACGATGATAATAGTAATAATTAGAAAGATGAGATATATCCTACAATATATCCGTCATCTAGAAATAGACCCATGATAGTTGTCTATTTATCCATGTAATCGCGGTGCTTAGACGAGTACCAACTCATAAAAATAGGACGCCTAGCTATTATTATTAGTATTTGCGTGCTGCAAAAGTTTTCCGTGAACATGCAAGATCATGTTCTCTACTGGATCATTGAAGCAAGTCTCTACGGAAGTTTATAAGAAACTAGACTAAACCAGGTAAATCTTCAGATGCTTCCTACACAACTTGAGAAGCTTTAGAAAGGTATACTTTTGAATACCTGTACGGAATACACGTATTTCAAACTTGTAAATTAACTTGTAAATCTTAAAATAACTGTATCTATTTAGTATGTAATTTGCCGTCCTGCTATGAAGGCAGGACGCTTTATGAGGACCTTCACTAAGTTGAGCTTGCGCACGCGGCGGGTACACGCTTCGCGTGTATGTTTTGAAAGATAAGTTGGAGCAGCGCTCTCTGGTGAGGACGCGTGCGACGGGTTTGTACACGCGCGACGGATAGCGGGTGCGCAGCGGGGGCGTATGCGACAGGTGTAAATTGTTCTAGCACCACTAGATGCAGCGTCGGGCAGTCGGGCACCCGCCGCGCCGCGGATCCTAGGCCCGCGTCGGAAATCAGCCGTGCTTCGATTGATGGCAAACAAGAATAATTAAAAAAAAAACCTTTTTAAAAACAAGCTTTTACTGAACAAGTACTCGCCAAGACGAATCAAACGAGGGAAAACTCGATGAGTTTGCGTCGTTTCGTTACAGAGCTCCTAAGACTACATCAGACCCTGGCTACCATTAAAAGACAAACTACTCGTCAAGATGATTCGAATGAGCCCAAACTCGATCGATTCGATGAGGTTGTGTCGTTTTATTGCAAAGTTCATTTGGCCACCTTCCAGCTCCATCATCAGATCAGCACCATGTCATCATAATATTTCATTATCACGCAATTTACACATGTATGCAAAATTTCAGCCCAATTGGAAACCGGAGAGTGGATCTAATTTAACTTGCAAGATTTGAATACAGACAACGGGAGGTGAAACTAAATAAAAGTTTATAATAGTAGATTATGTACCAAGATAACCAAGTGGTGTCTTACGTCACGCTATCGGGCAACATATTTAGAATCCTGAGTGAAGCGAGGGGTTCAAGTCGCCCAAGACGATAATAGACTTGGTTCTAGTGGTGCATACTCTAATTTTCATACCTCATGCGAGAAATTAAAACTCCAGGAATATGAGTAATACTTACGTCTTAACTCACCGAGTGTAGGCACTCACTAGGTATCTCGGTATTGTTTACAATAAAATAAAACAAATTAGAATGTACCAACAAATTTTTATAGAATCGCACACAATCCGTAATAAAACAGAGAATGTAAATACTAGGTGAAAATCATAAGACCAGCCAGCTCGATTATCATGACACGAGTATTGAAAAGAGATTTTATTTGGTTTTACAAAACAAAACCTTTTTACATTGTCCTTAAATGTTCTAAGTTACGAAATCGTCATACAAATTAGACGTTATAAATTTAAATCACTTTACTCTCTAGGGAGTTTCATAAAACATTATTGACCTGCCTCAGCCCTCGAGATTGTGTTAAGCTAATAATGACTTATTTTACGTTGAGATTGTACGACATATAATCTCAGACCAAATAAAAATATCAAGACAAAATGTTGTAAACAAACAAGTGAGGCTGGCAAAACTATGCCTCGCCGTGTACAGACACAACACACACATGTACATGTACTATGGCGGTGCAACGCACTCACACATGTATAAAAAACGGCCTCACTTGTCTGTTAACGACGTTCCGTCTTGATTTTTTTATTTGGTCTGTACATACAATGAGTGATTTTCGAGCAGGTGGTATGAAAAATACATTAATAACCTCAAATGGCACAAATGTGAGTCGTTGGACATTTTGTGCCGTTTGAGGTTGAGACTCTAGGTCCGTGGGACGCGCATTTTTTACACGAAGACCTAGGGCTCTATTTTTCACATTCGAACACCAAGAAACGTATCTTTAAGGACGCCTTTTATTCTTCGAAATTTATTTTTAATTATCCAATCACGCAAAAATTCCGTACTGGACATGCTAATTTTAAAAGAAACCATATAGGTACCGAAAAGGGGGAAATCGTGAAATGGAACGTTAATTAAAAAAAAAATGGCTAATGATAATCGAATAGTCACTGTTAAAGTTCCGTATACGTTCCCAGGCGTTCGAAGTTGAAAAATAGAGCCCCTGGCCAGGCGTCTGGTAGAGGTTACACGTGACCAGAATGCTGGAATCTACTTTTAATTTTGTAGGTAGCACTAAAAAGTATTTTTTTTCAATAATAATAATTGATCACGTAAAACCTTGTGACGTTTCTAAATATAGCAAGACGCAAAAATGAATAAGATTTGACACGAAATCATTTCATGCTAGCGGAATAAAATGAATGAATTAGAGCCTTCTCTGAGTTAAGCGTGCGCACGCGGCGGGGGCAGTGAGCGGGCGCCCGCTCCGAGCTTTTGTCGCAGGGCTAGGATCCGCGGCGCGACGGGCGCCCGACGCTGCTTCTAGTGGTGCTAGAACAATATACATCCGCCGCATATGTCCGCGCCGCGCAGGTGCCACCCGCCGCGCGTGTACAAATCCGTCGCACGCGTACGCGTCAGAGGGCGTTACTCCAACTATCTTTCATGGTGCGTCCACACACTCCGCGAGGCGACACGAACACCGCAGCTGTAGCTGACTTCACATTGTATACAAGTATGCAAGTCGGCGACGTAAAGTTAGCTACAGAAGCTTCTAAAGAAACTTCAAATTGTTACAAGTACTTGTTACAAGAACTTGTGTGACTTGTTACAAGTATACAAGTCGGCGAAGTTAGCTACAGAAGTTTCTTTAGAAGCTTCTGTAGCTAACTTTACGACGCCGACTTGTATACTTGTATATAGGATGTGAAGTTAGCTACAGCTCAGGTGCTCGTGTCGCCTCGCGGTGTGTGTGGACGCACCATCAATACATACACGCGAGGCGGGTATCCGCCCCGTGATGATGATGATGACGATGGTGATGTAAGTTCTGTGACCGTCTGATATTCTGATGTTCATTAACATATTTTTTTTACAATATCATCACCATATAATGCAGGCGCCGGAATGGACTTTGTTCCCTGATCTGTGGACTTACATTTCTTGGCACTTTCTTGTTTCTGTTGTAAAATTTGTCTGTAGGTGTCGCCACACAAGTCGGCGGATGAGAAGTTAGCCGCAGATGACACTTCGCCGTGATTCGCTAATTATTGCGCATGTGTGCACAATTCCTACGTAAGTGGCAAAGTAGTGAGCACGGGCGTAGCGAGCGCGTGGAAGGCATGAGGTTGGCGGGCGGATGTGCCCCGGCGTCTCGTCTCTCTGGCTCCCGCGCATACCTATATTTTGCCTTTTGCGCAGCGTTCTGTGCCTATCCTCCCGCCGACTTGTGTGGCGCGGATTATACAGAAGGTCACGAACAATATGGAGATTTCTAATCAAATAGTCGCATATTTCCAATGATATTGTGATGACTCTATTATAAATGTTGTCCATCGTTGTTCTGATTGTATGTCATTATAAATACACACCGATATCGAGTTGAAGACAACAATCTAGGCCAAATTGATTTTAATAATAGCTAACTTCGGGTAACAGGAACACTCAAAGATTGCTCGACATAAAATAAGTATTTGTATTTATTTTTATATTTATGTGTTATAGCTTTAGAACGTGCAAGGAAAATAGGGAGATTTTTGCCCATAGGTGAGACGGAACAGCTATCATCACTACACTAAATGTCACTACATAGTATAAAATGAAACCATCGACTTGACATTTTTTCTTATTAAACAACAAAGTCGCTTCCCTGTCTGTCTGTCCCTATGTATGTTTATATTTCTAAAACTATGCAACGGATTTTGAAGCGTTTTTTTTTTAGTAGATAGAGTAATTCAAGAAGAAGGTTTATGTACAATACACCTGTGCGAAGCCGGGGCGGGTCGCTAGTATAATAATAATAATTTGTTTGTACTAAATTCGAATGTCAAAAAGGGCTCAAACGGTTTTGATGAAATTTTCTCTATATAAATAAAGCTTTTCTGTATAGATGGCAATTTCGAGAACACGTGTATTTCAATTTTTCTTTTAATTCCTTATTCCTGTATGAAACATGGTCACTCTTACGCCAGCTGTTTTTAATTTACAATACGATTTGTTATAATACGATTTGAGTGTTTTTTTTTCATGTAATCAGCATTTCAATAGCTAGTCTTAGTTTATATAGTTTTGTAAATGACTTTAAAGTTATAAGCCTATAAAATGTCATATTTAACGCAAAAACTTGGCTGAAAAGTATAAATAAAGTAAAAACATCTAAAAATAAATATAAGGCGATAAGAGCGTGCAATGTATGGTTCTTACTCAAACGATTGACAACAAAAAACTTATTTTGTTACAATTTCAGGAGTTAAAAGACTTATTTCCCGGAACATAAACTTTATCAAAAATGTACCGAAAATTATTTCGATGTTCTACAGAAACCGCGAAAACAGAGGTCGATTAATCAAAACTGAGTTGCGATAATGTGACCCAAGGGAGTAAGTAGTTTTGTATTTCTTTCTTAGCTCTCTCCATATCCTTTATACCTCATGATCTCACTTATGAAGTAATGCAAGCTCTATCTCTGAAGTAGATATGGAATAATAATAAATCAATTACTATTGTATATTATATAGTGTGCTGTGGAAATTTCTGACATGATGGGGAGTGAGAATTGCGGGCTACATAAGTCTATATCAGTTTTACTAAAATGAGAGACGTTTTGATATTTTATGAGAGTGGTGAGGCTCGCTCACCGCTGGTGCTCCGCCTCTGAGGCGCGGGAATAGGAGATTGGCATTGCTGCGCCGGCGCCGCACGCACGATACGCACGGCACGCAAGGCACGTGCGTTACGCACTGCACGCACTCGCCCTCTACTCGCGTAAAATCCACCACCGACCGACGCTCCCGCCGCCGCCCGGGACAATGCCAATGTCAAGAGACTAACTATTTTTGGCGCAAATCAAACCCAGGTGTCACTTCCGCGAGCACGCTCGTCTCTGTGCGCGTCGACATCTGTATGTTGGCTATGTCGTTTCTATGTTTGTTATTCGCCAATTATGTATAAAATACACCTTGAATTTTTCTATTGCCATTACATCTATATAGGTGCCAAATCCCCTGCAGACTTGACTTACTTGCTGAAGAGGTCAAATAAATGCCTTGTCGGTTTGTCTAATACTTTTTCACTATTTGTACTATTATTAAACTAAACTATTAATATTATAAAAAGAGGGAGATTCGATTATTATGTTGTTCGGATAATCTACCTAACCATGGAAAAATACATTATTTCTTTACGGTGGGCAAAATTAGCCATTTGCCTAGAGGACATTTTTAGCTACGCCAAATAAACCTGATATCATATCTAGGCAGAGTGGAGCGAGCCGTTAGTTATTATCATATCGCTGGACCTCACTAATGTTTCTATTCAATTACATAAAATATATTCGACATGAATACGCTACCAAATGGTATTAAATTTGGAAGCAATTACTCACATACCACTTTTACTATATAGATTTGAGTATTCGATCAATAAATTCGTGCAAAACTTACCAAAATTTTCTGGAAATATGTCCATTTGCATTTCGTCGGTCACGTAGATGTCCGAGTGTATGAATATAATAATAAATAAGTATTAGGTATATTATTTACTCGTCACATGTGTCACAAATCAGGGCCAGTTCATGGCAAGTGGTGAACGAAAACAGATCACTCATCGGTTCGCCGAACTGATTATATTATATTCATTGCATTGTTACAAAGATAATACTCATACTCATAGAATGCTACGAATAGAAGCCATTAGTAACGAAACTGTACTAGACTACAATGAGTACTTGATTGTACTTGTGTTGTAAGAAAATGTTACAAAGGAGACGAAGCCTTATGCACATTGTTTCCCTGGTTTCACTAATAATTCTTTAGAGTTTGATTTAAGTACCTGGGAAAAGGAGTTTTCTCCACAGTATTGAATAACAATTGAAAAACACAAGCTGATTTTATAAATTTCTAAGTATTTTACACCAGGGTCACATGGTATACTTCGAGTACAAAATGTACTCATTATAAGACGTAGATTACTGTAATGTAATGTTTAGAAAATGTAAGTAGAAGATATGTGCTGCAAGATATTCTCATGCATTAAGTATCAGGTTTATTAATAAATGCAGTTACTTTGTCTTGTATTTATTTGAGCATAAATGACAAGACAAATGTTATTTATTGATGGTACAATGACATAAAAGACAAAGCACGGGATAACTAGTCCAAAGTATTTAAGTTAAATTAAAAAAATAAAGTATATTCAAAGCGTTTATATTAAGACCGTATACCGCATAGAAAAGAACTAAGTATACCGTATACGGCGTATAAACAAAATTTTCTCAAATATCCGAGGTTTTTTCTACACGACGCCCGACATATTCTAGGATAATTATAATTAATCTGCACTAGTCAACTTTATCATGAGTCGATCTCTAACATCAAAAAAAAAAGAAATCAGTAGACCCATATATTTTGTCGAGAGACTTTTTGTACGGGACTGCTGATTTTTCACGATTTTATTGTTGATCCCATAATGAAAGTTGGCAAAAATGACGAGTACAGCGATATAATTAGGTATGCCGTCGTCTGGTAAAATTCAGGTTGCTTTGTAATTTTATATTACGAGGCTAATTGCAAATTGACCAATATTTCCAGATATAAGTATACCTACTCACGTATGATACAGGTTTACCTATTTGCTAACCATGTACTAAAACAAAAGGGGTGATTAAGATCATCATTATGAACAACTTTTACTATGGGGCCAACCAATAATTCGAGAAAAGAAGATCAACAGTTTCATACAAAACTGCAACACGGAATCGACAAAATGTATGAATTTTTCTGTAATTCTGTAATAGCCTCAAAAGTTGTTCATAATTGTAGTCTGAATCACCTTCTTTGGCTTAGTACATCAGTTTTTAATAACCTACACTGTATAGGTATTCTGTATACACCTAAACTGCTAATAGTTCGAGTAAGAAAGTAAAGCGACGACCCTGCTGGTGCAGTTAAAAGTACCTCTGCTTTTGATGCAGGGAGTCCTGGGTTCTTATCCCGGTCAACCAGATATTTGGGTCATAATATTTAATTACCTATCTTCTCTTATTAAATATTCTTTCTAGGTTTGGTTTTAGTTGTTCTCTTGCAACCGGTCTTATTGGAGATATGTAGGAGAGGCCTACTATGCCTCTCAGTCAAAGTCAAAGTTATAGTCAAAATTTATTTATTCATTAAGTATATACTTTTAACAATTTTTATGTATATAATTATATCGCTAGTTAATTTTTTAATAGAAGAATAAACACTCCTTTATGAGGGGTAGTAAATTCCATGTATACACTTTTCGAGACAATTTGAAGTTTTAATATTTTACTGACTGTCCGATTAAGAATGAACAAATATAGATTTACCGTTTTATCAATATTAATTATATAAACATTTTTCTGTAAAGTACTTTACGTAAAAATAAAAAAGCGAAACACAAAAGCAAAATAAAATTTGTTTGCTGGGTATTTCTCGTTGGAATTTAATGGATTTTTTTTCAAAATCTACTGTGAGGTTCCCTTTATGTGGAGGCCCAGGGGCCGTAGCCCCGGTTGCCCTCCCCTGAATCCGCCTACTTACGCATTTCTTTCAGTGCGTCGTTCATCGTCGGCGTCGTCAGGCGGCGAGTCTTCGCGCGTGCCGTCGAACTGCACGTGACGGTCTTCCGTGCTCGGCGCCAGTACCTGATGACAAAAAGCAAACGATATAGCACATTTTCTATGTAAAAAAATCCATCACATTCTTATCACAGAGGCCTTGGTTTCAGTTTTTATAGTCGGTAAACGAAAACTATTATTTTCGTATAGCTTACATACAAGGTTCTAGAACTGGTCTCAGAGCAAATAAAAAAATCCAGAGGGAACGTCGTTGAACAGTCAAGTGAAGCCGGTTTTTTATACATGTGTAAGTGCGTCACTGTTGCGTCGCCATAGTTTGACTGACAAGCCAAGGCGTAGTTTCATAGTTACTTGGATGTGTGTGTAATTGTCTGTACACGGCGAGGCGTAGTTTTGATTGGCTTCACTTGTTTGAAGTTCTCAACAACATTCTCTCTTGATTTTTTTGTTTGCTCTGAGGAACTGGTGTACTAAGCCGAAAGTAGGTGATTTTGACCAACGTTATGGACAACTTTTACTACGGGCAAACCGAAGTTCGAGAAAAGAATCACAGTCAGCTGTTTCATATACATAATATACATTTTGTCGATTCCTGTTGCTGTTTTGTATGGGTTTGGGTTGGCCCCATAGTAAAAGTTATTCAACGATGGTCTTAATCACCTTCTTCTGGGTTAGTACAGGGTAAACAGATAACCTTGTATACATTTTTGTTAGTAGTGCCTCGTTTTTTGCCAGAGCCGTCTTACAAAAATGTATAGAGCCAGACGAAGAGCTATTTTTTTTATTTCAAATAGGTTTGCGTTTGACTACACACTGCCTGATGTTAAGCAGATATGCAGTCTAGAATGTAGCACGCTTACCTAGAAGATACCTATTTACTTGAGATTTGAAGACACCTACATTGTACTTTAACGGAAAAACAGACTCAGGCAAAGCGTTCCACATTCTGGTTCCACATTACTTGGATCTACTGCAACGTCCTAAGAATTCTCAATGTTCAGTATTTGCTCCATATAGCTAGGCTTCATGACAATTAAGTAAATATAGCCTAATAGTAAACCTAAAAATATAGAGGGAGAAAATAGAATGCAAAAGAACTGCAAGCTAAAATGGCCGCTTTGCCCGAATCATAAAATGATATTATTATTTTTTACCGCGAATAAGTCCGAGTTTGATAGCAAGCGACGTTATGGTCGAAGCTGAAGCACGCAGGCTTATTTGTCAATGTAATCGTCACATATTGCAATTCACCATTCAAACATTTATTTTTACATATTTATTTAAGAAATTATAAAAATGGCAGTTTTTGCCCCGCTGGACTATACAATAATTCGAAACTATATTTAGAAGCCTGTGATGTCTCCCAAACATACGGTTTCTTGACTTTCACAATCTGGATTCCTGTAAAGATTCCTTAACCGTCGTTCAGTTCGTTGGCTTCTATCCAAAGTGTCGTAGGAAAATTATAATAGGTACATCATTCCCTAGGAATCTATATATCTACATTGTATTGGCACGACTCGTAGACTGGTCAAATTACAATTAGAATTGATAATATCTTCTTCTTTTCAGCTATAGGACGTCCATTGCTGGACATAGGGTTCCCCCATAGATATCATCCAGCGTAAACTTGTGGTAGTGATGTCAACTGTTAACCTTGTAGGTGGACGTCCTAAGCTGCGCTTGTCGGCACGTGGTCTCTACTCGAGAAATTATCATCGGTCTTCAGTCCTTCGTGCTTTGTGCCCTGTCCACTATCATTTCGACTTGCCATTCCGCTGAAATATGTCAGTAACTTTGGTTCTTCAATGATGTCCTAATTCGATCTCTCAGAGAGACTCCAAACACAGCCCGCTGTCTACATGGCTTCACGTTTCTATAAACCGTAAGTCAACTATGATGGAGGTTTTGAATTTGATTAGGTACCACTCAAATTCTTAACACTGGTAACATAAGAAGCTCTCAGTTTCAGTTACGTAAGCAATAATTTTATCGACCACCTCGATGTTACCAACTGACAAATTAAAATAAAACAACAAAACATATCTATCGAATTACTGCAGACCTAAACTGCAGTTCTCGGAAAACATAGTAATAAAATCGTTACAATGTTCTTAAATATTATTCTTCTTTATTATGAATGATGAACTTTGTGAATATAAATATAAAATAGTGTAAGTTCCTTTCCCCTTTCTTCTATCGTACGGCTAGACAGACGCGACCAAAGCGCCACATTTTTATGGTGGACATCCCACGCGTTAGAACCAAGCGTTTTGAGTCCACATTCCTCATACGAACTGCAAGAATGTGGAACGCTTTGCCTGAGTCTGTCTTTCCGTTAAAGTACAATGTAGGTGTCTTCAAATCTCGAGTAAATAGGTATCTTCTAGGTAAGAGTGCTACATCCTAGACCGCATATCTGCTTAACATCAGGCAGTGTGTAGTCAAACGCAAACCTATTTGAAATATAAAAAAATAAGTTCATAAAAGATCCCATTGAATTAAGTTAAATTTCATAATTCAAACATCTTCATAATTTTCTTTGAAATGTTCCCATACGTCATATTATATCAAATGTAAAATATTCCTTAAAACTACAAAGACGAGCGAAAGTTACTAATTACTTTACATTACACCGTACAGTTTATGAAATGCATTAACTGTAATATTTATACTATAATAAAAAGTGCAATCTACAGGTATATCGATGAAACAAACATGCGGTACATTTCTCACGGAAAATGACACATTTCACTATTAATAATAAATTAATAATTACAGAGCGTTCTATCCTTTGCAATTGAATTTAATTACACGTTTTATGTAAAATGTAAAGTCAGTTATTTTAGTACCAACTTCACTATAAAATTACCCGTAACTTTGAGTCGCAGAGACGGCCTTGTTTCTTTTTTTCTATTATTTTTTAGTTCGAGAGTGCTGCCGGTATCAAATTTTAATTATCTTTCACATTTACTAAAACAAAGTCACCTTTACGCTGAGTTACTACCTTACCTACACCTACATCCCACCTTAATTTAACACATTTAACTGCTTTCATATTACAAACACGTTCACGAAAAATCTATTTCACAAATAAAAAATCGGGTCATTCATTTTCCAAACTTTCAAGTTACGTACTTTCGGTCGGAACAAATAATACCTCATCGGGAAACATCTGAACGTTCTCGCTGAAGCTAAAACGGCGAAGAACCGAAAGAAGCCGCCGACCGCTGAAGACGCGACAACAAAGCACTGACAAGCGCGATACAACAAAGCACTGACGGTCACGGTGGCATCTAAAGGGCTAGTGAGGCAGGCCAGGACCAAGCTTGATTCATATTGATTGCTGAGCAGGTGGTGGTAGCGAGGAATGTCGCCGCCCGCCGCCACGCTCGCCGCCCGCCCAGCTTGCGTGACCTTCACCTACAGACTACCGCTACACTATATTATTCACGAAGTTGTTATCGCTCAACATGCCATTCGTTGCGCAGCTCAAGCACCCGTTGAACTTTACGAATAATATGTTTTTTTGTAAATAATAGGAATACATTCTTGATTTCTGATTCAAATCGCATTATATAGAAGATGCTGTGACCGAAGAAGGAGTTTCTAGACTTATAATATATATTTACTCTTTCCTCAGATATCCAGATTGTAATTGTCACGGAACAATGATGGAAGTATGGCATCCAGGTCCTGGCGATCTCTGGGATAGCTATGCCGTCTTAAAAAGAAAACACGGAACGGGTAGGAATACTGGCAAACACCGTTATTTTAGATTCACAAAGAATCTGAAAAAACTAGATTTCCACACTAAATAGAGCCAGAGAAGTCAGCAAAACTATTGCTTATACAGTAGAAGAAGCTCTACTACTGAATTTTTAGAAATCAGTAGTGGAGCCTCTTCTTCTGAATATAGCTATTTTGCAGCCTGATTCTCTATCGACAAAACGTAACGTAACGCAGTATTTTTATTTTATTTCCATGAAATTTCGTTTGGAGAAATGTTTGACAAAGGCATAATTAAGTATTTGAAAGATACATATTTAACACACGATGTTTTTTTAAAAAAAAAAGTGCCTTTGATGTTTTCATTCAGAATCACCCACCTGAATAGAGTTTAATTAACAATTATGGGACAACAAATTAATATTTTCCTCTTTAACATTATTTTTCCCGGATAATGCAACAAAGAAAAACTCTGCTTATTAATTTTTCAAAATGGTAGTTAGGTATGACATGACAAAGACAAAGTAAGTATACTTTGTCATAGCCCTAGGCGTTAAGGGTGGTCCTCTCCAGATTTTATTTATTTGTATCGCAAAACAATGTTTGCCGGGTCAGCTATATAGTGTAATGTGTAAAAGTCTCATGTCATGTCAGTGTCTGTTATCGATTTCCTCCAAAACGGCTTGACCAGTTTGTTATGCTTTTTTATGTAGGTATATTTTGTAGATCTGATAATTGCTATTAGGCTATTTTTTCTACCCCTGGGAGATAAACATGATCTCCACATTTTTATAGGGTTAAACAACCTTTGCCCGGTCAACGCGTAAAATAATAATATCATTTGTCTTCTAGAGGTTTAAAACCTCTAAATTTTGTCCAAAGATAAGGTAAATGGTCAGGAAAAGCTTTGTTTACAAAATGTCTATATCACCTGTTGATCTGGTAGACCCGCGAGTGTGGCGCGCGCGGCCGCTGCTATACGTTGGGCGTCCGTCATCGGACCTTCTGCAACAAAGGAAACACTAGGTTACTGACTTACCTACTACCGTAGCCATTATGTAAACTTGAACGCAACATTGAATCCATCCATTAGCCAAAAGACGTCCACTGCTGGACATAGGCCTCCCCTATGGATCTCCAATAAGACCGGTTGATAGCGGCTTGCATCCAGCGCGACAATTGAATACCTGTGGGGTTTTAACAAGTAATAACTGAAAATATGTTGCTGAAAGTTTTTTAAGTGTCTTATAGCCAGAGCAATATATTTGACTTTCGGGAGTTTAAAGACTGCAAAATTCATAAAAAAAATTACTGAATTTCGCCAAAATAATAACCTAATATGGAACAGCTGATTTTCTTCACGAATTTTAAGCTGGTTCCATAATAAAATTAAATATTTAACCTTAAAGCATTTACACAGCTCCTTTTAAGGGTTCCGTATCCAAAAGGTAAAAACGGGACCCTATTACTAAGACTCCGCTGTCCGTCCGTCTGTCTGTCTGTCTGTTACTAGGCCGTCTCATGAACCGTGATGAGAACGTTGAAATTTTCACAGATCATGTATTTCTGTTGCCGCTATAACAACAAATACTAAAAATAGAAAAAAAAAACTTAATAACGTAGTTCTGTGCTTGATATTAATAACGGTAACAGGAAGACGCTTGAAATATCCACATAATATTAAGTTGTATGTTCCTTCAAAAATAAATAATGTAATTAAAATAAATTCTTATTATACGGTGCCGAACCCTTGGTGCTCGAGACCGGACCGCACTTTGCGGATTATTAAACCAACACGTTATCCTAATAATATACGCGCGGACAACTAAAGTGAATCTATCACACAAAGCGCTGGTTGTTGCTGGGAATGGTACTGTACTGTACCAGCCTTTTTAATAGTCCACTGCAGGACATCGGCCTACCCACGAAGGGTGATTTGTATCCACCACGCCGGCCCAGTGCGGGTTGGTAGATTCACATACACCATCGAATTTCTTCTACGGACATATGCAGGTCTGGCTTTTCGGTAAAGGAAAACATCGTGAGGCACACGATGTTTTCCTTTACCGAAAAGCCAGTAGTGTGAAATTTCGTACATAAATTCCAAAGAACTCATTGGTACGGGACCGGGAGTTGAACCCACGACCTCACGATTGTAAGGCGGGTGTCACTACCTCTAGACTACCACGGCTCTTTAAAAAAAAAGGTGGGAATGGTGGCTTTTTGTTTATTCCAGTTTATTTAACCAAACTGGAATAACATGACAGAAGTAGCATTTCCACCTGACCTGTTCTTTTATCGCACAGCCAGATTTTCTAGTCCAAAGCGCCACCCGTTACGGAGGAATAATAATAGGCCCAATTATGATGGCGCAATCGTAATAATAGCTACATACGTAAAAAAAAATCTCTCTATCGAATACCTAAAGTGAAAAAGAAACAGGAATATTCTAAATTGCTATTATAATTACGATTGCGCCTTCATAATTAGGCCTATTTCCTAGGATCTTTCTATCGAATACCTAAAGTGAAAAAGAAACAGGAATATTCTAAATTACTATTATAATTACGATGGCGCCTTCATAATAAGGCCTATTTCCTACGTTCTTTCTATCGAATACCTAAAGTGAAAAAGAAACAGGAATATTCTAAATTGTTATTATAATTAAGGTGGCGCCTTCATATTTAGGCCTATTTCCTAGGTTCTCTCTATCGAATACCTTAAGTGAAAATGAAACAGGAATATTCTAAATAGCTATTATAATTACGATGGCGCCTTCATAATTAGGCCTATTTCCTAGGTTCAAAGATGCGATCAAATACGTAGGGGAACGCCCTACGTATTTGATCGCATCTTTGCCTAAAATCAGGCAAGATGTGGTTAAACATGGCCTATGGCGGCGAAAAAAACTTGTGAACGTAGGGCGAAGATAACATCGGTTGCTGAGCATTTTCGAGAGCACTTTTGGTTGGTCTCATAGTAAAAGTTGTTTATAATGATGAGCATATGAGGGGTGAAAGGTAAACAATTCGCATTTTTAGGGGCTTATTCTGTACATCAAAACTAACAACTTTTGTTCTGCAACTTTTGTTAAAACTTAAAAAAAATAATTCAGCTGTTCCTTACATTTTGTCAAGGGTGAATGATATTTTTCTATGAAACAACAATATTTTTTTTGAGATTCAATAAAAGTTGGTAAACAAAAGTTGTTAGTTTTGATGTATAGAATAAGCCCCTAAAAGGATGTTAATTGTTTACCAATCACCCTGTAGAGGTTCACCTCTTTTGGTGTAGAGCTATTTATCAATCCCGATTTGACAATATTTGGCAAGATTGTTTAGTACATACCTATACATCCTAACAAGATTTGCGAGGATGTACGAACGAATTCAATCAGGAGCGAGTTGAGCTATTAGCTTATGAAGATTCACTGCAATAGATGCGAGGTGCGCAATACGCAGTGTTATCTTACTAATATTATAAATCCGAAAAGTTTGTTGATTTGTTCATATTTCATTCAGCAACGACTGACTTCGTTTTTGGCATGGATATAGTTCGAAGGAAAGTGACACAGGGTACTTTTTATCCCGACAAAATAAACATTATGAGCTGGAGCAAAAGGTTCCTGTGGAATAGCACAAAGTCAAAGTACCACGCGGGTTGTGCCGCGGGTTAACTAGTTGTCAATAAATTCTCGGCTGCCGTATCTCCACTTTCAAATTGCCGTATTTGGGCCAATTCGGAGAAACATAGCCGTACGTATACACTCACCAAAATCGTAACTCCTAGGGTAGTAGGTGCTGTACGTCGCGTGAATTTCCAGCGTTCTTTTTAAATGACGCGACCTGTACGACGCGGCGACGGTAGGAAAATGCCGCATTTTAGTAAAAGTCTGCCGTATTATCCAGAGACCCAACTTGAATTTCCTTATAAATACTATACGGGGCAGTTACCTGTGTAGGGCGGAGGAGCGGCGTGGTCGCGGCGCGGCTCGGCGGCCGGCGCGGGCGGCGGCGGGCCTGCGCCCTCGCTCCACACCACGCGGTCCATCTCCTCGTCCAACTGCACCTCATCCTCTTCCGCCACCTGAACCAAAACATCCAACTCAAGACACAAAACAAAAAAGACCGTCAAAAGCCGATGTACTGTACATTTATCAACATAACTGACTCCCGAAAAGGACGTTGTTTTAAATTCGTCTGCTATTGTTTGATTAGGGAAACTAGCGCAGTTTTCGCACATTTTACTCATTAAGGTGACGCATTGATAAACTATTGTTTCGAAAATTCTCCCTTCACTCGGACAAATTTTAAGCGCTCGCGCTCGACGGGATCGCGCCAGAGCGGCGGGCGGCAGTGAGTTTTTAATTATTTACTCATAATGTACACATTTAAAAAAAATAACTTCTCCGTCTATTTAATAGAATAGCGGTGTGTTGTCGCTGATAATTCTGAGCATTCGAATTATTAAACTTTTTTTGATGAGAAATTTGTATTTTTTTTAATAAAGTCGATTATTTTTCAAAATTTTGTCCGGTTCACAAAATTTTTCAAGATTTTTCCTTATCTATGATATTTTTTAAATTTGAATCAATATCATTCGTCCTCTCACATTGCGCATTCAAAAGTACTCGTTTTCGTGTCTCTCGGCCCTATGCCTCGTCTTAAAATGTGCGCTCAGGTATTCTGCCCTTCTTATGAAGACTTATAAAAAATATTCGTTAAGTACTGCAGTCTTCACTGTACTTGTAACTTAACTGCAATGATTTTATCAAACTATCTAACATTTGTCTGCAGTTACTCCAGTCTTCATAAGGATTAGGGGAGTATTACTGACTCATGCGTCATTTTTAAAAAAGGACAAGAAATCTGCTGTAGTTTCAACACAGGCTTGAATTTTTTTTTCGAACGCTTTTGTCGATCTTTTTGTCTTTTTCAAGACTCGGAGTACTAGCCATGTCACCCGTGCGCTACGCCAGTACTCCGCATCTTGATAATTGCGAAGCCAAAATATGTAATCGAAACTATAGTGGATTACTGACTGCCTAAAAAATTACACGCAAGTAACACCTGTGTAAGTTCGATCGACGGAGGCGATTTTGATTAGATAGGAATAGGCCTCAGTCCATCTTGTTGGTAGACATTCTACGCTGTGCTTGCCGGTACGTAGTCCCTGTTCGAGATCTTTATTGCACAACAAAACGCTTCCCGGGAGATCTATGTGCAGCAGAGAATATCCAAAAGCTGATATATTTAGCTATTTTGGTCTTGGTCCCATAGTAAAAGTTGGTCATAATGATGAGCACAATGATATTCTGGAATATCTCCGTCATCGCCTAGATTTATAACCCATAAAACATATTTTATGACTATTATAGTTCAACAAAAAGAAAATATTTAAAATCTTGCATGGATTAAAAAAATAATAATTTATACCATCTCACTCTAATCGATTGTGTTATATTACCTACTTATTTGTTACATAAATACTCACTTATTTCTACAACGGATTGTTGATTCTCTTGACCTTAATACTTAGACATATGTGTGTAGGCATAATTATATTTTATTGACGTTTACTAACACGAGTGTTTTTAATCAAAAGTGCGCAGAAAACCAGGGCGAGTTCTGAGAAAATGTCGGTCGTTCCCACTTCCAAGACATTTTAAATAGAACATTGAAAATGCCAAACGTGTCAGAAATCTTTTCAAAAAGTTCTCTTTTATAATACATTAATGCCTCAACCGCTGTACGATGGGCAACTTCAAAGTAAGGCAAGGTAAGGTAAGGTTCCTAAATCATAAAGCAATCCATTGGTCCGTATGAAAATTTCACAGCCTAGCAATAAAAAAGTATGGAACAGCTTTTTGATTCATTGTGTTGATTTGATCTACGAGTATCTACTAAAGTCGTACGAAAAAGTTATGCGAAGCTCCAAGCATTAGACCGGGAGCTACGATGCAATCTACCAACATTAAACATACAAAAAGTAAATAATAGGTACGTTATACTAGTGACAAGTGTACCAATATTTAATCCAACGACAACCGCTTCCAATTCCTTCTGTCCCTTTAAAAATCTCCCGGCGCACGAATACCTAAAGATATTCGTGAGTAGCTCGATAATAACTACTCAACCGAAAATAATTATATTTATAAGTTTTCTTTTCTTAAAATAGAAAAGTATGAAAATCAATCCACGCAGATGGAAATATCGAGTAAAAATGCTCAGGACACCGTCAAATAGCTAAAGGTAAAGTTGGCTTCATCCGAGAAATGCTGTAGCGAATTCACAAATAGGGTAATAAGGCTGCAGTCTAGAGCGGCGGAAGTTAGTTGCTAACTCACAAATGACTGGACTCAATGGCTAAACCCGTCTTTACTTTAAATACGACTATAACGAAATTAGACAGCATTTGCGTCCGAGTCATTCAAACACATCAATAAAAAATGTCAAGTCGATGCCCTAACAGCTGGTCAAAAAAACAACGCTATTAAAGTCCAGCAAGCGCTTAAGCCCTGATCGGCGTACATAATAAAACTGCGGTTTTAAAGTTTTCTCCGTAGTTTTACCGTTATGCCACAGTATACTCACAGAGAAAACTTTAAATCCGAAGTTTTAATTTGAATTTTTATATATATAGGGTTATTTCTAATCAATTAGCATCATTCTCGGGGCTTATTCTGTACATCAAAACTAACAACTGTTCCACGACTTTCGTCATAACTCAAAAAAAAATCAGCTGTTTCATACATTTTGTCGCGGGTGAATATTTTTCTATGGAACAACAAATTTTTTTTTTAGTTTTGACAAAAGTCGTAGAGGAATAGTTGTTAGTTTTGATGCACAGAATAAGCCCCTAAAAGGATGCTAATTGATTAGAAATAACCCTGTATATAATTTATTCTTTTACACGGCCTCCCCCAAACTAAGCAAAGCTTGTGATATGGCTGCCAGAGATTGATATAGGTACTACATATACTTATTTTTTAAATACATACTTATATAGATAGTAACTAAATAACACCCAGACACAGTGCAAACATTTATGTTCATCACATAAATATTTGCCCTGGACGGGAATCGAACCCACGCCTCTTTGATCCAGAAGTTAGGGTCACTAACCACTGAGCCACCGAGGCAGTCAAAAGTTTTATTTTGTACATCGATCAGGGGCTTTAGGGCTACGGGCCCAGTTTTACTAAGTATGTATCACCACACAATTTGTGTTCAGGGGTATCGATATAATTATGAAACGTAATTAAATGTCACATGCATGGATATGCACGGGAACACTACTAATTGATTGTGACCTTTAGTTTTCGATTGGTGTGGGGAAGCTCTTAGCGCTCTCAGCGCGCGGAAGACTCGCGACCGCGCTGGAGTGCGGCCGGTCTGTGTGCCATGTGGGGTTCATTTACTAAACCCGGGTGTTGCTTAAAGCTCAGCCAAGCGAGAAACACATAAGAATGGTTCCCTACCATTGTAACAATATAGTAAGTGGCTGTAACAATATTGTAAGTCGGTGACCGCGGATGACATTTACAACAGCGCTGCCGTGGCTCGGATAACACGTTTAATTGTAGGTCCCTGTTTAGCTATGTCAGTACAACATTGAAAGTGACGGGTATTGCCGATTAGTACAAACGACAGAACGGTATATAATAATTGTGACGTTACTTTTCATAATAATTTACTAACTGTGCAACCATAGTGTAAGACGAAAGAATTTCTCGACGAAAGAGTTATCGGAAGTTACTGTGATTTGTAGCTAGATTCCCAGTTCCCAGATATGTTTTTAGTCAATACATCACCACCTCCAGGTTAGCCATCATTGTGGTAAGCAATTTCCATTTGGTTTTTTTCAAAGTGGGAAGTACTTGGGTCTAGCAGGTTTTCTATTTTTTCAAGTGAGAATATAATATTTATACGGTAAGATTGTAAAGGACATGTCCACAAAATGTATGGAGGCTGGTATAATAATAATCAAAAATTCTAACCACAACACTCGTTACATTTCGAGAAAGTTCTAGTCTATTACATCAGTTAAAAAAAAAAAGAGCCCTCCGATTTTTTAAAAATTATTTTTGAATTTATTAGGATAAATAAATATATTTGGCTCAATAAGTAGTTTATCTCTATCAACCCTGATTAACTAACCTCCAAATTGTTAATTAAAAGCATTTTTACCAATTAGACACACTTTTAAAGTGTTTGTTTGTCACATTGTACCTACTAACTGGTCACACTGGTAGGTTATAATTTTTAATTTTAGCAAATTAAGCGATGAATTTGGAAGAATCAGCTACAAATGCAAGTAAAATAACGATAAAAACACTTTATCATTGCTAAACTAGAAAAAGTAATAAGCTGTATTGTTATTTTACATACAATTTATTTTTCGCATTTAAAAAAAAATGGAGGGGTGAAAAAATCTAAATTAAATATTTTTGGGAAGCCCATAAAACAAGCTTTCAAATGATGTATATATCATCTTGGTTCGATTTTTCTCTGAATAATATACCACTTGTGGACATCACCTTTACACTATGATTTATAGTTGTATGCTGAGATAAATCTTTCAGTTAAAATGAAAACTGTGTGTTGTGTGTATAACGTGAAGCTAACACCCATAAGTAGGTTTTTTAAGGTATGTCCATGGTTATTTTGATTCATGAATGGTACCATGTTTCCATACATTTTACGTATATGAATTTGTATACGAATTCGCGGCAACAGCTGTGAATTCAACAAGTGACCTTTTGTGTCAATAAATATCTAATAGTCTGCCAGTAAGAGGACTTACCACCAAACTGACAAAGGCTGCAGATTGTACTGGCAATTAATTTAGGGCCGATACCTACACAAAATGAAAAAGATTATTTTTTGCAAAAATTAGCATGACTTCACCCATGTACTGAATTCGCGAATATTTCGCACAGATCGATGTAGCATTTTTCACATTATTGTTGATTTATCAAAAATGGCTAGGCCGATTTCGATAAAATTTAAATGAGACCAATTTTAAAGTATACTCTTTCCAATAAAAAAGAATTATTGAAATCGAACCACTACAAAAAAAGTTATGCGTGGTTGTACATAAAAATATATATATACAAAGTTAGGTCATAAATTCTGTCACATGTTTAATATAAAATAATTGAAACAAGTTTATTCATTATGTAACCATTTATATACCAAAATGAACTTAACAAAACATAGATTCTTATGACAGTAAAGTTTATTCAAAATGACCTCCGTGATTTTGAATACAGGCCTTGAATCTGCGCGGCCAGTCGTCTATCGCAGCACGAACGAGGTCCATATCAATATCGGCGGCTGCCTTAATCAAGGATGTCTTGAGTGACTCCAAATTGGGATGAGGCTTTGAGCACGCCTTTTCCTCCAAGTGTTGTCATATCTTGTAATCTAACGGACTCAAATCTGGACTGGAGGAGGGCCAGTCTTCGTGCCGGATGAAGTCGATTTCACGCGCCGCCAGCCTGTCTTGTTTGCTCTTCGCTCTATGAGCTGGCGCCGAATCTTGTTGGAATACCCTAGTGCCTGTTATTGAACATGGTATGAGAAACAGATTCCACAAGGTTCGTCAGGACTGTATTTTGATACACAACTGCATTCGTTTTTACACCTTCCTCACAAAAATGTACCTCTGTTAAGCCCCAATAAGAAACTCCCAACCATACCATGAGCGAGGATGGAAAATGACCTCGTTGGACACGCGAAATACGGTTGCTCGCTTTTTCACTACTGTGTGCGTACATCTTATCATTTTGTTTGTTGTAGCTCTCTTCTACGGTAAAAATTTTTTCATCCGAAAAAAGAATTTCCCGATATTTTCTTCCCGCGTACCGCTTCAACAAAGCGCGGCATCTCTTCAGTCTCAGGTCCATTAGACGAGCATTTAAACGATGTCCTGTTTTTCTTCGATATGCCCGAAGCCTTAAGTCTTCATTTAACACCTTTTTCACCGTGGTTCTGCTTAACCCCACCTGAAGGGCCAACAGTTTCTGCTTACGTTTGGGATTTCTTTGAATTCGCGCTTTCACAGCTTTTATCACTGCTGGAGTCCTAACAGACCGAGGGCGACCACTTCTTGACCTGTCATCTACACTAGAGTCTTCATTGTATCGTTTGATGGTACGATAAACGAAACTTTTGGTTATATTTAAATTTTTCAGTATGTCAAAAATTTAGATTGGCGCGTAACCGCAACGATGCAACGCAATAACTGCAACACGGTCTTCTTTTAGCGTCCAATCTGTAACCGCCGTTATGTATGTATATATACACATAACGTCTGTTCCATGTACCTATGCTATATTTTGACTATACACCTTATAGATTATTAACTAAAATTTTCTGTCTCTCTCAGACTTTGTAAATTTGTTGTATTCACTGTCCTTTTCATGCTAATGCGGGTTTGGAAATATTTATTGTTCTTAAAAAAAATTGAGTCGTGAGAAGTTCTAGGAAGAATACCACGCCAGGTTGCTGCTCAGTATTTATTAGAGAATCTATAGCACTAAAGAATAAAGTTCAAAATTGCCATTCTCTGAAACAGGTCAATCGCAAATTAGTGGAAACCTTACATTTTCAAGTGCTTGAATTACAGGCTCTCTAAAATGCTGTAGAACATGTTAGCAGGTCATATTTTTCCCTTTTTATTTCCTGCGTTAACAGAAATATTGTTTTGAGTAAAAATCGAACACTGAGGACAGGGTTGTCACTGTCTCAGATGTATTTAATTATATTTAATTTCAATGAGATGTATTAACTAAGTAAAGAAATAAATTCTGAATATGAGAAAGTTACGATTCGGACATCATTATTTCTGTTGTTTTACATACATTCGACATTAGGTCATTTACTTATTCCTATACGATGTTTGTATTAAATTAATTAAAAATATTAATATTAATGTCTGAACTTTATATGATAACGATAATCAAAATAGTTTTATTCATTTTATACAATTATAATCTTGGTTATGTTATTTTGTGTCACGAAAAAATCATCGGACACTACAATTACAATCTTACGTATTATTCTAAATACGAGTATGTAAATTATACTATTTTCTAATAACATTTTGAAAATTTATAAGAAAGCGAAAGTATGTATAAATTGAGAACCTCTCTTCTTTTGGTAGTTGGGCAAAATTATAAATGTGTTAACCCTAGTTGTCCTTCATGCAATCCATATTGACTGCCATAAAAAAACTTGAGTGGCAACTGTCGCGTAGAGACAGTATAAACTTAGACAGTAAGACAACTTGGTATGTTAATAGGGCATTAAATATTATGGAGAAAATGACTTTCAATTAATGAAATAATGATAATTTATGGTTACTTATGTGCTGATTGATAGTAGTTTGAAATAGTTTTACGAAATAAATGAAGTATTTACAGGTATGGCGGCGGACTGTTATGTAAATATAACCTTATAGCTATATAAAATCAAATCACTCAATAATATAGGTACTGAAATACAAATAGAGTACTATGTCTAGATAGTCATTACATATTAGGTTTGTTTCTGTCGAAGACTCTATATTTGTAGCAAGTTGACTTACTGGAAATAGAAATAATTTATAGCGCTAGAAATTTTTACAAAAACTAAAGTGATTTCGAGTGTTTCAATTTTTTCGTCCGTTTTGTAGAAACCCATAAATATTTTTATAATTGATTTCTCAAGTATTTGACAGGCGTGGAATTCGTCAAGATTACAATGATTTTGTATGGGAAAAGCTAGGATTTTGGAGGACAGTCCGGGTTAGACCGCGGTAAACGATACTCGTTTTGAAAATAGTTCAGGTGTTAAATTATAACGCGTGTGAAAATTTGGAAATTAGAGCTCGCTCGCTTTGCTCATTTCCCAAGTGTATAAGTGAACAGAAAGCCTTCGTTGATTAAGGCATATTATAGTGTTTGTGTTGTGAAAGTGATATATCATAAATCTCTTTGAGACCTTTGGCGATGACTTTCAAGTATTCATCTTTGCAGTACCTAATAGTTAGCTTGAACAAATCAGATATTTGCTGATGTTATATTTCATCTAAATATTGTAATCAATTTATTGCTATTTCTTGCTGTTCTCTCGTACCAAAGATAAAGTTTTGCGTTACCTCAGGTCTCAAAAGGATTTCTTACTAATTAATATTCTTTCAAGGTATTTATTTTCAGGTTAATTTCCAAAGTATTTAACTTTCAGATAGCGGTACTATAAGTACGATTCTACCTTAGACTCCGTTTCTCTCCCACCATCTTATCAGATTTATTGATAGGTAAATTACAATAGTGGTAGCGTAAAGTCCTTTTTCTTTCAGAAGCAGAGAGGTCTACTGTCTACATTGTTTTTGGGCTATCTTAAGGGTAGACTATTTATTAGTTTTTCTCACGTAGGACATATAGGATGTGTGTTTGGAAAGATTGATTGGATGAATGCTACTAAACATTTAAATTCAGCTACATGTAGCTAGGCTGTTTTATAGTTCCGGTACAAACAAAAATAATAATTTGCTTGAATAAAAACTTTCAATAACCTCATAATTTTCTGCATCTGATTCATTCTCATTATATTTGGATATACATAACACATTATGCTGTTATGCCCAGCGAATTGGGAAGTTGAAGTGTCAATGGGCACTTGGACAGGGCACATAGCGCAGAGAACTGATGATGATGATGGGGTTTAGAAATCGCGCTGGATGCAAGCCGCTTCCAACCAGTCTTATTGGAGATCTATAGAGGGAGTCCTATGTCCAGCACGTCTTTGTGGGCGTCTTATGGCTGATGGATGATTGTGCTGTTATAAAAATATATCAGTACTTATCTCATCCCGTAAGGGGATCAAACACCTATGAAGGAGAGCAGACATCTACGCAAGGAGTTCAGAGTTCGTGTTTATTGAACGAGATTCAAAACATTTGTACATTCTCACTGCAAGTTCGTGTTTCACTAATGCAGTACGAGATTCGAAATATTCGCCTATACATGATTTTGTATTGTGAAACATACAAAATAATATATAATTATTAACACAGATATCTGGTTATTGAAGGTTTTCATCATCAACTAACACAAAACGAAAATATCTTACTGGGACTATATTGGTTTTCTTCTTCAAAATGAAAAATTAGTATAAAAAATCATTCTCTTACACACGTGCACACTAGCTAACACGAATAAAGAGTCGGGCGAAGGTTTAAAGCTGATCAGATGTTAGAGTCGGGCCCTTCGAACCTCACCCTTTGCATCAAGATCAACAAGCCGGTACCGCCCTGGGTTACACAGAGTATCTAGTTCATGATGGCTTCCATCTAATGGTCGCTGTCTCACAACTGGATATTCGTACATGCACTAGGTACACACACCACACGACCACGATATTCCTGAAGGGATCATTTCGAGTCATGAGGAATACCTTGGTCTTAAATTAGCTTAGGGAACCAAATAATAACAAAATTTGAGAACCTTAGGTTCTAACCTTATTAAAAGAGTGTTTGGATGTATGATTGGATTAAGAGACGAATGAATGGTGATCAGTAAGAGATAAGAAGGTTTGAAGATTTAGTGTCTTTAGTGGCGTGGTTAGGGCTAAACCCTGACGGATTTGTTGGCAACGCTTTGGAGTGGGGTGAAGGCTGGCAGGGAGCCCCACATTCTGTTTCGCTTAGGCTTTCTATTTATAGATCTTAAAGATCTAAACTCCATATTCCATACCCGTTTTCCTTCCAGAGGATGGTGTTAGCAGCGATGCAGTTTGGCGCAATTCAAAGGAGCAGATAATATTATTCTCACTGCACTAATGTTATTAATCAGTATTTCTTTTAGCATAAAGTTGGCCACGAAGAGAGAAGAAGAACAGACTGCGGATCACCGATCGCTGTAGCTGAAAGGAGTAGCAGATAGCCGGAATCAAGCTAAGTTGCATGCTTTTGTATAACTGTACTCTCTTTATTTTGTATTTCCATATACCTTCCGTATTCAAATTTATTTAATTTCATTCCATTATGTGTTTTACGTGCTGAGCGATTGTATTTCTTTTATGTTATTCTGAGACTGCATCTTATTTGAATCGTATTGAACTTATTTTATTTTGTTTTGTTCTCCTTTTTTATAATTTTACTTTTGTATTTATTTATGATACAAAGAACTGGCAACACCTATTATATTCTGGTTATTTATAGATTTATATAGGTTAGTGTTGAAACTAATTTAGGTTTACTATTTATCCTAATTTTATTATCTAAAGACAACGTAAACTTTACACAACGTATAAGGGTCCATTTGAGTTAAATATTTTCTAGACGATCATATTATAAAACTAGACGATCACGTTTATCTTGGCCAAATAATTAGATAAATAATTAATAAATAGGAATAGCGTTACAACTCCATATTTAAAAATGAGTAAAATTCTAAAAAGCATACATTTTTATTTTCATGAACAATTCGAAATTCGAATTCAATAAACTTTTTTATGGCCAGCATTCTAAAAGAAAAGTTTTTACTGTGTGACAATACTTATGACCTGACTAGGTATATACGCGGTATATATATAGGAATTGTATACCTCCTCCGGTGGTTCGTCGGTCATAAATTATTAGTAACCAATCGGTATATTATTTAAGCAAATTCGTTTAGACGGACCCAGGTATCAGCGTATATAAGCCGCATAAGAACTCTGACATAGCCAAACGATTAAAGCAACCGGGACCTACAATTTAACATGTTATACGAGCCATCTCAGATCTTAATCATTATAATGTAATTTAAAAAAGGTGAGCATGAAAGTAAATATAAGTGTACTTACGAGATTTTTACTCCGTCTATAATACCACTGTTTACAAAACCACTTGTTATGGGTGATAAAATTTAAATAGCCTACTGTCGGTAAGTGTTGGCAGGTACTGTGTCTATGTAAGTTTTGGCACTGTAACCCTCTCAAATGATATCTCTTTACGAAATTAATAATTTTCACAGTAATAACTATCATACTACATTTTACAAATAGCATAAATTATGTATAAAAAATACACACAATAGCAAAAACCAAAGATTAATGGTCGCATGTCAATATTTCCAAAACGCAAGTTACAAAAAGTTAACGCAAAAACTTGAACAGAAATTGCGCATTTTGTCGATTTGTTATCGTATCAATAAAATGCTAAGCCGATTGAGAAACACCCTTGATTTATAAAAAATATGTTATCAAATTAAAATAGTAAATAGGTATTTAATTTTGCCCTGTCAACAGATTTCAGTGTTTGCATACCGCGGTAACTCCCGAACTTTGTTTCTAATTTAGAAACGTAAAAACAACTTTTAAAAGAAACTAGTTTTTATAGACTTTTAGCGAGCTGATGTCAAAGATGCAGAATTGGTATCACAAATTAACTTAACTTCCCGAATATTTTTACCAGCCATTTCAACCATACGGCGATCTCAGATTGTTCCAAAGAATTGGCGAAGTTAATGTTTGTTTACCTTAATTTGGTTATATAGGGACATCGTGCCGCGAGCGCAGAGCGCTGGGCGGGCGGCGAGCGCGGTCCGTGCAAAGCTGCTACTGCCGCGCGCCGCCCGCCCAGCGCGCCTCCCGCCCGCGATCACCTAAGACCTTCGCCGGATAGGCTTACGAACTCGAGCCTCGAACCTACTTCACCTTAATTAGGTGCTCCAACTCTACTAAATACACGTGGGAAGGTATTTTCGCTATTATCTAAGAACTACATTTGCGCATTTATATAATGGTGCTATTATAAGGAGTGACTGAGAATTAATTGTCAGGGACCTGATTCTCCATCGACGAAACGTAACGTAACGCGTTAAGTATTTTTTTTTAATTCCGTGAATTTCGGTTTTATAAATGTTTGATAAATGTAAAATTACGTTGAAGTTATGATAATTAAATAATAAATAATAAAATAAATAAATATTTTGGGGCATCTTACACACGGCCTCTGACCCCAAACTAAGCAAAGCTTGTGATATGGCTGCCAGAGACTGATATACTACATATACTTATTTTTAAATACATACTTACATCGATAGTAACTAAATAACACCCAGACACAGAACAAACACTTATGTTCATCACATAAAATATTTGCCCTGGGTGGGGATCGAACCCACGCCTCTTTGATCCAGAAGTTAGGGTCACTAACCACTGAGCCACCGAGGCAGTCATTGGTACCTACATAACAAATAAGTCTAAATCTCTAAGCCAAACTTATGTTAGAATAAGACGAAATAAGCCGTGACACAAAATTTGTTCTTTCAGGTGATGTGTTGCGGATCACTTATATCTAAATAAGTGTTTGTTTAGGAATGACACATCTTTTCCTTATGAAGAAACATTAATGATGATCGTCGTCAGAATTTTCTGAGCCATCAAATAACAGAGTAAATGACACAGGTAAATACGTATCCTAATCAAGTCGTATTCAATGAGAATTCATTTCGTAAAATTGTATTAAAAAATAACAGATTTTTTTCCCCTTTTTATTGACACATGATCAATTAATTAAAGGTCGTAAAAAATGGCTGCTCAAACGTCGCCTGATTAATTTTACATTAGTTTCAGTATCGGCAAAAACAAGCATTATTAAAGTGCAATTTACTGCACAAACATCATTAAAAATACATACAGTACATGAGTCATAATACTATAACCATTAAAATGTAAGATACGATGTTTCTTGAACTAAACTAATATTACCTACAGACTGTATTGACATTGCAAAGCTACAAGGTGAGGTTGGACAGTACGTGGACACTTTGTTATTCTACTGGTTCCTATCGAACCTAGTATCTTTTGTGTCAATCGACTATAGCTTGCATAATTAGTACCAACTACAGGAAAGCTTTAAATTATAACAATATCTAATGCTAATTTATATTAAATTACTTATGATTGACTATAATTTTAACTTTTTATAACTAATCGGTGTCAATACCGTGTTAATTGAAATGAATAAATTTAAAAATTGAAATTGAACTAAATATTATAGAGACGTAATTATACAACTGAACCTCTCACAGAACCGAAATAATGAGGTGACCGGTGAGGTGATTCTTTATGAAAACATGCACGTTCGTTTTGTTTTAAAGAATTTTGCGTGAATTTCTTAGTTTTGATGTAATATTTTTTTGTTTTTATGTAATTGAAACGGCATTTATAGATAAGTACATTTCTAACACTTTTTTATTCGTTTCACCTGTACCTATGGTTGCTTGTAACCAGCACCCCGTTTGAACTCGATTTTGCCCTACTTTGAGCGATTACATTTTCTTTAATCTTTGCACACCGATCAAAGACCTATGACAATGCATTTATTCGATTACTAAAAAATGAAAAATTAATATATATTTTTTTTTAAAAAACACGATTTCATTTGCATATCAAACTAAAAAGTGTAAACAATTTTCAGTATAGGCAGAAACTAATAATGAACGAAAAATATTAATACTATTATTATTATATACTACGGGTCTAATCGCGCACTAAAATTACGAGATAAATAAATACCTCCTCATCCCGACGTCTCGGCCGAGTTGCATCGAGTTACTAATTTGTGGTAATTTTAGTGCGCGATTAGTCCCGTAGTATATAATAATAATGTGTCCAAATCGCGAAAGGTTTAAAACAACATTAATACTATTGTAAAACGAAAAATTATTGCACAAAGCGCCCTACGCTTTTTTGACCGACGAACCGGAGGAGGTATACAATTCGACGCGTATATAATTTTTTTTTATGTAAAACCACGCATAACTTTTTTCATAGTAGTCCGATTTCAATAATTATTTATTTTTTATTTGAAAAAGTATACTTCGAAATTGGTCCCATTTAAATTTTATCGAAATCGGCTGAGTTATTTTCGATAAATCAACAATAATGTGAAAAATGCTACATCGATCCGTGCAAAATATTCGCGAGTTCGTACACGGGTGTAGCCGGTCATGCTATTTTTTGCAAAAAATAATCTTGTTTACAATAGTATTCAAATTTTTCGTTCATTATTATTTTCTTCCTATACTGAATATTATTTTACACTTTTTAGTTTGATATGCTATGAAATTTCATTTTTTTTAAACTATAGGTATTTATTTCCTCACAACACTATTCCTGCGAAAGTAAAAAGAAAACTTGGGAAGTTAGGTACTATGCAGTATATTAATTTTTATAAACCGGAAAAAATTGGGTATATTTAAATTTTATACTAGATAAATATTATAAGGTAACCTGTTCTGCAGAGTCTTCACAGTCTTGATAGGAAGTCCGTATCGACACTGATATTTTAGTAAACGTTATAATAATTTCTGAATGGTATTGCATTTTTAAACTTATAAGAACCACTTGCGATGAACATTAAAATCAATCTGGAATAAGGAGAGGTAAGGACCTAACACGCCGCAATACTCCTAACATGACTCGATAATCAGAAGGAGCCGTAAGCAGAATTCCATAACAACAACTCAATGGCATAAAGTTACAATGTAACCCGAACTCTGAAGACCAAGTAGGGTTACAGTTGCCGCATTTATCAAGAGATAATTTTATAATTTATTGTTAAGTACTTAGTGAGCGTTACCGTGGCTCGAAATACACGTTAAATTATAGGTCCTATAATTTAACGTTGTTTTCGTTATAGATTGTTTTAACCATTTAGCCATGAAAGAGGTCTTCAGACGGATTATAAACTCTGACACCAGGCAGTGCCGCATTATCCCTAAGGCAGATTAGGCAATTGCCTAGGGGCTCCGCGTCAACTGAGGGGCCTGGGGGCACCTAGGCACGGGCACGGGGCCCTGTAAACGCATTAAGAAATCAACTGTACAAGTGCGAGTCAGGCTCACCTACCAAGGGTTCCGTACCAATAACTAAGATGCCAGCTATTGAAACACCGCGTATACAGATAGATTTGTCAAATTATTTTTCAGCAAAAATGGCACAACTGACTTCAACCGAGTACTTCTGTACAATATCTAATATAATATTATGCAGAAGTGTACAATATAAATTAATAAAGTTAGCACGAATCGAGGTATCATCGATGCAGTCATTTTTACATTATTATGGATTTTTCAAAAAGTACTCAGCCGATTGAGATAAAATTTAAATAGGACCGCCTCTGAAGTGTCTCTCTACTAAATCTATCATCTAAACAAGAAAATAATCATTAACATCGGTTCATAATTATTGGCGAAGTAATTGCATAACAAATATAAAAAAAAAACATATTCAAACATAGTCGAATTGAAGATCTCCTTCGGTCGGTTAAAAAATTACAGAATTATATCAAAATCATCGGAGTCCTTTCCGATATCCAAGTTTTGTTATAAATATTAATTGAATACAAAAATTGCTCATTTGTAGTGTAATATACCCTCAGAAGAATGACAAGTAATAGAAGATTGCTAAATTTTACTCAAATAAAAACTACGTTTCAGCTGTCTTATTCATATCTGGTTAAAATAGTAGGGGAGTAGGGAATAACATTGGTTAACCTTCTATAGTACCGTAAAATATACACAGTTCCCACAGAAAACCTGGTTTTAAAAGAGGTTGTAATGATAAAAAGTCGTCATAAATTGTTTTTTTTGTCTCTTTTCCACCTTCAACTTCCACTGCGAGATATTCTATGAGTGTAGGATTTTTTTTGTTTAAGATATCAAGTATTCATTTTAAAATCATATTATCATCTTAATAGAACTAAAAAAATCGTATTACTATGTCTAGCCATACATATTATACGTAGTAGTTATTTGAAAAATCGTAAATGTAAAATTTCACCATATGATTTCGTTCCGCCAAATTGGATTAAGAGTGACGATATTTCATTTTCAAGTTATTCTTCGCAAGCCTTTTCATTTGATACCTATATTGTCAGAGTGCACTAATAATAAATAGTCCATCTTCTTGGCAGTTTCGCCATGTTGGCAATCAGAGTGACGTTATTTCATTTTTCGATATATTCTTGGTAAGCCCTTTCATTTGATATCCATATTGAAAGAGTGCAATAAAAATAACTAGTCCGCCATCTTAGATGTTCCGCCATGAATTTATTTAAAATGACGTCTCATAGCTGACCATTCATTGTAAAATTTGTAACCCAAACAAAACGTGTACCTATTTACAAAATTTCAGTACAATACATTGAAACTGCAAATTTGTTTTAAAATTGGGTTGCAAGATTCTACCCGTACAAACATAGCTACGAGTACATACATACAGACATGTACTCATTCCAAGATATATATAAGCTTGTAAAAAATACCGGTAAAAGTACAAATTTTCTGTCATCTGAATAATGCAGTATTCACTTATTGCGTTTGCTCCATGTTTGCTCTAAATGGGTCAAATTATTTTTTAAATATTTTGACATGCCATAGAGATGAGCAAAAATACGACAATCTAAAACTATTTCCTTTAGATTTCAAACGATTTTACCTCGTTTCAATTATGCTTTGACTAACGTCAAATGATTAGGCCTTTAGCACACCAAGACTTGCGGTTACAGATCGTAGCTTTCTCGAACAATTAAAAAACGGAGTGATTATACTCTATAAAATTTAACTTGATCTCTGCGACAGTAGAAGATTGACATTTTTAGAGTTGGGATAGTGGTGGAAAAATCGATTTTCAAACAATGTTGTAATGAAATCGAATGAGTAGTTGAAGGTGAGAAATTGGATTCCATTTACTTACTATTATTTAAGATCAAGTATGTACACATGTAAATAATGTTATGATATTCAAATTCAAATTTATTTATTTACAATAAATATATTCCTATACATATTAATTATATACTCATAATAATGTAACGATAGTACATATTTATCGACGTTTTTCACTATCATCGATGCTAATGTAACATATAATTGGGTTTAATTTAATTACACATGTAAACAATGTTATGATATTAAAATATACAATAAAATTAATGATAAATCAAGTTTTATTTAAAATTTCGTCAGTACAAACAATTGATATTTTAATTAAAACTCTATCTAAAACTCTGTGGTTACTATCATTCGTCACCCATCACTAATCAGCATGTCCGTAAAGTATGACATTGACAGGTACTGTCTGTACTATTAAGAAATTCAGGAATTCATAGGCGTGATTTTTCTGACAGCTGTCGCAGAGATCAAGTTAAATTTTATAGAGTATAACTACTCCGTTTTTCGTTTATTGCTTACTAGCTTTTGCTCGTGGCTCCACCAGCGTTATATTTTGTTTTTTTTTTGTGCTATCCCATGGGAACCTTTATACATATATCCGGGACAAAAAGTAGTCTAGGTATGTATGTCACTTTCCATCTTTCAAACTATGTTCATGCCAAAAAAGAAATTAATTCGAAGATCCGTTGCTGCGTGAAAGAGGAATAAACAAACAAACGCACTTTCAGATTTATAATCTTAGTAAGGATTTGATTCCCAATTCATTGTCATAATTCAGTTCCACAATTAATACATATACAAAAAGGAGTTTATATTTAAGTAATTTATAACGAGTTACATACTTATTTATTTCATTGCTGCACGCAGGAAAAAGTGTCACGTTCCGCCTAAGCCGAGCGTGCAAATGAGAGTGCGGAATAAGCGATAGAGAGGCAAGATCGCCCTAAGCGTTCGATTTATCTTGATGAACCTTTTCTATGAAATAGCTGTTTTCTGGTTGCCAATTTCATAGTTCGTGTCCAAGCGGAAAAAAATAGCAATATTTGTTCTAATCGATTATACCTATACATACCTAATATCTACATTTTTGATTGAACGTAGTAAGTAAACAAAACGACGTGTAAGTATTTATTTAATAACCGAGAGAAAGTATGCTTCAGAGCTAATTGTCTAAAGATGTGCTAACAACATTTCTGTTTGACGAACTAGTATCGTAAATATTTCGATTAAATTAAAATAATCAAATCAGAATGAAAAAAGTATTAATATCTAATCCGAATAATAATCATATGCAACGGATTTTGATGCTGTTATTATTAATAGATGGAGTGATTCAAGAGAAAGGTTTACGTGTATAACCTTACGGTGGTTTACGTATATAATCTATGTAAAACACCTGTGCGAAGCCAGGGCGGGCCGCTAGTTTAATGTATATATCTATGTAGGTATGTATGACGGCGCTCGGACATTTTTTATTACTTTCACTTAGGGACAGTGGCTCTGTAGATATTTGCTCGAAGACTCATAAATGTGACCAAGACTGTCCAAGGAGCCAAACCGGTAATCGCAAAATATGTATACTGAAAAAGATTTTCAGAGATGAAGACAAAACATAAATAAAAAAATATTGCAAAGCAACGCCCTGTAAATAAAATTAAGTTTGTTTAGGCTGGGTGGCTAGCCCTGGTGTCAGAGTTTTTAAGCCACCTGAAGGCCTCTGGCATGGCAGCCGGTTTCTACAATTTTACAAGGCATCCTAGCCACGGTAGCGCTCAGTTCTAAATGCCACCCGCGGTCACCCATCTGAAGACTGACCGTGACAAACACCCAGTCAAACTACGCTTCGAGTGCCCTGTAAAGTTTATATACCGATGCGTCATGATACACAAGGTATTTTAGCCATGGACTAGGAGTGTTTATCGTAAGTAGCATTAGCTCATGTGTTGCTAACAACAATAACTTTGTATTTTTAACTGCTTACAAGGCGTGAAATAAATAGTATTCAACTCTGGAGGACAATAAAATTGAACACAGCATTCTGTTTGTCCCGACCATTGTTGAAAGCGAGCACTAAACTATTCATATTCAATTTATTTTCATTGTTACACAAATTAGGGGCGACAACACAATAACATATTTCAGTTTCAGTATCCAATAACAATATTACATTAGAAGAGTCTAAAAGATAGCAAAATAATCTATTCTATGTATCTATCTATTCCACTATCCGTGTTTCAGTGAAACACGTGACACACTCATATTTTTTATTTCTACGAAAAATCGGCGGATGTGTCAATGCGTTTTTTTTAATATATTTCCATTTACATTTTGATACGCATAACTTTTTATAAGAGGTGATTTAGGTAAGTCTATTTTTTATCCGAAAGAGTACCCCGAATTTACTGCCATATTAATTTTATTGAAATTACTTAGTTTGCTAGTTTTTGAAAAATCAACAATAATGTAAAAACGGCGTAGTATCTACCATCGATTTAAGTAAACTTCTCGAATTGTGTACGTATATCCTTCAACAAACTCCGTGTAATAAAATAAAATAGTTAGACGTAGTGATGTAACGGTTTTTTGGCGGGAACGCGGAAAAATCATGTCGCCTCATTGTATTATTTTGTTAAACTTGTGTTTTTATCAGTGATAATTAGTGAAAAATGGTGGTATTTCGTTGATTATGAGCTGATTTACGTGCATGAGTGTAGGCAAGTGATATAATGTGACGTATCATGTAGTTCCGTGTTGTTACCAAAACTCCATAGACGCCTCTAGTAAAGTCTCCACTGCTTTACTGAGGTATGACTTGGACTATGATTGGACTTGACAGCGACTTTATTGGAGTATGACGAGACTACGACAGTGACTATTTTGATAAAATATTATCAAAAATTATTCAAACTTAATACTTGTCACTGGCAAATGCACAATAATGCGACGCCAAAACTAAGAAGAAGAAGAAGTGATGTAAGGAATATTCGCATTCGCGAATATTCGAATCTATTTTTGACATCCGTATTCGCATTCGCAAATTTTATACGAATGTTTGGGGAATATGAACTTCCAAAAAATGACAATAAAAAAGCAAATCTTGCATCTAGCTTTTCCAGCATCGGAACGCTTAAAATAAATCCATGCTTCACTAGAAACTCATTTTAAAATAACATTAAACATACTTTTACCTCAAAACTCTCGTGTTTCATTAAATAAAAATACGTAGGGCATGGCAAATGTACTTCGATTCTCGCTTATCCGATATTCATACGTCATCGAAAACACTCGTTTTTGAGTGATAGTTTTGATGTTAAAACACTTCACTTTAAACGCATTTTGAGATTGAACCGGGCATAAGACCAGCACAGAATCTGAGTGTTAAGTTATTGTTTGAGCTCTGGAAGTATTACAGACTAGCAAGCTACATAAGCGACTGAAGTTACAAATCTGGTGAAGTTTTTGGCACTACTGAATCGCGATACCGCGCACTACTACTAAAACCTTCGAAATGTTTTATTGACAAAATGACTCTATCCTGCCTCACCAACTAGATCTAAAAGCTCTCATTTAAAAGGTCTCCAAGCTAAAAAAGTCGTATACGGATGATAATTTTAAGCGATAAATATCGTCATAAGAAAACATTGTTGAATCAACAACTGAAATAAGCCAAACGTTTAGGCCGATCGTGCCTCTCTATCGCTTGTTCCGTCCACTCGCTTGCACGATCGGCTCTGGCGGAACGTAACACATTTTCGTGCTTGCAGCCGGTGTTCATAGATTTATAAGTCGTTATCGAATCAAAATCTTACAACAATTAGTCAATTAATGAATAATTAATTAAGAAAAAATAAAAAATAAGGTCAAGTAAAATTTGACTTTATGGGATTTTTTTAGTATCTGGAAATTAGAGGCTAATTGATTTAGACCCCTAGAAAAGTGTGAACATCCTCAGAGTAAATACAAAGAATTATCAATATGTATTATTATAATTATTTTCGAGTAGATATATCTGTTTTTAGCATACCCCATGTACAACATCAATCATTCTTTTCCGGATCGGCTCGATAATGCTTGGAATTAAATGCAAACGATGACAAATGTGTTCGTGTGACTGGTGAATTGAATAAGCGGTCAAAATAAATAAGTGGCGCCAAATTCAAAAGTGCAATATTCGCGAATATCGACGGCCGATATTCGTATCCACATTCGCGTTCGCGAGTGCCTATAAATTGACATTCGTTACATCACTATTAGACAGAGTTTTTACGCCGCCTGAAAGCCTCTGACATGGGTAAACAGCTGTAACAATTTTTCGAAAAAAATGGGATTACCGACTTCATCCGTGTACAGAATTCGCGAATATTTCTCACGGATCGATGTAGCATTTTTCACATTATTGTTGATTTATGAGAAATAGCTCAGCCGGTTTCGATAAAATTTAAATGGGATCAACATCGAAGAACTTCTTGTACAAAAAAAAATATCGATATCAAACTGTAATGTAAGTACGAGTAGTTATGCGTGGTTATACATAAAAAATAAATATAATCGAATTGAGTACCTCCTTCGTTACGTTGGTCAAAACCCTACAATTTAAAGTGCCTACCGTGCTACGCCGTGGTGGTCAAGTGGTAGTGTATTGTAAGGCGGGTTACAATCGTAAGGTCGTGGGTTCAAATCCCGGTCCCGTACCAATGAGTTCTTTGGAATTTATGTACGGAATTTAACACCGTTGGCTTTTCGGTGAAGGAAAACATCGTGAGGCAACCTGCATATGTCAGTAGAAGAAATTCGATGACGTATGTGAATCCACCAACCCGCACTGGGCCAGCGTGGTGGATATGGTCCAAACACCCTTCGTGGGTAGGCCTTCGTCCTGCAGTGGACTATTAAAAAGGCTGATACAGTATAGATACAGTACAGTACCAGTGACCCACCCGAAGACTGACCTTGCTAAACGTTGCTTAACTTCGATGATCGCTAACGAACACCCAGAAAATCTACGTTATGAGCGCTACGCTATCAAATAAAATGATATAAGACGGATGCATATTTATAAAACTAAGCAATCAGGAAAATATGCATCTCATTCGTCGGTAGTCCTATGTTCAGCAGAGGACTGTTAAAACGCCGGTACAGCATAGTGTTTGGCATGGCGGGAGAGAGATTGTTTAACATGCAACAGTTAGTCATCATTTACTAATTATTGCCTGTTACATTCGTGACAGTCCTCGTTATCATCCTCAGTTATCGGTCGTGTCCGCTGTGAGTTAATTTTAGTACGCCATTTTAGAACCTGCGTTATGTTTGTTTATTTGTAACTAGTAAATGAAGTAAGTGCCTTGTAAGCGGACAGGGCCGGACCGTGAGTTTAGGGGGCCCTGGGCTAATACTACTTAGGGGCCAACCTAATTACTCAAAGTATAGGAAAAAATATAACAATAAAATATTTGATTTATTATCATCATCATTATCAACCGTAGGACATCCACTGCTGGACATAGGCCTCTCCTAAGGATTTCCAATAAGCCCGGTTAGAAGCGGCCTGCATTCAGCGCGTTCCTGCGTTCACTGATTTATAAACCCCTAAAATATTAGATCTAATCGCAGGATTTGCAGGGCTGCAAACCTCATTTATAAAGCCTTAATTAAAAAAATCAGATTTTTTTGCATTGTCGTCTATTTTTGAGTTTGACTTGACTTCGCTAGGGGCCCCTGAAATCCACGGCGCCTGGGATTAGGCCCAAATAGCCAAATGATAGATCCGGCCCTGTGCCGCTTGTTCCATCTTGCGTGCGCAATATTATTTACCTAACCTATAAACGAGCAGTTATGTAGTATATTGTAGCGCTTTTACTGTAATTTTACTTGGTGTTTGCCAGCGATCACCTAAGTTAACACCCTCACTGCGTCACATAAAAACAAAAACCTTCATCTGGTACGGCGGCGGGTCGACGCCCCCAGCGATATTTCTGCCAGTGCGTAACGGGTCTTCCCCGGCCCACTGGCACTATGGTAGATTAAAAACCTATAACTTTGCTAAAACGAAGACATATACATACATATACATGATTTTTTTGTACTGTTAGAATTATTTTGCACCCAAATTCCTTAGGTTTGATTCGCCCCGGGATGTGCCAAACAGGAAATGAGAAATAAGCAAGGGAAAGTGGCGGGCCGATATCGACCCGAACCGTACCAGAAAATATTTTTAGTAGTGTTGGGACAGTCGAAAATGATGTGATATCTACAACGTGTAACGGAAAGACTGTATACATACTGAAAGTACCAAATCAGATAACGGTAATAAACTAGATGGGGGCATGTTTAGCCGTGTAAGTTTTGTTTGCTGATTTTTAATCTTTTTTTGAAAAACTAGTCATTTTTATGACTAATTCACATTTGCACAGACAGCACTATCACACTAATCAGCTGTGAGGTCAATAACACGACCTTGCCCATCAAAATCAGACCACACCTCCTTGAACTGCTGTCCTTTTTTTTCTAGTCAGTCCTGTTTAATTTTTTTTTAAAAGTGAATGTTGTTATTTTGGCTCGGAATTTCGAAGACAGCATCTATATAAGGTATAGTATCAACCCACTTTTTATGTATACAGCCTTTCCGTTACACGTTGTATACTGACTAGTAGTTCTCCGAATAGTTGACCTCGCATCAGTTTAACTGAATCTTCTTAAGCCTATATCTAAACAATCTTGAAAAACATTGAAAAATCCCCAACCCACTTTGAGAATCGCGATGACGAAAATATTCATTGAAATTATATAAAAAAAACTCTGCTGCCAAGTTTCGTCAAGATTCTTTGAAATATACAGCCTGTAGATGATAATCAATCGTCACCGGGACATAAGAAAGCAAAATCGTCAAGTAGAAATGAGACTCTTTCTCTCACTTTGTTTGCTTGGTCAACTAATATTAAATTGATAAATACGGCTGAGGAGTTTTTTTCTTTTGAACACTCTAATCTCAGGAAGTATTGGTATGATTTGAACCCATTTATTGAGGAAGTCTATACAGGGTTATCAGCTTATCTTAGATTTGATAAAAGTCGTTGAACAAAAGTTGTTAGTTTTGATGTACATAATAAGCCCCTAAAAGGATGCTAATTGTTTACCAATCACCCTGTAGTGCTTTTCCCACGCTTAGTTTATTGCAAACAGGACGGAAATCTGAGAATCAAGAAATGCATGTTCAAATTTTGCGGTCAGAGCAAATATTTGATATGTTTATAGGAAAAGTGCACTTCGAACTCATCGAGTGATATAAAATGTCTAGTACTCGTAAATAACTATAAAAAAAATTGTTTGTTAATACTGGGATGGAACAATCATCGTCATTAGCTTACTTCAGCTCACAGCAGAGTAAAAGAATCCCCCGCCGCTCAAGGGTTCCAGCCTTGTCGTGGCGGGGGGACTCAGACCCAACCCTAGAAGGGGACTAGCAAAGAGAAATCCTGGGTGGGGCCGCTTCTCTGGGTTTTGCCATCAAGCCCGTGTAGAAGCTGTAGATTGGATGTTTTTATGGGGGGCACCGCAAATGAGGCGGGCTGCAGTGTCGTATGGGAGGCTTTGCAGCTGAGGATTGCGGCTGCGGCGGGAGAAGACTGCTGGTGTTTCCACCTGTACTGCCACTATCCCTACCTTCCGCGGCCTCGACCTACCGTCAATGGCGCGGAGTGGAGCGCAAACTCCGAGTTGGACCCGACTGGGGTTGGCGCTGTCGGAAGAGCTGCGGAAGAGTGCGAAAGCGTGCCCGTAGCCCCGACACCAAGCGCTGTGGTGGAACACTCCAGGGTTTTTGGTGTACCGAACAGTCGGCGGGACTCCAACATAACTACCCATGCCTGCCCCCGAGGCTCGGTGGTATCCATAAAGAATTTTCCCTTATACAATGAAAACGTTAAAGCCTCCTCCCTTTTTCACCTATTATTCCTGTCCTGAGCAAGTCTCATCCATCAGCCATAACACATCCACTGCTGGACTTAGGCCTCCCCAATTTATCTCCAATAACACCAATTGGTATCGCCATCGCTCATGGGTGCACAGGGGCTGCGCTTTCTGTCCCGGGGCCACTACTCAGCCAGCGACCTACTCCTGCCATCAACACATCCGGCCAAGTGGCCTGCCCATCATTAGTTTAGTTTCATGAAACAATAATGGATGCCTGACTGTCTTCGGATGGGTGACCGCGGGTGGCATTTGGAACTGAGCTCTACCGTGGTACGGATGACTCGTTAAAGTGTAGATCCCGGTTGTTTTAACCATTTAGTCATGTCAGAAGCCTTCAGGCGGCCTTAAAACTTTGACACCAGGGATAGCCAGCCTATACGAACTTACTTAATAATGAAAGCAAAAGGAAATATTTTGATTGTCTCTCAGATAGAGGTGGTGAGTTTTATCGCGGAATTTTCATTTTTGACCGAAATTGCTGAAAGTCTACTGCAAAGAAGTAACAAATAAGGAAACAGTCTTTACACACTCATCGATTACACATCAAAAACAACACGCTGTCAGGACTGTATTGACAGAACTTATCTATAAATAAGCAACATGCTGGGCTTGAAAACCTATTTACTTTTCCTCGCAAAAATAAATGAATTCTTCTCACGGTCGGTCCAGGGACAGGAGCGCGAGGCTCAGAGCTTATAAGTTATAACTGTTTTATCACGGTCTAAAAATGAAATATAAAGTGCTTTTACTGCACCTGCATAGAGTTACTAGAATAAGCTCTCTATTGCATTTTAGTTTTTGACCGACGAACCACCGGAGGAGGTATTCAAGTCGACGTTTATTTTTTTTTATGTATCTCTACGCATAACATTTTTCGTAGTAGTCCGATTTCAATATATTTTTTTTTTATTGGAAAGAGTATACTTCGAAATTGGTCTCATTTTAATTCTATCGAAATCGGCTGAGACATTTTTGATAAATCAACAATAATGTGAAAAATGCTACATCGATCCATATGAAATATTCGCGAATTCTGTACACGGGTGAAGTCGGTCATGCTATTTTTTGCAAAAAATAATCTTGTTATTTAAAACAATCTTTGTCAGTGATAATTTTCAGTTACCATATCAATTCGGTTGAATGATATATGATTGGATGCCCATTGGATGTTACACATACAGTATGTGTAACTAAACTACGGACATATTCTAGGAAACACATCACTACGTTCACAACTTCTGGATCAAAGACGCGTCAGTTCGATCCCCACCGAGGGTAAGTATTTTTGTGATGATCATAGGTGTTTGCTCTATGTCTGGGTGTTATTTAGGTACGGTTAAGAAATAAATATTAGGGGACATCTTATACACACGGTCTCTGACCCCAAACTAAGCAACGCTTGTGATATGGCTGACAGGTACTGATATGCCACGTATACATATTTTTTTAATACATACACTATTTATGTTATTTAACAAGCGTTGCTTAGTTTGGGGTCAGAGACCGTGTGTATAAGATGTCCCTTAATATATATTTCTTAACCGTACACTATTTATGTATGTATTAAAAAAATATGTATACGTGGCATATCAGTATCTGTCAGCCATATCACAAGCGTTGCTTAGTTTGGGGTCAGAGACCGTGTGTATAAGATGTCCCCTAATATTTATTTCTTATCTATTATAAAACCAACAACGAAATCGTAAATGGTCTATAATAAATAAAGTTCATTGGCCATCCACCAAAAGTGTAGCACAGCTGATTTTGTTTTTTTATTTCTATCAAAGTCCCACAGCAAAAATTGGCCAAATAATGTTATTGATACGAATCAACCTAGGCTATCTTACACATTTAAACGTTTTTGTGTGTAAATACCTATATATTTGTGTGCGTCATTTTTTTAAGTCAGTTTTTAAAAGTTTATCTATACAAACGGCATTTTAGACTTAATTTTAAATATATGTACTTCTGCTCTAGATTGTTAGGGTAATCTGAACTATAGTATACGTTAAATTAGGCTTCTACACATAAGCCAGCTTTTATTAATAAACGCAGCGTGAGTTTGGAGCTGTTAGACCGTCTTTTGTAGTTTTCTTTCTTCGAAATTTTTAATTTATATGTAAAAGACTAATTATTCCGAAGTAGCAAAATTCGAATAGTTTGCTCGAATCGATTTACACATTTTTTTCATATTAGGGCCATATTAGACAAAATATAAGATTTTATCTTTTTTCTTTTTATTATCTTTCTGTTTAACTAATTTTTTTTCTGCCAAAAACTGCTATCTGTCCTATAATCTAAGCCTTCAGCTAGAAATCTTATTCTGTTATAATTGCAGAATCAGCTAAATCTGGCCACACTAAATAAAATAATAACATACGATAAGCTTATCAATGGCCCTTCAAACAAAGACCTATTTTATTCCTTAAGGTTATGCCATTTCCATACAAATTTCACTTGACCTTATTTCGTAACCTGCTATGATTTTTAACTTATCATTACTTAAGATAAACCTAATCTAGACATTGGCGATTAAAACATTATAAACAATACTCGAATACCAGTCTGACGTCACGACATCCTCAACTCCCGCATTAGAACCACTTTAACAATACATACGTTATCCACCCATCAGCTACAGGACGTTCACTGCTGGACATAGGCCTCCCTTATGGATCTTTAATAAGACCGGTTGAAACCGGCTTGTATCCAGTGGAACCTGCTGTCTTGATTAGGTCATATATTCACCGGGTGGGACGTCCTACGCTGCGCTTGCCGGTAAGTAGGTACGTGGTAGCTACTCGACCCCATTAGTCATCAGTCGTCCGAGCTAAGTGCACTGCCCATAGTCATTTCAAGAAGAAGATTTTAGTAAAAACCTTCTGGATGCAAACCGTTCCCAATCTGACGTTTTTTGTATACAGAAGAGACCTATGACCATGGCAGCATTTATTTGTAGTGTATCCAAGAGTTGGATACAGCACGAACTATCCACACAGGTGTGAGTAATGTAGGTCTGCGAGTCTGTTCAGTGACCCGGCTTCGGCTGCAGGGTCAAGGGAGGCGCGAGGCCGCGCGTAGCCAGACGACGCGGCGCCCGCTGCGCCGCACCCACGAGGGCTGGCAACTGTATCTGTTCCAAAAGGTTCCAAAACATTTATATTGTTTTGAAATATTTTCGTATAATTATTTTGTTTCCTATCCATATGTACACGAAAAGTCTATTTAATGATTTCTTTCTTACTGTTTCACTCAGCTTTGGATAGCTCGACGGATCGGTTTTATTTTTTTGCATGAATATCTTGAAGGTCGCGCTTGCGAGCTCGGCTCGGTCGCAGCTAATATAATAAGGCGCGGATAGAAGCTAGTCATCTATGTTCATAGGTTTGATGAAAAATAAATATTCGACCGAAAATAGTAGGCAACCCTATTACAGTTACAGTATCCATCCATTCATAGAATAGATCACAATAGCATTTTATTTTTGAAACCATTCTATTTCAAGCTAAAATACGAGTATGATTCCCCAACAGATACTGGAACAAAACTGTGTATTTATTCTACCACCTGTTGCTTGTTGCACCTGTTTAGCGATTTTATATCTTCACTGCTAGATAATAAAAGATATAGGTACAGCTTACATGGTTGAATATTCACATGACTTCATTAATCATCCAAATCCTTTTTAATATGTAGTTATTGTTTAAGTTTTTATGTTATGACTAGCTCAAAACCCGCGGCTTCGCCCGCGTTGTCTTAGTATTTGCTTAAAATTATAATAGCCCGCGGTTTGGACTTCGCATCATTCGCATATAGATTATTGGAGAGTAAAGAACGCATGAGCATTTTACCATTGTGGCGTACAAATATATATTTATACTATATCCCGAGGGAACCTTTCTTTGTACGTACTCTAAGACAAATTGTTGCCTACTCCCATACTTATAATTTAAAAACAAATCTAATATAAATATCTAATTTTTTAGTTATTACTGTTGTGAATTCTCATACAATATATCCAGTCTATTCAGTGTTTTAACAAAATCTTAAACAAAGTTATTTTTTTATTCGTCCTTGAGAGAATCATGAATGTTTCTTCGGACCATGGATAACAATATCCATGTTTACTCCTATACCTAATTTCAAACGAATACATTGTTGTATCAAGAATTTTATCTAAACTATATTAGTAACTGATTAATTTTGGCTATCCCTAAGGAACCCTACAGATTTGTTCGTATATTGAAACATATCGTGTGCTTCCTGCATACCAGATTTCATCCATAACCGGCCAACTCGTTGGATATGATTGAAGCTTTTTACCAATTTGGGACCTTATGTGACCCCTTAAATAAGAAAAATTCGAAAAAACAGGAACAAACATATCTTCTATTTTGTTTGAAGAGTATGGATACATAGTTTCAAGTCAATCGGTACAGGGAATAATAAGTTACATACAAACATAAAAAGCCCGTTTTACGCCGTTAGAGGTCGAAACTTCAAAACTTTCGTCCTTACTGCTCCATTACGTCGTACAATGTATGTATGTTCCAAAATTCAAGCTTATATCTTTAGCGGTTTGGTCTGTAGCCTAAACCGATTAATTTTGCTATCCCTAAGCAACCCTATATATTTTCCAGGATAATAAAACTTCCTGTATCAAAACCTGTTGTGTGCTTCCTCCATACCAGATTTCATAACTGTTCACCTGGTTGTATGTAATTGAAGCTTTCTTCACGAATTCTGGGACCTTATCTGATCCCTTAGATAGTAAAAAATCGAAAAAACATGAGTAAAAGTATTTTTGTTTTGTCAGAAAAGCATGTTCACATAGTTTCAAATCAATCGAAACAGGAAATAAAAAGTTACATACAAATGATAAGGGCACGTTTTACCCCGTTAGAGGTCGAAAGGTAAAAAAAAATGTATTTAGTTCTCCATTACGTTGTTTAATGTACCGTTAATCTAAATTCAAAGTATTATCTATAGCGGCTTGATCTGTAGCCAAAACTGATTAATTTTGGCGACCCCTAAGGAACTCCATAGATTTTCCGGAATAATAAATAGTCATCCATATTTTCACCGATTTTCATCCATAACCGATCAGCTCGTTGGATGTGATTGAAGCTTTTTTCGCCAACTTCGAGACTTTATCTAACCCTTTATACAAAGAAAATTCGGAAAAACAGGAAAAAACATATCTTTTATATGATTTGAAAAGTATGGATACAAAGATTCAAGTCAATCGGTGCAGGGAATAAAAAGTTACATAAAGGGTCCGTTTTATCCCGTTCAAGTTAAAAATTTTCGCCCTTAGTGCTCCATTACGTCGTTCAATATATCTTTATTCCAAATTTCGAGTTTATATCTTAAGCGGTTTGGGCTGTAGGCTGTCTGTCAGTCAGTCACTCAGGGAAGCCTTTTTTAAATAATAGAAAATTTCAACGAGCACTTTTTTTTAATCTTTATTTTTTAGATCTTAAATATTAACAATACATTGGTCCTAATATCTAGAGCAGGTTTCACCATGGCTAATATCTACATTGTCTCCTCAGCTGTAGGTTGAGCTAAATACGAATTACATAAACCAATGGAACTGCCTCGAATAAAAGGCGTCTGGGCGCCTCTTTCCAGCAAAGAAGATACCTTGTTCCTTACACATCCCATCAAAATATGGTAGTAATCTTCCATTCTGAAGCAGTCGCAACAAAGCGGCGAATCAGTCTTGGCGACAAAGACGAAAATCTAGTGAGATTTTCGTCTTTGTTATCCTCCCTCGTTTTTCTGACAGGTCTGATAGCTCAAAACTGACAGAAACACGAGAGAGGTTCAAGAACGTGTCACCTCAGTAACGAGATCGGTTAACAGAATTTCACCGCAGATCTGCTTGCGGGACTTTCAAATAGAGTCTTGGGCGATTCGTCCCGCGCCGCGGTCCGGACCGCTTGCGGGGCGAAACGCCGCAATGCCCGCTAATTCGAAATAAATATGTATTGACATATCATTTCATAAGCTTGGTAGGTACAAAAGAAGGTGGTAACTATAAACATATTGCACAAACAACAAGCCAATGCAAGTAACTTCGTAGAAATAAAGAATTACACATCTGCATGCATGTTACGTGAGTGCGATCGAATGACACAAATATTTTGCTTTATATTTTCTACTAGCAGCTTCGCACGCGTAGTCTTAGTATAGGTCCCAGCACGTAAGTTGAACAAAAAAATATCACTGTCTCCCTTTCGTTAGCAGAGAAAACAAAAGAGAGGTAGCTATGGTTTAACGTTCAAGTTGTTAGCCGACTACTATACTTGCTTAATATAATAACAGCCCGCGATTTGTCTCGCGTTGTCTAAGTAATACTACGTAGTATTATTATAATTATATTCTTTGGTAATACTTACAGATTATATTAGCCTGCGGATTGGCCCGCGCTATTTTTTACTTTCTTAAAATGCTTATATTCTGCAGTTTGACTCGCCTTGTTTTGTACTCCTTTATTTTATTTTCATTCAAATGCTTTCTGTGCTTACAGTTTACACCAAAACGCACAGAAAGCTTCTCCAATACCAAATATTATCCCTATCAATTCAGCCAGTTGGAGATAATTGATGTTTCGTTTTACATACTTTGGGATTTTATCGGGCTCCATAGGATGAAAAAATCACAAATGATGAATTCAGTGATGTGATTCAGTGATACCATTCTGTTTATTTATTACAATTTATGGGTATCAAGCATCAAGGTTAAAACTACCTAATAGATGCCAGCTTAGACAAACACTGAATGAATTAACCAATATGCTAATAAAATAAATCAATCAGGCTTGGCCATACTTATAGAACTTACATAAGACTGAAAAAAAGGACTGAATGGCTGTAAGAAAAGAATATACAAAGGCTGTGCTCATTGATCTGGAATACCTACTAGAGATTCATAGTAAGATCCAAAAAATGTCTTTTGAATGAAAAATTCAAACATTATTTAATTAAGCTCACTCATGAAATCACGCTTAAAGCTAGACCCACTTTTTGATGTCATTTTGTTTGGGACTCTCGACACATGTACAAGATTTAATTTACCTGTCCCGTTATGTTTTGTTTTGTAATCAAACCTTGCAAGTTCCAATTTGACCCACTTCCTGGTTACCGATTGAGCCGAAATTTTGTACGTATAAGTATAGGTACATATGTATATCACGTGACAATACAATTTTATATTGACATGGAGATATGATGATAGAGCTTCATGCTATCCATAGGAAATCTGTAGGTATTGAAATAACGCAAATCCATCGATTTCAGACTCGTCAGATTCGTCTTGACGAGCACTTTGCCTTTAGAAGATAGATATTCAGGGTATGTTGATTGAGTTACAACTGTTACAAGGTTACCATAAGTATTCCGCAATAAAAGAATGATTTTAACTTTTTAGTTCATTCCATAAAAAACTTGTTACTAAAAAATCAACATTAATCTAAAAATGGCATACAAAGATTCGAGCGAACTATTCGAATTTTGTACTCGTATGTAGATTGCAATGGTTGAAGTCGGTTATTCTATTTTTTGAGAATAAATGATAACTATACATTCCATTTTTTTTATAATACCTACTATACAGGGTTATTCCTAATCAATTAGTATCCTTTTAGAGTCTCATTCTGTACATAAAAACCAACAACTATTGTTCTGCGACTTTTGTCAAAATTCAAAAAAATCAGCTGTTCCATACATTTTGTCACGGGTGAACGATGTTTTTCTAAGGAACAACAATTTTTTTTTGTGTTTTGACCAAAGTCCCAGAACTAAAGTTGTTAGTTTTAATAAACAGAATAAGCCCCTAAAAGGATGCTAATTGCTTAGAAATAACCGTGTATACATGTACATCTTTGCTCGACTTGTTGGATTATACATAAATCACAAGTTTAATACTCAATAAAATAGTCCACAAGTAATGCGATTACGCGATGAGCCCCGGTCAGGGTAATCGAGCAAATCTCGTGACACGAGGAAACCAAATCGACTAACGGAGCTGGGCTCGAGGGTAAATCATTTTTAGTAAGTAGACTTAAAGTAATTTTGTTATTAACCGAGAAAACGGAGGAAGTACTAAAGTCGACGCGTATATTATTATTTTATTTACATAATGAATACGCATAACTTTTTACAGAATAGTTTATGTATATCTTTTTTTTTCGGTAATTATATAAAAATAATAAAGATGTGGGTATTATGTCGGATATCCTTAGTTGTACCCAAGTGAGTTTGTCATGGGGATGTTGGACTATGATACCCTTGAGATAAGGCGAACGCTCTCCCTGATTCTGTACGTGTGGCGCATTATAACCGGCCGTATGCACGTACCGTCGGTACTCGAAAGGTAGACGTTGGCTGTCTCGCTTAGGTATATGGCGGTGCGTCCGCATGGTCTGTTTCGAGTGCCGTGGTGCAGAACCGAGTACGGTAGGTTGGCACCAGTGCCTAGAGCGCTGGCTACGCTCAATGCTCTACTGAAACGTAACTCAGATCTAGATCTATTTAATTGCAAGAAGCTGATGTTCCCAGAACGACCATTGTCTTTATGGTAGGGTTAAGCATCTAATTTTTAAACCACCAGAATAGGTTCTTGTTGCTAAATTTTATTGTCAGTGATTTTTTTTCTTGTCTGATGATTTTTAATATTGTTACCACAACTTTTTATGTTAAATTATTTCTAAGGTAGTTTATATATTTTAGATCTTACATTTTATTTAATCTTATGTTGTAATGTAATACAGGCGGGCGCATTGGGGCCAGCCTGTAACTGCCCACCTATTAATGTTGTAAATAAAGATCGTCTGATACGCTTTTCTAAAGACCCGAAGACTTAAAAGTAAGTAAGGCTCGTATAGGCCGGGTGGCTAGCCCTGGTGTCCGAGTTTTAAAGCTGCCTCAAGACCTCTGACATGGCTTAAATAGCCGGTTAAAATAACCGGCGCCTAAAATTTAACGTGTCATCCAAGCCAAGGTCAAATGCGACCCGCGGTCACCCATCGGAAGACTAACGGTGCAGAACGTTGCTTAACTTCGATGATCGCTAACGATCACCTTGTAAAAACTACGCTATGAGCGCTACCCAAAGGCTTAAATTGTATTGACATGTACCACTTCTTGCATTTTAGATCATTTTCATGTAAGCACTCAAAAGTTAGATATATCATACCACTAAATTATTTATTTGGTTATTAAGAAAAACAAAAAAAAAACTTAAAAAGCACTTTCTACTGATTTACTTAAACAAAAAAGAAAATAAAAAGAATTATACTACTGTACTATATTAATACGGGTCTTATCGTGCAATAAAACATTTGCTTGACGGAATAACTAGTCATTGGATTGAGCTCCAAGACCCGAAAGTCCTCTCCACTGATCGACATTATTTCTCAAGAATAAGTAGTTCGTGAGGCTGTAGGAATTAAAAAGCACCGTAATTTCAACCGAGAGGATGGTTTCAAACTATCAGTGTCGTGGAATCCTGTAGTCGACAAATGTAAACTGCGTGGTGTAGGCATTAAGACCTTTACAGATACTGTCAGTGTGGTGTGTCGTGATGACAATTTCAATTTGAGTGATACGGCGTCGCATTTAGTCTGTATCTATAGTAGTCTGTGGTCTGCCCGTGACCACGACTAATGCAACTTGGTCAAAACGTCGGGAGAGAAATAAAAAGAGGTATTTAATATATCTCATGTTTTATTGCGCGATAAGTCCCGTATTAATATAGTAGTATAATGTGCTCAAATCGCGAAAGTTTGAAAATAACAATAAAAAGAATGCTAAAACTTAAAAAAAAAACACAAAATAATACCTAGTGCTTCAGTCTAAAAGCCCCTCGATGATAACGTGGCTAGAATGTTGGCAGCAATGCTTCGCTGAATAGCAATACCTACTTAGATTTTGGTCACATACCAGTTAAATGTTTAACAGAAAATTAAGTAGCTGTACTTATGATATCGTTTTGAGTCAGATTCTATTTCAGGTATCAACCATCATCATCAGCCATATGATGTGCACTTCTGGACATATGCCTCCCCTATGGCTCTCCAATAAGACCGGTTGGAAGCGGCTTAAATCCAGCGTGATTCTCTTCATACGCGTGATCTTGATGAGATCATATTCTGTCCACTTCGTAGGTGAACGTCTTACGCATTGCCGGTATACTTACAAAAATATTTTTCGCCAAAATAGCACAATCGATTTTAACCATTGTAATATACGTAAAAAAATCGATTAGTTCGCTCGATTCGATGTGGGTATGCCATTTTCAGATGATTGTTGATTTTTCAAAAACCAACTAACAAATATTAATAAAATTTATAGAGGACTAATTTTGGAGTATCGGAACGTGTCCAATAAAAAAAACAATAATCAGAATCGGATTGATGAGTAAAAAGTTATGCGTATTTATACCTAATGGTGCGGCTACATCTACGCCCAACAGCAAAGTTATCGTCAATGGGAGCTCATTCGATTAATTCCACGGTAGAAATTGGTTGTTCATTATTTGTACCACTACCCGAAGCTGGGCACACACGATACGATGATCGCATCTGTTCATCAGATCGGTCTAGCGGGGGCCTAATACAGTTAACCATTTTCGGTGTTAAAGAAACAAAATGGCAACCCTATCTAATTCGAAAAAAAAGTGTTCGAAAAATATCGATCCTAACAAAAAGTTAATAGGAAACAGAAATGTGGGAAATCATATTTTAAACAATTTTTGTTCTGTCTGACCATTTCTCGTGTAAAATTGAAATAACGCGAATTACTACTGATTCAGTTAATTATCGAGATTGTCCAAACAAGCGAACCGTTGCAGTACCTACTGGCAATAGTCCCCCGTTGGACTGATCTGATGAACATATTAAGATGTGATCTGCGCATCGTATGTGTCCAGCTTCAGGTAGTGATTCAAATCGCGGACAACCAATTCCTATCTTTGAATTAATTGAATGAACTCTCAGTGACAAATTTTTGCCGTCGAGCGTAAATGTAGCCGCCCCGAAAAAAAATATTTGTACGCGTCGTCTTTTCATTGGTTAAAAAACTTATTTACACGTGTTCCACGTTCATGTTTCTCAATATGTGAATTCGTTTAAAATGAATACATTTTGTCTGTGTTTTTTTATGAAGAATGTATCTAACGTATCTCGTACCTACGTCTTTTAATCTAGAACAGTGGGCCTATTTTGTAATTCACGAGCTCAGTCGTCCGGTATCAATTCTAAGCTCGGTGGATGGTATTCGACCCCTGAAGCTTTGGTATTTTGTAAGCTTTACGGTGAGCTTGGATTTCAAATGACCTACCTCAATTGAATGTAGTGGAGCCCTGAATCGGTCTTTCCTGCGTTCCGTTTTTAAAACTCGATGCAACTCGATGCAGACTTTTAATTTGCCTTGGTACACCATATTGTATAAGTGAAATAAATAAAGTTAATCAGTTAAATTGTTAAAAAAAGTACAATTTCATAATTAAGCACCACAAAATGAGGAAACAGTAAAGAACGTTATAAGCATATTTCTGAAAAATACATGAAACGGAACGTAAAATTCTTTACAATATTGAGTGTTGCTAGCAACACTAAGCCTCCCGATCTTCTAGTGTAATAATTATTGTGTACATTCTGTATTTTTTCTTCAGATTTACTGTAGCAGTGCTTTTTAGGATTCCGTATTAAAACGAGAGACCCATTTAAGATCGTAGTGTCTGTCCGTCGGTCTATCCGTTAAATTAAATTCATGCTAATGAATTCGTAACCACGAAATATAAAACGATCAAATAAAACTTCATCTAAATTAACATATTGAGTATGCATTGATACATATTGAATTCTCACAGAAATACATTAAATATGCGGCACTACAGAAATGTAGTGAGCACATAATAATATGCCGAATGGTAATATGACACGAGTGAGATAAAAGCGAAATCACATTGATTTTATCACAATTTTCATAACCCATTAAATGTTCATACCATAATTAGACACAAATTATTCATCCTTATAAAGTAGTTTGATTTATTTTTTAAAAAACTGTAATTTTAGGGAGATAATAACATATTTTGGGAGAATGAAAAGTTCGACCTGGCAACCGGCCGGCAAAATGCAAAATCAAAACAAACTTACAAACTAGATTAAAATACGTACGATTCTTTTGATATTTAAAACGAATTACAGATTAAGACAGTGCTCTGAAACTTCAAAAACTTGAAACCTACAGAAAGAAAAACACCAAAACTTGATGAAGTGAAGTTTAACTGATGCGTGATAACAATAAACTCAACTACTCAAAAGGTATGTAAGCATCACTTCTTTATCGTTAGGCGTATCATTGTGTTAAAACGGTTGTTGTTACCGCTTAGCCATGTCAGAGGTCTTCAGGCGGCCTAAAAACTCTGACTCCAAGGCTAGCCACCCGACCTATACGAACTCACGCGTATTACCTATATTATAACCTCTTTACTCAGTTTGGATCAATAAATTATATTATTTTTATGTACACCGCAGATCCTTAACTATTAATAGATAACTTTTGTCGTTAAAATGTTTTTAGAATTAACATTTCAACAAATACAATCGGTATGTTATTGGTTGATTATCACATTAATTATAAGCTACCTATTGTTTGCTTTTTACCTACAGGTAGTTGGCACAAATTCTTATCGATCAATCATTATTAAGGGCACAAAATTGTATGTTACAATTGTATCTTAAATTGTATTAGAGACCAGACAACTTTGGCAATCACTACCCTAATATATTTGGAGAAACAGTGAACATTAGTAAGTTCCTATAGGCTTACCCAGAGCAAAGATAGTAGTGTAACGATTTTCAAAAACTAGAAAATAGAAGAGCTGATGGCCACCCCAATGTTATTGGTGAAATCTTTATGTGCTCCGAATTAATGTCTAGTAGAAACTTGTCCACGACATAGAAGATGGCTGAGTGGCTAGCCCTACTGTGAGAGCCTCACCTGAAGGCCCTTAACATGGCTAAATAGTTAATATAACAAGGGCCTATAATTTATCATCTGAGCCAAGATAGTGCTTAGTTGTAAATGCCTGCCCCACAGTCACCAATAACACAAAATTCAAAATTCATAAAAACCGTTTTTAAATTAAACGATTTTATGTACTAAAAGCTTAAAGATAATAGCTCTAAAATAAAATCGTGGGGTGCAGAGTACATAATGAAATCTTAGGCCCCACAATTATAATTTAGAGTAATTATTTTTAAATACATACTTATATAGATAGTAACTAAATAACGCCACAGAGACTCACATAAGCACAGGGCAAACACCTATGTTCATTACATAAATAATTTCTCTGGGTGGGGATCGAACCCACACCTTTTTGACTCAGAAGTTAAGGTCACAAACCACTGAGCCACCAAGGTAGTATTTGTATAAATAAAGAACAAATTAAAATATTGATACTTACCTACTTGTTTCTTATTTTCAGGTCTGAGTTGGTTGTAAATACGTGACAAGAGGAAACAGCTAAAGAATGTCCATCTGCCTGACATGATAAGAGAAAACAAGTAAATGAACTGTCTGTCTGCCTGCTGCGCGCCACAACAGCTCGCGCGTCTGGCTGCCTTCACCGGTTTCCACACCCGCTGAGCGCGCGTCTAGCTACCTGCTGCCCGCCACACCAGCATCTCCCTTCGGTCCAAAGAGAACTTCACCCTGATGACTCCTTCTGGTCGAAGTTCCTTCTACGGAAAATAATTTTCATTCCAAGCAATCCAATTATGGAATCCGCTACCCATCTTCATTAAACGGGCTCCATCGATAACTGTTTTTAAAGAAGAGGTCGAAAAATTATATCTGTCACAATCATCAAATCGTTGTTAGTTTTGGGTTTTATAATTATTATCATTTACTTTACTTATTATTGTTTTGTTTGTTCATAATTTGTTTCTATGTGTATGTTAGAAGTTAATAATATGTCAATTTATGTATATACAAATATTATACATACATTTGTATGTATAATATTTTACAAATTTGTATATAATATTGTATGATTCGACTTTTTTAACTGTCCTCTAACTTAGCACACCTCGTCGTTTTTTCTTTCTGTACAGTCTCTCTCCATTCTAAGGTTGCCTGGAAGAAATCACTTTCAGTAATAAGGCCGCCGGTTGCTTCACATGTCAAAACATCTGTTTACTGTGTTATATTGTAATGTATGTAAACTGTGAACCAATAAAGAGTCTATCTATCTAACCCGAAAATGTAATGATATAAAAAATTGTGTCATCCTCTGCGGTAGCGTCACCAGCATAGAAAAAAACAATTTTATTTTAAAAATTAAATGATATACATTTAATTTTTATAATAAAATTGTTTTTTTCTATGCTGGTAATGTACGTGTAATATCCATCATAAAACCTCACCAGCGCTTGTTGTTCAAGCTTGAACATCATGGGTTGCATGGTAAGTTGCTTGAGTGGTTCCAGAGCTTCTTATCGGGTAGAACAAATGATTTCTATTTTATCAGTACAGCATTTATATTATACGTACATCATGGACGTCTAATGTACATAATTTTAAGACAAAACTGTTTTTTTCCAAGCAGGTGGCGCTGTTGCAGAGGATGACACAAAAAATTGTAAACCTACTTTAAATTATAATAATGTATTGTATAGAAATGTAATTGTGAATACATAATTAAAACATACTCAGCACACTATATCTTTCAATTAATGGGAAGGAGGTTTCGCAGAGGTTGCCATGGAGGGGAGGAACTTAAAATAGTTAATACTGTGAATAGGTACTAAATTATATATACTCATTACTTTTAGTAATATTTAATTTAATGGATATAAGCATGATATCACAAAATGTAAATTCATATATTATGCAGGTAATATGTCTAGTTATCTATTTATTTCTTTATTTGCACAATGTAGTGTACATAACAATGTTAGTCTTCTGGCGATCCTGACTGCAATCTGCGTTGAGAATTGCTGTCATTAACCAAGGGCTGCTATCATTAGCCGCTTCCAACCGGTCTTATTGGAGACCCATAGGAGAGGCCTATGTCCAGCTGTGGACGTCCTTTGGCTGATGGATGGATGGACGGAACCAAGGGCTCTGAACACAGGCAGGATCACCTGAAATGTAAAATATTGAATTGTATTGTAAGTAATAAGTCCACCGCAGGACTTAGGCCTATCCACGACGCGTGATTAGGTCATATCCACCATGCTGGCCCACAGCATGGTGCGGGTTGGTGGTCACAAATTTCATCGATTCATTTCTTCTACGAATGTATGCAGGTTGCCTCACGATGATTTCATTTACCAAAAAGCTAGTGGCGTAAAATTCTGTTCATAAATTCCAAGGAACTCATATGGGACTGGGCTATGAACCCATGACCTCACAATTGTAAGGCGTATGTTAGTACCTACCTCTAGACCACCACAGCTGTATTATATTGCCTACATGTAACAATATGTGATTTATTTATCAGCTTGTCTCAATGAATACTATTTTATTACTTATTCAGAAAACGACATACTTCTGATTAACCTCCTAAGACCCTATTACAAAATTTTGTAAATAATATATGTTACTCTTCAGGCCCAAGCTTAGACAACATTGCATATTGATAAATGCCTACTGTGCATTTTTTTGTACAGTAACTAGTACATAGGGCTAGAGTTTTATGTACAAAATATATAAAACAATTTTATCGCCTGGGATTAGGCTTATAATATTAATAGTTCCATTACCTATTTGTCTTATTGGAGATTATTTCCAGACTTCGGAGTTGTAGTTTTGGTTCTCAAGGTACATCAACAAGCAGCTAAGTTTCTCAAATCTAAAATGAATCGGGTATATTGTTTACCGGATGCCATAATTCTCCATGAATCTGCAACAATTTTTAAGTTTTAAAATACATCATTCAATTTATTATCAAGAAAACCTATAGGTACTTTAAAATACAGAGGACTATCAACAATATAAAACATGAAAATCATTAAACAAATTAGGAACATAGTATTTTTTCTACCTTAAGCTCAATACCTATGGTGTGTTGTTTTTCAATCCATGGTTACTGAGAAATACACATTTATTAAGTACTTTCTTGAATAGTAGGTAGACAAGGTACTAAATTGATATAATATCTGAATCAAAGTGTATGTAATTTACTAAATATTTATAGCTATAATTTAGACTAGAGCTTACAGAGTAAGACTGGTTCTCTGATACTGGACTGATTGTCTTTTGATGACAATGAACTTTTTTTGAATTCTAGGGTGGTTAAAAGTATCTCTACTACATACCTACCTATCCCTTAGGCCCGTAGAAACAGTTGTTGAAGAGGGATCAAGGTTATAAGCCTCAATCTTTATGATAAAAACTTAAGATGTTTGTCATTAACCATTATGTATATAAGTACCTAGGTGCCTATATCATCATGCCAGACATACATATATCGAGCAATATGGATTGGAAATGGCTTGCATTCAACTTTTCCCTGAAGTCTTAAAGAGGTTGTAAATTGCCAATAAATCATTGCTGTTGACCTTGTTGTTGGAAGACTTACTTGGCTTGTCGGGACGTGGTCTCCATTCGTGAACTTTAGGGCTTCTTCAGCTTTATGTTTTACGTGATATTTGTCCTGTCCACTGTCACTTTAACTTAGTTATCCACTGAAATACGTAAGTAACTTTGTCTCATCTATAACTATAACCATGGGCGATTTTATCATATAATTGTACATCTGTAATAACATTTACTTCAGGATGTTTAAATATTGGTCCAAATATCTCCTCACGTATGGAGTCTACTATAAATAAATAATATTTATTCACGAACACTTCTATGCAAAACTCTGATTACGGCGAGGAGACTGAGTCCGGCTTCATTTGACGTTTAGATCCACTTTCAGCTGTCACCCTGAGATAGGTAATACCAATATTAAGCCAAAACACGTAGTTTTGTTCATTCATCCGGTTTCAGCAGACACTCGGTGAGCATCGCCATTTGAAACATGAGAGGGGGTGAATGACCTCAGAAATCTGCTTGCGGGAAACCGAAGCTCAGGCTCGGGAAACCGGACGAAAGTTTCAAAATAGGCCCGCTGGTAAGTTAAACCGGTACAGGAAGTGTTCCTTTATATTGGGGAATTTCTATACAAACTAACAACTTTACTAAGGTGTAAATCCTTAGTCGATACATTATTATACGGCTTGGCTGTTTTGCTAGGTACCTCTACCTTCATATGGGCGTAAGGTGAATTCACTGTTCTTTACTTTTTTGTCATACAAATAGTTCATATAGTAACGAAACGGCCAAATCTTTGTTTTGAAGAAACGGCAAAGCCACATATATTGACCAAGATGTAGAGTTTGTGAAATAAGAGCTTGTAGAGTTAGAAGCTTAGCTCTTCATGAGATCTGAAGACTTTTTGATAGGGCGATCTGTAGTCTCGTCTTGGCCCCATTTTACATGAAATTGTTTTTTGTTGGATTTCATTTCTTTTTGTTGATTCTTACAAGTACTTTATCAATTTTCAAACCTCTAGCACCTATTGCGGAAGTCGCATACTAACTTCCTTCCCCTATTTTTAGGGGTTGGAGGCGATTTATTAAATTCTTGCGATATATGTTTCACAATTTGTAACAAGATGTTTTTATAGCAATTTTAAGACTTCTAGCGTAAAAATTTGTGGAATTCTCATAATAATTTTCACCACCTATTTTAGGAGTTGATTTATTAAAAATGCTGAAATACGTGTTTCATAATTTTTAACGAGGAGTTCAAACATCAATTTTCTGATCTCTAGCATCATAATTCGCGAAAATCGCATACAAACTTCCATCTCCAAATTTTAGGGGTTGAGGGGTGATTTACTAAAATTCCTTAAATATTTGTTTTATTATTATCTAACAAGGAGTCTTCCTATCAAATTTCAGACTTCTAGCATGTCATACAAACTTTCGTTCCCTAATTTAAGGGGTTAGGGGCGAAAGTTTAAGAATTTTTCTGTTGTATGTGTACTATTACTAGCAATTACCACATACCAATTTTCAGCTTTCTGGGACTTCAGGAAGTATTCCCTATGGGTTTTGATGATCATCAGTGAGTCAGTGATGAAATCGGGGTTTTAGGTATCAATAAAATCAAAAGTATAATAGCTATGCAATTGAAACTTTATATTAGGCACAATTTTAAAGTAAATTTAATAGTAACGTATAATAGTGTTCTCTCTATCAAATGCATATCGTGAAAAAGTAACAGGGCTACTCTAAATCGCTATTATAATTACCAAGGCGCCTCTAAAATTGAGCCTATTATGATTATTAAGTCTATTATGAACAGACATGTACAGTACATGATATCCAGAGAATTTCATTTATCTATGTAGTATACTCCAAACTCAAATTATGGGGGAACGAAAAATAGGCGAATCGCTTCGAGAAAAGGTAGTGCCTTTGCGCTTTACTTTGCTTGGCTCGTCTTAACACTACCGTGCTCTCAGGTGCGTGTAGAATATTTTTTTTTAGAAAATCGAGGGTTTGGAATTCACAACTTGTCTTTTTTACGTAACCTGCTGTATGAAGCAGATAAACAACTAAGCAAGAAAATAAAGCGTGTAGGTAAAATGTAGATTAAATAAATGTAGTTAGGTACTCACTGCAAACGAGGGAGATGCGGGAACGGGGAGTGGGTGATCTAAATTGAGTTTGATCTTAAAACCAACTCGTATATATATATCTACGAGCAAAATATGAATAAAATATGATTATATTTAGAAAATAATAATAAAATATAGATTATTGCTTTATTGACTGCACTGGAATTGTAAGAAAAAATAATTTTAAATACTAGTGCAATCATTAAATTTTTCGCCAAAAACGTCGAGTGGTTTTGGCGAAAGTACGAAGCCAAGGTAAAATTGTTAGGTTTTAATATTTAAGTCAGTGAGTGAGTAAGTGAACCAGTCAATAAACCCTGGTGTTTAAACGTTAATATTTCATTAAATGTGACAGCAAAATTAATGAAATTTTGTTTTTTAGACAAGTTAAACTAACTTTACTTGACTGCCTCGGTGGCTCAGTGGTTAGTGTTAGTGGTCAAAAAAGTGGTCAAAGAGGCGTGGGTTCGATCCCCACCCAGAGCAAATATTTGTGTGATGAACATAAGTGTTTGCTCTGTGTCTGAGTGTTATTTAGTTACTATCTATATATGTATGTATTTAAAAATATGTATACGTAGTATATCAGTCTCTGGCAGCCATATCACAAGCTTTGCTTAGTTTGGGGTCAGAGACCGTGTGTAAGGTGTCCCAAAATATTTATTTATTTAATAAATAATAATAATAAGTTGGGGAAAATTTTCTTCGCATTTTTTAAGAAAATTCAAAACATTTCCTAATATAGTTGCTCTTTAGAAATATAGAGTAAGCCCGCCAAAACTAGCCAACGGTACCAGATTAAAAGTTACCAATTTACAACGAAACCTGACAGAAGCAGAAATATTGACAGGGTGCAGAATAGGTGATAGTGTTTTTATTCCTCACTCCATCACGTTCTCAGTATTAGCTGTGACTGTGAAAACTAACCTACCTATGGTTTACACACCAGCGATTTCAATAAAGCATACGACAAATAAAGTTACTCACCGCAAAAGGGAGAGATGCGGGAAGTAGGTCATAGAGGTATAAATTGGTTTGGTCGTAATAAGCAACTACATAGGTACTTAGTATGCATCTATGAGTGAAGTGTATATAGGTACGTGTGGAATATGTATTTTTTTATTCAGAAAATAGAGAAATATATGCTACATTGTTTACACCATAGATGTAAAAAAATTCAAGATACGAGTAAAAAGCTTAAAAAGTAGTGTGAAGGGTACGTAAAATGAAGTTATTCAACACAAACGGGGGTGATGCAGGAAGTAGGCATGTAGGTATCTAAATTGATTTTGGTCGTAAAAAGGAACTTGTATACATCTACGAGCAATATATATACCTAATATGTTTATATAGCAAATAGATATCCTACTTCCTACTAATATTATAAACGCGAAAGTTTGTGAGGATGGATGGATGGATGGATGGATGTTTGTTACTCTTTCACGCAAAAACTACTGAACGGGTTGAGATGAAACTTTGCAATAATATAGCTTATATATCAGAATAACACATAAGCTATAATTTATTATAATGATATAGTAACGTTCGATCATCGATAACGTCAAAAATCAAAATATCATGCGGGCGAAGCCGCGGGTAAAAACTCGTGCTTCATAATTATATTATTGTTAACACCGGCCTTAAAAAAATGCCAAAAACATGACTTTTAGTCGTAGTAGTAGTAATGTAAAATAATTTTTCGCCAAAAATGGCACAACTGACATCAATCATTGTGATCTACGTACAGTACAACATTCTAATAAAGAGCTAGAGTTGATGTTTAATTTTTAAATTATTGTTAATTTTTCAGTAACTACTAAACAGACTGCTATAAAATTTTAATTGGGCCACTCCTGAAGTAATATATCTACCTTTTAAACAAAAAAAGAATCATCACAATATAATCGGCAAATAAGCGTAGGTACGTAAAATGAAGTTACTCACCGCAAACGGGGGTGATGCGGGAAGTAAGTGACTGAAAAGGTGAGTTTGGTCGAAAAAAGCAACTATAACGATAGGCATTGAGAGAGTTCCTGCAGGGAAGCGGGAGTATCCGGCATAAGCGGAGGCGGGCTGGAGTCGAGACGCTCCGCAGAGCGCGACAAGGTCAGGGCCGCGGTCGATACAGCACTGGGCCACCGGCACGCTGCACCGCATAGGGTTACCAGGTGGACAGTCTTAAGTCCGGGAAAATCTTCAAATAGACCCATTAGGACATGTAGACCAAGAACGGGGAGGAGGATTTTATATCACACTGGAGAGAGCCCCTCTCAGCAGAGCCTAGAATAATGGTATGTGTAAAAGAAGGCAACTGAGGGAACACTTGGTTAAATATGAATTGTATTGTTTTTTTGGAGCGAAACAATTAAGGGTTATTATTAGTAATAATACATACTAATAGCTCAGATTTGTGTTATTAATTTCTAAGAATTTTACAATTTACGTATCTGGCTGCAGAGGCTACATGTGAACGGCCTGACAATACGCGCGGTGTCTAGAAAAAATATAACCGTTTATTCAACCGTCAAGCAAGAGCCCTTAATAAAATTAGGAAAGTTTCCTCAGTAGAGTCTGACTGATGTAAATCTAGCCAAAACTGCATTCTGAATTTAGCATTGTTATCCAGCGTTTATCAGAATCCAGAGATTTCCTGAAATTTTCAATCTAGCCTGAATTCTGAGAGACTAAATCTGTAGATTTCAAGATAAATCATGAGATATGGTAACCCTAACCGCGCCGCTACTCGCTTCCCAGCTACGGACCCAGACCTAACCAAAAGGGCCAAAGTAAAAAAAAAATGTCCCGAGTGTTTCATTTTTGGACGTAGGCCTCTCCCAATTCACGCCATGATTTACGGTCCGCTGCCTTTGCGATCCAGTCTCGTCCCTCATGCTTTCGCACATCGTCCACCCATCGTATTGCCGGGCGGCCTGGTGGTCTGGTATTCGCCCACGGTCTACACTCAATTATGCTAGGATATCATTGTACCCCTCATCATTCTGAAATAGCGAAATAATTTAGCTACTACAGTAGCATATAAGCAAACATTACAGCCAAATAAACACCCACTGCTTAACATAGGGCTCCTTATTAGATTTTGAATAACACCAACCGAATAAAAGCATTGCAATCCGTTTATATCCAGCATCCATCCATGCAACCATCAAAAAATAAGGTCCTCAATTCGACCGTGTGTTTCATTTTGCATGTATGTTTATGTTACGCGATCATTCCGACAAATTATGAATCGATTTTGAGTCGCAATAAAGTGTTGTTGTCTGGAAATGTACCTATCCAACAAAAAAACATCCTCATGTAAAATGGGGCCAAGAGGAGACTATATACAGTTCGCACTATCAAAAAGATCGCACTATCAATCTCATATAGAGCCAAGCTTCTAACTCCACAGGAACTAGCTCCAAGCCCTTACTTCACAAACTTTACACCTTAGTCAATATATTATATGCGGCTTGGCTGTTTCGAAGGTTTTCGAAACGTCGGGAGGATGAAATATTTTTTATCTTGTAATTTTAGTGCGCAAATAGTCCCGAAGTATATGACAATAATGTTTTTGTGTTGGATTTCATTTCATTTTGTAGAGTCTCTTTACAAGTACTTTTAACAATTAACAAGTCCCATACAGACTCCCATCCCCCAGTTAAAGGGGTTGAGGGCGATTTTTTAAAATCTTGCTATACCTACGTGTTTCATAATTTATAATAAGATGTCTTTATAGCAATTTTAAGACTTCTAACGTGAAAATTTGTGGACGCCTCACAATAATTTTCATCCCCCAGTTTTAGGGGTTGGGGTGATTTACAAAAAATGCGTGTTTCATAGTTTATAACAAGGACTTCACACATCAATTTTCAGACCTCAGGCATCAACATTTGCGAAAGTCACGTACAAACTTCCGTCCCCTAATTTTAGGGGTTGGGGATGATTTACTAAAAATTCGAGTGTGTGTAAAATTCAAATACGTGTTTTATTATTTCTAACAAGGAGTCTTCATATCAATTTTCAGACTTCCAGCATAAAAAAATATGTAAGTCTCATATCAACTTTCAATCCGTAATTTAGGAGGATGTTGGTTGAAAGTGTACCAAGTTTTAGGATTTTTCTGTTATATGTGTACCATTACTACTCTACATATCAAATTCCATCTTTCTAGGAAGCATCCTATAGGTTTTGATGATGATTGTGACGAAATCGGAGGTTTTTAGCTATCCATAAAATCTCTGGTTTAAGATATTTATTTTTTCATAAGAATTACAAAAAAATCACTTAAAATAGAAATTACATGTTAATCTAACATAAGATTAAGTAAGGATAAGTTGCAAGTGTTTGAATGGACAAAATACAATAGATGTACAATTTTTGAATAGATTAGGTAAGTAGGTAAATAAACTACTATGACCACTCTTCCAAACAACTGATTTGAGCGTGTAGGTAGGTACCTAAATAATACTTCGGTATCCGCCTAATAGACCGAGTACGAAACACCGAACTGCGTTCCAGAACTCGAATTAGAGATGTAGCTTTCACAACCGCTAAGCTGAAGGGGCAGTGGGCCGGGCACGTCAGCCGGCATACCAGAAGATCTCTGAGCAAAAATCTCTACCAAACGTAGCCCCAACTCGGTGCGGTCTCGAAGCAGACCCCCTACTAGATGGCGAGATGAACTTAACACCTTTGATCCAAATTGGAAGGAAACAGCACAAGACAGACAAAACTGGAAATCTTGAGAGGAGGCCTTTGCCCATCAATGGGACAATACAGGGTCATAAATAAACAAACAAACATAGCCTGTGTTATCCGGGGATAGTCTACCCAACAGTAAAATAATTTTTAAAATCTGTTGAATTGTTTCGCAGGCTATTCAATGCAAACAAATAAATAATCACATCTTTCTTATATTAGTTAGTATTGGTATAGATAGATAAATCCAAACTATCGAGTTAGCTTTTTTTTAATTATCCAAACCAAACCTTATTTAATTATTTTGTTAAAAATGATTATTAGTCGCCAGGACTGTCCCGTGTAGATAATCCTAATTATTAGTGCTACAAAACAAAAACTGAAAATTCGCGAAAGAAGAGTACAAGTAGGTACATAGAATCCCTTCCTGTTTTGGTTCGCCGCAAAATTTGAATACATTTTACATCCCGTCAATGCAATCTTGGAAAAGTGCTCTCCCGATATTTTTCAACAAAGGGTGAATGAGTTTCAAGTAAAAATATGTATTATTTATTTTTTAAATGCAAAGAAGCTGACCCCTTTTTATGGCGATGTCGCATGCTTAAGGACAACTGTTGTAACCTAGGAGTAAATATTTTCTTTGGTTGTAACGGAGGCATTGCCAGTGTATAGGATAAAAAATAACACATGACACACATATTAACAGAACATATAGCTCCCCTCGTTAATTACCAGGGGCTAAAATTACTGATTCGCGTAATAGGAATAGTACTAGTGTATTTTACTAGGCTTGTGTGTGATAGTCGCATCGATATACTATACATATAATATTCCATCCAAGAATTAGTGGTAAACGAATAAATTGATGATCGCCGAATTTGTAACTCGTTAATTGCGACTGGTCACATTTTTTATTGTTCATCATAAATACTGCGATTTTTAAATTTTGTAGAGTTGCGCAGTGCGCACAGTTAGCGGCCCTCATACATTAGCGTTCTCTATTCTGTAGATCACGAGAATGACGTCACGTGACGTACCTATGTCCTACAGCCAGGTAAGTGCATAGGTAAGTCATCTGACTCATGTTCAGTCGATTTAACAGTGCAAGAACGGAAGCTCAAAGATCAGTATTCTACTTGAGATTTGTTTGACATTGACCTTAAGGGCATACTTTGCTTTTTATGCCAAGTTTTTTATACACAATTACTAATAAATCTTTGTGAAAAAACTTTTCCCATACTTTTTATAGAACAGATTACAATATTCAGTGCACTACGCTAAAGTAGAGCTGTTGCTATATTTGTTTGATATCGTGCTCGGCATGCAGGTATCCTGTTATTTCGATGGGAATGGGAAACACCCTTCGACCTTCGATTCGGCTCAAGGTAATGTTTACAAGGGCTTGTAACAAAACGACCTAGTTTACCAGTTAAAAATAAAATATATTTAACACTGAAGTAGCTGAGGTTAGAATGCACGTAGTTTATTTAATGTTCTAGCTAGTGATATAATCAAATTCCATTATCTCCGCGATATATTGATTCGTTTTATTTATCAGGTCAGTTTTTAATTACGTGAGTCACTCAACCGGGTCGTTATTTGTTTACAATATTAGTGTAAACAATAAAAACGTGTGCAGCACCATGAAAGGACCATGGAAGGTGCCGGAGGTCGCGGTCTTGCGCGAATCGGAGCGGATCGGAGAGCGACCGGCAGGCTGGACTGGGACCATGGCTCTCCTAGCTTTGATAGGTAGTATCGTGTCGCCAAATCACTCAATTTTAGTTATCTACACGTGTGTGTTGTGCCTTGGGTACCGAGCTAACTATTAAAAGAGAAAATTAAAACATAATAAAATGTCGTCTCATTTTAAGATAGACAATAATACACATATAAGTGTTAGAATGACCCTCTTTAACTTGACAATAATGTGTAATAGCGGAAATATTTTACGCGATTTCATTTTAAATGTCTTGTGCTGATTCCTGTCGATTTGGATCAAAGGCGTTCAGTTATCGCCATCTAATTGGGGGTCTGCCACGAGGCCGCACCGAGTTGGGGCTCCATTTGGTGGTACAAGAACAAGACAAGACCGACAAAACTGGAAATCTCGAGAGGAGGCCTGTGCCCAACAACGGGACAATACAGGCTCATAAACAAACACACATTTTAAATATACCTAGTATTATTATATATTACTATTATTATTCCTTTCTCCGTACCCTTGCAGCACCCTAACGGAGTCTAAGTTTGTGCGCTAACTAGTTTTTATTTTTATATTAAAAACTGTATGTACACACTACATTGCACAAATATATAAATAAGGGAATCGATTAGTTACATAGCACCTTTTTTCCTTTTAGGCATGTAACCCAACCATCGACTTGGCATTTGTTATGAACCCAACCCAATTAAAAAAAAACCGGACAAGTACGAGTCAGACTAGCACATCGAGGGTTCCGTACAAATTCGGTAAATTTTACAAAATTGAGAAGTAAGTTGTTAAAATCTCCATACTATAACCATCGACAAAAAAGTTTATTTTTTTCACTTTTCTCGTCATACATCGAAAATTACACAATGATAAAATAATTAAAAAACTGTTTTAGCATGTGCTAATGAAGTTCTTTTATGTGATACCTTACAAGATACGCTTTACTCACTTTGAATATTGAACCCATATTTTGTGAATTTCGATGCCCTATTTTTTTGTGATCCAAACAAAAATGTACAGTTTTCAGATTTATTCCTATATGTGTACTCTGAGACAATGCTTCTAGCCAAATTTTATAGTTCTATGTCAACGGAAAGTACCCTATAGGTTTTGATTTTTGTGAGTGTCGAAATATGCGGTTTTTTACGACATAATTGGCTCTTGACTTGACTTTGTTAAACGATAACTGAGAAGTTTTTCTTTTACACAACTGCAAGAGACCATAGATATACGTATACAGTTTAAATTTCAACTCGATATCTTCACGCGTTCCCGAGATAAAGAGTCTTGACATACACACAGACAGACAGACGGACAGACGGACAGACGGACAACAAAGTGATCCTATAAGGGTTCCGTTTTTTCCTTTTGAGGTACGGAACCCTAAAAATGCGTGCCTTTCGCTTAAAGTTCTCTACTCGTAGTGGTCGTGGTGGTCGTGGTGGTGGCGGTGGTAGTAAGCCGTAGTGGTCTAGTAGTAGTGAGACCCGCCTTACAATCGTGAGGTCGTAGGTTCAAATCCCGGTCCCGTACCAATGAGTTTCTTTGGAATTTATGTACTGAATTTTACACCGCTGACTTTCGGTGAAGGAAAACATCGTGAGGGAACCTGCATATGTCAATAGAAGGAATTCGATGGCGTATGTGAATCCACCAGCACACAAGTAGCATCATAAACTTGATTGTTAAAGTTCTTAAATAGGCAGCTTTTCAGGCATCATGTGGAAAAATAAATGGAAGATCCGACACGAGTGAAATCCTACAACCACGCTCCAAATTAAAGGATGTCAGTCAAAGGTTTTTTGAAAGTGTATGTTTACATGATAGTTGAAATCGTTTGTGAATAAAAGTTTCAAATTATCCGAAAAATATTGCTGTACAGTTGGGATTGGCAGATGTTGTTTTGCAATATGCAAGGACTTTCAGAGATATATTTATAGTATAAACTATTTTACTAACTACTAAAGTATTTTGACTTTGTGCTATTCCACAGGAACCTTTAATTTTTCGGGATAAAAAGTCACATTCCGGCCTTTAAACTATATCCATGCCAAAAATCAAGTCAATCAGTTGCTCCGTTGCTGCGTAAAAGAGGAACAAACCAACAAACTTTTCGGATTTATAATATTAAGTATGGTACTCATCCATCTGTGACCACCTGTGAATGTTATTACATACTCGTACCTATACAGAAAATTATTGGCAATTACTTACTAATTTTACACAATGTATGCTAAGTTTTAAATTATAAAGTAGTATTATATTTTGTAACTAATAAAGTTAAGAAAGAAAATATATAAAAGTTTAACAAAAAAGTTAGTTTTTTAAAAAGTTAGTTTTTTTTCAACTTTAAAGTAATTTTTTTACAATACATGTGTATATAAAAGTGGTAGTTCTCCAAAAAACAGACCTCGCCTCACTCTTGAGCGATTTAGTTCATATCCGCATAACTTGTGATCCAATCTTGCTGAATATTATCAAAATCGACGATAAATACCACGACAGGAAATTTCTCCCCTTTTTGACGAAAATCGAAAATCACCGACGACAAAAAGGAACCATATTTACGAGTATATACCGAACAATCCTGCTCCAACATCGAGATTCGTTGAAAAATGCGACCTGTGAACAAAAATGACATCCACCGTACAGACGAAAGCAAAATCGTCGTGTGGAAGCACAGAACTTCGCTTCGTCTTGCTCAAAAATAGAATGATTGTTATTGATAGAAACAATAAACGTAATTGACAGCAGCAAAGCTAACGAGGTGCAAATCGCGATCATAGCGAGCACAGAACTGCTTGAGTAAACAAACAGGCGCGCGCGCGTGGCGCGGCGCGGGCGCAACATTCGTTATCAAGTCCAAGGCCGCGCGACACTCGCTCGGCCGCGCGAAATGCTCTCGGCACGGAGCGCACATTTCGCTTCTTATACTTCGAGAATTGTCATGTGTTGTACTTTTATTTCCAACGATCAGTCATAGGACGTCTCCATGGTTGGACTCAGGCCTCCCCTATGGATCTCCAATAGGACCGGTTGGAAGCAGCTCGCATCTCGGTCTTTACGAAGTGTCACATCTGTCCACCTCGTTGGTGGGCGATAGGCATCCTACGCTGCGCTTGACGGTATGCGGTCTCCACTTTTCTTTTTCAACTTTTCGACAGCATTGGTCGTCAGTCCTCCGTCATTATTCAATTTTGCTCTTCATAGGTATTAGAAAAAAAAAGTTTTTCATAGTCAGAATGAGGTATTTTCTATGTCTGCGTGCTTCATTTCAAAAACGCCGCCCAGGCGTTCAGGCGAGTTGGGGATCAAGTGCGTAATATTTCGCGATAAAAAAGGGAAAGAAGTAGTCACCCTCGATTCTTTAGTGCAAAGGTTGGCAAATACCGTTCAGCGCGTCATTGCAGCCAGCCATATAAGTGTTTGAGAACCTTTGTACCAGGAACAATTAAGAGTCGGTTTTTTTTATCGATTTGTTCGTTCATTTTACGGTGTCATTTATGTAAAACTGTAGGTAAGTACCTACTATCAATATAAGCCTGATATTTATGGGTGATCATTATTTGTTCAGGCAAATGGAAAATAGATAGAGTTAGCTAATGAAAGGTCTTTGTTCGAGGAAAAAAAGAAAGCTTAATATTATGTACTTTAAGCTGGTCATTATAATTACTAAGAAAAACATTTATTATGGGCCAAACTTAAAATTAAAATCTCCCAGAATCATTATGGCCCTAAATCGTTCACGCGGTTAAGCTACAGTATACTCGTATCTAAATTAAATGATGTTTATGGACGTACCAGCTGCTCATGTTTCCCGGTAAAGTATATAATAGCTATAAATTTTTGCTGTTCCTGGTTTGCTCCCAAAGTACGGGTTATTACTGATGATGTATATACATATACAATAAGCTTTTTCCGGCTTAATACCGCGTTTAAGGCATCGCTTCATTACTATATGTTAGGTACTAGCTGACCCGGAAAAAGTTATATTACCATATAAAAAATCTGGAGAAAGTCACCCTCATCATCAGGGGGTATCAAAAAGTATGTGAACTCTCTGACCTACCAAATATTGAAAAGATAATAGGTCAACCGTCAAGCCGTTTTGAAGGAGTTTCAAAACAAACACTGTGACGCGAAATTTTCACATATTACTCTATACTCAAAATTAATTATTGCGTCCTTGATACGAAACGTTGAATGAAATTAATCGATGATAAAGTAAAAGTCTGTCTACTTTCACACTCGTCATTGTTGGAGGAGTTATCATCTCTCTTGATAAAGTCCTGATCAATATTTTTTAAAATTTAAAGTTATAAAATCCAACCAACCAAAAATTCGTTGGACTTTTCCGTCCCTGGTTGCGCAATGCCGTGATGTTTACCCAAGGGTTTACCGGGTACTAATCATACACAAACACACGCATCTACGTGCTAGCCATGTGTGTACTACCACTCAATCCAATTAGCCGTTTTATGCGTGACAGTTACATATTGGTGCGGATTTGTGCTAATACGCTAATAAAACCTACTAAAATCTAGTGGATTCGGAAGCGGCTAGATTCAGTGTCACGCGGCATATTCGGATCAATGTTGTTCCAAGTCAATTTTAGGGCAGCCGTATGTTAATCTCAAAATAGCCGTATTTTAGGAGAAAATAGAGAAAAATCTGGTAAAATAGGCGTATAGTTTTCAAACAAAACATTTGTATGACAATACTGCTTTAAAAAGGTAACCGTAAGCCGTAGTTTGTCTCATTTTGGGATCCTATTTTAAAAGCCGTATAAAACGGCAATAGCCTTAGGTATCAGGAACTTCACTGATTCGGATTGCTACTGGTAAACAATAGTAGGTAAATATACGAGTAAGTACAGGTCGTGTTATGATAATAATATGTATCCCAAATTGTCATTGCATTTGCTGCGCTCACAAATAATAAAACATTATCGTATCGCGCTCGCTATGCTCGCAGAATAATGATGGCAGTCGTAGTCTTGGTTGGTGTTGGCACATAGAAGGTTTAATTTTTATACCTTAGATTTTTAGTTAGTTTTTAGGGTTCCGTACCTCAAACGGAAAAAACGGAACCCTTATAGGATCACTTTGTTATCCGTCTGTCCGTCTGTGTGTTTTTATCTCGCGAACGCGTATAGATATCGAGTTGAAAATAAACTGTATACATATGTCTATGGTCTCTTGCAATTGTGTAAAATAAAAACTTCTCAGTTATCGTATAAAAAAGGTAGAGCCGTTTATGTCGTAAGAAACCGCATATTTCGACACTCAAAAAAATCAAAACCTACAGGGTACTTCCCGTTGACATAGAACTATGAAATTTGGCGAGAAGCATTGTCTCAGAGTACACATATAGGAATAAATCTGAAAACTGTACATTTTTATTTCAATCACAAAAAATAGGACCGCAAAATTCACAAAATATGGGTTCAAATTTCAAAGTGAGGTATTATGTTATGTAGTGTGAGTATTATGTAAGGTAACATATAAAATAACTTCATTTGCACATGCTAAAACAGGTTTTTAATTATTTTTAACAATGTGTTTGTACGGAACCCTCAATGTCAAACCCTGACTAACATTTGTCCGGTTTTTTCATAAATAATCGTTTGATAGTGTTTCAGCATCAGTAAAAACAATTGAACAAAAATTAAAAATTAATTATTTGGTTGAATTAAATAATTTAGATTGGTTACTAATGCGTTGTGTTTTTATATGTGACAAATAGGCATGAAATACAATTTCGTATATTATATCCTATCCTAAATAAAACCTAGGGGCCACGTGGTTGGGCCACGTTGCCCCTAAAAGACTGTGTAAATAATGCATATTAATAGTGCATATACCTCAAAAAACTTGATAATGGAACCCAATTCATAAAAACAGAAATCAATAGGCAACGGAATATTTGAAGGTATCCATTTTTGTGTACACTAGCTGTAACACTCCGTTATGAATAACTTTTACCTGGAAACCACACCTGAAATCTAAAAATAGCTCGTTTGTATCGTCCAATTTAAATGTAATATTTGTCGATATCAGAATTCCGCCGTATCTGTTTGTGGATCCACAGAATATTCCCTTTACTTTCAGCCAACCGGTGTAATTAAAAACTAGGAATATTAACAAAGCGTTTTACTGACCGAAGCGAAGCGGAGGTCTGTGCTTCAACACGACGATTTTGCTTTCGTCTGTCCGTATGTTGATTTTCAACAATTGCTTTGATTTGAAGCTCGACGAAACTTGGTATACAGGCGAGTTTTATATGGATCTTTTTACGTCGGCTATTTTTGATTGGAGAGCGGGATTTTTTCCCTCAATAATTATATTTCGCAAGAAATGACATGACCGACTTCAACCGTGAACAGAATTCGCGATTAGCTCACACGGATCGATGTAGCATTTTTCACATTATTATTGATTTATCAGAAATGGTTTTGTCGATTTCAATAAAATTTAAATGGAATCAATTTCAAAGCTTCTTTCCAATAATTATCAAAATCAGACCATTATGTAAAAACTAAAAATTATGCGTTATACATAAAAAAAAATTACTCGTCGAATTGAGCACCTCCTCCGTTTCTTCGGTCAAAAAGGGAATAAATTTGCTGTCACGCTATTTATCAGTCTGATGCCGTGGTGGTCTAGAGGTAGTAACACCCGCCTTACAATCGTGAGGTCATGGGTTCAATTCCCGGTCCCGTACCAAAGAGTTCTTCGAAAGTTATGTACGAAATTTCACACCACTGGCTTTTCGGTGAAGGAAAAGATCGTTAGGCAACCTGCATACGTCCGTAGAAGAAATTCGATGGCGTTTGTAAATCCACCAACCCGCACTGGACCAGCGTGGTGGATATAGCCCAATCACCCTTCGTGGGTAGACCTACGTCCTGCAGTGGACTATTGAAAAGGCTGGTACAGTACAGTACAGCTATTTATCAGCCCATTTTGATAATATTTGGCAAGATTGTTTAATATTTAAATCTTAACAAGATTACTTCATTAAAACTCGCGAGAGAATTCATTATACTAAAGAAAACACTGGTTTGTACTCACGTTTTCAGTGCGCGTGCGCCAGTCGACGGAAGCGCGCGTATTCCCTGACGAAGGAGTACTAATTACTCTGAAACCGGTCGGGTTCCCAGTGGCCCGGCCGCGATATTATACGTGAGTAAAAACCGGTGTTTTCTTTAGCTTAACAAGATTTGCGAGTATGAACCAAATCGGTTAAGAGCAAGTCGAGACATAGGCTTGCAAAGATTCAGTTAAAGAGATGTGCGAGGTCTTCTGTTCGGAGAACTACCTACTAGCATAGACGAATATGGTTCGTCTATGCTACTAGTATATTTATGACTAGCTGACCCGGCGAACTTTATTCTGCCTAGCAGTCGATTAACGTAGTCTAAGTTACTCCTTATTACATCAGCTACCTGCCAATAAAACTCCCGTCAAAATCGGTCCAGCCATTTCAAAGATTAGCCGGTACATACAAAACAGACAAAAATTGAAAAAAATGTTATTTTGGTGTATGTACCATATAGCGTAGCGTCGCTTTGGTGGTGAACAGAGGTCAATACACATTTTTAGTAAAATTAGTTACATAGATAATTACCAATTATTATATTTAAACGGGGATTCAATAAGCCTATTTTCCTTATAGGTACGACTCAATTTTCATCAAAATCGGACCAATGGTTTAGAAGATATTATAAAAAAAAAATTTTGTAGTTGACCCTTGTCCCTTAATGGCGCATTATCTCATAATTTGATTTGTGGGTTAGCTCCTCTTCACCACCAAAGCGACGAATTATACAGCATGACTTTTTATTCAGTACACAAATTTTTATTGCACAATAGATATCATTAATACTCGTAGAACATATTTCGATCATAAAAAGATCGACTTTTTTCATCAATTTTTTGACAAACTATACCAAAGTAAATTATATTGCATGCACCCTACACTCCAGATAATAACTACCTACCAAAACGTCTCGGGCGTAGGGTAAAGGCGGGATAAATGCCTCAGTGGGATAGATGCCCCATTTTCAAAAAACCTAACTTCCCAAACTCGCGACTAAGAAACAATAGTATAACTAAGGGCCGCAGGCACCCCGCACCTCAGGTAGCCAAGGGTCGTCGTGCGGTGAGGGCTCGTTTCGCTCGTGTGTGGATTCATCTCCGCGGCGAACTTATAGTCAAAGTTTTACAGGTAAGTATTTGCTGTGGTATAACTTTATAAGTAGTTATTAATTCCGTTATATTTCTTATTACGTCAATATACTGATTCATCAAGTATGCATCTAGATGTAAATAGTTGCTCTTTTATTTTTTATTTATTTAAAAAATACTTAGGCATCTATCTATCCCTATCAAAAAGGATAGTTGCCCTGATTTTTCGCGGTATAGGTGCCCCTAGGGGCATCTATCCCTCCATTCACCCTTATTGTATTTTATGGGCTTTGAACATATTTTTATGTTCTGATATATTTTTATGTGTTTATGTATATTTATATTTAGACTTTTTACTGATTGTAGCAGAACTATGCCACGTAAATACGAAAGAAAAGAAGGAGTGCGAGCTCAAGTATGTTCTTGGACACTGTTCAGAAATTATTGCTCAAGATGTGGAAAACGGAAGGCTCTATCCGGTTAAGTATCTTTTCAGTAGAATCACAAGATGAAGATCTTTATTTAATTGTGTTGTTATAATTTTTTTAAATAATGACTTCTATGATTATGCATGTTGAAACTTAATAATTAATATTTTATAAGAAGAATGCTTTTAGAATTTAATTTTATTTCATCTCATATTTAGAGTTAAATTGTAACGATGACAATTAAAACATTAAAAAAATTGCAAAATCTTTTCATTATAAATAAAATAAAGACAAAGACAAAATATTATGAATATTATGATTTTACAGTATGAAGGGCATCTATCCTTGTTAGTATTTTCATGGTGGGGCAACTATCCATACGGGTAGGCATCTATCCTCAAAAATGGAGATCCACAAAAAGCTAAAATCTACAAAATCTGTAATTTATAGGTCCAAAAAGACAAATTACAGTTAAACATAAAGGATTAAACTAGCTACATTTATAGACATTATTTAAATAAAATTAATATTTTTTAAATTAGGAGTAATTTTGCAATAAGTGGGGCATCTATCCCGCCTTTACCCTAGATACGACGCGGCCACAAAGATACTAAGACGTAGGGTGACATTGATTACAGCGTTTATCTGTATACTTTATCTTGAAGTTATTTCAATATTTTTGTACTAAAGTGAGTAAACCTAACGTAGGAGTTTAATTGTTTGTTTATTATACTTTCCGTATGCAAAGTATGTGCACTGAAAAAAAAACAGCCCTGTATATATTATTCAAATGCATGTGGTAAAAAAACGGTTATTTCAATATTACAAATAGACACTCCAATTTTATTTATTTGTATTTGTATAGATATATGATTATGATCTATCTTATCTTCGATGTGCCGTACGTGGAAACATTATAAACTTCTAATGGCAAAGAAAAAGACATAAAACCTTGGGATTTCTGTTTGAAGAAATCTTAGCCACGATACAATTTTTTTATTACGTGCTATACGAGTCATAACATTTTGCAAAGATACTAAGAAATGAGACACGCAGGGCACGTATTTAATTTAGGCTAATACTGAACAAATATGCTAAAGTGATAAGCAAAAAATGTACGAGCCAGATCCGCAAATCGTGTTAATAGAGCAAACTCTGTAAACATCTAGTTGCTTGGTATAAAATGCACGTTAGAAAGTAATTTTTCACAATGTCTTTTCCTGTAAGTACTTACATTTTGCACAATATGTTATAAGTAAGTTAGTTCGTATAGGCCGTGTGGCTAGCCCTGGTGTCAGAGTTTTTAGGCCGCCTGAAAGATCTGACATGGTTAAACGGTCAAAACAACCGGGACCTACAATTTAACGTGCAGCGCTCGTAGCGTAGTTTGACTAAGTGTTTGTCAGCAATCACCGAAATTAAGCAAGGTTGCGCACGGTCAGTATTTGGATGGGTGACTGCGGGTGGCATTTTCCACCGTGGCTCGTATAACACGTTAAATGTTTTTTACTGTTCAGTATTCATTGATTTAAGGCATATTCAATTAATAAAATATCACAACTTTATTTGCACCCATGGAAACAGTCCACAATATTACGAGTTGCAAAACACCTCAGAAATAGAGCGAAATAAAACAAATTAAATCCATTTACCACTTTAATCACATTTCACTATCATCACAATCATCTATCTACGAGTATATATATATAATCGTGATTCTCACCTCTTTCTCACTCACCTGTCACGAAATCTCAAAAACTACAAGTGCCAGGAGTCTCAATTTTTACATGGGGGTTCTTTTTAGGATATAGGTGCTCACGAAGAACGGATGTTGCGAAATTCAAGTCCTAAGTGGGTGAAATAGCGAGGCAAACTTAGTAAGGGAGGACACGATTCCTTGGGCCGATTGACTTATAATTTGACATAGATACACTTAAACCAAATTAATTGACCACGAAATTAATTGATACACCTATCAGCCTTATAAACAGGAAATAACTATTTTTGGGACGAATGACTTCGACGTCGGAATTAAAACTTTTTAGTGTATTTGATTGATCCTCAGGAAATAGCACCTGTTATTCTTTCTGGGGCTTCCCTCAACAAGGTGGACCAGTTTAAATATCTGGGACATGTGGTGACTGCCGACTTGAAAAACGATGATGACGTTGAGCGGGAGCGGAGGGCGCTGTCGATAAGAGCGAACATGATAGCCCGCAGGTTCGCACGCTGCTCGGTGGAGGTCAAGATTACTCTGTTTAGAGCTTACTGTACATCCCTACACGTGCAGCCTGTGGGCTAACTATACAAAGAGAAAATACAGCGACCTCCGCGTCCTGTACAATAACGCATTCAGAATGGTGCTGGGGCTGCCCCGATTCTGTAGCGCCTCTGGCATGTTCGCGGACGCGCGCACGGATTGCTTTCACACGTGCATGCGCAAGCGGAGCGCGTCCCTGGTGCGCAGGGTGCGGGCCAGCTCCAACGCCATCCTGATGATAGCGGAGAGGGTGGACTGTAGTTTTCTTCGGCATTGTTGTGATAGACATGTCTCTGTACCGATGCCGAAGAGAAGATACTAGAATAATATTCATTTAGTAATTGTTTATTTTGACATTATTATTGATTTTAGATTTTTTGATTATTGTGAAAATTGTATGTATTGTAATTAATTTTATGGGTCAATGGCCTGAAATAAATGAATTTTTTTTTTTTTTTTTTTTTTATTAATGATTAATCAAAATTGACAAAATAATTATTGTGTCAAAATGACATAATGACATGTTTGAAATCCAGATTCATTAAAACCAATGAGTTAAGAAAATAGAGGAGGTAGCCTTTCCGATCTTACTTTCTTTATAATATGTTCCCATATATCTTTGGTAACTTAATACCTATGGCTAAAGCTAAAGGTGCCTTTGCTTGTCCCCGTCCGATATGGCAGTCAAAACACCTCTCTCGTAGAGTGAAACTCAGAATATTTAGTACAAATTTAAAAAGCGTGCTGCTGTATGGATGTGAGACATGGAAAGTTACGTTAACACAACAGCAAGACGCAAACCTGGCCGCCCAAAGCAGACATGGCGGCGCTCGATTATTGCCGAAGCCAAAAGCATTGGACTAACTTGGAGCGAAATGAAACGCAAGGCCCATAACAGACAAGAATGGCGAAGCACTGTATTAGCCCTCTGCCCCAATGTGGGGACTTAGGATAAGAAGAAGAAGAAGATAACTACGCATGACTTTGTTCATAGTTGTCCGATTTCAATAATTCTTTTTTTATTAGAAAGAGTATACTTTGAAATTGGTCCCATTTAAATTTTATCGAAATCGCCTGAGCCATTTTTGATAAATCAACAATAATGTGAAAATTGCTACATCGATCCATGCGAAATATTCACGAATTCTGTACTCGGGTGAAGTCGGTGTTGCTATTTGTAAAAAAAATACATCTGACCCAAAAAACGGGCAGGTGAAGTTAAATAAACCGTTTACAAATCCATGGCATCCACGTGTAACGCTATGTTTAGTCTCAGATACATCTGTGTGATAACCCTAAGCCCCTGTTCTTGTCAGATCTTCTGGCATTTGTACTCATCACTACTTATCAGATTAGTTCAATGCAAAAAATCTCATGAATGCCGTCGCTTGCGATGTCTAGAAAGGGGGCATCTGGGGCTAAGTCGTCACCTGGAGCCGTACAAAGGAACGTATTGTACGCACAGTCAAAGAAACACACTCTATTTAGGTACATTGTATGAACATGAATAATAATACAACCCCTCTTAGTTATGATAATGTGCAACGCTCTTTGTGCAGAATATTTTGACGTAATAGTTTTATCCCACGAATCAATTCGCAGAAACCGGTTACGAAGATATGGAGAAGAGATCATAGAATTTTTAGTAAATATTTTTCTTTATCCTACTATAATATTATAAACGCGAAAGTTTGTAAGTATGTATGGATGTTTGTTACTCTTTCACGAACAAACGGCAGAACCGATTTAGATGAAATATTGTATGGTAATTGGTTTAATATAAGCTACCCATACCTTAGATTAACACATAGGCTAGTTCTCAGGCTTACGTGGGTAACGCCGGAGGATCCAGCTAGTACCATATATTGTAGCGCTCATAGCGTAGGTTGACTAAGTATTCGTTAGTGATCATCGAAGTTGTTTTAACCGTTTTGCTACGTCAGAGTCCTTCAGGCGGCTTTAAAATTCTGACACCAGGGCTAGCCGGCCCGGCCTATACGAACTTACTTCACTGCATAGTATATAGCAAAACCGCTATTTTTATGTGTCTGTCTGTGTATTCGCTTAAAACTTCCAAACTAGACAACAAATTGCAATACCTACATAGTTACTCTGGTATTTAATCAAAAATCCAATGGCGATAATAGACTTGGTCCGAGCGGGACCATTTCCCGGAAATTGTCGGGAGCAGCAGCGAATCCCATTAATACCTGCTGCGTGTATTTCAATCAAATGCATTGTCCTGTTTTAATTTCCACTTCACGCCTAGGTTATCCAAACAAAAGATTTATTTTACTTGGAAAATTAAACTGTATAAAAATGTGCGATGGACATAGGTCGAGCGCAGGTGTAAAATCTTATTTGTGCTGAGGCCGGGCACCCGCTCGAGGCACATGACTGCAAGCGCCGAGAAAACTACGTAGTTCACTATACAATACACTAATACGTAAGTGCGCATACGCTGTTGTGTAAGAGCTTTTCTTAGAAACTTCTGCCCGTCGACCTTCCCTTTGCAAAATATCTTTTATTTTAAAAATATTGCATTAGTACTGTAAACTTTGGACTTCAGTCTCTAATTTTAGGATTCCGTGTCTGAAAGACAAAACGCTCATCTAGTTCTGTTGACAGTCTGTTTAAAGGCATGCCACAAGAATCACGGATCACGAACCTAATACTATGTTCACAGAAATTATGATAGCTTTTTCTCTTCTCTTCTCTCTTTCAAGCTAAAAGGCTCAATAATAAAAATATTACGGTTCGGAACCTTTAGCTTTCTTACTAAGTCTGCGGTGGTCGATGAATGTGTAGGTGTAAATATACCTAACTATTACAAGTGGTCATACAACAAGGTCGGATCTGTTCTCGTACTCGGCGCTAACTTTTTTATAATTCATATACCTACAACATATTCAGTTCGTCCAATGTTCAAGTGCACAAACGTATATGGTCGAAGTGCAAAGAGCTCGAGCGAGACTAATACGAGCTAAGCTAGAGGAAAATAGCACCCAGGCCATATCGACGTAATTACTGGCGGATGGCGGATAATTGGATTGCACGAGTGAGCTATCACTTAATCTTGATCTAATTGACAAGGTCCTTTAATAGAAAATTAAAAAAGTGGTTAATCTTCAAGGATTTTATAATATTATAAAGGGTATTTCAATGATACTAATGAAGCAATGATACTAATGAAGTAATGACCAATATTTATTGTACTAATTAAATGAATGTTTGTAGGTACATTCTATGATGTGTTCTTTCGCAATTATTATCTATTACTAGCGACTTGACCCGGCTTCGCACAGGTGTATTATACATATACCTTCCTCTTGAACCACTCTATATATTAAAAAAAACCGCATCAAAATCCTTTGCGTAGTATTAAAGATACCTATAAGCATGCCAGCGGGAAGTATCTTTGTTTTATACTATGTAGTGATAGTGATGTTCAAAGTAATGACAGATAATCTTAACTAAGACTAGTAATGTTTAGTTTGCTCTAATTATTTTAAATAAGTATATCTATACCAATATTATAAAGAGGAAAGATTTGATTGTTTATTTGTTTAGTTGTTTGCATCGAAACTATTGAACCGATATAAATAATTATTTCACTGTTGGGAAGCTACACTATCCTCGGTAAACATAGGCTATATATATTTTTTTAATTAGGGATCTAACTCCCATAGTGTAAGGCCAAGGTGTAAAAATTATTATCAAAGAAACTCATTGATACGGGATCAGGATGACAGGTGACGTTACTTGGTTACGTGGTAGGTATATGGGCACACTAATTATAAAAGGACATGTCCACAAAATGTATGGAGGCTGGTATAATAATAATCAAAAATTCGAACCACAACACTCGTTACATTTCGAGAAAGTTCATATTTTTCTGAGTCTATTACATCAGTTAAAACCAAAAAAGAGCCCTCCGGTTTTTTTTATTAATTTTTGAATATATTAGGATAAATTAGGATAAATAAATGTGTAGGTAGTTTATCTCTAGCAACCCTGGTTAAGTAACCTCCATCATTGTTAAATAGAAGCATGTTTACCAATTAGACACAGTTTTTTAAGTATTTTTTGTCACATTGTACCTACTAACTGGTGACACTGGTAGGTTATAATTTTTAATTTTAGCGAATTAAGAGATGAATGTGGATGAATCAGCTATGAATCCAAGTAAAATAACGATAGAAGCACTTTATTATTGCTAAACTAGAAAAAATACAAAGCTCTATTATTATTTTTCATACAATATATTTTTCACATTTAAAAAAAAATGGAGGGATCAAAAAATCTAAATTAAATATTTTTGAAAAGCCCATAAATCAAGCTTTCAAATTATGTATATATCATCTTGGTTCGAATTTTCTCTGAATAATATACCACTTGTGGACGTCACCTTTGTCTTTTTTAGCCAATTGTACCCGGGGAGGGCAGCTAGTAATAAATAGTTAGTAAAGTCAAACATTTTGTTTCGTGTGTAAGTACCTGTATCTAAATTAACAACTACTTAAATATATTTTATAATATTGCACGCCCGTGAAGGTCCACTATTGATATCATTCTAATTTTAAGGAACATATTTGTATAGGCATCACTATGTACATATATGAACTCTATTCTTATACTAATTGCGTAACCACGTCTGAAAATACTATAAAAATAAATACTACGGCATTATACTGTAAACTGATATATTACATAATAATCAGGATGAAGACAAGGCAAATAACCGTCAAATGTGTTTCGGATTTCATAATTGCTATGTTTGCCTGCCAAGCAAAAAGTTGGCAAGAAACTGAGCAGAAAAAAATTGCACGTTCACGGAGAACAAGAAATTTCCAATACCTAGTTGATACTCGACGAATGTTTCGTACTAGTGTCAGGGCGATTCTAAAACGAGGAATCAACTCAATTTAAATTTCTGATACATTTTAAATAATTATTTTTCGCAAAAAATTGCAACACCGACTTCTATAGTTTGCACAAATCGATGCGACATCCATGTACATATTGATGATTTATCAAAAATGGCTCAGCCAGTTTCGATGTAATTTAAACGGGACCACCTTGAAAGTATATAAAAAGATTTTAAATCGGTCCAGAATTGGCGAAAATATCGATGAACATACACAAAAAATAAATAAACAAAATACATACGGACAAACACAGTAACATCTCCCCTTTTGGAAGTCGGTAAAAATATATATTTAGAATTAATTTATGGGCAAAAAAAAACACTTTAAATGGCATTTAAAGTTGTAAAGAGTAATAATGTTCTGTGTTGTGAAGTACTTAATATGACACTTTTTTTCATACACTTATAGTCAGTATATTTGGAAATGCAGCTATACAATACGATAAGGCTAATTTTGGATATTACGTGGGAAGGGCCTAGAAAAGCTTAATTGTCGACCAAGATTTTAAGTGCATTTTCCGCCATCTTGAAAAAAGGGTTAATTGCTCACAATAATTTTTAAACATTTTGATGCTACACTATTTTGTTGCTTTTTACGATCCACTATCGATGAAATCTGTTTTATGCTTTTTATTTCCTCGAGGTTTAGTACTAAGCTGAAACTATGAATGACCGAAAAAAACGGCAACGGTGCGAATCGAAATACTAATAATTTTTCCACCTGGAACAATTTTTCAAATTCAAATTCAAATTTATTTATTGCCACTAAGTGTTACATTTAATTTTGAGGTCTTAATTAAGATATTATATGCTTACAACTTAGTCGCCCTTGTCGGGCATTGCAAAATTATAACTTGCTAGGGCGTTCTCTAAATATATTTATCAAATAATTACATTTTATTCTTAATTTTGAGAGATTCGATACACTAACAAATCCGGAGGAGGTTTTGTTCACAAGAGCTTACGCAAGTACGGCTCTGTTGTGGAAGGTCAGTAACAAACACAGTTTTCGTCAGTCGGTTTGACAGTGTTGTAGTTATGTATTTGACCTGTTATACTTATCTTCACCCTGCCAAACAGTTGGTAAATTTAATAACAAAATATCAAGGCAGGCTATATATATGCCTATATGTATATATGATAGTCAGTATTTCAGTGCATGAAGAAAAAAGTACACGTGAAATGGTCATCAAAGTCGCATTTTTATATACCTACCTAATGTACCTATTTGAGCCGTAAAAATCTCTGATCCTAATCCTGGCAGCGCGGAGCCTGGTTCCACCAAAAGGCACATTCCTAGGAGGGGGAGTGCCACCGCAGTGTCTGGGTGATTTTACCCTAAAAATCCCAATAAAATAAGTAATTTTACCCTGAAATTCCCTAAGCCTCTGTTTCATATCTTTGCGAGTGATTCTACTCTCAAGTACCTACAATACAACTATTTCAGAGAGTTTAGGGAAAAAGATAATTGAACATCTTACAAATCTAGGTGCCATCACCTAGTGAGTGAGTCAGCAGTGAGCACAGTGCTGGTTCTTTTAATTCCTGACACGGTTTAAACTGTTACAGTTAAAAATAGTTTAGTAAGGCGTCGGTAATCTGTTAAATTTAAGAAAAATTGCTTTATATCGGGCAATAAAATAAATCTACAATCCTTTGAATGTCCCACTGGTCATGTTGACCGCACATTGCCAGATGATCTTGATTACACCCAAGCAAGCTATTAGGCGCTCTACTCGACCGACTAATGCGAATCAAAACGTTAACAGAGCTAGATTTTACACGATAATTGTTGTATATTTGCGTTTTAATTAAAATACTTATAATAAATTTCATGTAAGGGTTGCCCAGTTCGTAGGTATATGAAGCGAAGAATTGCTGTAAATCTGTGTTACTGTATTAACGCTTCTAATGGTTTGGACTAGATTGTTTCTAAGTAAGATACAGACAGTTTCATCGAGCAAGGTGGCAAACTCCGATATATTTGAGCAGGGTTTTAAGCTACCTTAAAACAATGCCGTCGTCTGTTCATGTCTAGTTAGTAGTTACAATTACATATAATGTAACATTATGTTGATCATTTGCAGATTGTCACGTACCAGTAAGCGCAGCGTAAGATGTCTACCGACTAGGTGGACTGACGAGATAATTAAGATTGCAGAAACGTGCTGGATGCAGGCTGCGTCCAACCGGCCTTATATGAAAAACACAGGGGAGGTATATGTCCGGCAGTGTACGTACGGATAATGGATGGATGGTAAGATTGCCAAGAAAATTAGCGAAAGAGGGAGGGGTCTTATACCTCAACGTAGTGACTTAAAAATATTGTTGTATTGTTATTTTTCATATATTCCGACGGCAACTGGCGGGCGCCGCCCCCAAGCATACGCAAGCTGATGCCAGCAGCCGTGATGAGCTAGCAAGGCGACGACATGTCCACCACAGTTCTATATTTACTCACGTCATTCATTTACGAATGACATCGCCTTGGCGGATTTTTGTTATGTTAGCGATTATGTGTTAAAATATTTGACCAAGTATCATAGGATGGCTTACAGTGTTATGATTTGGTTGGCTTGACTAGTTGCGGAAGCGGGATCCGTGGGCTGATATTCAATTCCGCCATTTATCGGCTGACACGAGATATATAGGAGACACGAGATTATATAAAATAATATTATATTATATAATCTGCTGTTAGTATTTTTTTTCTTTTTTGTAGTTTTGATAGCATCTGACATTTATTAACTTTATTAAATACTTGATAAGTTTTAGATTACACTAAATAATATGGAGATCTGATAAATACCACGTGCTGTTAAATGGTTAATATTCAGCTATTTTCTGAAGTAATCAAATCAATTGTGGACTACGAGTATCTCTGAATCGAAGGTTTTCCGCACGTCTATAGATTTAAAGAATATTATAAACATAACTACCTACGAGCGTTTAAGGTTCTAAGGTTTAATGAGTAAAAAAATGTTTTCCGAGAATTTCGCTGTCACGTAAATTTTTCATACGTCATAACGAGTATGTACGAGTATACTTATCCAACTACATTGTACACTCACTGGGAGATTATTAGGTGACGTAACAACAATGTGCTGCGGTCGCCCAAATAAACACAAATATGGATGAGTAAGATCATTTCATTATTAGCACTAAAACAACACAGCGGATGACGAATGTTTCAAACGAGTTCATAGTAAAATACCTGCGCAACGCCACAGTTAAACATGCACACATGAAACATGTTCATTTGGGAGAGTTTTTAACACGTTTTTATTAGTTTCACCTGTATGTTTGCTTGCTTGTTCGTAACCAACCCCTTTAAACTCGATTTTGCCCTACTTTGAGCGATCAGATTTTCTTTGAACTTTACACGCCTATCAAAGACCGATCGATAGTATTTTTCGATCATTATTATTTTCTGCCTATATTGAAAATTATTTTACACATTTTAGTTTGATATGCTACGTAAGCTTGTTTTTTAGTTTTTTTTTAACTATATTTATTGACATAGACACTAGGTCAAGTGAAAAAAAAAGATCCTACTCAAAGGGAAGCAGGAACCTAGGTAGTTCTAGTAGGTACTTAGGTATTTTTTCTTTGATTTAGCTGGATGAAAATGCTCCGTATGATCCGTTCATGGAATGCAACAAAAGAGTTCGTTTCAGCGAGATGGCCGCCGTTGGTCACACTAATATAAGTTTTTGTTATTTCACTTCTCCTTCCGGTGCGTACAATAAAAAGTTATCTAGCTGAGGTATGTATGTTATGTACCTAATGTAACTATTCCCCAACAAATAATGAAAACCACAAAAGGCTACAAAGTTGAGTGTTCTAATTAGTAATTCAGTGAGTCTTTGCGATTTTACACGGTTTCTTAACGTTTTCAGGTCTACATTGTGTCATAGTACTGATACATATTCTGTGGTTTTGTCACAAAACAACATTTTCACACGTGAATATATGTAACTTTCTGACGGCTATTTAAAGAAGTAAAATATTAGTTTATTCATTTTTTATCGTTGTCTTTGCGGTCTTAATCAGGCCGTCTGGCTAACTCTCGCTGGAATTCTTACGCTAAGCTTGCTGGTACACGGTCTACATTCAAGAACTCTACGGCCCTATCAAAATAAATTTCAGAGAACGTCAATGTCAGACGAGCAGTAGGCTGCATATGGGTGCGAGGTCAGAGGTGAAAAGCAAAAAAAGGAGGCTTATGCCCAGCAGTTAATTCTGACTATGAATCAAAGACTATGATGGGTGTCAAACTCGCCCTTCTGTAAATTGAATATTATGTCAGTACATACTTTGTTTACTTTGAATCAATCTAAGGGGACGAGTCGAGTCCGAGATATTGCGATTAGATAAGGTGGAAAAGAAAACTCGATAAAAGCATTTCAAGAACGATGTCAAAGTTAGAACTTTGGATGGATAACTTTTTAAATATTTGAAGAGATTTTGCCCCTTATCGTGCCAGAGATGATAGATTGACAACACACAAAATACTCTGGTAAAATACTTTCAAAGTACGAAAACAAATACCCCGGAAAGAACTGAAAAACACTCTTGGTATAATTATTTTTTGCATAAAATGGCATGACAGAATTGGCGAATATTTCGCTCGGATCAATGTAGCATTACCATATCATCATCGCGCTGGATGCAAGCCGCTTCCAACCGATCTTATTGGAGGTCCATAGGGGAAGCCTATATCCAGCAGTGGACGTCCTTTGGCTGATGGATGGATGAATGTAGCATTTTTCACATTATTGTTGGTTTATCAAAAATGGCTCAGCCGATTTCAATTAAATTTAAATGGGATCAATTTCGAAGTATACTCTTTACAATAAAAAAAAATAACGAAACCGGACTACTACGTGAAATGTTATGCGTTATACATAAAAAAATATACGCGTCGAATTGAAAACCTCGTACGTTTCGTCGGTCAAAAAATGCAGCCAGGAGGTTATAGGGTTCAGCTCCCCTTGCCTCGCTTTTTTTACGCAACGTACCTTTGCAAAACGTAAGGTGGTATGTCATCTACCCCAGATTGTCTAAACTAAAAACGTCTCAAAATATTCGCGCTTATGGAAACTGATGGTTTCCTATGTTTACTTTGGGCCCACAACTTTAGCCTTTTCTTGCTAAAACAATTATAATTTAAGTCACGATATAACATTAACCAAGTCAATGATTATGTGACGTGAAACAAATGTTGCATGTGAAAGAAAAACAGACAGATTTTCACGATAATAAACTAGCGGGGCAGTTCAGTGTGGTTCGGTAAATGAAGACCGTTACGTTATTTGAGCAAGTGACAGTGAGATCAGTTAAGATCAAGTAGACACGATGACTAGCCTGTAACAAGAGGTATTTAGCATGCGAGTATGAGCTTGAATAGAGCTGGGAAAAAGTCGAGATAAAAGCCAATGCGACCTAAATCAGAATAGCGCTATCTCATAAACCCCCCTGGGAAGGAAACTGCAACAAAAATATGTGACAGTTCCAACGACAACCAGCGACACAAGTATTGGTCGGTTAGTCGATAAATTGAATCAAATTATTTTAATGATTTTTACTTTCATATTTATTCTAAACTAGCGCCCCGCCCCGGTTTCGTACAGGTGTAATATACGTATAAACCTTCATCTTGAATCACTCTATTCTGCCTATTCTGCAGCAGTTCAATGTCTTTGATAGGGTAGTAGAAATATTAAGGGTCCGTGCACATGGGTAAGTGCGAGAGTTTGATGTCCAATAAAGCAAACATGTAGGTATTCAGACATTGCAAAGATGGAGAGTAAGTATACTTACAGGAAACTTCGGCGAACGCGACATCATACCTATATGAGATGTGGATACAGTGACTGTTTATTATCATAATGTAGTCATTGTGCGAAGAAAGATTCTATAAACACAAAGCGACCCTATTGATGGACTTTTTCCTCGTACCTCGGTTATACAGGGTTATCCAGAACTGGTGTAGCTACTAAGCCGAAAGGAGGTGATTCAGACCATCATTATGAACAACTTTTAAAACGGGACCAATCAGGAATTTGAGAAAAAAACTGCTGTTTCATATGTTTTGTCGTTTCAGAGTTGCAATTTTGTTAGGAACAGCTTTTTTTTTTCTTGACCCCATATTAAAAGGTTTCCATAATGATGGTCTTAATCAACTCGTTCCGGCTTAATACCTACGGGGCATATAGATTACCCTAATACCCAGTCTACAACTACATATCTCATTACTAGTGGATGGTCACTAGTAATGAGATATGTAGACTGGGACTGGTAGACTGGGTAGATATTTAAACTCAAATCATATATTTCAATATATGAAATTTACATGAGGTTCTTAATTAACATGTTATGTATAGTTATACATAATTATGACCTTACAAGGGTATGGCAATTTTATTATTTATATTGGAACGATTTATTATTATCTACGTTTTCTAGATTAACGTTAAAAAACTTGTCAAATGTGTAATAGCATTTGGATAATAGAATAATTATTAGTTGTTATATAAAACAGTTTTCCAGTTTTTTTATATTATTTTTGTTAGTTTATTGAATCAGGCGTTTTTTATTCAAAACAAGGATTTTATATTATTTTTATAAATAAATTAAATATATATGTTTTATTATTTTAAAACATTTTACTGAATCATCGCGGACTCCGGTGTCTATTAACTATTTCCTAGTTGGGATACCTATATACGCTTAGCAGGGATAGACGCTACCAAGCGGTCTTATTGTCAACTCATATGTAAGGCCTACCTATGTCCAGCCGTGGACGTCGTATAGCTGATGGGTGAATGTATAAAACACCTCTGCACACCTAGACACAGAGGCACCCATGCATTGTCGGATTATCCCTAAGGCAGATTAAGTAAATGTGTCACTGGGCCCTGTGAATGTATTGAACTATTGAATCATCCACCGGCACTGGAGGCACCCCAAGAATCCCGAGATTAAAAAATGATATTTTCTGCTTACAAAACATAGACACGAGGTATTTACACATTTTAAAAATGTTACCTGTTTATAAAAAGCTCATCAAAATAATTTATAACTAACTTGCACGTGGTAAAATTTAAGCGTAAAACTTAGTGAATCGGTTTTTCATTGTGTCATCTTTCGAAAATGTAACTTCTCTTATTGTTAGGAAAAAAGTAAAAATAGACCCTATGAAATTCTATCAGTATAAACTGAACTCTTTACCAATATGTACCCACTTAGAGATAAATAAATTTACTAACTTTAAGCCGACTTTATCTACTTATACCTTAATAGTATAAGTAATTTCCATTGTATAGAATGTATTAGAAACAGACTGAACTCACAGAACATTTTTGTTGGATTTAATTACGTATGTAAACATATATACGAACATATATTAGTACGCACGTCGGAGAACTTTCAGGGAACTTTACAAAGTTTTCACATCACACATCTAACAGCATTTATATAGTCTTTGATGCGCTCTACATGCGCTAACGATGGCTGAACGGCCGAACGTAATTTGCAACTAATTCTCAGCTGGCTAGAAAACTATGCTCGGCATTTTTTACGGGTCATATAAATAGCATAAGTGGTGTAATTCGCCACGTAACTGATGAATATACTACACAGCCGAATCATTAGTTCAGCGTGTAAATTAGGTATTAGCTAGCTAGTACACCGGTCATGTCTGTCGCAGTAATGATAGCAAAGCAGTCAAACAAATCGTAAAATTTAGCAAGGAGCAAAGGAATTAAGTAATAATAAGAATGTTTATTGGCAGTGCAAGGGAAAGAAGTACTACATCGAGCGTATTTCAGAAGTCACATGTCCTATACCTATATATATACAGTATATACCTACTTGACTAAAGTGGGTTCATTACGATGAGTATATTGCGCATGTAAATAAACAGCACTCTGTTACATTAGATGCAACGTTAAATAGTAGTAAATCGTTTGCCATTTGCACAAGTACTACTATCCTAAACGTTAAAAAATAAGGTACGTACCTTATTTTTTGATAAATATTTTTGAGGATTGTAGTACTTGTGCAAACTTTGCTTTTTGCAGTGAAATGGGTTGAAAATTTCGTAGTACCTACCGAGGCACTTATTCTGAGAACTGAGGTTCCGTGGTCCATTCGTTGTGTCTATGACTAATCTGAGGGGCGAAAACCAAAATAAATAAATATTCCCTGATATTTATTTATTTTGCTTTTTGCGGTGAAAAGGGTTGAACATTTGGTAGTACCGAGGCACTTATTCTGAAAGTTAAGTCTCCGAACTCCGTTCGCTAGGTGTATAATGTGTATATGACTCACCTGAGGGGCGAATCCCAGGAAGGATAGTTTCCTCTTGCCGGCGCTCATGATGTGATCGCGTAGCACGCTATACGCGGCGCGTTGTCCACGCACTGTGGAGTGTCGCGCTAGTGGCCGGCCGCGGCGCGACTGTGGCGCGGCCGCCGCCGCCGCCGCTGCGCCCGCGCACCTGTCGCACGCTCGAGGCCACTCCGCGTCTGCGCGCACCACGCGGCCCTCACATCGCTAGCCCTGCTCTGGACGCGCTCAACTACTCACCTGAGGACAACAACGACTCTATCTTTACATCTTCACATTAAACTCAAATCTTCGACTTACTGTTGCTACCTCGTTTCATGTTAAGAGCCGGTTAAGCTGGTCTAGTCATCCCTGTCTTTTTCAAGAAAATGTAATATCTTTCTCGGATGTTTTACTAATATTTTGAATGAATATCACCTAGAAATTTTAGTAAAAATGACGCAGATCAGGAGCGCGGCTTTAGCTGATTATGTCGGTTTACTATGTCACACTCTTGCTAAAAAAAAATCGCCCGAGTTCAAAATAAAATAGATTAAAATATCAAAGACGTGATAAAGTCGAACAACTTTTTTTCAAGTATATAAACTAAAAAAGAGGCCCGTACTTCAGACCTTTTAAAATATAAATCAAATAATAATTTCAATTTCAACCGAGACTGTTTAGGCCAAGCAGAGTAGCGCGCTGTGTAATGCGGTATCTAAAAATGTAAGATGCCCACGGCCAAGCATTCATTCTCTTCTTTTTACTACATATTTACTACCAATGATCTAGTCTAAACCTTTTGATACTTGGTCAAACCAAAGTTGGTGAAAAAAAATCAGCTGTTCCATACAAAACTGCAACTCGGAATCGACGAAGACATGAAACAGCTGTTTTTCTTTTCTCGAATTCCGACTTGGCTTCATAGAAAAAGTTGTAATGATGGTCTGAATCACCTCCTTTCGGCTCAGTACACCAGTTCTGGATAACCCTGTATAGAGCCAACTCCATTGTACCTACTTTCTTTTCTCTATTTTAAGTAAAAGTAAAGTTAAAATGTTACTCCCGAAAATTACAGAACAAGTATGATTAAATTAAATGAATACCAGACAGGGAAACAACAAGCGTAGATAAAGCCACTAGCCAAATACGCCGGTGAGATAAGATTATAATATAAATGACATGAGAATCAATTCTTCCGGCTGTTCAAAATTTTTGACATTGTTGATTTTTCAAAAATCGTTAAAATTTAAATGGGACCACCTCTGAAATATGATTTACCAAACAAAAAATGAACCATCAAATTCGGTTTCTGTGACTGAACAGAATATACATTATTGTCAATGGTCAAAAACCTGCTTCGTTGGCTCAGTGGTTAGTGACCCTGACTTCTGGGTCAAAGAAGTGTGGGTTCGATCCCCACCCAGGGCAACCATTCATGTGATGAACATAGGTGTTTGCTCAATGTCTGGGTGTTATTTGAGTACTATCTATATAAGTATGTATTTAAAAATAAGTTTATGTAGTATATCAGTCTCTGGCAGCCATATCACAAGCTTTGCTTAGTTTAGGGTCAGAGACCGTGTGTAAGATGTCCCCAAAATATTAATTAATATTTATTTATCAATGGTCAAAAAATGCGTTTTCCATTTTTATTGTCAAAAATGTATACCTACATTCGTCATTCGGTAGTAGTATACGCCGAATCAAATTTCTTGGCGGCTTTAAAGTTAGCTACCAGCTCCGCAAATCCCCTCTCTTGCGTCGCTAACAAATGAGTACATTGCTACAGCGCAACAGTCTTCTAATGTGGCATGACATTATGCATCTGTCATTATCGAGTAAATAGGTATCTTCTAGGCGAGCGTGTTACATCCTAGACCGCATATCGGCTTAACATCAGGCAGTGCGTAGTCAAACGCAAACCTATCTGAAAAAAATTAAATATCAAATAAATTATCTTACTCATAGAGTTTAACAAACCATCCGAGCGTTTATCGGCTGCGGTTTCCTCTGCATGCTGCCCGGACAAGGTGCGAGATAAAAATCTCCAGTTACGAGTAGAACACAAGTAGGTACTACTGAGTACTGAGCCCCGCTAAGCTCTTCAACACATTCAATGAATCTAGCAAGTCAAATATCTCGGGCACATGATCTTATCAGATATATTCAATTCAATTCTTTATTTCCTTAATAAATAACATTACGGTTACCACCAATACGTTACTTATTTTACTCTTAATACTTAAGAAACGTTTAGGTTTAAGTAAAAAAAACTGCGACAGTGCTAATTTTACTCACTTAAATAAATAACTAATACACAAGTTGGTATAACACACTTTAAACCTTATTGGATACATAGCAAACTAAATGATACCTATAGAAATTATTCTAAAATAGAGTGCTTTTCACTGTTCAGTAAAGAGCTATTTACAAATATGGTCCATTTGTCGGCGAATACATCGACCTGTGTCTGTGTGGACACCAGCGCATTGAGGTGTATGTCGGTGGGCTCGGCAGATCCCCATCTGCCGAGCCCACCATTTGCAATTTGCATTCCCCCGAATAGTGTCGCGGCACGGAGCGCTGGGGTACGGGGGTGAATAGAGGTACTCGACCGCTGCGGAAACGGGTGAGGCTCTCTGGTACTGAGAGTCGACTCCCCTCTGTCAGCAGAGTAGGGCAGTCTAGTATACCGTGGAGGATTCTGTACATGGTTAGAAGGAGATCATGCGTTCAGCGTGTTACAAAATAATTAAATCCCAAGACACCCAGTACATATTTAGAGGGATATAAATACGGGTAGCAACCATACATTTTTTTGTACAGAAATCGCAGAAACCGTCTTCCTAAAAGGGAAAAAAGGGTTCCTTTGAACCCTTTCAAGCATCCTACTTCCTACTAATATTATAAATCCGAAAGTTTGTGAGAATGGATGGATGTATGGATGTTTGTTACTCTTTCATGCAAAAGCTACTGAACGGATTGAGATGAAACTTTGCATTAATATAGTATATAAAATATATCAGAATAACACATAGGCTATAAATTATAATGATATTGTGTCAAAAATCTAAATATCGTGCGGCGAAGCCGCGGGTAAAAACTAGTAATTGTATAATTTTTTCATGGGGGTTCCATATTATTGAGCTAGACTCTAGTTTGAATCTGATAAGCGTAGTGTAGAGAAGTTTGATTGGTGCGTGAAATTCGTAAACATCAACCTGTGACAGACACAGGTTGATGCTCGATGGCTGTTAAAATATTTAATAAACTTCCGGTCGAAATTACGAATATTGAAGACGAAATCGAATTTGCAAAAGTACTTATTGAAGAACCTACTTATCACGAAATGCTATTTACAATAAACGAGTACCTATTGGACAATCATAAAATAGCAAATCGAAATAAATAAATCGCTCCGCACAATATTGCTATACCCTCATAGGGTCATATGTATAACTTATAGATACTAAACAAGTTTCTTAAGACCTGCATGTAAGTACCATGCTACATATGATGCAATAAGCGATTGATTGATTAAAACTCCCGGGGCAGTTTCTGCTTACGAACCCCAAACGCTTAAAACATTGAACCACCAGAGTGTATGTGATAATAGAAGATAATTTTGAGGTCAAAGAGAATTGAGAGGATGCTTAGGTCTTTTATGGATTGGGTTCGGTTAATAACTTCATTATTTAAGGTGTACGAAAAAACTATAGAGTGGACTGATCTCGAATAGCTTATGACATTACATTTATTGATAGAAGTAGCGTGTTTCGGATCACGCCGACATAGAGAGTCCGAGACGGGCTATAGCCGTGCGCGCGAACATGTTGGCCAGAACATTCTACAGATGCAGCGACTCTTTATCAGCCACTGTACATAGACGCGGGACAAATGCAAGAGGCGTGTGGCGATGGCGCGGCGCGGGCATAGCGGCGCCGGAGCAGCGCGAAAGAAGCACGCGAAGCGGTGTCGGAATGGCGTGCCGCGGGCGAACCCAGGGGATCATTTGATGCATTCTGGTGTTTGATTTTATTGCGACATGACGTCTTCTTCGTCGTTCGTGGCGCCAGAATCGGACTCCAGTCCCTTTCGTAAGACTTGGAGAAGTTAAAGAGCATACCACCAATACATAGATAATATGATAGATGATTTAAATTTTATTTTCAATTATTACTATTGTTATTTTTTTAAATCAATCTTATTCTGTAAATTAAATTATGTAAGTTAGTAATGTTTTATAATTTGTAAGTAATTTGTTTTATGGACATACAAATTATAGTCAGTAAGTAAATTCGTATAGGCCGGGAGGCTATGTCAGATTTTTTAAAGCTGACTGAAGGCCTCTGACAAGACTAAACGGTTAGAACAACCTGGACTTAAATTTAACGTGTCAAGTGGTGCTTAACTCTAATGCCATGTGGTATGTTGACTCTACAATCATTGTCCCGATAGTCGTGTCGGTGAACGGTAACGAAGAGCCTCGACCAACACCTTAAGAGTCTCGCTAGACGGTTGGGATATCGGCCAGATCCAAAAGGCAGTGATCCTAGACACGGCAGTTATCCGGAGGATTATCCGGAGTTTGTAGCCCCCACCACCGATAGCTAGAGCCCCGCTGCGCTGCAGGTGACCACTTAGGTTAACTTTTTGTAATTTTTACATTTACTTCTATTTTGTAAGTAAATTGCAAAGATTTAACTAAAGATAAGAAAATAAATGAGTATCAGAGTAATGTAAATTAGAATATGTACATACCCTAAGTACAGTAGCTGCAATGGTGCGCGCGCGCCGACACCCTGTGCACGCACAACGGCTTACGCTTGGTTGCAGCCTGCGCCGCATGCTATCTCTGCTGCCACTACACTCTTCAAACACACACATATACACACGCATTCACTACTATGGTCATAATTCACACCCTCGTCGGCGTATACAGCAAATAATTCAAAGGACAAAATTACTCAGTTATCAACTATCTGACTCACGCGCTTGTATAATAAAATATATGAAAATGATTGCAAAAACGTTGCATTGTAGAGTATAGGCTGAATGAAACTTCTGCTGGGATGATAGCTGCGATTCACCCAATTCTCGCGTAGCTGTTGATTGAGCTTCAGTCAGGAGAATTAGCTAGCATCACATCCACACGATATTTGATTCCGCCTATAAGTATACCTACTACATCTAGTCTAGATCTCTTGAATCTGTTGGAGTAAAAACCAACGCTGGTAAACGTGCGCCTCTGCACCGGTTGATGGATTCGTACAATAGACATTTCGTAGATATAGATATTTTTGCTTTGTCTGAAGCTAAATTTAAAAAACCTGTGATAGGTAGCTTTACTTAAAATGAAACACTTGGTTTATATTTGTTTAAATATGGAATAATTATGTTTTTTTTTCTTCAAAATTATTACTGAAATATATTTATGTACGTACTTAGGAAACCACGCCAGCGAAGACATTTGCTATTTAGTAAATGGTGGATAAAACGTGGACGAGGACAGCAAGAGACAGAAAGCAATGGTCGAAACTGGGGGAGGCCTACGCCAATAGGGCGACATCTACATCGAACTTGACGAAAACATCAAATTGACACATAATTAGTATAGGATAATAGACACTATTAATGATTATATATCTAAATATAATATAAATTGACATAAAATAATAATATTAGAATAATGTAATGATAATAATCTTGAAATAATGTACCTATATAATAATAGAAAGGTTTAAATATTTTTTTAATAATGTATTACTGCATGTAGTTGAAAATAAAGGCTTTTTTACTTTTACTTTACTTTACTACATCTAGTAGGTACCTATACAGTTAGTTATGTGGTCGAATTGTTATTTACGTTCAGCGAAAGTGATAGCTGATAACTTTTCAATCTTGTCCTCAGATTGGATTTTGTCATTTTTTTTTTAAAGTAAGATGTCACTCTTTATAGTTTATACCCGGTTTAGTATATGTATATAATAAATTATATTGGACCCATCGATCATTTCACATTTAACACTTGCAATTCACACAAGTTCTCACTAGTTAAGTTCAGAAAGTATTATTTCTATACAATAAAAATAATACCTACAAAAAGAGAACCGAAACTAACCACATAATAAAAAACTATTTTTTATTTTTATGGACTAAGATACCAGATCAGTCGCACGTCGTCACTAAAAAGCACTGAACTATAATAATCTAGTGACGTTTTATTTGAAGTGTGTATGCACAGCTGCACAGGTGAAAAGATGAAACCTTACAACAATAGTATGCTTCTGGTCACTTTATAATTTTTGCATGAGGTAGATTTTGCTTCTTGCTTGACTATCGTTGAATGAAGGTAAGTAGAAGTATTTAGGGCTAGGTAGGCCTAACCTAACCAGGGGGTTTATTATGATATGAAGTTCTTATAATCCCTTTCTCGCTTGCTCAAAAACATACTGCTATTGAACTTTTGCCCATTATGTTCGCCAAGTGTATACTTAAAATACTTACATAAACGTCGCGCCGGGCTTCACGTAGGTGACCGATAGGTAAGTCGAAACGTCCGCGGGGTTACGTCCGCGCGGACGATTCGCCCTTCTCCGATTTTACCTTTTTTAGGGTTCCATACCTCAAAAGGAAAAAAACGGAACCCTTATAGGATCACTATGTTGTCCGTCTATCCGTCTGTCCGTCTGTCCGTCTGTCCGTCTGTCCGTCTGTCCGTCTGTCCGTCTGTCCGTCTGTCCGTCTGTCCGTCTGTCCGTCTGTCTGTATGTCCGTATGTCATGACTCTTTATCTCGGGAACGCGTATAGATATCGAGTTAAAATTTAAACTGTATACGTATGTCTATAGTCACTTGCAGTTGTGTAAAATAAAAACTTGTCAGTTATCGTATAAAATAGATAGAGCCATAATTTTAGAATTTATGTCTTAAAAAAAAACATATTTCGACACTCACAAAAATCAAAACCAACAGGGTACTTCCCGTTGACATAGAACTATGAAATTTGGCGAGAAGCATTGTCTCAGAGTACACATAATAGGAATAAATCTGAAAACTGTACATTTTTATTTATATCACAAAAAAATAGGGCCTTGATTCACAAAATATGGGTTCAAAATTTAAAGTGAGTAAATCGTATCATGTAAGGTATCATATAAAAGAGCTTCATTAGCACATGCTAAAACAGGTTTTTAATTATTTTAACAATGTGTAATTTTCGATGGATGATTTTCGAAAATTGAAAAAGAAAAAATATTTGTTTTGATGATTATAGTATAGAAATTTTAACATTCATCTCATGTCAATGGCTAGACATTTTTTTACTTCTTTTTTTGAGTTTTTTTTTTTATTTATTTTTACAACTTACTTCCCAATTTTGTGAAATTTTCTGGATTCGTACGGGACCCTCGGTGTGCGAGCCTGACTCGCACTTGTCTGGTATTTTTTCCTAAAACGTCAACATCTGTAGGACCGTTACCTACAGTCAAAGTAGCTAGGTATGCATTATAATGTTAGTTCTACTATTTTTTTTTCTTCGGATATTTGGCTTCATTTCAGGCATCTGTTAGACTCATAAGTTTTTCATCACTAAGGTGGTAAATGAAGCGTTCCGGGGTTCAGCTGCAGACTATAGACTAACCGAAGATAAACGCCTAGTAGAAAGTTTGCAACATTTCATTACGGCGTTGCTATGAAAATAAATTAAGGCAACCAAAACCAAAGAGGTGTCGTATATTGGGTATTTGAGCCTGTATGTGGTGTTCAATCTAAAAGAAACGACGCGCTACATAAGATAAAATAATATAATATCTTCTTCGTGTGAGCACGGCCCATTTCCTATCAATAGATTAACCTACAAACTATGGGTTCAAAGTAACAAGATGGTAAAAAAACTCATGTAGATTCTATTCACAATCCGCTGCCAGAATGTTTTTTTCCGTTCATCAGCTCACACCTCACAATATTAGTCCCAGGTAGATGTTTGATTCCTAGATAATATGACACGTACCTAAATAAAATGTATACCATATTAATGTGTTTATATTAATCGTATAATTTTTATGAATCACAACACATTCACAATATATTTCAATGTTTTAACGTCAAAGATAAATTGTAATCTAAATATGTATACCTATATCTAATTCTCTGATATTTTTGCACTTAAATTATAATGCACGTAAAATACGTTACTACTATAAACATTTTGTATCTTTTTATCAACTATTTTTGGCTTTCAACAGATCCGTATGCAGGTGGGACCATAGGGGCGCCCTAGCACAAAAATAACGTATCATAGCTACGTCACAGCATATCTCGGAAACATGGCGTCGATTTTGCCCCGCCCCCTTGAAGCGTTGCGCTAAATCAATACTTCGAAAATCGATTCGAAACTCGAATCGATAAAAATATCGATTTTTTCGAGAAATACCTGATTGCCCACAGAAATGAGACCTTCTCTCTTCTGTGTGACTGCCGATGTACTAAACTTATAAAGCGTAGTTTTTAAGCTATACTAGGCCCAATTATGAAGGCGCTATCGTAAATTAAATAGCAAACTTAAAAAGTGTTCTCTCTATCGAATGCCTAAAGTGAAAAAGAAACAGAAATATGCTAATTAGCTATTATAATTACGATGGCGCCTTCATGATTGACACACGTTTTAAATTTACTATCATAAATATGTATAACTTTCCTCATTACTTCGCACTTTCTTAACCACTCAAAAAGTCGTAGAACAAAAGTTGTTAGTTTTGATATACAGAACAAGCCCCTAAAACAATGCTAATTGATTAGAAATAACGCTGTTTAAAAGACATCATTCATTTTGGGCTATATCTGAAAGAGTGCTGACCAAAACAATTATTTAGGCAATAATATTCGTAGATACATAATATTATCCTGTACATTTTACCCCACATGACCAACCCTCTAGAATCACCTCCTGTGCAGTAGTTAGTTACCGAGTTTTGAAAACAATTATTTTAAAAAAGATTTTATCAACCAGCTATGAATGAAACTGAGACACTGTTTAATGTATCAACATACACTTAGGCCAGCGAACGAATATTTTGATATATTTGATAGTAGACCCTTTTGTGTTCTCTATTGAACTTAAAAACATTTATTTGAATGACAATCATCAAAATCACTGAAGCCGTTTCCGAGATCCAAAATCAATATTAGGTAGTTTAGAAAATACTAAAAAACACGCTTTCTTGGCATATCAAATAAAAAGAGTAAAATAAATAGTGCTTTTTAAGTTTTTTTTACCATATTTATTTTTCAATATAGATATAGATTTTTTTCTATTTTTTTAGTAAATATATTGTCATCCATCTTTGATAGGTGTGGAAATTTAAAGAAAATGTTATCGCTCAAAGTAGGTCAAAATCGAGCTCAAAGGGGTTGGTTACAAGCAAGCAAACATACAGGTTAAACTAATAAAACCATGTTAATAAAATAAATAAATGACAAGCCAACACATATTAACTACAGTAAAAAGCGTCTAATACTACTGAATATGCAATGAACGGTTCTAATAACTTATTAGAAATAAGCAGGTAAATTGGTGAATATTTTTGTTAATATATGAAAATAATTAATTTCAAAATTCGATAACTACGCAGGGAGTGATCATAGAGGGTTGGTCCCATGGTATAACATGTTGAGAATTATATGCATTAATACTATTTGGTCGGAATTATCAGGATTAGCCCAATATGAATATTGTCTTTTACAAACCTAATAGTTAACCAAGATTCTACTTAAAAACATAGGTAGTCATTAATTGGTAGTCGGGTTAAAAGGAAGTTTGGCAAAAACGAGTACTATACAACCATAGATTTATTATGACTTCTACCGATTATGCACCGAGAGAAGTATCGAATAACATATTGCAATGCAATAAAATCGTAACTTTGTCCATCACTATTTGAAGTAATGTAAACATTCAATATATTTGCTTTTCTCAAAATTATCGTTTTATGCTGTGTTGTGAATTAAATTTTATTTTCAATTATTACTATTGTTATTTTTTTAAATCAATCTTATTCTGTAAATTAAATTATGTAAGTTAGTAATGTTTTATAATTTGTAAGTAATTTGTTTTATGGACATACAAATTATAGTCAGTAAGTAAATTCGTATAGGCCGGGAGGCTATGTCAGATTTTTTAAAGCTGACTGAAGGCCTCTGACAAGACTAAACGGTTAGAACAACCTGGACTTAAATTTAACATGTCAAGTGGTGCTTAACTCTAATGCCATGTGGTATGTTGACTCTACAATCATTGTCCCGATAGTCGTGTCGGTGAACGGTAACGAAGAGCCTCGACCAACACCTTAAGAGTCTCTCGCTAGACGGTTGGGATATCGGCCAGATCCAAAAGGCAGTGATCCTAGACACGGCAGTTATCCGGAGGATTATCCGGAGTTTGTAGCCCCCACCACCGATAGCTAGAGCCCCGCTGCGCTGCAGGTGGCCACTTAGGTTAACTTTTTGTAATTTTTACATTTACTTCTATTTTGTAAGTAAATTGCAAAGATTTAACTAAAGATAAGAAAATAAATGAGTATCAGAGTAATGTAAATTAGAATATGTACATACCCTAAGTACAGTAGCTGCAATGGTGCGCGCGCGCCGACACCCTGTGCACGCACAACGGCTTACGCTTGGTTGCAGCCTGCGCCGCATGCTATCTCTGCTGCCACTACACTCTTCAAACACACACATATACACACGCATTCACTACTATGGTCATAATTCACACCCTCGTCGGCGTATACAGCAAATAATTCAAAGGACAAAATTACTCAGTTATCAACTATCTGACTCACGCGCTTGTATAATAAAATATATGAAAATGATTGCAAAAACGTTGCATTGTAGAGTATAGGCTGAATGAAACTTCTGCTGGGATGATAGCTGCGAATCACCCAATTCTCGCGTAGCTGTTGATTGAGCTTCAGTCAGGAGAATTAGCTAGCATCACATCCACACGATATTTGATTCCGCCTATAAGTATACCTACTACATCTAGTCTAGATCTCTTGAATCTGTTGGAGTAAAAACCAACGCTGGTAAACGTGCGCCTCTGCACCGGTTGATGGATTCGTACAATAGACATTTCGTAGATATAGATATTTTTGCTTTGTCTGAAGCTAGATTTAAAAAACCTGTGATAGGTAGCTTTACTTAAAATGAAACACTTGGTTTATATTTGTTTAAATATGGTATAATTATGTTTTTTTTTCTTCAAAATTATTACTGAAATATATTTATGTACGTACTTAGGAAACCACGCCAGCGAAGACATTTGCTATTTAGTAAATGGTGGATAATGTAGTTAGTGGCACATTTATTATTGTATTTGGTTAATTGTTTTTTTGTAATGTATATTGTGCTATTGTTTGTTATCCCAAATAAATAAAATTAATTAAAATAAAATAGATGAATTCACTCAAATACTTAGGAAAACGTGGACGAGGACAGCAAGAGATAGAAAGCAATGGTCGAAACTGGGGGAGGCCTACGCCAATAGGGCGACATCTACATCGAACTTGACGAAAACATCAAATTGACACATAATTAGTATAGGATAATGGACACTATTAATGATTATATATCTAAATATAATATAAATTGACATAAAATAATAATATTAGAATGTAATGATAATAATCTTGAAATAATGTACCTACATAATAATAGAAAGGTTTAAATATTTTTTTAATAATGTATTACTGCATGTAGTTGAAAATAAAGGCTTTTTTACTTTTACTTTACTTTACTACATCTAGTAGGTACCTATACAGTTAGTTATGTGGTCGAATTGTTATTTACGTTCAGCGAAAGTGATAGCTGATAACTTTTCAATCTTGTCCTCAGATTGGATTTTGTCATTTTTTTTTAAAGTAAGATGTCACTCTTTATAGTTTATACCCGGTTTAGTATATGTATATAATAAATTATATTGCACCCATCGATCATTTCACATTTAACACTTGCAATTCACACAAGTTCTCACTAGTTAAGTTCAGAAAGTATTATTTCTATACAATAAAAATAATACCTACAAAAAGAGAACCGAAACTAACCACATAATAAAAAACTATTTTTTATTTTTATGGACTAAGATACCAGATCAGTCGCACGTCGTCACTAAAAAGCACTGAACTATAATAATCTAGTGACGTTTTATTTGAAGTGTGTATGCACAGCTGCACAGGTGAAAAGATGAAACCTTACTACAATAGTATGCTTCTGGTCACTTTATAATTTTTGCATGAGGTAGATTTTGCTTCTTGCTTGACTATCGTTGAATGAAGGTAAGTAGAAGTATTTAGGGCTAGGTAGGCCTAACCTAACCAGGGGGTTTATTATGATATAAAGTTCTTATAATCCCTTTCTCGCTTGCTCAAAAACATACTGCTATTGAACTTTTGCCCATTATGTTCGCCAAGTGTATACTTAAAATACTTACATAAACGTCGCGCCGGGCTTCACGTAGGTGACCGATAGGTAAGTCGAAACGTCCGCGGGGTTACGTCCGCGCGGACGATTCGCCCTTCTCCGATTTTACCTTTTTTAGGGTTCCATACCTCAAAAGGAAAAAAACGGAACCCTTATAGGATCACTATGTTGTCCGTCTGTCCGTCTATCCGTCTGTCCGTCTGTCCGTCTGTCCGTCTGTCCGTCTGTCCGTCTGTCCGTCTGTCCGTCTGTCCGTCTGTCCGTCTGTCCGTCTGTCCGTCTGTCCGTCTGTCCGTCTGTCCGTCTGTCCGTCTGTCCGTCTGTCCGTCTGTCCGTCTGTCCGTCTGTCCGTCTGTCCGTCTGTCCGTCTGTCCGTCTGTCCGTCTGTCCGTCTGTCCGTCTGTCCGTCTGTCCGTCTGTCCGTCTGTCCGTCTGTCCGTCTGTCCGTCTGTCCGTCTGTCCGTCTGTCCGTCTGTCCGTCTGTCCGTCTGTCCGTCTGTCCGTCTGTCCGTCTGTCCGTCTGTCCGTCTGTCCGTCTGTCCGTCTGTCCGTCTGTCCGTCTGTCCGTCTGTCCGTCTGTCCGTCTGTCCGTCTGTCCGTCTGTCCGTCTGTCCGTCTGTCCGTCTGTCCGTCTGTCCGTCTGTCCGTCTGTCCGTCTGTCCGTCTGTCCGTCTGTCCGTCTGTCTGTATGTCCGTATGTCATGACTCTTTATCTCGGGAACGCGTATAGATATCGAGTTAAAATTTAAACTGTATACGTATGTCTATAGTCACTTGCAGTTGTGTAAAATAAAAACTTGTCAGTTATCGTATAAAATAGATAGAGCCTTAATTTTAGAATTTATGTCTTAAAAAAAAACATATTTCGACACTCACAAAAATCAAAACCAACAGGGTACTTCCCGTTGACATAGAACTATGAAATTTGGCGAGAAGCATTGTCTCAGAGTACACATAATAGGAATAAATCTGAAAACTGTACATTTTTATTTATATCACAAAAAAATAGGGCCTTGATTCACAAAATATGGGTTCAAAATTTAAAGTGAGTAAATCGTATCATGTAAGGTATCATATAAAAGAGCTTCATTAGCACATGCTAAAACAGGTTTTTAATTATTTTAACAATGTGTAATTTTCGATGGATGATTTTCGAAAATTGAAAAAGAAAAAATATTTGTTTTGATGATTATAGTATAGAAATTTTAACATTCATCTCGTGTCAATGGCTAGACATTTTTTTACTTCTTTTTTTGTGTTTTTTTTTTTATTTATTTTTACAACTTACTTCCCAATTTTGTGAAATTTTCTGGATTCGTACGGGACCCTCGGTGTGCGAGCCTGACTCGCACTTGTCTGGTATTTTTTCCTAAAACGTCAACATCTGTAGGACCGTTACCTACAGTCAAAGTAGCTAGGTATGCATTATAATGTTGGTTCTACTATTTTTTTTTTTCTTCGGATATTTGGCTTCATTTCAGGCATCTGTTAGACTCATAAGTTTTTCATCACTAAGGTGGTAAATGAAGCGTTCCGGGGTTCAGCTGCAGACTATAGACTAACCGAAGATAAACGCCTAGTAGAAAGTTTGCAACATTTCATTACGGCGTTGCTATGAAAATAAATTAAGGCAACCAAAACCAAAGAGGTGTCGTATATTGGGTATTTGAGCCTGTATGTGGTGTTCAATCTAAAAGAAACGACGCGCTACATAAGATAAAATAATATAATATACTTATTCTTCGTGTGAGCGCGGCCCAGTTCCTATCAATAGTTTAACCTACAAACTATGGGTTCAAAGCAACAAGATGGTAAAAAACTTATGTAGATTCTACTCACAATCCGCTGCCAGAATGTTTTTTTCCGTTCATCAGCTCACACCTCACAATATTAGTCCCAGGTAGATGTTTGATTCCTAGATAATATGACACACCTAAATAAAATGTATACCATATTAATGTGTTTATATTAATCGTATAATTTTTATGAATCACAACACATTCACAATATATTTCAATGTTTTAACGTCAAAGATAAATTGTAATCTAAATATGTATACCTATATCTAATTCTCTGATATTTTTGCACTTAAATTATAGGTAAAATACGTTACTACTATAAACATTTTGTATCTTTTTATCAACTATTTTTGGCTTTCGACAGATCCGTATGCAGGTGGGACTGGTTTTTTTTTTCTAATTTGGTGCGTGTTTATTTTTATTATCCTTTTACGAAACCTAGTAAGTAGGTAATTATAATATAGGTATATTACCTAGGTTTTCTGCGATAGTAAATTTACGATATGCGCCTAGTTCATTTGCACAGTTAGTTTTTGTTAATGTACGTTAACAACTACCTACATATAAAAATATTTGATGTATTGCACTGTAATGACATTTAACAGTCCACTGCTGAACATAGATCTACCTACGAAGGGCGAATGGGCTATATCTCCTACACTTGCCCAGTGCGGAATGGTACATAGTGGTAAATTTATATACTTACCTACATAATCGAATTTCTTCTAAAGACATTTCCAGATTTTATCACGATGTTTGAAAAAAATTTCTTAACTGTTATAAGTGGTAAGAGCGATTTTAAAAGAAATATCTTTTACACTCTGAATGCCCTAGCTCCGATGCATTTGGCACTAGACGGGGATGGGTTGCGCTCCGGTTGCTGCAACAGAGAATGTGAGAAACTAGGTACAGTTTTCATACGCACTACAATAATAATATACAGTAAGCCTTCCGTTTAGAATAGGTACATATATGAAAACAGCGTTTTCTTAAATTTGTTCGAAGACGTCGGCACACGCATCGCCAAGCTAAAGTGGAGATGGGCAGGATTTGGCTAGACGGGATGACAGCAGGTGGACCATGGCAGTCACCGAGTTGTACCTACACGAGAGAGGGACGAAGACATAGAGGCAGCCTGCAGCCGAGATTCGAATAGCACCTTTAAGGATTATTTAGAGTAATATTAAAATGGCCACGATAAACTTCAACTGCAGCTTTTTTGTTTTTAGTAGTAAAGTATATGATAAAAAGTACATATAAAAATAAGAGTATTCTTTCTTTTTGACAATCTTTTACTATACAAAATGTATGTTACTTTAAAAATGTATAATAACGTCTCAATTCGTAAATATTACGGGCTAAAACGCAGGGTTATGTGCCAATAGTTAAAAAAGAAAATAATTATGTCATCACGTCAACACCTCCAAAATTGCTAAATCAGAATACCGAGAACGAAGTCTGCCAATACTGAATATATCATCTGTTTGATTAACTTTGATTATGGATTTATCATATAAACAGGATTGAGCACTGGCAAAGAAAAACGTGCCGACAAGGATACCACATAATCTGGGTCTAATCTGGGTCTCCGTGCCTGCAATAAATGGTTTTTATTTTATTTATTTATTTAAATATACACCCCCAAATTCTCAAAAACGACACCCATGACGACTTTGTCAAAAAAGCAACATCCGCCATCTCTAATTCCAAAATAGATGCCATTTTTGAAATCCACACCCCCAAAAACCTCGAAAATTACACCCATGACGACATTTTCAAAAAAATTACGTTCGCCATCATTAATTCCAAAATGGATTTTTAAAAATTTTTGAAATCTACACCCCCAAAAACCTCAAAAGCAACACCCATGAGAATTTTAGCAAAAAGTGACATCCGCCATCTTTAATTTCAAAATGGTGCCATTTTTGAAATCTATACCCCAAAAACCTCGAAAATTACACCCATGACGACTTTTTCAAAAAAGTGACTTCCACCATCTTTAATTCTAAAATGGATGCTAGTTTTGAAATTTACACCCCCAAAAACCTATTAAACGACACCCATGACGACTTTATGCAAAAAATGACATCCGCCATCTTTAAGTTCAAATTAGATGCCATTTTTGAAATCTACACCCCCAAAAACCTTGAAAAAATACACCCAAGATGACTTTTTCAAAAAAGTGGCGTCCGCCATCTTTAATTTCAAAATGGATGCCATTTTTGAAATCTACACCCCCAAAAACCTAGAAAACGACACCAATGACGACTTTTTCCAAAAAGTGACATCCGCCATATTTTATTTAGAAATGGATGCCATTTTTGAAATCTACAACCCAAAAAAATGAAAAACGACACCCACGACTATACACCTATTGTACACCCAGCATCTTTAAGAAATATGTCCAGCATAGTCATATTTTGCAATCGAAGGTGATACTCTAGTCAAAAATAAAAAATATCCATTAATCATAAAGACGTAGATATATTCATCCTACTAATATTATAAACGCGAAAGTTTGTGAGGATGGATGGATGGATGGATGGATGGATGGATGGATGGATGTATGGATGTTTGTTACTCTTTCACGCAAAAACTACTGAACGGATTGAGATGAAACTTTGTAATAATATAGCTTATACATCAGAATAACACATAGGCTACAATTTATAAAGATATTTTGTGAATTGTCCAAAATATAACGTTGACAAACATATAAATGTTGAGTAAGTAGGAATATTCTGCCATCTGCGAGCTACTGAGCGTGCGCTGCAAGAAATAAACAACTGTCGATCGAATATCTGTCAAATCAATCGACGAGCTGTCCTTGGATATCATCATACTGATAATATATTATCCTTACTATTTTAATATTATAAATGCGAAAGTAACTCTGTCTGTCTGTCTGTCTGTCGCGCTTTCACGCCAAAACTAATGAACCGATCTCAATGAAATTTGGTACACAGTCTAGAGCCTAAGAAAGGACATAGGCTACATTTTATCCCGAAAATTGCATAATTCCCGTTGGATAGGACAAAATCTTGCGTTAGCAAAACTGACTGAAACAATTTTGAATACACCATCGTAATTATAACAGTTAATTAGACTATTTCTGTTTCTTTTTCACCTTCGGAATTCGATAGAGAGAACACTTTTTACGTTGCTATTAAATTTACGATGGCGCATTCATTATTGGGTTGATTGAGCCTAACATGGATTCACAAAACGTAATTAGATGACAGGTGACATACATTGACTGCAGACTTTTATAAATGTCTCGCTTAGCATAGCAAAGGGACAAATTGTCTTTCCACCATTATAACTCCTCGAAGAGGAAATAAAGTATGAATTGACAATGATAACTGACATTAAAATTGGACAAAATAGTTTTCCCTTTGCCATGCTACATATTACAATGACGTTTAATACTGGGCCGTCATTTCGTCTGACTTTAAAAATATTTTTAAATATACCACCATTAGAGGTTAAACATATTTCTTTATTCTACCTTTATGGTAGAGAATCCATGCTAATATACGAAGAAACGGATCGACTTGATTTTTAAAAGTAGTATGGCATGAGTATGAATATCTTGACACTGAGGTTATTAACCTTGATTCTGAGTTGTGACCTTGACACGAACATAAATTTCTGTTGGGTTGGTTAGGATTGAACAGTGATAAAAGTGCAGCCAGGCTCAGTTGCGGCACTCCTCATGAGGCACGCAACTTGCCGGTCAGCCTCTAAGCTGCTATATTTAAAAACCCCAGAAAATCGGCCTAACCTCGAGTGCAAACTTCTAAACTGCCTAGGGGGAAAAGACCAAAAAGAATCGGGAGACCTCGAGCGCCGCCTTCTCAGCTGTCTCAGAAAAAACCTAGAGAAGCGGCTCTACCTGGGATTCCCGCGCCGCCCATAGGCCTCGGCTACTAAGTTCTCCTGCCATGACAAGGCGGAAACCTATGGGCGGGTACACTCTAACCTTATCTTAATCAACAGAAGCATTTATAAGTATAAGGTATTTTGATATCGGGATAGGTCTGAACAGTGACAACAAGGTGCAAGGTACTTGATTTTTTTACAGAGCAAGTGCTTAAGTGATTAACTACCACTAAATACAGACTTATAATGTAAAACTTCATAAACTACTACTACATAACAAGCAATTGGATCATCCACAGACCCTTGAAGGTCTAAAGATATTCTAAATGCTCAAGCCCACTGCCAGTTAGCAGCGTGCCCAACATGCTGGCAGCATTGCCAATCAGCTTGGCAATGCTGCTTATACGTTGAGCCAAATAAAAACCAGCATTTTGGTCACGCGGCGGGTACACGAGACGCTCAGAAAGTCTTTTGAAAACAAGATGAGCTCCCGGCCAACACGCGCACAATGACTCAATTTCAAACGGCTCAAATATGTAACCACTGCCGAGGTTAGCATATTTGCGCCGTTTGTGCTGCTCCGCTGACGGCTCTAAAGTATCGACGCAAGTCGCGTCCCATACTAAGGGCCGTCTACACTTCCATGGGACCAGCTTCATACCGTCAGGCCTTTTGCCATCACCACGCGCAAACCCATTCGGTTAGAGTACGGCTGCGATATTGGCGGTCGCAAAAGCCCTGCGTATGACATCGTTCACAATGGCGTGGCAACTAATTCGACCAGCGCTTCTTGACCAAGAAAGACGGTGGTGACCAAGCTGGTCAACTAGGGTACTTGAATAGGTGAGAGCGCTCAGCTATGTGCGGCGCGGCAGCAAGGTGGATCGACTATCTCAGCGATATCATCAATACCGCCGGTCGAGCCTGGTCACGACCGGCAAAGAGCCGAGGCAGATGGCAAAGAAAGCTGCGGATGATAACGATGACGAAACAAATTAGATGAGATTGGCTGTTTTTTGGGTTTGAAATGATTATTTGCTACAATATTTGTGTACCGTTTCACATTAAATTGGGGCTAATATTTTGTGGCACTTTTTTTGACAAGATAAACATAAATTAAATTGTATCGCGGGCGAAGCCGCGGGTAAAAGCTAGTACAAAATAAATATCAAACTCTGTTTTATTAGCATCTATTCGCAATTTTAACTAAACTCTTATCAAACTACATTGTTATAAAAACTAAGAAATGGTTAAGACAGTCGCGGCTTTACAGGTAATAATTCTACCATTTATAAGTGTCGTTTCGAAATGGCAATAGTGCGAGCGGGACACCATCATCACTTTGGGAAGCCTCACTCGGCACAGCGTCTCTCTATGGATTTTTTCAAAGGAATATATGTTTTGTTGCAACGCAATAAGGTTGAATTTTCCTAAGCTAACTTTGAGCCAAATTTCGTCTGTGCGCAATCCAGATAGTATACAAAATCCTAGATTTTGATTTTTCCTTATTTTTTGACAGTAACAATAAAAAAGGTGTTGACAGCTGCAATCAAGAACTTTTTTTTATTTTGGTATCAGACTCGGAGTTATATGTCGAATCCATAAAAGGATCCGCATCAGTTATGGTGATTCAATGTGGTAATGATTTTATACCATCTGACCCAACAATACTTCAGTGTGGCGTGGCGTGGGTTAAGCGGGCGAGGAGATAATTTGCGACGTCACGAACAATCAGTTTATTTCACAGAAGATAACGTATGATTACAATTGTAGAGAAAACTTTAAGCGAAGGACATGGTGTTCCGCAGCGTAACGCACATCATATCAGCCATAGAACGTCCACTGCTGGACATAGGCCTCCCCTAATGATTTCCAATAAGACCGGTTGATAGCGGTTTGCATCCAGCGCGATCCTGCGGTCCTAATAAGGTCATCCGTCCACCTTGTGGGTGGACGTCCTACGCTGCGCTTGCCGGTACGTGGTCTCCACTCGAGAACTTTTCGACCCCATCGGTCATCAGTTCTCCGCGCTATGTGCCCTGCCCATTGCCACTTCAACTTGCCAATCCGCTGGGCTATGTCGGTAACCTTGGTTCTTCTACGGATCTCCTCATTCCTGATTCGATCTCGCAGACAAACTCCGAGCATAGCCCTCTCCATGGCTCTTTGGGCTACTTGGAGCTTACTAATAAGGCCCATAGTGAGAGACCACGTTTCTGTGCCATAAGTCATCACTGGCAACACACACTGGTCGAAAACTTTCGACTTGAGGCACTGAGGTATGTCGGACGAGAAGACGTTACGCAATTTTCCAAACGCTGCCCAACCGAGTTGGATTCGGCGATTGGCCTCTTTCTTGAAGTCGGACCTACCTAACTGGACTACTTGTCCCAGGTAGACGTACGAGTCAACGACTTCAAGAATCGAGTTCCCAACTGAAATAGGGGTGGGTACAACATGAGAATTACACATGACCTTTGTCTTATCCATGTTCATTTTAAGACCCACCTGTTGAGAGACTCGATTAAGGCCTTCGAGCATCGTGCTGAGTTCTTCCATCGACTTTGCCATGACCACGATATCGTCGGCAAATCGAAGGTGAGTGATGTATTCGCCATTGATGTTGATGCCGAGTTCTTTCCATTCCAGGAGCTGAAAGGCGTTCTCCAGATTGTTAAATTTACACTTTAATATAATGATTGTAAGTTTTGCCCCTGTAATTTGTTTTTTTATGTAATGTGGTTGTCTAATAAAGTGTTATTGTTTGTTTGTTTGTATGAAATATACTTGTCAGGTCAATGACCTCTAATGTTTAAAAATTTCCATTTTCCTTTATAGCTCAAAACTTTATGATTCCACAGTGCTCAAAACAATTTTCAGGGAAAGTTTCAATATGGTCTATAAACGGCGTCCGTCCGTTACACGGACATAACGAAGTTTTAAGGGTTCCTCGTTTTACTACGCGACAACTGTCAAACTTAAATGCGGTTTATTTCTATAACTAACGATTTTAGACCATTACTGTCTTCACAAAAGTGATAGATCTCAACAAGATCTATATTTCGGATGGCAGCTCCTCAAAGTAATTTATCTCCGTAACTGTCGTTTCTAGACCGTTACTTTAGGCACAAAATTGATAGAACTCAACGAGATCTACATTTCGGATGACATCTGTCATGCCACTCTAGTATGAATTTTATAATAATATGCCATATAATGGCAGCTGTCACTTTGACATCTGTCATTTTCGGAACTAAAACATAAATCCTAAAAAAACCTATTACCTACAAGTACTTTATGAGAACAAAAATTAGGCTGAGAAGTTTTGGATAACCCTGTACAGGGGATTAGTCCCATAGTAAAAGTTGGTCATAATATACAATGATATTTTAGGGCAGAATATTGTAATTATGAATATATTTTGATTTTATTTTTGAGTGCTTTCCACACTAGATTTTATCTCAAAGAGTTATCTTTGTAATAAGCATTTCAAAAATCTGAAGCGAACGCAGGATTTGAACTTGCCCCTTCGGATCACTAGCCCAGCGCTCTAACCAACTGTGCCAGCCCGCCAAAACTAGACAACGGGAAACTTCCTTATTATGTACGTGGATTTTATCATTAACATCTCCATTGGTATAATATATTTGTATATTGGCTTATAATGGTATATTGGCTCGAAGATAGAAACCCACAAAAATATTAAAAAAAAATAACTTACTCCTCTCAGTGCTTAAAAAAATCCATGAATTGCGTAGTCTATAACGCAATTCATGGATTTTTTATGTAATTTACAAAAGATTTTATAAGTTCTTCTGCCAAGCTAACATAATTAACGAAAACCAATTTGGCTTTCAAGAAGGGAAAAATACAACTCTAGCTATTTTTATAATGCTCAAACAAGTTGGCAAGTCTACCAATAAAAAAGAGGTTGGAGCTGCACTGTTTTTGGACTTATCCAAGGCATTCGACAGTGTTGAACATCACATATTACTAAAGAAACTGGAAGAAGTAGGTATTCGAGGTCTAGCCCTCAAACTTGTAGAATCGTATTTACATAACAGACAACAATCCATAGTCCTTGATGTATACAACAGATCCACTAAAACAGTTCAAATAAGTCGTCTCCAAATCTAGAAATTTAGCTACAGGTGTCCCCCAGGAAAGTATCATCGGCCTTCTTTTGTTTCTTATCTATATTAATGACTTACCTCAAACAACTAATCATTTATGTGTAATGTTTGCTGACGATGCTACTATTTTTATTCCCAAACACAATTTGAGCTGTCATGAATATGAAATAGAAATTAATAACACTATTAAACGTATAGGAGATTGGCTAGACAATGTAAACTTAAATTTAAACATAGAAAAGACTAAAATACTGCAATTTAGGAACTACAAACAACCCCTCATAAAACTTAACATCTCGTACAAAAATAGACCAATAAACTCAGTTCAGGATACAAATTTCTTAGGTGTAAATATTGACACTCATCTGAACTGGAAATCACATGTAAGTAAAGTAAACAATAGGTTGTCTCAGTATTGTTATGCTATTAGTATCTTAACAAGCATCTCCTCTAAACAAATCGCTACAAACGCCTATTATGGCTATGTTTATCCTCAGTTGTCTTATGGCGTCATGTTTTGGGGTAATTCAGTCGAGTCTAACTCATCGTTTATTATGCAAAAACGATGTTTAAGAACTATTTTTAAGCTAGATAGCACCGATACTCTCAGCGATGTGTTTAAAACTTATAACTTCCTTACCCTTACAGGTATCTATATTTATGAAACTTGCGTTTTTGTTAAAAATATTCAAAGATATTTTAGTGACATAAAGTCAAACCGCGCCGATGTTAAAAGGTCCAGACATAAATACGACATCTGTATTCCTCAATTTAACAACAGCATGTTTTCAAATAGCGCTTATGCTATGGCAATAAAAGTTTACAATAATTGTCTACCATTCCATATAAAGATATTAGAAGATAATAGCTTTAAAAAGACGCTGAAGTCCTGGCTAATTTCAAAGGTATTTTACTCAAGTAAAGAATACTTTGAAAATCACAAAGTAATTGTCTTTGGCTTACCTAATTTATACATTAATAATGTCAACTCTTATTTGTAATTTTGTTTAAGATAATTTTGATTTATTAGGTAGGTAGGTAATTAACTTTTAATCTTATAATCATTAACATTATTGTACGCCCGAAATGGGCAGGCTGTTTGAACTTTTGTATTTCTTATAACATCTAATTGTATGTACACAGCAACGCAATTAAGATTATTTCTATTTCTATGTGTATTCTATCAACTTTAAATAACCTTACCAGTAAAATAATATGAAAGCTTATTTATTATACAAAAACACAGAGTATACAAAAAGGTTACTTTTTTATATTTCAGGTAATTTCTAAAATGGCACGACTGTCAACACTGCTTTTTCTTCTAAAATTGGAAATGGACGTCTTGACTTGTTGTGTACCATCATGCAATTTGAGTTTTGAAATATCTTGTTTTGTTCCTACTTAGATATTTTAGTTAAGAATAACTCAGTAGACGATTTATATCTTTATAATTAACTAGTGTCTCCAAAAGCAATAACTGTGACGGCAAATAAAGTAGTTCAGTGACTCATAGGCATAGGGTATTTTGTTATTTTACAATACCTACCTACAAAGTTTTTATACGTATTTGTTAAGATTTATACCGCAGTTTTGTACTGTCTGGTATGCGGAAAGTTTTATAAGTAATGGCTACTCCTCCGGTGCCCAAACCTCGCACTCTTTTGTCGGCAAATAAGAGTGCCGCTGAAGGCCCGGTGCCGCTCCCCCGGACAAAAGTTGCTGCCTGCAATGAAAAGGTCAGTGCCTCAGATATTTTTCGTTCAATCGGAACCGTTTCGAAGCAAATCAAAGAAGATGTCGCGACCAAAGTAAATAATGCAAATGAAAAACTAGAAAAATCTATTCAAGATGGTTCGAAATTTGCCAAAGGAACTTTTGAAAAGACCCTTACAACGTCCCGCGCGGTAAGAGATTCAGTCACTAAGACAGTTATCGAAGGAACAAAAACAGCCGGCATGAAACTCCGTCGCCCCAAAAAGCCTGATGTGCCAGAAGTGTCAGAACATCAGAGATGTGTATCAATGCCTGCTGCAGATATGAGTTTCTTTGATAACATACAGTTCCACTCACCTATGTTGGAACAGAAGAAATTTCGAAATGAAACTGTAGGTGCCCCGGCCGACACAGACTGCTTGGCCTTCAATCTGAATGATCATAACTTTGATGACATGTCATTGTTTTCTAGCAATTCTGATTCAATCACCGATAGTAACTTTTCTCGTGATAGTCGTGACAGTTCGAGCTTCGATTATGAGACCCAGCTCATGTATGATACTCCGAGGCCACCGAGGCCTGACAGCATTGAAAGCTCGATGTCTCTTCCAAACATTCCACAACGTTTCTACAGTGCACCTCCAGCATACATCCTACATACGATGAAAAAGTTCAAAGAGCCTGCAGAAATTAAGAAAGAAAATACTATGTATGAAAATTGGACTTTGCCCAAGCTTCCCAGCTCACAAAAAGAAGGTAATGCCACAAACACAGCTTCGCGTCCTAGTTTGAGCACAATTAATGAATTTGATCCACTCAACGCAACAAGCTCTACACCTAAGTATGAAGGTATGAGCAATGAACTGTTGCTGCTGGAATCATTTCTGACAGCTGATACTTATGGTACCATTGTTGCCAAAGACCACCATGAGGACATCTTTGAGGACTACGGAGAGACAGATTACTACAATCCACCGACCCCGCCTGAGAGATTTGACAGTTTACTGCCTGAGGAAGCCAAGCCGCCTTTAGCCAGTACATCAGAAGTAAGGGAGAGTTGCTCAAACTGGTACGTGGAAGATGACACTGAAAAAAATAACAATATTGATGAAGACACTAAGCAACATCAGTCTATGATTAGTCGATTTTCAAGAAAACTGAAACTTGATAGTGTGCTGAACAGGCCAGTGAAACCGACACCACCTAAAATTGAGGTAGTAGAAAAGCCTCCAGTAAATACAAAGCCAGTTCCTTATTATAGTGGAATTTTAAATAAAAGTGTGTGGTTGGCAGATGACCTGTTTAAGAATATACAGTCACGCTTTTGTGTGCTTTCTGATCAAAAACTCATGTGCTACAGTGACCCCACCAATGGAGTGTTGAAAGAAGCATACCCTCTAGATGTAGTCTATTCTTTGCAGGTTGTGCTGCCACTGTCATGTAGGTGAGATTCAAATCTTAATCCTTTTTACAATGTCAAGTGACATGTTTTTTTTTAAATATAGCTAGCCAACAGATACATCAGAACCTATTTTTCAGCACATCTAATACATATCATTTGGAGCTCTCATTGTCATCTGGATCAGGGCGAGCAGTACCTCGCAAGGTGGTGTTTACATGTGCCAATGCCGCAGAACGTCGCAACTGGGCGCAAAAAATTGCTGAACATCTCACATATGGCTTTCCTCCTATGTGCACTGCTGATTTCACCCGGCTCGGCTGGTGCTATCTCAAGGTATGTTTCTTTAAGTAACTACAGAGAAAACTCAGTGTTATACTATTTCACAAAATGTTAAATTCTTACAATTTAGTTAAAACTGTTTGATTGACCTTAGAAGCAGAGTACTTGGCCCCCCGAAGTTCATTATTGTTCATTTGAATTTCAGTCATTTCAAACCTGCTGATTCACCTTACTGCTGTTGTTCTCTCTCACTTGAAATAGTCTGTCACTCAGGTAAGATTTCAGGATTTGATAGAATGTATGTGGTAGAATCGATTTTATTTAAAACAACAGTCCTTTCTGCCAGACTCTATCAAATGCTTGTTGTATTTCTAAAAAGACTGACTAACAGTATTCTTTTTTTTTCTAGCGAAGTTCTTATTACTCTGCAGTTTCTATGGACTTGTTCTACAGTAGCATGTTCTTGCCTAAATCCAAATTGATGGTCTGGGATAATTGATTTTCCTGTCATAGCTTTGATTATCCTGCGTAAAAGTGACATTCCAATAATTTGGACATAATTGGTAAAAGGCTGATTGGTCTATATGAGGTCACTTCATGGATTGGTTTACCAGGCTTATGTATCATTTTGAGAGTTGAGACCTTCCAAAGATCTGGGAAGTATCCAACTCTGAACATTGCATTTAATAGTATAGTTAAATGACAAACCATGACTTTACATGGTGATTCCTCAAGAACCTTTTTGTCGATAAGATCATACCCTGGAGCTTTGTTATTCTTTAGGGTCTGGAGGTTCCTGAGTATTTCTCTAGGTGTTACTAATTTCAGAGGTATGTCAAGTTGGAGATCTTGATTAAGAATTACGTTGATATCTGATTCATCTGCATTTAAAGTAGCTTTATTTGGCGTGAATACATGACTGAGTTGCTTTGCGAAAGCTTCAGTTTTGTCTAGGTCAGTTCTAATCCACTGTGCATCAGATGTTAAACAAAATATTAAATAAAAATCTAAACATTGCCTCTGTTAGTACATTTTAAATTGAGACTAAGTTCAGGGACCCACTTCCTGATACCAAGTACCAATGTAAGAATCTAAATTGAATTAGTAGCTGCCACAGTTGTATTTCTTTTAGTTCAATCCAGCTATCATCAACCTGTTGTGTATTTCATCTCATCTCTAGTGGTAATGACACTCCATCCGTATTTCATTCCATCGTCTAGTGGTGGTGAGGTAGTGGGTTCAAAATCCCGGTCCTGTACTAAAGAATTCCTTGGAATTTATGTACGGAATTTCACACCACTGGCTTTGCAGTGAAGGAAAACATCGGGAGGCAACCTGCATACGTCCGTAGAAGAAATTCGATGGCGTATATGAATCCACCAACCCGCACTGGGCCAGCGTGATGGATATGGGCTAATCGCCCCCTCGAGGGTAGGCCTACGCCCTGCAGTGGACTATTAAAAAAGCTGGTACAGAAGTACACTACACCTTGAAGGAAAATATGCGCGATAGCAGACGCCATAAATTTCTTTTACAGCCTACACCATCACAAACCAACACTGCACGTCACATCCTCTGCAATAGATTCTACAACTGGAATAGGTTGCTTGAGGATGTAATCTCAGCAAGAAACATGAATACATTTAAGAATAGACTTTGGATAAAGAAAGAAAAAAATTCCTTGACAGATAAATACTAATTTTATTTGACTCTGCTTGATATAGGCCCATCAGTATAAACAAAATAAATTAATAAGCAAATAAAAGATAACTGTTCAAATTAGTTTGGTTCAGTGAACCTAATGGGATTACTGCCACCAATAAGTTCTATATCTTGCTACACATTTATGTACTGTGCAGCGATAGTGCAATATTTTATGTAAAGCATGTTCTTGTAGTATTAATGATAAAATTTAATGCTTGTATGATTTAGTATATGATCATGAAGCTAACAAGTTACAATTTGTTATCATGATATATGCTATATCACATTTTGTTGTTAGTAATATTTCTATGATCTATCTATTGTAATAATTCATACATTTGTAAGTGCTACAACAGACAGGATGTGATAGGAGAAATAGTACCTCCAATAAAATTACATGTTTAGTACTAAATATCATATTTTGTAACTTTGTACCATAAATAAATAAAAAAGTACATATCAACTTGCTGGCAGGAATGTTTGGATGATTTGGAAAGTTGGTTATAATATAGTAGGTACCAATAAAATAAAAATAAAATACATAAACAACATGATTCATCATTGGAATAATGCTTTCTATTTCTATCTGATGTATATGTGCGTAATAGAACAAGGTGGACATACTTCACTTAATGTGAACTTTGAACAGGTTCTTTGTGTAGTTGCTTTACAATACAAATGATGCTATATGCATCATACAGTCATACTGACTGCGGACCTTGGTATCTAGTTGTATGGTATATTGCAACATAGGCGCGGCTTCCGTACCACTGCGCGGTAATACTTCTATCAAGTCTACGTGTTTGATCAATGATCCGACTTATCTATTATCTCGCGCAACGATATGCAGCAATTGATAACAATATTACGTAGACCATATTGATTTCCCTATCATGAAAGTACACTAATCAGTATTGCTGCTGTAAACTAAAATCTTACTTCTCACAAGAGACATGATAAAAAAATCTCAAAAACATTTTGATAATTATGACTATTATTAACTGTTTCTGTTATAACTGTTTGTTCTTTATCGAAGATATTTATGAAGTATAAATAAAACTATCACCATTGTGTCAGCCATAGCACATCCATTGCAGTATATAGACTCCACTTATTTGTAACTAGACCAGCTAGAAAAGGCTTGAATCCAACTTGTTACTACAGTTCGACCTCAAACTAAGCAAAGCTTGTGATAAGGCTGCCAAAGACTGATATACTACTTAAAAATTGTAATTATTATATTTTTTTACGGGCAAAAGTGCCTTTATTACTACAACAGAATACAACACTATCTGCTAAAACTACATACACTACTACTACATAATAAGCAATTAGATCATCCACAGACCCTTGAAGGTTTAAAGATAATCCGAATGCTCAAACCCACTGCCGATTAAAAATATTTTTTGAATACATACTTATATAGATAAGACCTAAATAACACCCAGACACAGAGCAAACACAATGTTCATCACACAAATGCTTGCCCAGCAAGTGATTTCTGTAAAAATATCCTTAAACTAGGTTAATTTTATTGTTATATCTTAAAGTATGTTTAGTAATATAGGAATTAAATAGGCTATTTTGCAATATCATCGCATATTCTATTCTAAATTGTTAAAGGAGGGAGTAACCGGAGAGTGGCGCGGCGCATGGCTCATGCTGATACGTCGTGTGTTGGTCTACTACACAGCTAAAGACCCTAAAGTGCATTCCGTTGACCTGCGGAAAACGAGATGCGTCAGTAAGTATTAAACAAACATTGTATAGGGTTATCTGCCCTGTGCTAAGCGAAAGTGAAAGAGAGCGATTAAGACCATTATTATGAATAACTTTTACTTTGGAGCTAACCCAGAATTCGGGAAGAAATCTAGTGTGCCATACAAAATTGTAACTCGGAATAGACAAAATGTATGAAACAGCTGTTTTATTCTCGAATTTCAGGTTGTCCCCCATAATAAAAGTTGTTCATAATGATGTTCTTATTCACTCCCTTTCAGCTTAGTACACAGCAAGCATAACCCTGTATATTCATAGGTTGTGCTTCCTCGGGTCACTGCTTACACCATTCAACCAGAACTTTGACCAATACCACACCCAGTTTAGTATTGTCTACTTACCATTTATGTAGTTTTTACAATAATTCGAATTCATGATACCTTTTTCCTCCTTTATACAACATTTGACTGCAATGAGTTTTCCCTAAAATGTTAGTCTACTGATTTTATTTTCGCTTGAATACAATCTGTAATTGGTCGAATCGTTTAACTTGGCAGCTGTAATTTTAGCTACATGCTGTAGATAGCCCAATATCACAATCAATGATAGCTAGATTGAATATCACTTAACATCTCTGCGAGGATTGGGTTATCTGCAGCTTGTTTGTAGCAGACATCACAGACGCCAAGTTTCGACCTTTACATGGTGATGTAGGGCACTGTCTGAAAGATTAGAATAAGCTTATCCAAGAGGAAATCTCAGACTCATATTATAGTTAGTGACAATAACTTGACTACATAGTTTTGAATTACTACTTTTACTAAGTTTCAGGAAGGTTAAATAGTAAAGATTCGACTTGTACTTACTGTATTAGTATGTCTAAAAATAATTATGATTGGTTCATATTGTTATCACATTACATAAATTGACAATATTTATTTATACCTACCTACTGTTATTCTACCAAAACTTGGTCAATTATGTTCGCGATTAGTACTTTCATCATTTTTACATAAGTAAGCTGATGTTACCATGCAGACAGCTATTATAATATATGAAATAATAATATCTATCTAAGACGCAAGTCTAAGAGTACTCTCAGGGGTGTATGGTACTACAGAAGACACGGGATTTGCGCAGTTTGTAGCTAGAGTCTGGCTAACGAAAGTTGATACTGACAAAGCGCGGCAAATTTAAAAAATATCAGTATGGCAGCAGTAAACTGAGAGGGAAACACTTTCTCTCACTCACACGATGTAGCATTGTTACCATACTGCGATTTTGATTCTTCCAAATCTTTGGGGGAATCGCAAAATATCTTTTTTTCAAGCTTTGACTTGTCGTGTAGGAGTTTTATATTCATTACGTTAATTATTTTCTGTTTTTTTGACGTTATTATTATGCCAAACTGAGGCTCTGCATTGCTCTACAAATGATTCAAATGATTTCAACGCGTACCTATCAACTTCATTACGATGAAGATTATAATAATATAATGAATCATTTTGTACAGTTTAGTACATGAAGTTTGAAAAAGTTTTAAATACTAGGTAAAATACCCCAATTTAAAGGTAAATCCGCGATGGTAGTAGCACCGTGTGTTGTCATTTAAAAAGTTTGCGAAAAATTCCAGTATCAACTTTCGTTAGCCAGGCTCTAACTTCACAGACACCAATAATTTTGATTCGGCCTATACCTACTACTGTAACTTTTGTGTGGTCTAACAACTATGACTCCTCTATGTATAGTTTATCTGCTTTTTTTTCTAATGAGATTATTATAGGCTTGCTTGCACCCACAGGGATAAAATGATGTACATAGTAGGCAATCTCTTTTCATACCCAAATATCACATTGTATTTGGTTTCTACTGGTTTTTGTTCTGTTCTGAGGTCATCGCGTGAAATTCATTACTATTACATTAACTATTTACATACCTACCTATATCATGAGTTTACGAAACCTAGTTATGTTCCCTCTATAATCTAAGAGTTATGCAACCATTAATTAATCGTTAATATTTCTATCGCGGGTCGAACCAGGATACGATTGGCAAAGGCCGATTAAAAGGCAAATCAAAACCGAGGCAGATGGCACTATATAACCATTAATTAATAGTTATTAGTCGTGGTCGCAAAATTAGTTTTCGTAAACTCATGATGAATATAGTTTAGGGGTGCGTTTACATACTCCAGATAATTTTTATGCTGGATACAAATTCAAGAGTTTGACAGATGTGATTGGTTTGTGAGGATAAGTTATATTTTGTGTGTGTGTGTGTGTGTGTGTGTGTGTGTGTGTGTGTGTGTGTGTGTGTGTGTGTGTGTGTGTGTGTGTGTGTGTAATGAATAAACTAGAAAACTACTGTGCCGATTTCAAAAATTCTTTCACCATTGGAAAGCTACATTCACCTTGAGTAAAGGCTATATTTATTGCTAGAAAAGATTACGGATCTTTACTAAAAGAACATAATAGATCCTAACCCAAGGTGTAAAAAATGCCCTAAAACGTCTTTCGTTGCGGAAACTATTGATGATAGAACAAAAGTATGTTCTACAACACGGTTCCTAACCTTTTTCAGCCGCGGACCCCCAAGGAAATCAAGTACAATGCCAAGGACCCCTGAGTAAAAAAAAGTGCAATTTTCGGGCAATATTATATTTTAGTATTCCTTCATTAAATTAAAAAAATCAACTTTTTCGTAGAAAAACATTAACGAGAAGGTTGGTGCTGCTTTTTTGCAACTAAGTTAGAAATGTTCGGGTTGATATTATTACTCAATTGCAATCTCAAATCAGATTGCACATGTAACCTGTTCCTGTACTTGTTTTTGATGTATAAAAGAGTAGAGATTGCTTCTTCACATAGGTACGTGGTGGAGAAAAGCTCAGTAAGCGTAATAATTACGAGACGTTAGGCATAGGTAATTTATTTATTTGTGTTAGTACTCTAAGTAAGATAGATGCGTTTGGGACCGCGGACCTCCAAACATATGCTCACGGACTCCCAGGGGCCCGCGGACCACAGGACAGGGAAACAATGTTCTACAATATTAAAGAACATATTAATATCTACAAAAAACTTCGCAATACCATTTGTCCAACTACTATCGTTATGTCACAATAACCACTTATTGCATTTTAAAAGTTAATAGAAATACCGACCAAAATTAGACCATGTTATTCATACTTCTGTTTAAATCCTTATGCAAATAAATCATATTGTTTTCAAGACTGTTTCAATTCATATAGAGGAGTTTTTGAATTGTTCAAATCGGCTATTCCATTCAATATATATTACGAATTTAATAAGTCATAGAAATAGAAAAAAAATAAACGCTGTCGTGTTGTGCATTTATTATCACCGCTATTCCTGAAATTACCTGTTTTTATACCAGCCTTTTTTAATCGCCCACTGTAGAACATAGGTCTGTTTTCGAAGGGTGATTAGGCCATATCCATCACGGTGGCCCAGTACGGGTCATATACGTCATCGAGTTCCTTCTTCGGACGTACATAGGTATGCGGGTTGCCACACGACATTTATCTTCACGGAAAAGCCAGTGATGTGAAATTTCGTACATAATAATATTATGTTCCAAAGAAACTCATTGATACGGGATCAGGATTTGAATCCAACACCTCACGATTGTAGGATAGGTGTTACTACCACGAGACCACAACGACTATCACCTCTATAAGTGCGACGAAATATGTAACACCTACAGATTTGGAGAACCTAAGTTAGGCGAGCCGTCACACTGACGATTTATAATTTCTGTTGTAGTAGTAGTGAATAGGTACTGTACTGTACTGTACCGGCCTTTTTAATAGTCCACTGCAGGACGTAGGCCTACCCACGAAGGGTGTTTGGGCCATATCCACCACGCTGGCCCAGTGCGGGTTGGTGGATTCACATACGCCATCGAATTTCTTCTAAGGACGTACGCAGGTTGCCTCACGATGTTTTCCTTCACCGAAAAGCTAGTGGTGTGAAATTCCGTACATAAATTTCAAAGAACTCATTGGTACGGGACCGGGGATTCGAATCCACGATCTCACGATTGTAAGGCGGGTGTCACTACCTCTTGACCACCACGGCATTACGAACTGGGTGAATAGGTACTGACACATAAACTAATGATCTATGAGGCTTTAAAGTTCGTAAAACTAATTATCGATGAGGCTTAAAAGTTCTCGAATGTTGACAATGGTATTGGCAAGTGTAGAAAAGGTCTCCACGTGAATCTAAGACCAGATCGTGACTACCAGATCACGTTGGATGCCATCGTTTCCATCGGTTCAATCATAGCTCTTTGGGTTAGCAAGTTGAAGAGGCTTTAGATAGGGCACACAATTCGTAGAAGTAGAACTGATGGCGAACATTTTAAAACGTTTTTAAATGGAGAAAAGATTAAATATACGAGTAAGTGTATAGTAGAAACGTCAACTAACTTGCATAGGTAGAATGTAGATAGACTGTAGGTTCTTAATATTCTAACCGAAACCAGGGCTATAGATTATGTATAGCCCCCCGACACAACTTAATTTTATTTAGATGGCCAATACTATCTTTATTTTATGTTAATAGTTGAACAGATTAAGACTACGAGAACACCCGAGATTTGGGTACCAACGAGTAGATTTCATTCATCCCATCCTATCGGGTCGTCCGGTGTGTCTAGCAATGAACATTATAAAAGGTAGGTACATTTCAAGACTACAACACTTTATTGAGACTCAAAATTGATTTATAATGAAGGATGTTCACTAATTTTGAAATTTAGCTTAATGTATTCTCTGTCAAAAATAAAAAATACATGTGAAAGAATTATTTTGGTATGTTAATTAATTCCCAAGTTATAGCATTTAAACACAGTATAACATACAGTAAAATATCTTCATACAAACGTGCCGCTCTCAGTTTGAATGTGTGCGTGCGCGCCGCGCGCCGTGTCGGCACGCGATTTCACGCACACGCTAGCATAATATAAGTGGCAATAAGCTGGCGGCAGTACGGGCTGTGCAGCGCGACTGTGAGCACGTGCGTACGTTACATGACCGCTCGCGTTCGTCAACTCTCGCCGGTCACTTACCATAATATTAATTATTACGAGTATCATGACTTCAAAAAGGGGAAAAAATATTGTAGTGTTTTCGGGTGCCTCAATAACGATTTCGCAAACCCGGACTTATCATTCTTCATAGTTCCTACTGAACCAGAAATACCTACTTATACTTTAATCTTATTAAAAAATGTGGTATTGTATTGTTTATTTCACAGTTTATTTGCTTTATTAAGAGCGTAGCCGAGTCGCATTTTTCCATATAAATGAATTCCCAAAGAAGGATGCACGGAATTAACCTGTCAATGTTTTTTTTTTTGTTAGTAAAAAAACCAAACATCTTTTCTACAAATCATATGTGCTTCAAAAATATTGGGATTTTTTGCTGTTTTCATATCTCTATACTCTATAAAATTTAACTTGATCTCTGCGACAGTGACATTGACATAGAAAATTGACGTTTTTAGAGTTGAGATAGTGGTGGAAAAAATCGATTTTCAAACAATGTTGTAATGAAATCGAATGAGTAGTTGAAGGTGAGAAATTGGATTTTATTTACTTACTATTATTTAAGACCAAGTATATACACATGTAAATAATGTTATGATATTAATTAAATACTCATAATAATGTAACCATAGTATTTATCGACGTTTTTCACTATTATCGATGCTAATGTAACATATAATTGGGTTTAATTTAATTATACATGTAAAAAATGTTGTGATATTAAAATATACAATAAAATTAATGATAAATTAAGTTTTATTTAAAATATCGTCAGTATAAACTATCGATATTTTAATTAAAACTATTTAAAACTCTGTGGTCACGATCATTCGTCGCCCATCACTAATCGGCATGCCCACAAAGTATGACATTGACAGGTGCTGTCTGTACTATTAAGAAATTCAGGACTTCATATGCGTGATTTTTCTGACAGCTGTCGCAGAGATCAAGTTAAATTTTATAGAGTATAGTTGAAATTAATATTAACCCACCAGAAAAATTACAATGATTTTTTTATTGTTTTTACATTACGGATTACATACATAAGAAGTGGCGGTATGGTCTTAAAGACTTTAGCCTGCCCAAAAATGGGCGAATTATTTTAAAATAATCAATCTTTTATACTGTTGCTGTCAAAAAAAAGGAAATGTCAAGTTCAGTCAATCAGATGATGTATTCAGAGTTGACAGACTTCGTTCTCGGTATTCTGATTTAGCAATTTTGGAGGTCTTGACGTGTTGATATAATAATTATTAACTTTTTTAACTATTGGCGCATAATCCTGCGTTAACTCGTTTTAGCCCGTAATATTTACGAACTGAGGTGTTATTATACATTTTTATAGAAACATACATTTTTGCATACTAGAAGATAATAAGAAAGAATACTCTTATTTTGTATGTACTTTTTATCATATACTTCACTACTAAAAACAAAAAGCTGCAGTTGAAGTTATCCGATAAATTCATGGTCATTTAATTATTACTCGTAATAATCCTTAAGGGTGCTATTCGAATCTCGGCTGCTGGCTACAGCTGCAATCAGCATTTGCAGCAGCTGTACGAAGCCGGCTGTGGCTGCACAACTGAGGGGTTAGTCCAGGTTTACACATAAATTGAAACTACAGCTGTTTCGATATGTCCCTATACATTTTTGTACAGCGCCCCTGGCGGAAACGAGGAAGAACTAACCAAAATGTATGGAGCCACACGCGAACGCAAAAAGTTAAGTAAACAACACGAAACCTGGACTAAGGGCTCTGGTTATCTATGTAGTTGTATGAATTTCTACAAAAAGATTCCGAACACGACTGCGGCAGCATGTGCTGCTGAGCCTTGGCTGCAAGTGTTGTTAACCTGCGACGTACGACGCAGTACGAGCACCGGAATCATTCCCGACTGTGGATACAAGCAGCGGCTGAGTATCATGCGTTTACTAGGTACCTCCATTTGCAACCTGCATCCGAGGTTCGAATAGCTGCTTTACTTATATTTTTAACTTATAGTTGCGGTTCTTGTACTATTGCTAATGAAATGGATGAATACTGAAATTCATTATCATTCCGTTTTTTACTTTCTTTTTATATCAGTCCTAAACATTGAACTTTTTTGACGTTACGTTTTATAAATCGATGAACTCCAAAACGTAATCTGAAATTACAGACAAAATGACATGCACTGATTAAAAAAAACAATATAAATACATATCATTGAGACAATATTGACTAAAAAATACATGACATCAAGTTTTTAAAATCTAGCACCATTTTAGCACTCTAAACATAAAAAACCTGGCAATACTTAATCTTTGGTGTCTATCAATGTCTATACATAGGTACTTATATCTTGAAAATTGTTTTCGTTTTTTCTTATTTTATATTCATTTTTAGCCAAATTGTACATATCTGAACAGTTTTAGAAGCTTCATAAATTACATTGGCGAACATAACATTCTTAGCAATAAACTTGGGAGAAATTAGTGTGACAGGTTGAATATGTATGACCTCGCGACATCCTTTCCTCCCTGAATAATATGTTTAGAGCTAAAGTTTATTTTAAGAAGTCTAGTTTTACTATAAAACAGAGGATTGAGTACGAAACATCGTTTAGGTAAACGTATTTGTCGCGTATAGTGTAATAAGGGCAATTTCACAATAATTAATATTGCAAATTACTATTGATTTTTTTTTTCTATTGTCTTATGTGTGAATAAAGGCTTTTTATTTTTACTAAATTTATAAATTGGTAAAATATTTAATCATAATATGCTTTTTAATGCATAAATTTAGATCAAGTGCTGCTTGTTATAAAATATTAACTAAAAGTAAAAGTGACAACCCTGGGGATCAACGCAAGAGTAGGCTAATATATGACGTCGATGAAATGTCGTGAATAGTATGACGCCGTAGGACGACATTTTTCAATACTCGATCAGTCCGTTCGCGCTCTTCCGTGCCGCTGCCTTACGTTTCCCTAAAAATCATTTGATATGTCCAATTCTAGTTCGCGGAAATCCTGTGTTGTGCCAAAATGTACAAGCACTTTACCAAGACACCGGAAAAGTTGTTTTTCCTAGTTCCAATGGACCTTATACATAGCATATATTATATAGATAGGGTCATAGCCGTAGCTTTCTCTTGCCGATCTGAAAAAGTTATTAACAAAAAATGTTAACACCTTACGTATTTAATTTATTGTAAATAGATACTTTTTTATTTTAATCATTTATTTTTCAAGTGAATATACAACCAGATATTCTGTGAATGTTGCCGTTATTAATAACGCACCAGAAAATCACGTTTTTTTTATGGGAGCCCTCCGTAAATATTCAATTTATTTTAATTTAATTATTGATTTATTGAAGGAAATACACAATAAATTATATTATGTGCATATTTCAAGCATCTTCTTGGTGTCGTTATAAATATCAAGCAAAAAATAATGTTTCTTGTATGGGAGCCCCCTTTAAATATTTATTTTACTATTATTTCATTATTTATTTTTGAAGTAACTAACTAAAATAAGTAAATATCTGTGAATATTTCAAGCATCTAGGTACCTGTCACCGTTATTAATATCGATCGAAAAACGGTTAAAAGATCAGGTTTGCTTATGGGAGCCCCCCTTAAATATTTGTTTAAAAAGCGGCAACAGAAATACATCATCTGTAAAAATTTCAACGTTCTAGCTATAACCGTTCATGAGATACAGCCTGGAGATGGACAGCGGAGTCTTAGCAATAGTGTCCCGTTTTTACCCTTTGAGTACGGAACCCTAAAAATTATAGGGTTTGAATACCTAGCATAACGATAAAAAATAAGTTAGGTTAAGTATGTAACTATTTTAGATAAATATTTTATATTTTTTCTCGCAACTTAAATTTTTCTTACCGCTTAAACCTTCCCTTAACTTTCACAAATATATTAACATCAAAATTAGGCAAGTCGGTTCAGCTTTTCTCGAGTTTTAGCGGGACTAACAACCACGATTCATTTTTTATATAAGATAGATAAAAAAAAAATATCTGGAGTGCGTAAACGCACCCCATAGCTAATAGCAAAAAAAGTAAAACCCAAGAAAATTTGAAATTTGCGCGCTGACCTTAACAATAGACATTGACAGATGTATAGGTCTATACGATGTTAGATTCGATTTACGAAATCCGAGTCTAAGCGCATTTTGTTCGATGTGATGTTAATTTGATATCGATTTACTATTTACCTTAAATTCTTCAAATAATCGATGTCTGATTGCTGAAAATCGATACAGGGTGGGGTACGTGGAGGGAGAAAGGGTGGAGAAGTTACTAGCGTATAGGGTGTAAGAAAAAAAAGAGCTATACTATACATACTTGGATAGCTATACATATACGTTGTTATGATTTTATTATATTTAGGCTAGATAATAGTAAAAACCTGCATAATACTAATAGAAATGATATAAAATAGATAATAGTTCATAAATATGTTGATTTACTTAAGCATCTCATCAAAAATTCAACAGTAGTTTTTGACGCGAAAAATTTGCCTGACTATTACATCTAGGGTGCGTTCCAAAACGGGCAATATTCACTCGGTGAAGGGTGAAATTCGCTCGATGCTGGTTCCGAAACGCAACGGTGAATTTTACTCTAGTGTTTTGGAACGCCTCCGACAGAGTGAAATTCCACCTGTCAGTTGAAATAATTCACCCTGGTAAAATCAGAGTTGAATTTCACTCGGCTGTCAAAATTGACATAACGAGAGAAGTTATAATGAAAACAAGCGGTTGAGGAAAAATATATTGAATATTTTATCATTCCAATTCACACTATATATAATAAGCATTTTAGATAAAGATGAAATTAGTTATTATATAAAAGTTAATGCTGTTGTTAATTAAAGATCTTTTTTGGGCATATATCCTCGATCGGCGCGCGAAATTCAAATTCTCTTCATCTAGAAATTATCAGGTTGATACAGTTTTGTATAAAGACTGTTCACTATTTCGGATTTTATGTATGTACTAAGTCAAAACTACTTATTTTCGCAAAATGACTATACATGAGTACAGTCCGTTTACAGCTACGTGAAGTAGCTTTCTCTGATACCTATGACTGTGTCTCTCTCTAACCTGTGATTGTGTGTAATGACTAGGCAGAGATAGTGACAAACATCAGAGGCAAAACAACCATGAACAGACTGTAATGTATCTCCACATACACATCTTAACATAAAACCTAAGAAAAATTGAATTTCGCGCGCCGATCGATGCTATTGCCGGTGCTACCAGAGCTTTTGTGCGATTTAAACGTACGACAGATCGAAGAGTAACATTTTCTTAGAAAAAGGATGATTTTCATGATAAGTACCTATTTTCAGAAGAATTTTTACTGAGAATTTATATACCATTTTAGGAAATGATGACCTACATAAATAAAAACAAAAAATCAACCATGTAGAAAAAGTATCGGTAAAGAAACAAAAGGAACATTTATTGCATAAATGGTAACACTTAGGTAACTCTTTTTTCCAAGATCGTTCCAAAACATAATTCGCTCAGTGTGATTTTCACCCTTTACAGCCTAGTTCCGAAACCAAAATTCATCCGGTAAAATTCACCCGACAAACAGCTAAATGTTTTGGAACGCACCCCTATATAGGCCGTGCGTAATAGTCAGACAAAAACAACGTATACGCAACTAGAGACAAATTATATTAGTTTCGTCCTGTTCACACTTTAGTACTTGCACATCTTGCCCTCTTTTACTTATGTAATTATTATTATAGTCTAGTCCTGTCTAGTTATACTTTGACTATGGACTGATCTGACTGAAAACATACGTATATAGTATCTCCCGCTGGTACTCGTAGTTCCTTAGTTTCTGCCAAAGAGAAAGTAATTGGTTTGTGCTGAAAACAAAATGGCGACTAATGGCGTAGTACGTGAAATCATTGTTAAATCGTATTTAAGGTAAAATAATACTTAAAATAGTGCAATTATTAATTCGTTTTAGCAATATTTGCGTTTAAATTGATAGATTTAAGTTTACTTTGTGTTCGGAGACTGTCGTGTGTTGCTAAATTCCATGATTCGGTTCATTGTAGTGGTTTTTACTTAGCTCCTTACTAGTGCCTTCTAGTTTCAAACAGTTAATACAATAGCTAACGTAAAGAATTGCAATAAAAGAACAACTTCAGTACTAGACGTTATTCACTAGTCACGTAATGCGTAGGAGTCTGCACCAAAGCTGAATCACCTAAATGTATCGACGATGTTTTGTTTTGTTAGTCAGTGAAACTTTTTGTTTTTACAGCTACGCAGGAGGCGAATGAAGTAACGCGGTCGCAGTGCCCGTCTGACGGCAGCCCAAACCTTCTGATCGACAATCCTCATGTCACACTGTATTTGAGATTCGCCCATGATAAAGTGCTCAAGGTATGTAGAATTTGTTCTGATTCATCATATCAGCTGTAGGTCATCCACTTCTGAACATAGGCCTACCATATAGATTTCCAATAAGACCTGTTGGAAGTGGTTGTTCTAATAAGTATCTATTCATAATTTTCTGTAGAATAGAAGCACAATGAGACTGGGTAGTTTGAGTTTTATAAATTACTTTTGTTTGGACACAACAATATTTTAATTGCCCCTTTAGGTTCTCCAAAGTGAAGTGATTATGTAGCTGTAGGCTCATTTCATACAGTATATCCTTCTTCACTACCAACATGTTTAGTATAGACTTCTATTCATTAATCAACTATTGCCGAGTCCAAATACAGGAACAAATATGTCGCTATCTTATTTTATTCCACAGCAATTAAATGAGACATTAAACTTTTTTAGTCTTTGTATTCCATTTGATTTTGGAGGCTGATTCACAAATATCAGTCAAGCCACAGTTCCGTCACAGCACCAGCACTGTGCCGGGACCATTCAGTGAAAGATCCATAGACAACCACAGATATCTATTAATAACGGATTGATAATGCTGTTGTCACTTGAGGCAATTCTCAACCACAAATATGCATGGAATTTGCTAGATTGAGCTGCTTTTAAAACTGTCAAATACATATCAGAATTTGATGTGATCTTGCATAATCCATCAAATCGAGATATTTTTCATATCTCTTTCTAACTTGTGTCATATTATATAGATGCATCATATTCAGATTTTCTTAATTCATCACATTATCCCTCTGGTTGTAATAACTCTATGAACACTTTCCCACTTCCCAAGGAGGATGCATTGATTTAATATGACATTAACATGACTGCCTCGGTGGCTCAGCGGTTAGTGAACCTGACTTCTGGATCAAAGAGGCGTGGGTTGCAGGGCAAGCATTTATGTGGTGAACATAGGTGTTTGCTCTGTGTCTGGGTGTTATTTAGGGGCTATCTATATAAGTATGTATTTAAAATATGTATATGTAGTATATCAGTATCTGGCAGCCATATTACAAGCTTTGCTTAGTTTGGGGTCAGAGACCGTGTGTAAGATGTTCCGCAATATTTATTTATTTAATATGGATAATATGTAATTATATCATTTTAATAAGGATATTAGAAAGAGACATGACAAATATCTTGATTCTGTGGTTGTTTGGTGGTCCGACGATTTTTAGACTAGGAACTTCAAATCCCAATACTTATTTGACAGCAGCTTGGAAGATTTTCCATGCATTTTTGTAGTTGAGAATGAGCTCTAGCGACAACTTCGCTTTGCATCAGCTGAGTTAGTGGCCAAATGTAGACCCTACTATCTCTCTGATTGTAGTAACTCTGTGTAGAGAATATATGAAAGAATATTGTCCACTGTGCTGGTACTATGTCGGAATGGTGTCTACTATTTTAGCATAGTTGCAAGTCATTGAAGTTTTATAATTGTTACAGGACTGGCGCTACATGATCAAGCTGGCAGCCCATAACAACGGTGCTCACATTCACCATCAACAACTAACCAAGGAGGATGTTCCTGTCATTGTTGAGAAATGTCTTAGTCACATCTACGTACATGGTAAATACACATTGTCACTATATGTATACACCTCCCTCATTAATTTCCATTAAGACCACTTTACAGACTCTGCTTTAGCTTTTTCATGGAGTCATGGTCAAATCGTCTGTCCAACTCATTTTCTGGACGCCCCATGCTGTGTTTGACAGTATATGGTCTCCATCCGAGAACTTTCCAGTCCCACTGGCTATTGGTTCTCAGAATTGTGTCCTGCCTATTCTTACATCAACTTGGTTCTGCCTATTTTTTAATAATCTGCTGATGAACATAGGCTGCCCTTGAAGGGTCGTTCAAATTAGAATCCGCGTCCTGTGAAGTTTTTAAAGAAAAAAAAATGTTTCAAAAACAATAACAATAAAAATGATAAGGAGGTTCCTATCTCTGTAGACCCAACCACCGATAGCTTGAGCCCCGCCCCGCTGCCGGTGGCATTCTAGTATTGGTTTTTTTATAGTATTTTGTTCTTTTATATTAATTTTGTAAAAAAACTTCAATTTAAGATATTCAATGAATATGTGAAAAAGATTGTATTATCCATTCAAGTAAACTATTCGAATTTTGTACATTACTGAAGTCAGCCGAGGCATTTTTGACGGAAAATAATAACTATGATATGATATTTTTTACAAATATTTACAAAGTATATGCTTCAGTATAGTATAAAAAAGTTGGTATTATACAAACTTTTTTTTTACAAGCATGCCCAAAGGCGTGATATGGAAAGTACCATATCCACATTAGCAAATTAATATTTATTTTGAATGATGATGTTACAGGCAGTCTGTCGGAGGGTATATACCGGCGAGGGGGCAGCACGTGCGCGATATCTTCGTTATTGGGTTCGTTTCGGCGCGACGCGAACGCTGTACAGCTCAACGCTGCGACGCAGTCAGAGCACGACGTGGCCTGCGCGCTCAAACGGTTCCTGCGGGAGTTGCCCATCACGCTCATCCCCAGACCGCAGTGTCTAGAGCTCCTCAGCGCTTTAGGTGAGTCTTTAATGTTTAATAAATAAAAATAAATAAAATAAATAAATAAAAATAGCCTTTATTCACTAATATACAAATAACTTTTGAAAAAAAACATTAATCTTACTTCTGTTTCTTAAATATTAGGTTGTCCACCCTGGACATAGGCCTCCTCTAGAATTTGCCAGAGCTCCCTATCTCGGGCTTTCCTGCGCCACCTTGGCAGCAGGTCGTCGTCCCACCGTTTCTGAGGTCGTCCCCTGAGTCGCTTCCCGTCTCTTGGGTACCACTGCATTACCTCTTTGGTCCATTTATGTTTTTTGCTTCTTTAATGTTTAATACAGACTAAATTGGTGGAACCATAGTCTACATTTTTTTCCATATCGCTAACTATCCATGCCAAGGTCAGAGCAATTCTTATTTTTTGTCTCATCATCAGAAAATATGTTTTTATGTTTTTGGCTGTTTGCAGTTATAATACACATTACAATGGTACAGCAAACTTAATAATTACTTGTTCCTAATTATTACTTTTTTACAAATATTTGTGTAAAAACTGTCTTTTACTATTTCATCTAAATTTTCACACGTTAATTTCATTCCATTTTTTTCCTCTTTATAAATCGCTGCTCCCCATAAAATGGGCATTCAATTTTTATGTGCAGATAGTCCATTTAGTAAATTGCCAAATAATCCAAAAGCTACGGGAAAGTAAAACAAACATATGTTTCAATGCAATGCTTCATAATACATTTGTCAGATGTAGGTAGCGAGAGTTGAAAAAAAGACTGTCATATTAACATATGAATCATTCTTGTTTCTTTCCAGAATTGGAAGATGCTGACGACCGGCACAGAGAATACAGGCGTGTGTTGAATTCACTGCCCCTTGTTGCTCGCAACACGGCTCAAAAACTGTTCGCTCACCTCAATTTTCTGCAGAGTATGGCAGAAGCGAACAAAATGAACGCAGAGAACTTGGCCTCGGTCTGGGCGCCCACCTTAATGCCAGCAGCACCGGTGAGAATTCTAAATAATGCATAAACTAGAACAAAATTGACCCGCTTGGCTTTGCACAACTAAAACACAAAAAGCATGTTGTTCCACTTTGCATTATCTCATAAAAGTTAATGTTCTAAGTTTTGTTTAGTGTGAATCATACAACTGGGCGCCCGTGATGTTAGCTACAAGCTGCGGAGAACCCAATCCTGCCTGAAACACACTTGACAGCTGTGCCAGGATTGGGTTATCTGCAGCTTGTATACAATGGGTCAAAGGCTTTAATTTTAATAGACTTACGTTTTTTTCTTGATGATCCCACCAATGTTTTGAAGACTGACTTCTTACAATAAACTGATCATGTTGTTTTGAATCTCACAAAAGTAATGTATGTTTATTTGTTAGGTAGGTAGCTTAGATAGAGTTGTCTTAAGGTGGTCGCACTGGGGGCTAAATTTTAATAGATTTATGTGTTAACCTATTAAGTTTTTTTTTTGTTTAGCATTAAGTTTTTTTCTTGATACACCCACCAATGTTTCGAAGACTGACTTCTTACAATCAACTGATCATGTTGTTTTCATTCTCACAAAAGTAATGTAATTACATTCTGTTTAATTGTTAGGTAGGTAGCTTAGATAGAGTTGTCTTAAGGTGGTCGCACTGGGGGCTTTAATTTTAATAGATTTATGTGTTAATCTATTAAGTTTTTTTTTTGTTCAGCATTAAGTATTTTTCTTGATGCACCCACCAATGTTTCGAAGACTGACTTCTTACAAACAACTGATCATGTTGTTTTCATTCTCACAAAAGTAATGTAATTATATTCTATGTTTATTTGTTAGGTAGGTAGCTTAGATAGAGTTGTCTTAAGGTGGTCGCACTGGGGGCTTTAATTTTAATAGATTTATGTGTTAACCTATTAAGTTTCTTTTTTGTTTAGCATCAAGTTTTTTTCTTGATGCACCCACCAATATTTCGAAGACTGACTTCTTACAGACAACTGATCATGTTGTTTTCACTCTCACAAAAGTAATGTAATTAGTAGCTTAGATAGAGTTGTAATGTAATTATATTCTATGTTTATTTGTTAGGTAGGTAGCTTAGATAGAGTTGTCTTAAGGTGGTCGCACTAGGGGCTTTAATTTTAATAGATTTATGTGTTAACCTATTAAGTTTTTTTTTTCTTTAGCATTAAGTTTTTTTCTTGATGCACCCACAAATGTTTCGAAGACTGACTTCTTACAAACAACTGATCATGTTGTTTTCATTCTCAAAAGTAATGTAATTATATTCTATGTTTATTTGTTAGGTAGGTAGCTTAGATAGAGTTGTCTTAAGGTGGTCGCACTGGGGACTTTAATTTTAATAGATTTAAGTGCTAACCTATAAAGTTTTTTTTTGTTTAGCATTAAGTTTTTTTCTTGATGCACCCACCAATGTTTCGAAGACTGACTTCTTACAAACAACTGATCATGTTGTTTTCATTCTCACAAAAGTAATGTAATTATATTCTATGTTTATTTGTTAGGTAGGTAGCTTAGATAGAGTTGTCTTAAGGTGGTCGCACTGGGGGCTTTAATTTTAATAGATTTATGTGTTAACCTATAAAGTTTTTTTTGTTTAGCATTAAGTTTTTTTCTTGATGCACCCACCAATGTTTCGAAGACTGACTTCTTACAAACAACTGATCATGTTGTTTTCATTCTCACAAAAGTAATGTAATTATATTCTATGTTTATTTGTTAGGTAGGTAGCTTAGATAGAGTTGTGTTAAGGTGGTCGCACTGGGGGCTTTTATTTTAATAGATTTAAGTGCTAACCTGTAAAGTTTTTTTTTTAATGTTTAGCATTTGGTTTTTTTCTTGATGCACCCACCAATGTTTCGAAGACTGACTTCTTACAAACAACTGATCATGTTGTTTTCATTCTCACAAAAGTAATGTAATTATATTCTATGTTTATTTGTTAGGTAGGTAGCTTAGATAGAGTTGTGTTAAGGTGGTCGCACTGGGGGCTTTTATTTTAATAGATTTAAGTGCTAACCTGTAAAGTTTTTTTTTTAATGTTTAGCATTTGGTTTTTTTCTTGATGCACCCACCAATGTTTCGAAGGCTGACTTCTTAAAAACAACTGATCATGTTGTTTTCACTCTCACAAAAGTAATGTAATTAAGTTCTATGTTTATTTGTTATGTAGGTAGCTTAGATAGAGTTGTGTTAAGGAGGTCGCACTGGGGGCTTTAATTTTAATAGATTCAAGTGCTACCCTGTAAAGTTTTTTTTTTAGATTTTTTTTCTTGATGCACCCACCAATGTTTCGAAGACTGACTTCTTGCAAACAACTGATCATGTTGTTTTCACTCTCACAAAAGTAATGTTTGTAATTGCATCAACTAAAACCTGAAAATCAGTTGATGCCCTTCTGTGCACAAACTTACCACTATTTTGGTTTCCATTTGCATGTACCTCGTTAACGCTACCTATTCATAGCTGCTATATGAGTTTTGTAAACGTATAACGAGATAATATGTAAATGGCAAACACCCAAGAAAAATAATATTTCTGCGCGCTGACCAAGAGCAACAGCCTTAACATTCAGAGTCTTCAACTTTATTTGAAGCTTTTCACTGTTAATTTAGTGTTAACTTTTGTTGTTGCGGCGATTAACTACTCGCTATATTTAATATAGCACATTCAAACTGCAGGCAGGCCTGGTTTTTCACCGTCATACAAATTAGAGCATGACTATCGCTACCTCATAAAAGTAATGTATGTTCCAAGTTTTGTGTTCTAGGTGAGCTCTATGTTTTTTTAGATGAAGGTCCTCTTAGTAGTCATAAAGAGTCTTGATTTATCCCTTTAATGTTTATATTAGGTTTAGTGATAAGTTTTTTTCTCCTCTGGTGGCTTTTTGCTATCAAACAACTAAAGCATGTTGTTTTCACTCTCTCATAAATGTAATAGAATGCTAGGTAATAGAGCTTTAATAGTTAAACAGTCCCAGTGACACAATTGTAAAATCTCCCTTGTTATTATATGTTTAGCCTTAAGTTTTTTTTGCTGCACTCACTAATATTGCAATAACAAACCTTGGCTTTTCGCTATCACAAATAAATAAGAGCATGACGTTATTCACTACCACATAAAAATAATGTTTGTTGTAACTTTACTATAAACATGATAGGTATCCATCGTAGGGTTATGTCCTAATAGTCTGTGACTGTCAGTGTGACATGTAAAAGTAAATATTAATTATTACTTTTGGCGGAAAGGTAGGCCGCAGATGATACTTTGCCGCGATTGGCTAATTATTGCGCATATGTGCACAATTCCGATGCCGTGTGTTGTAGTGCGTAAGGAGCGCGTGGGAGGTATGAGGTTAGCGGGCGGTTTGCCCCGGTGTCTCGTCTCTCTGGCTCCCGCGTGTACCTATATTTCGACTTATGCGCAGCGTTCTGAGCATAAATTCCCATCCGCCGATTTGTATGGCGCTTAGTGTAAGATTGGTTGGGAAGCAGATTAAGATTTTTTCTTCCCCTTGACAGTCACTTTTATCATTATTATTGAATTAGTGATCAACATCTTCACACTGGCAGCAATGACAGTCACATATAAACTTAACTTGCCTGCGTTATGTTATTGTTTACGAAGCTTTGCTTATTTTTTCAGTCTCATTCTTGAAATCTGGTTTCGTTAAATAGGCTTTTCAAAATGCTTTACTCAAGTGAATAACTTTACTCTGTGGGAATAACGCGGTCGCGATTCACCAATCAATTTAAATTAGATGTGTGTGTGCGCTTGTAAATATTATTAATTAATTTCAGTTTACTTTTGAAACAGAACAGAAGATGTTCTTTTCTGCATTAATCAACTTTGTAAAGTGTTGTGTATTAAAATCAATTGCTTTCCTAATTAAAAAATAAAATACAAAAAAAAATACCTTAATAATTTGCTTATTGTCTAATCCAAAACTTGAACTGTTCAGTTCAATTATACTATTTTTATGTTTTTTGTTTGTTTCATGCTAGATATTTTATGTATTAACTAATTTAAATTGCACAAATTTTGCTCTGACCACCTTGAGACTTAAAGAAAATTATTTGCAAAACATCTTCTCTAGCTTCAATAGTTAATTTTATGTTTGACAATTAACTGTGAGAACTCATTGTATTTAGTTTTTTTTAGTTTCAAAATTCTAGTGTCATAACGTAATTTTATTTCATAAATAATTAAAAAAACAACAGTAAAAAACTAAAAAAAATCAAAAAAACTAAAATAAGACAACAAAAAACCAAAAAAAAAACAACAAAAAAATTAAAAATAAACTCTTGAAAAAGCTGTTTCAATTTTTATGTGGTCTGTTATGCTTTTGTAATGCTATTTTTTGTGTTAACTAAATCCAGGTGTACAATTTTTGCAGCATCTTTCATATTTTCTTGCTTGAATAATTTTTCAATGCTTTTGTTGTGTTTGCCTTAAAAATATATATATATATCAAAGAGATGCTCTTCGACAAAATTTTTGTTTTTTTAGGTCTACACATTGTCAAAATCATTAAAAAAATGCTGTATTGCCTATTTCATGCTATATTCTGTGTGGCACTTACCTCTCGCTCTCTGCTTGCGTATTTCAACATCTTGGTCTTACGTAATAATTAATTAAATTAATTAATTAGCCAAAGGACCAAGCTATGCTTGTGATTTATACTTGAATAAATTAAATACATCATGTAAAAACTACATTTGTATAAAAATACTTACTGGAAGTAAATTACACTTCAATATTTAGTTTTTACATTCTCTGAGTAATTTCCTAACGTCCAAAATTATGAAATACGCTCGCGACACGACACGTGCTTTTTTACATTGGTGATTAGGCTTTCCGTTTATTATCACCAAACCTTTGTATCATTACTTTTACATTTGTAAAGCCTTAATGCTTTAACAGTTGCAATCAGTTCATTCTATTCAACAAAATCTAGTAATCATTTTGTAGCTGTTGAAGTTTTAAGGTTGTCACTGTATTGCATTTTTTTTATAAATATACATGCTCTGGTGTTATCATGGTGATCATAATACGATCGTTAGGACCATCCATGAATTGTTACATTCGGATTTCATGTCTTTTGTACCCTAAAGTTAACTACAGCGTTTAAATATTGAGTATTAATTTGCAGACTCAAACTATTGCTTTAAAATTTTTCCCTTCTCATATACATCCTAACGTTTGCTATAAGTAATGGATGATCCTTCTAATCGTAATATGCTTTTATGCGTGTATAATAATTATGACTATGTATTAATGAAGCTAAAGTTCTAAAATGGAATCTGCTTGTCTTCGGGAATCGTAAGGTACGGCGTAATGAACACTGGTACATAAGTTTAAGTTTGCTGTGTACAAGGCTTGTAATACCTACCGGTAGGTACAAGCTTATAATTTTGCCAAATGACGTTCGGATAGTCTACGATGCGAAACTGAACTTGATTAAATATCTTGGCTGCTTTTTAAATATGCTATTGTCCAGTGTTAGTTACGCAGTACTGCAACATTCGGAATGTTTCTTTAAACGACGAATATATTCCAGGATGTCATTATTTCTTATGATATTTTTTACGATAGGGAAAAAAATTTGGTCTTTTATTTTGTCACGAGTCAATAATGAAACGAAATGAAATGAAATTAACTTTATTATACACAATATAAAAACGTAGTAAAAAGAAAAAAAGTGTCGAAAAGGACTCACCTCAGCATTAAATTTAAATGTTGAGTGCTGGGAGGTCCCAACACTCAACGCTGATATTCTGGTGAGCCCCTTTATTCAATTCAAAAAAAAGATTTTTATCGTGAAATTCGGCTGAAAATCCCTTTTAGAACTGGTCGTTATAAAAGTACAGAGATACCTGACTTAATGATATCCGTCGTCCAAAGAAACAGCCCGTAAACTTTACCTTATGCTTTTTTCATGCTTATTTTTCGTGTACTTGATATCCATACATCTTAAATGGCCGGTGTGTGTCTTGCTAAATACATTTTTGATTTAATATTTGTTTTATTTTTCCTTAAAAATATATTTTTTAATATTGCACTAGCACTACTAATTAATTTGGCATAAATTCGCACACGTTTTAGCTTCTTAAACTAATACATGAATGAGTATTGATTTTGCACATTTGAATTGAATGTATGATCATCTTACACTGCTGAATGTTAAACAATGCTTTTGGTGTTTTTTTCATGTCTGTATAGAGTGGATAGGTAGGTGATGTTTTGAATCCAGGTATGGCTTTGTATATAACGTGTTTTTTTTATTGTTTTGCCGCCCGCCCGCCTAGGTGTTGCCAGGGCAATAGAATACGGCATCGGTATCCCCTGCCTGTAGTAAGAGCTTAGGGTAACTCTATGTCATTATGCGAACTATTTCATCGGTGTGGTTCCGTGTTGAAAATAATTGGGAAAAAGAATATCGATTCTTTATTTATTTATGTATTCTTTATTTCACTGTTCTTTCGTTCTGTGTTTTATTTGGGTTGCTTTTTATGCGTAGCAGTGATATCATGAAGGAGAAAATATCTGTTTCCCTGCTGTTTTTGTTAATGTACCACTTCTGTTCTAATATAAGCGACATGAGGAAAAAAAGCCCTCAGAGGAAAAGAGCTACCTCTTAAGTTAAAAAAATGAAGTGAACACAATATCTAGAGGAAAAGAGCGACCTCTCTAGGTAAAATAATATACTGCACATAAAAAAGTCGCTTTCTCCCTGGCTTTCTTTTATAATATTGTCATATGTTTTTGGAATTTCATTTGCAAATATCTCTTGGTTTCGATTGCTTTTCTTTTGTTGTCTTTTTTGTCTTGGAGGTACCTAATTCTTTTTCGGTTTTGTTTATTCGTGTAAGCAGCAAGATTATGAAGAAAAACAAAAACTGTTTTAATCAAATTACTGCACTCTATTTCAATGAGCTTTTGATACTTTTGGCGAACAACTGAGCTACATATTGGGTTATCTGCCAACGAATCGACGTCTGTCGCCAGTCAATATGAGACCAGTACTACCCTACTTCCTTTTAACATAAGCGACATGAGGACAAAAGAAAGCGTTGTTGGAAACCGTCATAAGAAACCTAGAAAGAGAAATGGAAACGTTTGAAATCGACTTGTTGTCTGGCCTATATTTTCGTTCTGCGTTCTATTTGATTTAGATTTTGTAGAGGTAAAAATGTTGTCTTTGGAAAAACGTTGGTTAAAATTGAAATCATTAGTTTTTATATTGCCAATGGATTTAATAATTGATATCCTGGTCCTACTTGTACCAGCATTTTTGAAAATATTATATTGGATATAGCTTTTTAAAAAAATATTGGAACATGTAACAAATGTCTGCGCTTCGTTGCGATTTTTTACTGCCAAGTCTTAAAATGTTAATTCTAACGTGATTCTAACGAAGTGTTGATATTTTGTCGAAGTCGATGAAAAAAATATTCAATTTTGTTTATTCTAGAAAAATTCAGCCTGTTGTCTACGGGGTTACACTTTTTAGACAGAAAAAATAATTACATCAATTATTTAGAAATAAAAGTGGTCAAAGTCAATACTCATCCAAGGACCAATTAGTTTTAAAATTATATGCCAAAGTTCGCTTTTCACAATTTTTCTACAGGAATATTGATTATCATGGTCTTATGTTTTTTATTGTGGTTGACGACGTCGCAAATCTATACTCAATACGTTCCAGTGATATTGATGTACCTAATCTGGTCCATTTTGAAATGAGTAGTCCAGTAGTACTCTGTGCGCTAAATCAATTATGCCTTAACTGTGTTAGCCACGCCTCCTTCCGGAATAGCCAAGGAAATGTGCCGGACCAAATACCAGCCCGCCCGGGAGTTACATCCTTCATCTCTTAACCGGCGACCCAGGTCCAGCCCCGTACAAATTTCTTGGCAACAATATCCCACGGTCTCGCTGTTCCACGGCTAAAGGAACAATGTCATACGCTGATTCCAGGCAGGCATATTTGTGATTATTCAATGGATATCAGGTACCCGTTGCCGAACTTTTTGAATGAACTAAATACAATTTCCGGTAATAGATAATTATATATTATATTGAAAATGCATGTCGATCAAAGTTTTGGTCAAATGTATGTGCTTCATTTTTATTATTTATTTTAGTCTAAAAAAATGGCGTGTCTCAACTCCCAACCCATCAGGGTCAAAAAGATGTTATGGTTGGAGTCGTTAGTAATAAAAAATCGAATGAATATATGTGGGAATTGTATGAAAAATTTAAATTCGTAGCAAAAGAGCCCGTTGAAAGAGATGGGGCGTACCGTACCTACTACGCGCAATTGTGATTGCATCTGGTCGTACGTAATTAAAAATAAATAGTAGCAATGGTTCCATAATGGGTCATGGTTGGCGACATACCTACATAAAAATATAGATATTACCTTCCTTCTAGGTCAAGCTCAAAACGTCAATGATTTATTTGATGTTACCTATATGTTACATCAAATTATTTGGTCTTATGATAAATTTATTTTGTGAATTTCGTCAGAAACTACTTATTGTATTTGCAAGTGACATGTATGTTCCTCAGTTCTTCGATTCGTAATGATTTAATGATATCTACCGTTTTCGTTTTTGTGGTATTCAGAATTCGTGGAACATTTATTTTCTAAGTCGTGTTTTCTTCGGCGCTAGTATTGTAGTTAATCCTGGGAGAATCCGTTGTTTAGCAATCATCCATATTGGACAAAACTAACTGGAAATGCTCTTATCCATTGAAATTAATTTCAACTATTATTTTGGATTTTTAGGGACAAACGGAATCGTAAGAAATCATCTAACGAAAGAAACATCATGAACAAAATGTTTGTGACGCTGATCCGATTTTCTGTTGACACAATATACATACATATTAAAATATTTTGAGAACAATGTTATGAACTTAGATTTCTACTACCTATTTAAAATTCATACAAGACAATTTATAGTTACGACAAATCCTTATCGAATATCTCGGCTCTCTGGTTCCAGAACCGCCCCTTAGGTACTGGTCCTACTTGAAAATAGTATAAATTATATTATGTTCTTCGCAGTAATGACTAGAAAATGTCTATATTTTATTCTTCGTTGTGTAGTAGTACACTTTTTTTCCCAAAATAATTAAAAATTGATATGAAGCTTGAATCAGATGGTTTATAACAAGTTAACAATTGTTTTATGACAGAAATATAAAAAAACTTGCTAATTTTCTCGGATTTTTTGAAGTTCTCGTTTGTATTTTCTTTCAATTTAAACAGTTTTTTTCGACGTGAAGCGTACTAAAACAACGCATTTTGGATTCTGAAATCATGTCTTGGCTTTTTTTTCGGAGTGCTGGAGAAGGTTCTGATCTTATTGGGGCTATTAAGGAATTTAAATGTTGCGTTACGTTTACAATTATATAATTAAAAGTACAATAAACTGTATAGGTAGGTATATATAAAAAATACAATTAAAATACTTATTCGACGTATCATATGCACAGCTCGGTTCTGATTCGGGTAATGGTGCTGCAATAACTGTGAATAAGCACTTGTTGTATTTTATTGATATCAGCTCATTTTCGCAAGAAATTCACACACAATCATCACTTACAGCCCGTTATCTCTTACTGCTGAGCATAGGTCTCTGTTGCTTTGAACTCCAACGTGACCTATTCTAATCTTGCCAAAAAATACACTAAGAAAAATCACGTAATCATCTAAGTCAGGTAGTTGCTTTTTACTAGTATGATACAACCGCATTCATTTCCAATGTTGACGCATTCATTTCCAGCGTTGAGTGGTTACCGAGTACTAGGGGCATGAGGAAAAGATACAGCCACGGACAATGTCACGGAATATAGAGAGCAAAAAATATTTATGATTTTATTTCGACGTAGTCTACGATTGGGTGTAATTTTTTGGAGTCTTGAAATTCTCGTTTGCTCTTAATCTATTGATACCTATCTAATTGTTCCTCTTATTTTAGAATGGAAACCTTCTAAAAGATTATTGGTCCGGTGCCGTTCACCGAAGACACTGAATATATTTAGCGAATGGCATTTAAATCAAAAAAATTTCAATATACATTACCAACTTTGACATGCTATGTAATTTTCACATTCCGATTTAATAAGTATAGTTGAAGCCCTCGTAAGTATTATCTGCGGTAGTAAAGGTAATACAGCAGTTAGGGCTATCCGTTATTCTGGCATAGGTACTATTCATATTCAAAGCATCTTCGTCTTTTTCTGAATATAAAAAATAAAAAATACTCTTTAACAGTCAATCACCAACATATTGACTAAAAATATTGATGTATTTTTTATTTCTGTGTTCTTTCGTTCTGGGTTTTTTATGGGTTGCTTTTTATGCGTAAGCAGTGATATCATGAAAGGGAAAATATCTGTTTCCCTGCTGTTTTTGTTAATGTACCACTTCTGTTCTAATATAAGCGAAACGAGGAAAAAAATCCCTCAGAGGAAAAGAGATACTTAAAAAAGTTAAAAAAAAAGGTACTGAACACAAAAAATAGTGACATAACAACCATATCTAGAGGAAAAGAGCGATCTCTCAAGGTAAAATAATATACTGCACATAAAAAAGTCTCTTTCTCCCTCGCTTTCTTTTATAATATTGTCATACGTTTTTGGAATTTCATTTGTAAATATCTCGTGCTTTCGTTTGCTTTTCTTTTGTTGTCTTTTTTGTCTTGTAAGTACCTAATTCTTTTTCGGTTTTGTTTATTCGTGTAAGCAGCAAGATTATGAAGAAAAACAAAAACTGTTTTAATCCAATTGCTGCACTCTATTTCGATGAGCTTTTGATACTTTTGGCGAACAACTGAGCTACATATTGGGTTATCTGCCAACGAATCGACGTCTGTCGCCAGTCAATAATGAGACCAGTACTACCCTACTTCCTTTTAACATAAGCGACATGAGGACAAAAGAAAGCGTTGTTGGAAACCGTCATAAGAAACCTGGAAAGAGAAATGGAAACGTTTGAAATCGACTTGTTGTCTGGCCTATATTTTTGTTCTGCGTTCTATTTGATTTAGATTTTGTGGAGGTAAAAATGTTGTCTTTGGAAAAACGTTGGTTAAAATTGAAATCATTAGTTTTTATATTGCCAATGGATTTAATAATTGATATCCTGGTCCTACTTGTACCAGCATTTTTGAAAATGTTATATTGTATTTCGCTATTTGAAAAAATATTGGAAAATTTATGGTAAAGTGCACGTCAAATGTCTGCGCTTCGTTTCGATTTTTTACTGCCAAGTCATAAAAATGTTAATTCTAACGTGATTCTAACGATGTGTTGATGTTTTGTCGAAGTCGATGAAAAAATATACAATTCTGTTTATTCTAGAAAAATTCAGCCTGTTGTCTACGGGGTTACACTTTTTAGACAGAATAAATAATTACATCAATTATTTAGAAATAAAAGTGGGCAAAATCAATACTCATCCAAGAACAAATTAATTTTAAAATTATATCAAAGTCAACGTTCACTTTTCACAATTTTTACACTGGAACATTGATTATCATGGTCTTATGTTTTTTATTGTGGTTGACGACGTCGCAAATCTATACTCAATACGTTCCAGTGATATGATAGTACCTAATCTGGTCCTTTTTGAAATGAGTAGTCCAGTAGTACTCTGTGCGCTAAATCAATTATTCCTTAAATGTGTTAGCCACGCCTCCTTCCAGAATAGCCAAGAAAATGTGCTAGACCAAATACCAGCCAGCCCGGGAGTTACATCCTTCATCTCTTAACCGGCGACCCAGGTCCAGCTCCGTACAAATTTCTTGGCTTCAATATCCCACGGTCTCGCTGTTCCACGGGTAAAGGAACAATGTCATACGCTGATTCCAGGCAGGCATATTTGTTATTATTCAATGGATATCATGTACCCGTTGCCGAACTTTATGAATGAGCTAAAAACAATTTCCGGTAATAGATAATTATAATTAAAAATGCATGTCAATCAAAGTTTTGGTCAAATGTCTGTGCTTCATTTTTATTATTTATTGTAGTCTAAAAAAATGGCGTGTCCCAACTCCCAATCCATCAGGGTCAAAAAGGTGTTATGGTTGGAGTCGTTAGTAATAAAAAATCTGAATGAATATACATATGTGGGAATTGTATGAAAAATTTAAATTCGGTTATAGCAAAAGAGCCCGTTGAAAGAGATGGTGCGTACCGTACCTACTACGCGCAATTGCGATTGCATCTGGTCGTACGTAATTAAAAATAAATAGTAGAAATGGTTCCATAATGGTGTCATGGTTGGCGACATACCTACATAAAAATATAGATATTACCTTCTATATGTAACATCCAATTATTTGGTCTTATGATAAATTTATTTTGTGAATTTCGTCAGAAACTACATATTGTATTTGCAAGTGATATGTACTCGTATGTTCCTCAGTTCTTCGATTCGTAATGATCTAATGATACCTACCGTTGTCGTATTCAGAATTCGTGGAGCATTGTTGTCTAAGTCGTCTTTTCTTCGGCGCTAGTATTGTAGTTAATCCTGGGAGAATCCGTTGTTTAGAAATCATCCATATTGGACAAAACTAACTGGAAATGCTCTTATCCATTGAAATTAATTTCAACTATTATTTTGGATTTTTAGGGATAAGCGGAATCGTAAGAAATCATCTAACGAACGAAACATCATTAACAAAATGTTTGTGACGCTGATCCGATTTTCTGTTGACACAATATACATACATATTAAAATATTTTGAGAACAATATTACGAACTTAGGTTTCTTATATTCATCACATAAATATTAGAAGATTAGAAACAAAAACTCTAGCTCCCGCGGTAGGATATCCTGAGTTTGCGGGAGCTAGTACTCTTCCGGGATGCTGATATATTAAAATAGATTAAGAGTGAATTCTGTGTGTGCTTGAATGATTATATTAATGTATGCTACATAAACCAATTGATAAACAACGAGAGATTAATTATATTTGCTATATATATGACTACAGATATAATTATAATGATGAAAGTACAAGGAGATTCAACATTCGTCGCGTAGCACCAGCCTCGAGAGGGTTGGGCTCACGGTGATGCTTACATTCACGTTCAAAGAGAGCCTGAAGCTAGCATGTTGGTCTTATCATTTCTTCTGTAGTTTTATAGTTCAATGTAAGCTGGTAGTCTTTTATTTTTTTCCTGCAAAGGTATCTGTTGTTATTTATTATGTTAAGTTTCTTGTTAAGTTGGTCATAGACAAAGCGTCCAAGAAAAGTGTAGCGTTTCTGCCCTATTTTTGTCTTTGTTTTTGGCACTTCCCATCTATGTGTGCGTTTGTGTGTGCTGTTTGTTAAAATGAATAACTGTCGTATCCGGAGCTGTTCAGTGTCTTTGTAAAGATCATCTGTCGGGTATCTGTAGTGTTTTTTGTGTGCTACTTTGAGAATAAGTCTTTGAGCTCGTTCTACTTTAATAGGGAAGGAGCTGCATGCTGCACCCCACGAGGTGATACAGTAGGTCATTATTGATTTGCATAGTGCGTTGTAAACCAAGTCAATTGTTCGCGTATCTGCAACTACTCTAAGCCTTTTAAAAACAAATAAGAGCTTTCTAAGTCGACTGCAAGTTTTGTATTTGTTTTGTCCAGGACAATAACTCATCTATGAAAATACCTAGATATTTTAAATCTTTCACCTGTTCAAGCATAGGACAATTGTAGGAGCATTGCTGATAAGAGCCAGGAGTGCATGTGTGGAGGTTAATTTGGAGAGGATATAGAGGCACTGATCGTTTTTAGACTCGAAATGCTATAAATTTTGTTTTAGAAACAGTCAGCAATATCCTCCGTTGAGCTGGACGAGCGAAAACCGAATTGATTTTGCGAAAGAATGTTCTCATTTTCGAGGAAGTTCATAAAGCTTGTACATACAACCTTTTCTAGGATCTTTGACATAGACATGCTTAGCAGACTTCAATAAGTTGTTAGTTATGTTATCTTCGCCTGGAGCGGAGTTTGTTTTTAGTGACTCTATTAATTTTTGGATTTGTATAGGGTTAGTTGGTGCTAAAAATAAGGAGTTTGCAGGTGAGATATGCACTTTTACTGAGTTTGCCAGCTCCTGTTCCGTGGTTTTATTTGAGTGAAGAATATCTGTTGCTAGTGACTCTCCGATAGTTGCAAAGTAACTATTGACTTTGTTAAGTGCCTGCTTTTGGTGACTTTTTGTGGTCAAGTCACACGTCACACGTGAAGTTTCTATTACCTATTTAAAATTCATACAAGACAATTTATAGTTACGACTAATCCTTATCGAATATCTCGGCTCTGGTTCCAGAACCGCCCCTTGGGTACTGGTCCTACTTGAAAATAGTATAAATTATATCATGTTCTTCGCAGTAATGACTAAAAAATGCCTATTTTTTCTACGTTTAATTGTACCTTTTTTCCAAAATAATTCAAAATTAATATGAAGCTTGAATCAGATGGTTTATAACAAGTTAGCAAGTTTTTATTTTATTTCTGTCATAAAACAATTGTTAATTTTCTCGGATTTTTTGAAGCTCCATTTGTATTTTCTTTCAATTTAATCAGATTTTTTTTGACGTGGAGCGTACTAGAACAACGCATTTTGGATTCTGAAATCATGTCTTAGCTTCTTTTCGGAGTGCTGGAGAAGGTAAAAAAAAAATCTTAAATCGTAATCTTATTGGGGCTATTAAGGCATTTAAATGTTGCGTTACGTTTACAATTAAAGAATTAAAAGTCCAATAAACTGTATAGGTAGGTATATATAAAAATACAATTAAAATACTTATTCGACGTATCATAAGCACAGCTCGGTTCTGATTCGGGTATTGGTGCTGCAATAACTGTGAATAAGCACTTTGCTGTGTTATGGTGTTGTATTTTATTGATATCAGCTCATTTTCGCAAGAAATTCACACACAATCATCACTTACAGCCCGTTATCTCTTACTGCTGAGCATAGGCCTCTATTGCTCTCAACTCCAACGTGACCTATTCTAATCTTGCCAAAAAATACACTAAGAAAAATCACGTAATCATCTAAGTTAGGTAGTTGTTTTTTACTAGTATGATACAACCGCATTAGTTTCCAATGTTGACGCATTCATTTCCAGCGTTGAGTGGTTACCGAGTATTAGGCGCATGAGGAAAAGCTACAGCCACGGATAATGTCAAGGAATATAGAGAGCAAAAAATATCCATGATTTTATTTCGACGTAGTAAAAATATCCATGATTTTATTTCGACGTAGTCTACGATTAGGTGTAATTTTTTGGAGTCTTGAAATTCTCGTTTGCTCTTAATCTATTGATACCTATCTAATTGTTATCTTATTTTAGAATGGAAACCTAAAAATTATTGGTCCGGTGCCGTAGGTACGTAGGTGCGGTTTAATAGGTATAGTTGAAGCCCTCGTAAGTATTATCTGCGGTAGTAAAGGTAATACAGCAGTTAGGGCTATCCGTTATTCTGGCATAGGTACTTTTCGTATTCTGAAGCATCTTCGTCCTTTTTTGAATATAAAAAATACTCTTTAACAGTCAAATCACTGACATACTATATTGATCTGTGGACATATTTTTTTGTTTATCAATGAAACTATGTTTTATCCATCGACTGACATATGATGCAATGCTTTCTGTAGTGTATTTTAGTGTTATGTTACTTTTTTTTAAACTCTAAATTAGCCGCAGCCTCAGACCAACATTTGGTCTGAGGCCGCAGCTTTCATTGTTTTGATTTCTAATGCACTGTATCATTGGAGTCAAAGAATCTTCGTCACTTGACTCTCCCAATTCATTCAAAATTTCAGGCATTTCTTGCTCTTTGTGGATATCCTCTCCCAATAGCGCAAAGTGTCGATTTGTAGATTCTCGACCATCAGTAAGACGAACATAGGAATAGTCTGGGTTCACATGAAGTAGAGTTACTTCCTCAACAATTGGCTGGTATTTATTTGAGCTATTGCAATAATTTTCGCGTCTGATTCTGTTAACCATGTTACCAGAAATCCAATGCAGGTCTTCGATAATTCTAAATCTAGATTTTTCCAACTTTTAATGCTGTCGCAGAAATTCTATTATGTATTTAATTTCTTAATTGCCACACTCTTTCAAATACTTGTCTAGTTCTGAGCCATCGGACTTTATTATGATACAGTAAGTCAGAGTATTCTGATTCTGTAGACTCGAGAAATTCTTGAAATTGTCTGTGTGCCAATCCACGAGCTCGAATGGTGTTGACGAGTTTGATGACCACATCAAGTACATGGTTCATTTCCTGTTTTGCACGACACTTCTTGATGTATGAATGTAAAAAAATCTGTTCCCACCATACTCGGGGCGCCATCGGTTCTGACGTTTGTCAATTTATGTAGCTGTAGATTCAGTGAATTGAGGTGACGCATTGATAAACTATTATTTCAAAAATTCTCCCTTCACTCGGACAAATTTTACGCGGTCGTGCTCGACAGGACCGCGCCAGAGCGGCGGGCGGTAGTGAGTTAATGTTACTTATCACTTTGTTATGGAACAGGAATTAGACCCAGCGCTGATGAGGCGAAAAGGTTTGCCAATGAGAAAATAGCGCCACTATCGTAGTGATTCCACTATGGCATAAGCTTCTTTCTCTATAGCCGAGTGGTTAAGTTCATTATTATTCAATATCCTTGCGAAAAATGCGACTGGTCGACCTGATTGAGACGAATTAGCTGCAATGGAATGTTGCGATGCATCGGTTTCAACTTTAAATAGTACATATGATCGATAGCGTGAATGGTGGCCTTTGAAATGTCACTTTTGAGTTGTTCAAAAGCCACAATTAATTTGTCCCTCAGTGGAAATACTTGTGTATGCGCGAGAGAATGGATTCTCTAAGAAAAATAATGAAATCATCAACGAGGCTCAGCCATTTCTATTATGAATAAGCAAATTCTTTATGGTTTTAAAGTAGCTCTCGACGTTGCTACTGATAGCTACATCAACTGATTTTTTTTGTAAAAGGCAGCATTACGTTTGACCAGAGTGAAAGTTTTGGAAATAACTTTTTGAACCTATCGATAAAGCTAGGTAAAAAATACATATTGTCATATTCAGTGTCATCGCATAATTCAATTCAAACTTTTTCAGAATTAACAATATTATCATATCAAGCTATTATGGAGTTATCCCCAGAATCTTAATCCAATACTGTAACGTTGCTATTTGGCAATACATCACTATAATCTTTTTCATGATTCTCTAATAAGATCTTATCGCAACAATCGTTATATGTTTAGGTTGTTTTTTTTCATTCATCACTTTTACTAACTGTAGCATCCTCTAAATTTCGATACTTACCTATCTATCGCCACGATTACTAACTGATGAATTATTTTCTTTGCTTTTAAATAAAAAGTACGCTATTTTAAGCGCAAAAAACATATTGGTTTACGCTTATATACAAACCGAAAGTAATTATGGGCATACAAAATTTTCTCGAAATGCGATGTGTCCAAACGAACTAAACAATTCGGTAGAGTTTTCTCAGATATCTCATCATTTGTATTATTCATCCACTCGCCTTATCAATCATTCTTCTTGTATTTTTACGCTTATATACAAACCGAAAGTAATTATGGGCATACAAAATTTTCTCGAAATGCGATGTGTCCAAACGAACTAAACAATTCGGTAGAGTTTTCTCAGATATCTCATCATTTGTATTATTCATCCACTCGCCTTATCAATCATTCTTCTTGTATTATTTAGTCCCGAATTGGTGACATTTAAACTGGAAATTGATCTTTTTATTTGGCTGTTGACAATTATCAAACTTTATCTTCTTCCATGTAACATTTTTCGTTTCGATATGCATTGTGCAATACTTCTGCGTTCATATCACCAGATTCGATCACCTTGAAGTCCACGCAAGCAAACTTTTCAGTAACGCCAATTGCGTTGCAATACTTTCACGTCCGTACAACGCATCTAAACATCTTAAAATATATTTTTACGAACTGTCTTCTTTTGCAAAACCGTGATAAGAATCCGATAGCTACTCGATTTTTCTCCCTTTCGCAACGAACGAGTTAATGGATCTCGTCTATTACTATTATAACATCTAATTCTCATAACAAACAAAGCACGTGTTCGAAATTTCCAGATACTGTATGTTTACCGTTAAAAGATTTGTTTTTTTTTATCTTTGAATTGTTCTTCTTGAGAACAAATCATCATACAACTTTTCTTCGCTTTTTTCGTTGTCCAAAAACAGAAGAACACACACGTGATTTGGGTTCACAACCTATAAAATATTGGGTCGTTACACATGAAATTAGTATTTAGTATGAGAGGAACATAAAGTAGATTTTTTTATGAATAAAAAATGTTTAAATTTTTATGTTTTTTTTTAAGATTTGCTGAAATATAAAAATTATATTATGAAAAAAATAATCATATTTTGCCATCTTATAGATAGGTAGTTCATAGATCGCTTTACTAAAATACCATTTGGACGGGAATTTATGGATTCCCGATTGATTTTTGAATGCGGTTTGGACTGCCTCATTAGAGTTTATCCCTTGCAAGAAGTTATCCAAATTTAGAAAGATGTGGTAATCTGTTGGAGCAAGGTCCGAAAAGTACGGTGGATGTCTTAGATATTCCAATTGAAGCTCCTCTAATTTGGTAGCCGTCTGCGGTGCAGTGTTTATGAAAGATTTTTTAGATTTAAGATTTAAGAAAGCTGTAGTGGACGACACCAGCACTGGTCCACCAAACGCTCACAATAAACTTTTTTTGAACCAATTTTACTGGTTCGCCAGGGTTCAGCCATTGCGATGAGCACTTCCGATCACCGTACAGGATCCAATTTTCATCACAGGTAATGATTCGATTTAAAATCCCTTCATTAATGTGCCGGTTGAGTAATGTAACGCAGCAGTTGATGCGCGTTAGTTGGTTTGCTTCACTCAATTCTTGAGGTACCCACCACCCACCTTTCAAGGTTTTTCTCCTTCCCAATTAGATTCGAGTGAATTAAAACAGTTTTATCACTAACACTGCAGCCTGCAGCTAACTCGAACGTGGTTTTTGATGAATCCGCTTCCACAATAACTTTCCGGCCATCCAACCGTCCACGAGGCTTGTTCTATAGGTCGAAACTTCCAGAATGAAAACGTTGAAACTAAAAACGCACTGTGTTTTCTTCTGCGACACCGCCGCTATATACATCATTGATCCTTCGAGCCGTTTCTGCCACGGTGGAACTCGTACTCATAAAAAACGCGATATTTCAAGTTTTTCATTTAGTAACTGATTAACGCAAAGAAACAATATAAAAGTGGAAAAACAAATAAATTATGGTTTTCAAAACACGTGCATAAGTAAATAGCCGCATAAAGGACGAACCCTGGAACCGGGGTCTGTATCCCCTGCCTGTCGTAAGAGCCGACTAAAATGGGCCCTAGGAGCTCGACGAAGGTTGTATTTGGAGATCAAACCATCCATCCAAACGAGCTCTGGGAAGACAACGGCGCTGTGTGGCCAGCACCGCTGTACACAGGAAAGCTGTTATTACAAGCTTACGGAGTGTGAAGATACGTGCCACCGAGGGGGTTTTAGTGGAAAAGTCCACATAACCCGGTTGCACCCCAACATAACCGGGTATCTGTTAAAGATTTCCCCCCGTCAAAAAAAAAGCCGCATAAAGGACATCATTAATTTTGAGCTAAACCTGAGTGCCAGCCAAAATATTTAGTTAGGAAATAATAGTAGGGTAAGTGTACCAGTGAATCAAACTTAAGGAAATTCTCAACTTTGTGACTCGCTAAAGAATAAATAAATTTTCAGTATTCATACATTCTTTCGTCTACTATGATCACCGTAAACTATTCTAAAACTATTTAAACGATTGTTTAGTCCATACAGGTCTAAATAAAGGTAGCACAATTACCAAAATACTTGATTATATCTGAAAATACCCTAAAAACCTCAAGTATCAAAAATCAGACATTTCACGGTAACTAACACAATTTTTTAAATTGTTACGACTTAGCTACTAACTACAAGGTACACGAATAATTAAAACGAAACAATGTCAATAATCCTTAAAATAACGCATCGCGATCCAGCCTTTAAAAAGTAACTTACAGGGCATTATTATTCTTGATTCGTAGGTACCTATACTCGTAGGTCTCAAAAATCAGATGTAAAGTATTTTTTTACAAATATTAATAGGAACAACAATACACTTGTACTATAAAGACATATTTTTTTATTTAATATCTAGTTACAGGATGCCACTAGGTGCCAACCTACTGCTTATTCTACATCTTTGAAACTTATGTCAGCAAAAGAGATCATTCCTCGTCTCAAACAGTTTGGTTCACTTAGAACACGTACAATGTCAGAAACTCATAAAACAGGAGTATGTTAGAAAAAAACACCATCCAACCACTATCTGAACGGCCAAGCCATCTTCTTTATTATCATTCTTTATTATGCCAAGAATCTGTAAAATTTTGAACCACTGCATTGGTGGTGGCATTCTCTTGTGTGGATAAACAAAATGTATGTCTGTACCATTTGCTGCAAACGTGCATAATACAGTTATGGACTTACTTTCTTTTCCATTTGCGATCTTATAGGTATTTTTGTCCTAGAATGAGCCCCGTTTTTGGACATGTCATATTGCCAGTTTCGTCAGCGTTAAAATACGACTAGGATCTTTCCGTATATCCAGCAAGCAAGTCTTCTTCAAGAAGAAATTGATTCAGTTCCAAAAACCACTTCCTTAAGCTTTCTTCAGTAACTGCAGCTCTTGCTTTTGATGTGAGTTCGGCATTTCTTTTTTTTCGTCTTGATGTCTGTTTAAAAACAATTACAGCCACTTTCTGCCTGGTCTAATATTATCAGGGAATTTGCAATTTCGTTGTGTCTTAAAAATCTATAACAGTATCATAAACATTCTCTGGGTGCACGGGAAATCCAACTTTAGTTATATTTATAATCCAGCGAGCAAGTTATCGCTTTTCTCCTAACGTGAGTTCTGAGGTTCTGACATTGGGCCCATTTTCCTTTGCCATAGAACTTTATTGTTGATTTTATTGTGTAGAGTTGACTTTGGCATGTTGTATGCTTTGCTCGCCTTCACCATTATATAACATTAAGTGCTTTTTCCAGGGTCTCTTGGGTATATAAAATCTAGTATATGATTTTTGATGGGTGTGTGCGCCTAAAACAATATAATATAGATTTTATAAATAAAATAAAAATATCTAGAAGTGTATTTCCTAAAATGACGTCCAAGATTAATTAAAAAACTTCTGAGAGCAGTGACTTCCATATCTATGTCAAATATCCATCGTCAAATGCAAGCAAGGCCGCAAAACTAAGCAAGTGAAGGCCAAGATCTCTTTACTGCGTGCTTACCTATTGAATCTTTCACCACAAAGAAGATCTTAAAATATGTCGTCGGTTCAGCATGATAAAAAACTGGCCCATTGAAATAATAGATACTTATTTAATTGATTTAGGATGACACAATTTACATTTCGTTCAATAAATGGCCCAGGAAAAGTAACGGTACTTGAATATGTCGTTTTTTTCATAGTCCATTCACTGGATTTTAAAAACCAATAAACTAACATCCATGTTCCAATACTAGACAAAATATATTAAATCGTTTTAGGAACGCATTTTGCAAAAATGAACTTTTTACAGTCAGCCGAACTTAGTTAATTAATAAATCTTTAATATTCATAGTCTCTCCCAGTAAATGAACACTCAACGTTCGTTCACTAGGATTTTTGAGCCAATGCATGATCACTTGTGTGTGTTTCTCACTGTACACAAGCGAACATTTTCTAAATGTTTGCCATTTATCGGATTATCGGCAAATATATCAATTTTTGCTTGTGAGAAGACAAGTGCATTGAAGTGGCGTAGTGCTCTGCAGTGCCAGAGTCCGTGATAGTACAGGTGAGAAGAGAGGGACTCGTCCGCTACGGAAACGAGTGTATTTCTCAGGCTTGCTCGTCGACTTGCTTCAGTTAGCAGGCTTGTGGAGTCGAGAATCCCATGGAGGATTCTATACATCATCAGTAGTAGATCATTTGTGCAGCGTGTTTCCAGCGAGTTGAAGACGGTTGTACCCAAGATAAATTTGGATGGGTATAAAAATGAATAGTACCCATATAGTTTTTTTATACAAGAATCGTAGGAATCTCCTTGGAACCTTCTCTAACATGAGTGCATAATATGTTTTCTCGTAGGGGCTCCAGATATAGAACTTGCTCCGGTTTTAGACCTGACGAGTGCCGTATACAGAGGTTTGATTGCGTTGGAATTCGTAAACTCATGACAGTTCCTTGTTACGAATCCCAATCGTTTAAAACATTATTTCGTAAGGTTTAACATATGTTCATGAAAGTTTAGTTTGGGGTCAAATATAGATCTCTAATTGTCTGTGTTCTATTGATAGCATTTATCTATATTGAGAGGCAATTTATTTCCGACGCTTCAAATATATAAAGTATCATTGTAAACCTTTAGGTCATCGGCATATAATATACATTTGGAATATTTAAGACATTTGCTCAGATTATTTACTAGACCTGTGAAGTAAAGAGGACCTCAAAAAGATCCTTGACTAATCCCGGATCGTGTAGGATAGAGTATGGAATCAAAACATCCCAATCGAACGAATTGACTTCTATAGCATTAGGAGTCTACTATGAATTTGAGAACTTCTGGAGAAAAACCTATTTCTTCTAAATGGTCAAGCAGGACATCGTAACCTACTAGATCGAATGCTTTTTAAAATCTTTGTATTACGTGGGCTGAAAAGTCCCGGGCCTAACATATAGATGATGGTAGTCTTATTGCATTCGCTGCTCTTTCAGTCAGTACAATCTTTCAAAAGAAATCTGTTGAAATTTCATGATATTCTACTCATAAGTTTGTGAGTTATAGTACTAAGTGTGACACTTTTGTTATTTTCAAAACAATGGATCAGAATCAATTTGGTCTTTTAATTTTACACTGCTTCTTGATTAGGAAAAATGCCGTTCAAGGAAAGCAATGGCCTAAAAAGTGTAACAAGGACTACACACTATCAGAAGCAACAATATTATATTGGTTTTCTGAATTCAAACATGGTCGCAGAACACAATGAACGTCCAAATGAGGCGGTAACACCAGAAAACATCAAAAAAATCCATAAAACCGTAATGAATGATTGAAAACTGAAGTTGCATGGGCTAGCTGACATCGTAAAGATATCAAATGAATGCGTTGTCTTTATATTGAATGATCTTTTGACAGTAAGAATGTTCTGGCAAAAGTGGGTGCCGCGTTTGATAAAAAAAATAGTTTCATCAAGACAACGCAGTGTGTCACAAGTCAATCAAAACAATGGTAAAACAACATAAATTGAATTTCAAATTGCTCTCACATCCACCGTATTTGTTAGATTTTGCTCCCAGCGACTACTAACTGTTCGCAGACCTTAAAAAAATGATGACCGGTAAGAAATTTCGCTCGAATGAAGAAATTTTCCTTGAAACTGAGGCAAGAGATAAATCGTTTTACAAAAGTGGTATTAAAATATATTAACGGCGCTGGAATGATTGTATGGCTCTTGATAGAGATCACGTTGATGAATAAAGCCAATTTTGAACATAAAAATACGGGACTTTCAGCACATGTTATTATATGACATCGACTTGATATATCCGTGACAACTTCCTTGCGTGCGTAATCAAGTTTAACCGTAACAATCCTAAGGAGAAATTAAACAGCGGTCACCTGGGTATCGGCGGCCAGAAAACGAGCCCTGTATACGTGAGTGAGCACTTGACTCCTGAGGCCAAGTAACTGCATGCTGCAGCCCGCCGTGCAGCTAAAAATATAGCTTAGCTTAAAATATAGATTCGTTTGGGTGCGGGACGGAAAAGTTTTTCTTCGAAAAAACGAGTCTTCTGGTTATATCCACGTTCGTAACGAAGAATCTTTGAAATTATTGTCCTAAATTGTTAACGTTACAAAAATAGTCAATTCTTATTTATATTGTAGCTTTGTTTTTGTATTGTATTTGGATTATATGTTAGGTTGTAATTTTTCTTCGTCTTATGTTTCGGGAAAACAACTGAATGTACATTATCAGAATGTCAGAGGGCTCAGACTAAAGACTGAAAATCTTTTTAATAACGCGGCTTGTTGTTCATACGATATTATAGTATTGACTGAGACGTGGTTAAACGACTCTTTCTACGACGCTGAACTTTTTGATGATCGTTATGTGGTTTATAGGCGAGATAGAGAAACAGGTATTGGCACCGGTTTTCATACTCACAAGAAAATTGGAGGTGGGGTTTTATTTTAATAGCAGTTTCCGAGCATTTAAATTCGAGGCGCTTATCCTCTTTTGAGTCGAGATGCGATGACTTATGGATTAGTATTGATGTAAATGATGCTGACGGCAAACCTAGCAAACTTCATATTTGCGCTACTTACCTTCCATCTCCGCTTAGGCAAAGAATATATAATAATACTACGTATAGAACGGCCTCTCGTTACCCCCCACCCGTTTGAGTCTTCCTCACTTCCACCCCGCGTCAGGACTCGTGAAATTCACTCGGCGCGCGGGTTGCACAGGCCGGTGATTTCGACTACAAAAAATATAGACTTACAATGGGGAAGACGTGTGCTGTTTATGGCTGTTCTACAACAATTCGCGACAAGATATCATTTCATTATTTCCCTAAAGATAAAATAAGGTACCTTATTTACTTTTAGTAGGTAGATAATATTGTTATAAAAATTATGTCATTCAAATTTAGTTCCTTTCTCTTGATAATTTGTTTCAAATAAAATAAATCGCTTACTTTTAGTTACAGTGCTGTCAAATTATTATGAATTCATTATACTTTATAAGCACTAGAATGATATTCATTTTTGTAAATTTATTTCGCATCTAGCTCACTTCCGCATGAAAGTATGCGGATCGGTCGTAAAGTACGCCAAGATAATTCTGCGCGCGGCCAAAATTGGGAACTAATTCAATGCTGATAGAGAATTCGTAATGCTACCAACATAACGTACGTAGCGCCGCTACTCGCGCGCATAATCTCTCGTTCGCTCGTCGTGCTGATCACAGATAGAGTTGCCATGGGCGTGAAAATACTAGTTATCATCGTAACGCAACTGTTACAGAATATCGGTATCGATATGCAATGTATTGTTTCGCGTTAACACATACATACCTAGTAGATAAGTGCTAATTTGTATTTGTATATTTTCTGTAAATAAACGAACATGTATATAACATTGAGTTAATATGTACAGTCCTATAATTTGTAGTTATTTTTTCTACATAAATACTAATACTAAATATTTTTTCATACATAAAGAATTAGATTTTGTTAATCTCACAATAAATGACAAGATAAACCTTGTCAAAGTTCGGGAATAGGGAGTTATACTTTTCTTTTTTATTTTTGCTTTTCGCGGAGATGATTTACATAAGACAAAATGTTTGGAACGTGCGTTGTACGGGCCCTCGTCCGCGGCCGTCCTGAGCCCGCCCTGTCCTTAATCATACCTCAACGAGCTATATCATTAACAATTTTTAAATCATTGTTTTGAATAAATATTTAGTGCTACTTAATTGACATCAGAAAAAAATCGTGTCAAATATTATTTAATAATTATCTATCTAACGGACTAATTATATTTTTTTGTCATCAAGCCAATTATACCTTTTACAAAAAAATCTTCTAGACATTCTCAAAAAATCTTTTTACTAAGATTTGTCTCAAAATATCAATATTTATTGAAAAAAACGACCTCTGCAAATATGCCTAAAATTCTAATATTATATTCTAAAAAGTCGACAGAGACACCGAAAAAATACCGTTTAAAATTCTGGATTCTCATCACACTGGCACAAGACATGTACTGTACGTAAGTAGTATTATTATATCTTCTTTGATACATGTTAAGCTACTAAGAATATTGTGATAAACTTTTAGAACCTCCTTTTTTGCGTCAAGGGTTAAAAATATTTTTTTGCAATTATTCGGAAACATTGCCAGAAACAGTTATAAAAACCAGAAACGATCCCGCAACCGCTATTTAACCAGTGAGGGGCCTCACTAGCGTAGGTGTATGAAATATGAAATTAGGGACTTCCCTCAGTTGGCCATCGGTCGGTGCGTTGAGCGCGTCATTTACTTAATCGTTAATTACTAAGTATATCTTTTGTTTAAATTATGGGATGATTTTACAAATATACATAATCGTGTGTGTGCGTATATGAACACGCACACACACGATTATTTATACTGGATACTTTAACAATATGTGAGAAAATTAAGGGAATTTCGTAACAGTGCCGTGTTTTGGTTATGTTCTACGTAGGTAAATGAGTGATTTCATCGAAATAAGTGTATGTACGATTGTATGTGAAACCTGCAGCGGCTAGTACATCGTATCAGTACTCACAAAACTTCTTGGTAAGTCAGAATTACAATTCATACGGTCGACATGGGTCGTTGACAACCATAGGCGTTCTACACACAAATACCCGTGTAGCGTTCGTGCGTATGTGTAGTGTCTGTGAGTAAAATGTACTGTTGTGTGCGTAAGACAGCAGATTTTGTATGAAGAATCGCGGAGTGTCCGGGCTGTGGCTTAGGAAGCAGGTTCTCTTCCGAGTTCATTAAGAATTCCAATGAAGTCATCGAGAGATACGGTATCGACAATGTGGCGTTCCTTGGTGACTTTAACCTGGGTTCGATACGTTAGGACTCTCTGGTCGATTATTGTCAGACGCAGGTTGGACATAACAATGAATTGTTCAGCAGTTTATTAGAATTTATCTCATTAAATGACTTAAAACAGTACAATACTGTTGCGAATTTTCAAAGTCGGATTTTGGATTTAGTATTGAGCTCACAACCGATTAAAACGTAACAGAATGTTTATCTCCACTCTCGAAGGTCGACTGTTTTCATCCCCCTCTAGAGTTTCCAAGATATTGTTTTCACAAGGCTGACTATGCAAATATTATTTAAGAACTAAATGATATTGACTGGGACAAAGAGTTTTCTTGTTGCATCACAGTCAATGAAATGGTTGATATTTTTTTATACTTTACTGCGCGGATCTATTGCTAAACATGTACCAAAATCTAAGCCTCGATCAAAGAGATACCCGGTCTAGTTCACTCGAGATCTTATTAATCTACTACGTGAAAAATATAAATACCGCCAAAAGTTGCGTAAATTCAATTACAACCCTCGTGATAAATTAGCATTTGACCTAGCTAAATCTCGCTCGGACAAACTGATGACCCAATGTTATAAAGCATATTTATCTCAATTGGAGCGTAATTTACGTTCAAAACCTAAATTGTTCTGGTCCTTCATAAAAAATAAACGCAAAAACAGTACTAACTACCCTGCTGAGATGTTTTTGGGATCCAGAACAGCTAGGGGCAGCGGAGATATATGTATGCAACCTTTTCGCTGAAAATTTTGCCTCAGTTTATAATAAGTCTGATGGAAATATTACGTTGTCTAGCAGCAATTGCGGTGTACCGGCTCTTACCAGAAATTTTTTGACAACAATTATGTTCAGAGATGACCAAGTTTTAAAGATTTTAAAAAGACTTGACCCCTCCAGGGTTGCCTGTGCGGACGGCATACCTTCCATATTTGTCGCTAAGTGTGCTTCCGCTCTAGCTCGTCCCCTATGTCTAATATTTAACAAATCTATTTGCACAGGAACTTTTCCTATGGTATGGAAAAATGCATTGATTGTACCGCTTTACAAAAATGGAGACAGGGATGTCATCAGTAATTACAGGCCTATTTCTATACTCTCTGTTTTCGCCAAAGTATTCGAGAAGTCAATACTGCCTAATCTCTCCAGTCACTCTAAAAACCTAATCATCTCTGAACAGCATGGATTCACTAAAACGAGGTCAACATCTACAAATTTTGTTTCTTTTGTCAACGACGTGTCTCACATCCTCGATCAAAATTCTACAGTGGGAGCCATCTACACAGATTTCAGTAAGGCTTTCGATAAAGTTGACCACCTGACACTTTTACGCAAGTTTGCAAAATATGGTATTGCTGATCCCTTGCTTACCTGGAGTGCATCGTACCTTAGTGACAGATCGGCGGTCGTGGTCGTTAACGGAGATATGTCAGATCCATTCGGAGTAACCTCAGGTGTACCACAAGGTTCACATTTTGGACCTGAGTTTTTTAACTTTTTTATTAATGATATACACGAGTGTTTCAAACATTGCAAGTTTACTCTATTTGCTGATGATTTAAAATTTTATCGCACGATGGACTCGAATGATGATGCAGAAATGATTCAGGAGGATATTAATCGATTAGACGTCTGGTGTGACGAAAATTTCATAAATAAATAAATAAAAAATAAAAAATCACATGAGCCCTAATGTATCCAAATGTTATGCTATGCGTATTATGCGTTTCACCAGGAAAGTGAAAAATATCGACTGTCCTGCCTTTCATATCAAAAACACTGTAATTTCTAATGTGGATCGGATCCGTGATCTTGGTGTTACGCTGGATAGTAAATTACGCTTCCACCTACATTACGACAATATTGCGTCCAGGGGGTTTAAGTGTCTGGGTTTTGTTTTGCGCAACTGTCGGGAATTTAAATCGCCTCGCACTAAAATCATGCTTTTCAACTCGTTTGTTCGTAGTTGCTTGGGATACTGCAGCGTTGCATGGAAACCTTTTTATGAGGTACACAAAAGTAAATTAGAGAGAATGCAGAAGCGATTTATGTGGCATTTAACCTTCTCATGCTATCTTGGCAAAGAGCTCAAGAGCTATAATTCTAGATTAAAATATTTCAAAATGGATTCACTTGAAAACCGTAGAGTGTTGCTGGATCTTTTATTTCTTTTCAAACTTGCCAATGGAATTTCTAACACTCCGGACTTACTATCTGATTTATCGTTGACAAATCCGCGAACGTTGCCTAGGATATCTCGCTTCAACATTTTTCCGACCAAAAGTGCTCGTTCTAACTTGAGATTAAATTCACCTATAGCAAGAATCACGCGACAATATAATGCGTTGTCGAAGTTATCGGATTTAGACATATTTGGTGACAACTTTAATGTTTTTGAGAACACTTTGAAGTCTCTGACAATCTGAATCTTAAGAATCTTAATTATTTTTAATTTTAATGTAATATTTGGATGATTTCCAATTAATTTTAATTTGTTGACTGACGCCAACTTTATTTGGACTACGCTTAAAGGATTTTTGTTGTTGTTTCTGTCTTTGAATTTTGACTGCATAGTTTTATTTTCTTCAATATTTGATTTTTAATTTTGACTGTAATTTATTTTCTCAATTAATTAATGTAATGTAATAATTATTCTTTACTATGTTTTGCTCGATATTAATGCATGTTGTCTTCACCTATAATTATTGTGACATTTAGCTCCTATTTTTTATGTTTAATCTTTTGACAATGTATTGATGTACACAATGTTGGTGAACTGAAATAAATAAATAAATAAATAACCAACTAAAGTGAGCAAATTAACAGTAACATTTGCCTTTACGGAGTGCATGCTGAGCGTTACTGAGAAAAGTTCAGAAAAGGTTCCATTTGCTTGTATAGTTTAGCGTAAAGTATCCCTTCAAAATCTTTTGCTAATGCAGATAAAATTGCTATTGGACTGTAGTAGTCCTGTGTAGGTCGTACATTCTCCATGTTCCGGGTCGTTCATGACAGACCAGCGAAATTACCGAATCCAATGTACGTTCATCAATCACGTGACCGAAGCATGCGACGATAAAATCCTACGTTTTTAACACGCTTTTATTAGTTTTGTTTGCTTGTTTGTAACCAAACCCTTTGAGCTCGATTTTGACCTACTTTGAGCGATCAGATTTTTTTTAAACTTTTCACACCTATCAAAGACCGATGACAGTGCATTTATAAAGCGACTCCTAAGCATGAAGTTATAGGTAAAAATGGAGCCCACACTCCTAATACCTACTTGAAGCAAATACCTATTTATCGCCATCTCACTCGTCGGGGGTCCGATCTCTCTTTTCAATAGGGTGACATTACTCTTCAAAAACCCAGGTCAAATTTACTATGCAAAAATACTAGGTACAAGAAAAACGAAATATTTTTAAAAAATATGCTTTATGTACTCTTCATTCTAATTCATATTATTAGCACGAAAGTTTGTATTGGATGTTTGTTACTCTTTCACGCAAAAACTACTGAATGGTTTGAGAATTTGAGATGAAACTTTGCAGCAGTAATGCTTATACATCAGAATAAAGCTCGAAACATACTATCGGACGCGGCTTACGGACGCGACTGATAGGTATCTAGACTATGAAAGTACACTGAGCCATGCACACTATCGGACATAAGTCGCGGACGTCACCTTCGGACGATCTTGAACGTTCGGACGTCCGAGAGCGATCACACCGGATGTTTTAAGACTGTGCACATTGCTAAGTCGCGGCTGTCAGTCAAAAAATGGAGGGATAAAAATATCAAAATTAAATATTTTTGAGAAGCCCATATATTAAGGTTTCAAATGATGTATCTATCATCTTGGTTCGATTTTTCTCTGAATAATATACCACTTGTGGACGTCACCTTTACTAAATTTCACATAAAATTGAACGGAAAACTATTTATTGCAGATTAGTCTTATTCAAGCACTATCGCATAATTACATTTATACAATTTGTAGAATAGGTACGAAACTTGCAGTGTGGGATATATTGCAATTTTACGAACTTTTACTACCATGTACAATACATTATTCACCATTATGAACAAAATGATCTGAAAAATAACTGTTTTGCATAGAAATTTGGAAACAAAAATCGACGTTCTCAAGATGATCTCAAACCGCCATGACTCTTAGTGCAACATGTATGTAACAGTGTTACCACTTTGGGGATTTTGCCAGATCCAAAAAAATGAGTAATTGTTGTACTCGCTCTACCATGATAAATTGACACTCGTATGTTATATGTTACTCGCAAATTATACTATTTCAACTGATTTAAATTAAATTAAATTAAATAATCATTTATTCAAGTATCAAAGACTCAACAATAAAAAAAGTTTAAAATCAGTCACATTACAAATACAATAAAATTAATAGGAAACATATTTAAAAATGATCATTAAAAATTACTAATAAAATTACACAATAACAATTACAACATTTTTACAACATTTAAAATCAATGAATTCTGGCTACGACTTATTTAATCTCTGTGTGCAAGGTGTAACAGACACGCGTGCTGTATGTACGGGCAGTCGAGCCTTTCGGCGAGCGCGGCCAGCAAGCCGTTGGTGCTCCCTCGCACTCGCCGCACCAGGGATGCGCCTCTCTTTCGCATGATTGTATAGAAACAATCTACACGAGCTCAGCCGACCATATGTTACATATGTTTGCCGAACATACCCGATGCACTGCAATATCGAGGGAGCCCCAACAACATCCTAAACGCGTTATTGAATTGGACGCGAAGGGCGCTGTATGATTTCTGCGTGAAATAAGACCACAGGCTGCAGGTGTAAAACGAGTTGCAATATGCTCTAAAAAGAGTTATTTTAACTTCGGCTGAGCACCAAGCAAACCTGCGGACCAACATATTCGCTCTGATCGCCATCGCCCTCCGCTCCCGCTCAACGTCCGCATCGTCCTTCAGGGCAGATGTAACCATATGGCCTAAGTATTTAAAAACATCTACCTTCTCGAGAGGTGAACCATTCAGTTTTATAGATGGCATATCGGTTACTTTCCTCGGCCCGCCCTGAAAAACCATACACTGGCTCTTTTTGACATTATACATTAGCCCGTGAGCTGCAGCATAACTCTCACAAGTACTCACAAGCTTCCTGATTCCACAGACTGAAGCGCTCAACAACACCATATCGTCCGCGTAGCTAATATTGTTGAAACAAACGCCGTCTAAATGACAACCGATGTGTTGTGTGCTGAGCGCCTCAATCAGTCCATTAATGTACAGATTGAAAATAGAGGGTGAGGTTAAACCACCCTGCCTCACCCCGCACTCCAACCTATACGCCTCCGACACCGCGCCCGACCACTTCACCCTGTTCGACTGGTTCCCATACCAATACTTAAAGATGTTTATAAGTTCATCCGGTACTAGGGATTCGCTCATCTTCTTCCACAGAATGTCGTAAGAGACGAGGTCAAATGCACGGGATAAGTCGAGGAAGCAGGCGTAAACAGACGTATTTCTTTCAGTATAGTATTTGACAGCACTCTTCAAACACAATATTGCAGTTTCTGTAGACAGTCCCGGTCGAAAACCGAACTGATTATTATGTAACTTTAGGTATTTATCTAATTGTGAATTAAGAATGCTGTCAAATAATTTCGCAATAATCGTGGCTAGAGATATAGGCCTATAGTTAGAAATGTCAGATAAGTCACCATTTTTGTTTTTCACCACCGGTACAACAACAGTTCTCATCATGTCGTCCGGGAGGTATGAGTGAGATATACACAGATTGTACAGCAAGACCAGCACTCTGGACATGTGAGGTCCAGCGTGCTGGACATGCTCCACGCTCAAGCCGTCATGCCCGGGAGATTTTCCCTTGGAAATAGACGCCACAGCCCTAGACACGTCTTTAGCCTTTATCCTAGTATTCACGCATTCTCCAGGCACTCCGCTTGACAACTGAGACACTGAATGACCTAACGGTGACTTGACAAAAAACTTATTTTTGAACTTATCTGCAATTAACTTGCGGTCACTCGCACCATCCACACTAACAGGAAGACCAGGCCGAGTCTTCAGATTATTGGTATTTTTCCAGAAACCACTAAAATCCTTAGCGCAGTGCTTAGCAGCAAGCATGTCCATTTTTAGTTGTTCTTGATGGTTCTGGCACCACTTTAAACGTGACTTAAATATTTTCCTAGTTTCGCACATTTTTCTGTATATATCCCCAGTTTTAGGGCTTCCATACAGTAACCAATCCTGAAAACTCGCCCTAGCCGCCCTATGGCTTTCACTAACGTATTTATTCCATCCTACGATTTTTTTAGACCGGTTTTTGACCTGTCTACGCTCACTTACTCTCCCCTCCACAGATGCTTGTGATAACGCAGTCACGATGTCGGAGTACAACTTATCAATTACTAACTTATGAGTAGAATTATGACAGTATCGATCGGCACAGTTCTCACAATCAGATGGAAAATCAATTATCCTAAGTCTTTTATGACATTCAACTTGATATTGTGTAATTTGGTCGGCGGACCTAACGCCCCATCCTATTTTACTAGTAGTTATACTGTGGTCCATTCTAACTGGAGTCAGACATTCCAAATTGAATTCGCAAATAAGCGGTAAATGATCCGACCAAACTACATCATACTTAACATACACATTGCACACAGAGACAACAGCTGATTGTGATACAACACAATGATCTAGCCATCGCTTAGAGCCACACGCCTGATCAATATATGTAAATGTATTTGATGTTAACCCCAGCTTAATTACATCAATAGGAACCCAATCAAACTGTTCACACAATATATTTAATTCTTTAAAAAATAATTCACCAGGATGTGAATTATAGTCTCCTAGAAAAATTATCGGTTCATTAACATACTCGTTACTAATGGCATTTAGGGTTCCCATGCAGTCAGTAAAAATCGTCAAATTATCCAATTTATTTGTCGGCATATATACAAACGCTACTATAACTGGAGTCGCAGCAGTAACAATTCGAATAGCACACACGCGCGGATTATCGCAAGCTATCGTGGTGACGTCAGGAAACACCCTGGTATTCCACAACAATGCCGTCCCCCCGTATTTTCTCCCGCGAAGTAGTCCAGCTCCCGAGTCTATAGCTGAAGTCCCGTTGCACGCAAACCGACTATCAATTTCGTTGAGATATGCCAACTCTTCCGGAAGTAACCAGGTTTCCTGTAGTGCTATCAACACACAGTCGTTACATAATTGCCGAATGTCGCTAACGGCACTTTTTACGTTTTTACAGTTGTAGCTAGCAAAACTATAAGTCGTCCTATCCATTATTTGAAGGTAATGGGCCGTCCGTCTCCAACACTCTGTCGGGTCGTCGATATTTATAATGCGCGAAGCGTCTAAAAATTATTCCATTAGGCCATATTTTCTCATCTAGAAAAAGGGATAATTTCGATGATTTAGGCACAAATCACTATTTCTAAAAAAAAACAATTTTAATATTTTCTCATTTTGTTATTTCACTTGAAGTTTAATATGTGAATTAAGTATAATTTGATAAAAATTTTCCACATATCGGCAGTTTTTAATTTTTATATGGTGCTTAGCAGACCACACGAAAGAGAGATCGGACCCCAGACGAGTGAGATGGCGATAAATAGGTATTTGCTTCAAGTAGGTATTAGGAGTGTGGGCTCCATTTTTACCTATAACTTCATGCTCCTAAGCGTGTTTTTTAGTTTTTTTTAATTCATATTTATATTATTTGTACGTACGTTCACTTCACAGTCGTTATAATATTTCGTGGGTCACATGTAGTACCTATTTGTACAATACTATACATACCTACCTAATATTATTAGTTTTTTATGATTCAATACTTACCGAGGTATCCTATAATTTATAACAGTTTTTACTTAAATCAAAAGCCGTTTATTTTTAAATTAAAGACATTTTACAAATTATGGTTTAAAAATAAAACTTGGGAGGCTTTGGCAGGTTTTAAGGAAGTTCTTCTCACACTGATAGTTATACCAGCCTTCGAGAAGATCCTTTCGCTGGGGACAGATGTCGCTGTGACATACAACCTACGTTTCATCAATGTATACATATGTGGATATAATAGGCGACTTTTGCGCCACCATTTTAGGGGATCGTCAAACCGTTTTATTAGCGGCTCGCTGATATATTTATTCAGTTCTACAATACTAGCCGCTGTAGGGTGCTGTATTAAGTCGCTTTCAACCTCCACACCAAATTGAGACCACATGCTAGTCGAAGGCTGTGGTTGCGGTTGAACATTCCTATGATCTTACGGTTAGGCTAATGCGTCCCTGTCTTTTGCGACCAACCCACGCAGTTTGGATCGAATACTAGACAAATCACAATTTCGTTTTGGCCTAGTGTGAGTTTCAGGGTATACATTAAATACTGTAAATGTTCTATAAATAAATCTACTAAATATATACCTAAGTACTTACATTAAATAATAAGCATTTACTAACACCTTTTATTTGAGCTAATGTTAAACAGCGCTCCTATTTTTCCTTTTTTTTTAAACCGCTGGTCCAAAAATGATACCTCAGAAGCTAAGACATGACCCTTAATATCTCGAAATCTGTCGTTAAGCTGGTGACTTAAGGATTCCAATAACTGTTTACGCCTCTCAGACGCACGAGTTTACTTGGTTTCCCTGCACGAGTTTACCAGGTTGATATAGAACAATAAAAATTAGTACTTTGTATAAGCTTTAAAATGATTGATTGTCTCAACTGTATACAGTTTTGGGGCCAGAATGCCCGTTTTCCGTTACTACTTTTAATCTGCTAAATATTTAACGTAAATTTATCGATTACATACTTTCGTTTATTGATTCCTTTAATTTTTATTATTTCTTATCTATCATTGCTGGGTGCAATTTTCAATCTTAGGGCGTTCCATTGAGATAGGAGATTCTTTCCGAACAACGTGAATCACTGTCATGTAATTTTGATTCAAGCAAGCTGTGCTGCCAAGTAGGTGCCTATAGGGAATGCAATCCCGGTCGATATTTCCAATCCAGATATTGGCGGGATTAACAAAGCTAATCGACCGGGATCTCGGGTATTACCCGGATCCCGGGAGATTTGACGAATTTTTCGAGAAAATCATTATTTAGAGCTTTTGGCTAAGGTAAATGATGGAAACGTATTTATAGAAGCGATAGCACTGTCACTGGTAGTTCAAAACTTTAATTTTATTTGGGTGTAGTTCAGTAAAATTTTTGAAGCTAGTCAAATAATTAGGGAATCAGTTCATAGTTCGTCGCTTAAATTCTATAAATATATTCTCTCTTATATTCACAACTCAAAAAATCACTTTTTTCAGTAGAGCCAATCAAAGATTTTGACTTTAAATTTTTCAATTTTTAAATAAGTTTCTTAACATAAACAAATAAATGTACTACCAATCGATGCGTTATTTTAAACTGCACATTCAAGTATATATAATTGTATTATAATATTGACAGAGACGCGTAAAAATGCACATAAGGCCCTTTTGTATATAAAATATTATAAATATGGGATATTCTTTTTGAATAAAACAGCCACATTTCATACAAAAATAACTTTTTATTAGTATTTCCTTTTTTTAATAAAAAAATAGTAATCAGAAATTTAAATAATCGTATTACCGAGGTAAAAAAATCAAAAACTTCTCAAAATTAGCACAAATAACGATATAAACAAAAAAACGCAATCACATAAACCATACACATATTTTTAGACAAAAAACAGAAAAGATAAATTAGTTTTGAGAATAATTATAAGAAATCACCTTTTTACTTATTGTTAATGAACTAATTGTTGACTAAGATTTAGAAGGTACAACGGTAAATTAATCAAAAACTTCTTGAAATAAAATAGACTATCAAAAAACATTACACTTTTGTGTAATTTTTTACAGGGATCATTTATTACCAATAAGACTTTGACATATTTTAAAATAACGTATAGGTAATCAGCCTTAAACTAATCATTTATGAACATGGAACTAATAGTTGCCTAAGATTGTGATGGTACAATGGTAACCAAACCAAAACATTCTACAAATAAAACAAACTATGTCAATATAAACGTTGCACGACACAAATTACAGCCATCATCTAATACTAATAAGTCTTTAAGATTCTTAATTAGGAAATAAGGAGATCAATTTTATTTTAGAATTATTGCTTGTTAACAATCTTAATCAAGTAGGAACTAATCATTGAATATGAGTATTAAAATAATATCAACCTACACAATATGACAAAATTGTGCCAAAAGATTATAAATATCTTTGGATTTTAAAGTTGGCTATAAAAAGCCTCATAATATATTGGTATCACATTTTTATCGATAAGATTAAGTATACCCTTTTTCTTTTTTGCTGGCACTTGGAGTTTTCGTGTATACAGCTTTTTTAAATCAGTGGTTCTAAATCCACTGATTTGCCGTTTTTTACATGTACATATTTACTTCCTTTAACTCTTTATCTTCATAAGAAGTTTTGAATGAAAATTTGTTAACATCCCCAGTTTTCATTACTTTTATATCTGTCCATTTAATTTTTGTCCCATCTTCGGCAGTAGTGTAAGTTCCAATACACAGAGATTTCAAATCATAAAAACAGCATCGCCCTCATTCTGAGTATGGCCTTTGATCAAAAATTTATGCGTAACACTGATGAGCTTGTCCAATTTGTTCACCGCATACTGATACATGGCCAACATAAATTAGTTCTTCTGTTGACCGCAACAATTATCTGAGTAAAAGATAACCTCGAAGCTGTCCTTTGCCTTCTCATTTAGGTCTTTGAGGTAAGAATAGACGCACGACCCAATTTCGTTTACACCACGAGAACCTTCTCCTTCATGCCAGACGTAACAAGTCTTTATCGTAGTATAGTCTTTTTCGTGACGAGTTCGGTTATTGTGAAGTTAAGAAGATTGATCTTGGAAACAGTAAAAGTTCGAAACTTTGCCTTTTGGGCACGGCATAACTGCTTGAAGGTCGTATACTGCCACGATATAGTTTTCGCTAACTTTTTCCTTGTCTCTATCCTTTTCAATTCTAGCTAGTGTCTTTTCATTCAGATGACGATCGTAACGCTCTTGTAACGTTGATTTATTTTCAACATTTTCATAGGCTATGCAATCTTCACACTGATCTTTCTAGGCTGCCAAAATGAGATATTAAAATCATTCATAAAAACATTGTAATAAATTTGATAGGATGCGTGCTCCAACCCCTTAGATTTGCAGTCTTCAACGTAGTTTCGGTGTAAGGTAGCTATATTGGTACCCCCTTCTATATATTCACGCTGCGTCGTAGAACGACAATAGTGATTTTCTATACATGGTACTGAATTGATATGAGCTTTAACGCCATCTAATATTTCAGTATCCAACTTTTTGTGGTTATTATGCTTGCCTCTATTATCTTTGAGATCAATAAATCCGGGTTTACTGTCTTTATTTTTTAAAACAACGGTTCTGATAGTTTTGTCAGACAGCCAGAGTGTTCATGAAGAAAAACTTGCAAACTCGAGTTTTTTTACCATTTTTGTACAAATAATATGCATGGTTTGCAGTGCGGTTGCTACCAACTCGTACATACTAATATTTTGGCTCAATCACAGTCATGTTTTCATTGATAAATTTTCTCTGAACTTCTATATTCCCAGCTTCCCAATAACTATCGAACACTTCTTGACGTTGCTCCACAGAAAACTCTTCGTGACATTTAAATTTGCATTTTTGCGAGCACGTTGGGCCTAATTTTTTGGCTTCAATTACTTTTCGTGATTTATATGTAGAATAAGCTTTACCAGTATTTCTCAAACATTTTTTTGTTGTCTTTTGCCAAAGATCCGGATTAGCTTATCTTTTTCTGTTTTTTTTTATCTCTTCCTATAACATCTTCATATTCTACTTCTACACTGGGAATCGGTTCAACGCTGGACACATCAACGCTAGATGGTTGCACACATTCTGTGCTAGATGGTGGCATAATAATAGTATCTCTGTCAGATGGCTGAATATCATTGTGAATACCAGGAGGTTGTATATCACTGCTGTCCCATACACTATCGCCGCCAATTTCTTGTAAGTTTCTCGAAGGTCCAGGTTTAGATAATAAGACTTGAGACTCATGCAATTCATTATCACTGTCTGTATCGTCTACTATAGATGCAATTTGAAAATCGGGATCTTTCACACTGTCATCAGATGAAAAATCGGATGTACTACTGTCTGGGCTTGTTGATGTAGTTGACTCACTATCTGTATCAGTATCTCTATCACTTTCTTCAATAATGATATTATTTTGTGGCCTTCCCATAGTATTTTTTACTACAGACTCAAAGCTGTCATTGTCATCGTCCTGAATTGAAAAACTGAGATTATGCTGACTGTCGGCAATGGAATTCGTACTAAAAGAATTATTGGAGTCTTTATCTTCATCTTCTATCATCTGAGCCTGACTTTTATTCGTAATCATCCTCAAAATTTTTTTAGCTCTATTCTCCATTCTGAAAATATTACTAAAAAAAAAATATTGTGCGTAACGAACCAAACAAGTAATTTAACTTTAAATTTAAAGACCCCGACAAACAAGTTTTTATTTCGTATAAATTACTATGCTTCATTCCCTTTTAATATAGTGTAGTTACATTATACTACTAGTCGCTGTCACACTCTTTCATTTGATACCCATATTGAAGGAGTTGTGAAAAGAAAATCGCCTTTTTGTAGTGGCGGTCATCTTGGATTTGAAATTTAGAATAGTGTTTAGTATTCTACTAATCAAGCCCTTTCAGTTGATATATTGAGGAGAATTGTGACAAAATATGTAAAAACCACAAAAATACTAAAGCAAATAAAAACAAAATGCGTTTTTTTGATACACAATGGCAGAATGTTTATTTATAGTCCATACAGACGGATTTCAAAATATGGCAATGTAGAATTATGGCTTGGAGCGTTTCTAGGATTTTTGTGATGCAACACGGACACATCCCAAAACTAGACACTTCAGAATAATAAATTAAACGATAACTATCATCATCTTATATTCAATACGGACGTATTTCAAAATGGCATCATTGAATTGAAAAAAAAAATAGTGTACTTACGTGTATTTTATAGTCAATACAGACACATTTCAAAATATGGCACTTTACAGTATAACTTTAATGGACATTTAGCAATTTTTTTTAGTTGTGGCTGTTTCGAATACAAGAGATGTGCGCTTGCGTTGACTGGCGGGTCGCAACTAACAAAATGGACGTTTTGCTCGGAACTTTGGCGCCAACGTAGTTTTATGCGAAACAGGCACTTGTGAATTTTAGTCGTATTTACTGTCCAATTTATGCGAGTGTCTTCTCATTATGAAGAACTACCTTGTTTATCGCGATTTTTACACTAAAGTGGAAGTTCGACTTTTTTAATTGTGGGCCTATAGAATTTAAGCGACGAGTTGTACACCGTTTTCTAAGGTTCATTGGGTATCAGTAGCATAAATAACTGGAGTCTCTTGGCGTTCATTTTTTCAGTACAATATTTATATTCTGGTGTGTGTTTCACATCCAACATACCTAAGCGCACATTCATCACAAATGTGCTATATCTGTACTGAAAAATTAGAATTGTAGAAGTGGTCTGTTAACTAGGTCTCGATCGAATTGGGTATATTATTCGTATTATCTTCGAATTTCAGCAATCCCGTAAATCACTAGGATTCCGGTCGAATGTCGACCGGGATTCAATCCCGGTAATTGCAGCCGGGATCTGAATATTTCGGGATCCGGGTATTGCAATTCCTAGGTTACTACTTGCAATTCTGTTCCTACTTACAATCCTGTTCTTTGATGGGGCATTCATATTTCTCTTACGAAACTCATTCGACCATATTTACCACTTTGTACCCTGACATATGTAGGCACAAATGATTATATAAGTACCAAATAAAACATTTTTCGTTCTAAATTTACAATTTCTCGTTGTGTTTTTTTAGCATTGCGTGTTTTAGTAATCCAGCGAATAAGTGAAGAAACCGTTTTACAGACAGACAACGGGCTCCAATCAGCATGGTCTGCGAAAGAAGTGTACGTAGTGCGAGACCTGATTGCACATTTCGAAGCGATATGGGAACCAACCGAAGCGGAGAAGCGACGGGAGGCGGCTATCAGACGCGTTCTGATGCGAGTCATGAGCAACTCTGCTCCGACTGCACCCAAGGCCGCCGGCGATCTGCGTGCCTGGCTCTACGTCCATGATCGTTCTACGTGTTATCAGGTGTCGGTACGTTGACGTCTTACTGCAAACTATCTCTTTATTAATGCTTAATGATAGATCGCTCGGTGTAGTGTCCTGCTGAAAGCTCTTCTAGAATGACTCGTTTTTTTGTACCAAGGGTTACCAAGCCAGGTACTGACTGGCGCGTCGAAACATGTTGTCAGTGCGCTAACGCACTGACCCCGTCTATAGGTACCCCATCGCGGGTCGACTGCAAGCCAGACCCGTTTAGCAATAGTTTTCGCACAAAAACTGAAACACTGTATTTTTTATCGTATCGTTTTTATAGTCATGGAATCAAAAAAAAGTACGTCCTACCGGAAGGGACAGAAAGTCCTGCTGGCAGGACTCCGGGCGATCTATCATCAAAATCTTCGCTAATATTACAAATTAGAGTGCTAGAGACTTAAGCATACAATGCATTCATCTCGATTACAGCTAACGCCGAGTAAATCCAGCGCTGATGTCTGCATAGAGCTGTGTGAAAAAGCAAAAACAGACTCTCATCTACTAATGTTGGAGGAAGTAATTTGCAATGAATCCATGAGAAGAATAGTACATAAGGACGAAATAGTTCTAGACGTGGTGTTGCGATGGGGGTACTGGGATGAAGATGATCGCAAAGATAATTATTTGCTCGTCAAACAGAACAGTATCTTGAACGAAATGGAATCCATACGCCACAGTATTTCCTTGGTGTGTGGGGAACTCAAACTTGCTACGGAAGCTAATAAAGCATTCAAACTTCATATGTTCGAGTTTCAGAATGGCTGTTTATGTTACTTCAAAGATAAACAGGTACTTATGCTATCTATGGTGCTTATCTAGTGTTGCTTTTTATTATTGTTACATTAAAGACTAGTTTAAATTCTTTTGTTTTTCTAAAGAGCGCAATCGTAAATTGTCCTCTCTATCTCCAAGTTTCTATAATAACTGTTCATTTTCTTCACATAAATAATGAATACTCATCATTATCATAATATCATTAACAAGACCTTTCGAAACGATATCTCGCACCCTGTCAAATTTTCAGACAGCTGTTTTTTTAGCATATATGTAATTGCACATACGCTCTTATGGCACTTTTGAATGTTGTTAAATAAATAATAGTTGATTGAATCAGGCGTTACTTTGCACTTAATGCCCTTAAACTTATTTGCCTACAACAAGATAGCGGAAATACACTAAATATTAATTCAAAACATAGATTTAAATAAATAATAGTAATAAGATTTTCTTATAACCAAATTACAGTATTAACTATTTTACCACAGTAGTACTGCGCGATATGACTGTCAACATTATAATTGTGAAAGAAACTTAAATTGCTTTTATCCGCAGGGTTCACACAAAATTGAAGAATGGAATATCAAAGATATTCTCTGGTATCTAGGCCACGAACCTAAGAGAAACCCTCAGTCGAGATGGGCCATCACCTTCATACCTAGAAATAAACTAAAAAGGTAATTAATAAAAATTTGTCGTGTCTCTAAATAACTACATAAATATTAATATAAGAAAGTAAATTCTGAAAAGGTCTTCTATCAATTGTTTTTATATTTGCCTCTTTGATTATCATGTTGTAAAGATATATCTGTCGTCAAGATAATGTATCTATAAATTATGACCTTACAGGAGTAAAGAGAAGCCCTGGTTTGGTTGTACGGTCGCTGGAGCCGTCACCGAGGATCGGCTCAAGTGGATGACAGCCTTGATGTTTGCTGAGCACCATGACATACTCCCTAGTCCTAGACTAGTTATCACGTAGTAGAATGTAAGGTCAGACCATGAGAAAATAAATAACAAAGTACTTGCCTCAAAGCGTTGCCATCGATATAGAAGTTGTTTCTTATATTTTCTGTTTTCTTGCACAAAAAAGTACAAATTCCTATCATTTGAGTACAATATGGTGGACACGCTGAAAACTAGACCAAATAAGTATGTGAATTATGAATTGAATTACCATATAGTAATTATAAATGTGATTATTGCCTGAATATTCATTACTAAAGAAACTATTTTAGATCAAACTTATAATAGTGATATTTTGATAAAGTTGTTTACGTAAATGCAAATGCATAATATATTATGTCATAGAAAATATTTTAGAAAATGAATGACTATATTTTATAAAATGTTATATATACAAATGAAGATAAAATTAAAGTCTGATATTATTGGTGCTAAAGTATTTTTACAATATGCTACTCTTCTGTTGGCATGTCGGAAAGTAGACATGGTTTTTTTCAGTATAAATTTGCGAAATAACGCACTAATTGAAAAAGTACGCATAAGCGTTAACTGCAAACTTTTATACGTCCTAAGAGAGTATCCCATCATCTAAATTGTTGATGTTACTCGTATCTTTGCATTTTACTACAGACTTGCTAACAGAAGTGCCGCGTGCTGAGTCTTTAATTTAGTTACATTCCAATTCAACCCCTGAAATAACGGACGAATATTCACCGTCATCCAAATAAGCAGTGTTTTCAGTTCCGAACTGCACATCGTCAATCTAAAATCTCTTGTTTTAGAATCTGTTCGTTTGATTACAAATGCCCAATCCTTCCCATATATTTCAAAAGAGTAGTAGCGGCTCAGGGCAGGAAAATATTCGAGCCGAAAAATCGAGGAGACAGTAACAAAAAATCGCGATACCAACGTAATGGCACAACGACAAGCACGGGTCATGCACGGGTCTCGAGTCAACGATTACAAATTGAAATTGCTATCGTTACCAAAGTGAGAGAACTCAACAAGCTGTATATATCCGACTAGCTGCGCCCCGCGGTTTCACCCGCGCAGCTCACGGTTGTGTTGGGTACAATACTGAGTAAAATGTCTTAATGACAATTTAGCAAATAGGTAGGTAAATCTGATAAGCCGTGGTGGTCTAGCTGTAGTGACACCCTCCTTTCAATCGTGAGGTCGTGGGCTTAAATCCCGTTCCGTACCAATGAGTTCTTTGGAATTTATATACGGAATTTCACGCCGCTGGCTTTTCGGTGAAGGAAAACATTGTGAGGCAATTTCTTCTACTAACATATGCTAGTAGAAGAAATTCGATGGCGTATGTGAATCCTTCAACCCGCACTGGGCCAGCTTGGCCTAGGCTTAAACAAAACTACAACGGCGCTGCAAGCGGAAGCCATGGGTCTACTGCTGGCAGCGAAAACGGTGCTCGAAAAACCTTGGGAAAGTGATATAAAGAATAAAACTGAGGAACTCACGTTTATTACAGACAGTGCGGCTATTGTCTATGCACTACAAAAACCAACAACCAGGTCCAGAGTGATATCAGAATGTCATTCTACTTTACAAAACTTGACCAATAGGTATAAGGTCTCTGTCCAATGGGTAAAAAGCCGTAGTGGGTGTGAAGGAAACAACAAAGCTGACTCACTTGCTAAAGAAGGGATCAGTGAATAAACTTAAAACAAGCGTTGCTGAACTCTGTAAACCAACAGCTTTGGAAACAAGAAACCTCTTAACTCTTTACTTAGAAAAAGAGCATCAAAGTCTCTGGAATAAAATTAAAGATTGCAAGCATGCAAAAACCTTCTTTCCGAGTATTGATAAAAACATCACAAACAAACTACTCAAACTAACAAAGTCTGATCTGCGTACAATGATAGGCACAATAACAGGTCATTGTGACCTAAACTATTATTTACACAAAATTGGAGCTACGGATAGCCCTCTATGTCGAGGCTGCCTGCAAGAGAACGAAACTGTAGAGCACGTGCTTCTTCACTGCAAGGCTACAGAAGATATAAGAATAAAATCGGGACTCCTTGAAAAAGAAAAAGACGCATTACAAGTCTCCAGCAAGGAAATATCTGGCGCAACAGAGGTGGATCAAATATGCCAACGAACCAGGGCCGTGCTCCGTTGTTTTAAGGAGCTCGGCTGGTTTGAGTAAGGTGGCAAAGGGGGGAATGCACAATACACCCCAAGCGGGATGTCAGTGCAGGTCACATCACCCCCGTCTAGAATTAGAATTAGACTGGGCCAGCTTGGTGGATATGGCCCAATCACCCTTCGCGGATGCCTACCCGCGTATTATGCAATTCCGCAAGCAATTAGTAGAACAGTTATATCTCACACTGATAAGGCGCATCATTTTATTGTTTAGTGTAGGTATCACCCTTCGTGGGTAGGCCTACGTCATGCAGTGGACTAATAAAAAATAAGTATGGTACAGTAGGTAACTATAATGAAATATGAATTTTTGTTATGTTACTTCAAAGCTATTTTCATCTGTAACCAGGAAATGTGGAAAGACAATTTAGCAAACAAATAAACAAATTATTTATTTTGCCATAATAAAGGACATGTCCACAAAATGTATGGAGGCTGGTATAATAATAATCAAAAATTCTAACCACAACACTCGTTACATTTCGAGAAAGTTCATGTTTTTCTGAGTCTATTACAACAGTTAAAAACAAAAAAGAGCCCTCCGATTTTTTTAAATTTATTTTGAAATTATTAGGATAAATAAATATATTTGGCTTAATAGGTAGTTTGTCTCTAGCAACCCTGATTAATTAAGGTCCACATTGTTAAATAAAAGCATTTTGGCCAATAAGACAGTGTAGTACAGTTTAAAGTGTTTTTTTGTCACGTTGTATCTACTAACTGGTCACATTGGTAGGTTATAATTATTAATTTTAGCAAATTAAGTCATGAATTTGGAAGAATCAGCTACGAATGCAAGTATAATAACGATAGAAGCACTTTATCATCGCTAAACTAGAAAAAGTAATAAGCTGTATTGTTATTTTTCATACAATTTATATTAATTTTTCACATTTAAAAAAAATGGAGGGGTGAAAAAATCTAAATTAAATATTTTTGGGAAGCCCATAAAACAAGCTTTCAAATGATGTATATATCATCTTGGTTCGATTTTTCTCTGAATAATATACCACTTGTGGACGTCACCTTTGTTACAGCGATACATGATCCATAGGCTCCCGAAGTAGTCTAAGCAGGTTGAAAGTTGCGCAGCAGCATTTTTGGTGCTCCTACCTTAAGGATAAACTCATGTAGCAAGCCTGGGTTAGCGAGACTGTAAAAGCTCTACAGGGCGGCATTGTCTCCAGCACCTGATCAACAGCCTTTGTGTCAGAAGTACCATTGATTGTACAAGTGACACAACTTTGTATCTTTAGTACCGGTAAAGAAAAATGAGGATATTGCCCCGTAATATTAACCGATAACTATGGAACTAGTGATAAAACTTTGTATCTCAAGTACCATTAAAAAAAGTAAAGATATTCCACGTAATTTCATTTTTGACATGCACTTATTTTGTATTGCCACAAAGATATAAAATTAAAAATAAAACTTCTTAACGCAAATAAAATAAAGTTACACAACTAACGGCGTAATTTTTCTAGAAATAGTGGTACATTAATTTCACCATTAATGAGCTGAATTTGAACATGCTGTATATATGCACTTCGCTCGATGACGGATTTTGACCGTTTAAAAACGGCATCGTTGTTATCGCTCTTATAGCGGTGAATGCTGCATCTTCCTTAAGAGTTTTCAAAGGATGGCTTATTGTTGTGGGTCTTCTCTTAAAAATTTTGTTAAATTGCCTATTCCACCCTTCGCATACGTTATTTTTCCTATGTCTTTCGCCAAAATAACACCACATTGCTTTCTTCGACATCCAATAGTTTTGAATATAAGACAAGAATTTCGGACCATTCTTTCGAGGTTTCGATGCGTACCAACAACTTGACTTTCTCAACTTAATTCCAGCCTTCCTCAATATCTCGTTCATGCAGAAGTGGTAGCACAATGCACAACCCAATTATTTTGTTCAAATGCTTTATGTCGTTGTTTTTTTTTGTTTTTTGTTTGTATGTTTAGCTTCTTTGCTTTTCTGATCAATGTATCCTTGAAATGAAAATAACAACCGTTGTGTTCAACGTTGGGAGAAAGACAATTTTTATAGCTCTGATAGACAGACAGACAAAACTCTATTTACAACCACAATATGAAAAATAAACACTATTTACACATATACGACAAAAAATATGATTATAAAGTGGCCGCCTTATCACCCATGGCGATCTCTTCCAGGCAACCTTGCATAAATATGAACTGACAAGAACCAGAAATAGTGGCCTTGAATAGATATTAACAAAAGAAAACACCTATAAATAATAAACTAAACATATTTAATTCAATCTAAGTTTTAAATATGCTTACATATATACGTTATAATATATAAATATAATTATACATATACCTACATATATACATACCTACATACGTTTTAAAATAGTAGCGAAAGGAACAAGTAGCATTATGATTTCAGATAGTGAGCTTTCACAAGTTGTTTGAAAACGTTTAAGGAAGGTGAACGTTTAATTTCTAAAGGTAAGTGATTCCAAAGTCTGACTGCCTCCACAGAGAAAGAAGAAGCGTAGAAAGATGTTTTGTGACGAGGGAAACTAAGTGTGAGATTATCTGAAGATTTTAGGTAACGGCTCAATAGAGAGTGTCGAAAACGAAAACGCTCTCGGAGATTGGTGGGGACGAAGGAATAAACAGGGTGCTATACAAAAGGGAAAGAATATGAGCATCCCGGCGACGATGAATAGGGAGCCACTTGAGCTTAGCGCGAAACTCTGAAACGTGGTCATATTTGCGCAAGCCAAATATGACCCTGATACAAACATTCTGGAGGCGCTCAAGTTTACCCAGCAGGACTTGCGTGAGATCTAGGTAACATACGTCGGCATAATCAAGGATTGGAAGTAAAAGGGATTGTGCAAGCGCAATTTTAGTAAAGTAAAGTAAATTTTATTGCTTTAAACTGTGTCTTTACAAATATGTTACAAGTACATTATTGGTTTCAACAGTTTGTCCTAGCGGACATGCAATATGGTAGCCATCCTAGGACTTAGACTAGAGACGTAGGTAATAGATGGGTACCATAAGCATTACTTACATTTAATAATAATAATTAGCTATTTACATCAAATTTTTGTTGTTTATAAAATTCGTTTCTGTAGATATATGTGTTTGAGATCAACCATTTATAAATACATACCATTGCGAAGTGGAAAGATTCTTTTATTTATGAATACAAAAATTACACTTACACATAGTCAACCTTAAAATCTAAACAAACAACCCATCTCCGACCGTACCCGGCGCAAAAGAGCCCAAAATGCTAGCCGCATTACCTCGCTGGATGGCGATGGCTGACCTTTGCGCCAAGTACGAGCCGGAGCGGGAGTCATTAGTCTTCTCCCTTAGCCTGCGCCCAATTTCTCCAATAAAAACTTTAGCCTCACTACCCCAACAGCCCATTGTCTCCACAGCAATAGGCACGAACAAATAACTTGCCGCTACAGGGGCATACTTGCGCCGCTTCTTGTCAGCAGCGTCCTCCGCCGCAGCCGCCGGCGAGTGGACGATGCGACTCAAGTGACTCGCAGCGACAGTGCTGACGCAAGTTGCGTCCCAAATCAGACACCTACCATTCCTCCACGGCACCATGGTCAACCCGTCCGGCCTCTTACCGTCCGACCTCGAAAGCCCAGGCGGTTCCAGCACGCAAGGAACGTTTGCCGCTACCAAAGCTCTCCGGACTATATCGTTTAGGGCATGATGACGCGGCCACCTCCCCGCACAGCGAAGACAACTCAAAGCATGATGGCCGTCAGCTTCCACCATGGAACCGCAGGTGCATACATGAGGTTCACACACCTTGCTTCCCAGGCGGAGCGCCACCGCCACACGCAACGAGTCATCATCCAGCAATGTTACCCAGGTGAGGTAAAGGAAGCGCGTGCAGCCATGCCCCAGGATTCAGGCTGCGAGACAGCCCGGAGTCTGGCCAAGTCCACCCCCACGGCTTTTTCCAGTACCTGTTCGTGAACAAGCCTGGCCCTTACATCATCCCACGCGCGCTGAACCCCAAGAGCTTCCGGAAACGCTGCCTCAAAGTTAAGAGCGGACCAGGCTGAAGTTATTTCAGATACAAAGGGTATGCTCGCCCTATCGCCATCCGAACGGAGAATAATAGCGACCAAGTCTGCCACCCCATGTGTCGATGCGAGAAATGCCGGCAATCCCACGTCACGTGCACACCGCACCCCAAGCCCTCCATACCTTATTGGAGCAGCCGCCTGAGCCCACTGCAAATCGTTCAGCGACACATTGAGAATAGACTGAACTGCAGATTTCAATGTGTCGTCGAACAAAGACACCTCTTCACGGCAGAGCCAAGTAGGCGCAGTTCTCAACAAATAGGTGATCTTGGGCAGGGCAAAACACATACGCAACAAGATCATAGCAACATGAGCGGACAAGTCTCTGAGACGTCCCTGAGCGGTCTGGAGAAGTTGAATGCGTGAAGAGATCGCTTCTGGTACAGCGTCAAGAAAAAGAAATTTCATTGAGGCCAGGTAAAAGCGCGTTAAAGCGCGAGAAGTGTGTACAAGCTTCAATGCAGCAGGGAAAGAATTCACATTTGGAGGGATTCACCTCAAGACCCAGAAGTTTGAGGCGTGGAATAAGATTTTCCAAGTCCTGGAACACCTCTTCCGGTGTACCTCCAATTGTTCCATCGTCCAAATACCATAAATTTAGTGGTGATTTCAGATCCAATATGGCTTAATGAATGGCTAAAGAGAAGATGAGCGAACCAAGCGGGTCTCCCTGCTGCGCTCCCACTTGTGAAGAGATAAGAGAATCATTGAAGAAGAGATTAGAGGGAGAATGATACACTTGATGAAGAAAAGGATACAAAGGAGCATTATCCTTGACCTCACTCAACAGGACGTCTCTCTCCAGGGTGTAGAAAGCATTGCGAATGTCAAGTTTAAGGACCACGCAGCCAGAATTTGCTGAGTCCATAACAAATGATCGCACAGCATGGATAGCAGCCTCACAGCCCCTCTGTGTTCCGAAGCCCAGCTGGTGCGGCCATGGCAAATATTTTGCCATGGCTTCTCTCACAGCCCGGCAAGCCAGCCTCGCGGTCAACCGACGAAACACACTTCCAATGGCTATGGGCCGAATCCCCCCATCCTTCTTCCTCAACGCACAAAGAGATGCTCCGTACATAAACGGGCACACGACCGGATTCAATTGGCCGCTCAGTAAAAAAATGGCTAGCCTTGCCAACGATTCCAATAGGCGAGGGCCGTTCTCACCATCAGAGCCAGAAGTGAGCTCTTTTAGATGCCCGGGGCGAAGGCCGTCCAATCCCGCAGCAGAACCGCTGTAAAAGGAGCCTAGCGCCAACGTGACGGACGTCACGTTGGCGCTGCCAACACGTTGGGACTCCACTGACACCGATACTGTCGAAAATGTAGCATCCGGTGCCGCAGAAAAATTAAGCGGACGTGACGGGCCCGGATGCTTGAGTCTTAGAGCAGCCAGCGTGTCGGGATCATGTTGTGCAAAGGAATCGTCGGAGATCAGTAACCGAACGGCACCCCTGAGGTCACCCTCGAACACTTTGGTTTCAATAACTCTATTGAGCGCCCGTGACTTACCACAAAACCCACAATCACTTATCCCAAACATAGGTTGATCGGACCCGGACGATTCAACATTGGACTTAACCTTCGATGTCATGTTTCCCGGTGCAATGTCATGTTTCCCGGTGCAACCCTCGACGGAACCCTCAACGCACTGTACGCAAAGGTGAGAAGAGCACACCAATCATCCACACCATTGCAGCTGACGCATTGTTCAATGATCTCGCACAGCCTTCCCGCTGCCCGGTTTCGCGCACCCTTGGGGATATGTCGCAATACTGGTGTACTCTCCCTCAAGGCCGATAGCGAATCGAGCGAAGCACACTGCGCTTGCGGCACCCGGTCTGCCGGATGCATATCAGAAACCGTGGGCAGGGCCTGTGAACTGGCTGCCGTCCGACGCACACCCTTGTGAATCCGTCCTATATGGACCTTAAGCCCATGTGCGGTAAAAGCACGCGAAGACGCCGGGCAATGGGGGCAGTAAAACAGTGAAGGTAGGTAAGTCATAAAACAATTGGATGACAAAAAAGAGGAGCCGCAAAAAGAGAAAAACAACTATGCAAGCACAAAATAAATTTAAAATACCAATTCAAAAAAATCAATCTTATAAAGTCTAAAACTATAACAATTATTTCAATAAAAATCCATAAAATAAAAACACTGAGCACTAGATAAAATAATGCGCCTATAACACAGCGATAAAATTATAATACGATTTTTTTTTTTTTTTTTTATTTAACCTGTACTGTCCCACTGCTGGGCAAAGGTCTCCCCCAATTCCTTCCATTCTTTTCTGTTCTGTGCTACCTCCGTCCAATCCTTTAAAAAAATACGAATAATTTAAAAAAAATATAACCATAAACGAAACAGTAAAATTATCAAAATTGCAATATTAAATGTCCAAAATTATAAAAATGTCAAAAAAACATTTAGAAATAAAATAAAAAATTAAATAATCACAAGCAATAATTAAAATAATGCACTTGACACAGTAATAAAATTGAATCAATAAATCAAATTACCATTAAATTTATCAATATATAGAAAACACAATGTCAAAATTGTAATAAAGTCAATAAGTTATGCAACGACAACAATGAAAAAAATCTTTGCCCATAATATTCAATAATGTGTTCGGAAAAATAGGACCTAAATTGACCGAGGTGTTAGAATACAGAAAAAACGCTTTTAAAATAGGATATAAAATAACTCTCAAAATGATAAACAGCTAGGCATATAAATTAGACAAATTATAAATAGTAAAATAAACCAAATAACTTAATTAAAGTTTTTACTAATCATTGATTTAAATTATCCTACCAGCATTAACAAAATAATAAAAAGCGAATAGAAGTCCTTGACTCGTAATATCTCCACGAAAACGTTTATTACTCCGAATTCACTCCATTAAAACAGACAGCGCCCTCTCTGGAGCGGCGACGAAACTAAGACGTTTGATGCGATGACCATACCCAAGACTGTTCTCCAAATGGGTGTGAGTGTGTGTTGATCCAATACTGATAGAACTTAAGTACTGCTGTGATGGTCACGTAGATGGCGCTGTTCGTCAAAAACGATTGATTATGTGGAACTTATGGGGCGGACTTAACACCATGGTACACAACACAACGCTCTCCGCCACTAACACCAAGTTGATTATTTTCAATTGCACTCCATCACCGCTCCACTTCTTATCACTCCAAAATATGAAGGACACTTGTCAAAAGAAGCTGCCGAGTACCGGAATATTGTATTTCAAACGTTCGGTATCAATATAATGAAATAACACAAATCACATAGATGTGGCGTGGGAACTTCACAAATTTTGCAAAATATGCTTGAAAAGTACTGATTAAAATATTAAAATCTATAATTAATACGGAGCCTGATTGTACGCCAGCGGGAGGCCTACCCGCTTTTCCATTTATAAATTATACAATTTGTAACAATAATACCTATCTAATATTAACTAAGCAAGGAACCGCTCGACGCAAAAACATTTTGCGGCTAGTCTCGGCGATTTGCGGACCCCAGGACAAACAACGATCGAAGACAATACCGAAGTTCTTAACTGTGTCACTGTACCGAATGGTTAATATGATAGTAGTCTGTTCAAAATCAGTAATAAATTTAGTTGGCTCCCGTTCTGGGACTGCTGACTTTATAAGTTCAATCAAAATAACGTACGACTTTTGAAGTTTATTTGGCATAAGTGCGTAAATCACAGGTACTACATTGTTTTTGTCTTCGCTAAATCACAAAACAACACAAATAGTTGAGTAAATGGTTTATGACAACGTTTAAACGTACCATCGCCGAAAAAAACTTTTCCATTTTTAAACACTACTCGCGCTTCTTCTAAAGCGAAAACTAATATACGATCATTATCTTGTTTTTAGTCAGCGAGTAAAAAATCGTCGTAGTCTCGTCGTACCTCAACTTCTTTCAAATTAGTGTAACCCATTTTTTCCACTTGTGCTAATTTACCTCAACTTCTTTCAAATCAGTGTAACCCATCTTTTCCACTTGTGCTAATTTCCTCTTTCTGCTATACGCTACAGATCGGTATTGGTTATAGTTTGGCAATTTATGGATTAGATCGAGACCCTTATTTTTCATAGATGCTAATGTTTTTTTGTACATAGCCGGAATTGTTTCCTCTACAGAAGAAGCAGCTGTTTCTATGCTGGAACTTATAATTGAACAGACAGTGTTTTCATTTTCATTTGGCAGGCATGTTTTCAAATGTATGGTTGATTTCACCTTCATCATGTTAACGGGACCTTAAAATATAAAAAAGTTGAAATAGTAATTGGTAGATAACAAATCTGACGGCCTTAAATACAAAATTACATGTTCACCCATGCAGACGGGCCACGGGCAATACAGGAAACCTTGCTATGCCACTCAGGTCTAGAGTTCAGTACGAACTTGGGATCGATATTTACTATACTCTGACTTATATTTATTGAGTTATAGGCAAGCAGCATGATGCTGATATGCCTATATCAGGCTGTGTTGAAGTTATGCGCTATAAGCCGCTGTAAGTTATAAGCTTCGCAGTTAATTTTTTTATTTATAATTATGAAAATCCAAATTCAAGGATTGGGTAAGAATCGGTTCGATACATGAAAAATAAATGAATGCATAATAGTATCAGACTGACGTAAACAGAAATGTACTTCAAATTATAAGTGGCCAGAACTTGGTGTATCGTAAGTATAGTAGGTATTTATTAATTGCGACAATTCACTTCCTGGGCCCACTTACTCCACGGTACTTCAATGTTTAGCTGTACCATTCGGCTGGTACACTTATCCCTACCGAGCTATCCCCGCTGGTTAAGTATAAGATAAGTGCACTTTTTGTAGATTTAGTTCTACCAGTAGGGATAGGTGCACTGACCATTTCTACCAATTTCTACTATTCATAATTATAATATTAATAGCATATTAATCGAATACAATAATATGGAACGTTGATTTAATTGAACAATTTTTTTCTGAAAGAAGATTCATTAGGTACACAACTTTTTTTCCACAACATTTTTTTTAAATGACAGGTGTCAAAGTAACAGCTGTCAAACTCAAAGTGATTATCTCCGTAACTATCGCTTATAAACCATTGTTGTTTTAACAAAAGTAATAGAGCTCAAAGAGATCTACATTTCGGATGACAGCTGTCAAACTTAAAAGTGGATTATCTCTGTAACTATCACATGTTAACCATTGTTGTTCTAACAAAAGTGATAGAGCTCAACGAGATCTACATTCCGGATGATTTCAAAAGATACTTATGTCTTCAGAATTTTGAAAATCAGAAACGTTACATTGCTTGCGGTCTTTTTGGACTGAATCTTATTTTGTACTGCGCTCAGTATTCAAATTCTTACTTAAAATTTGCCTTCAATGGCGTGATCCACTGAAATATATTTAAAGTCATTGCAATCCTAATTTGGAAGTTCTGGCACATTCTATAGGTTTTCAGAGCCTGAATAAATTTCGGTCGGTTTCGGTCTCACAGAACAGAGGCGAACAATAATTGAATGTCATTTTTGTAATTTTGTAAATAACGAGACTATCCAATTCAACGCAATGTTTCTAAAAAGTGGCCTACAGTAATTTCCCCCGAAACGACCTCTAGTTGTTTATTTTGTATGATGACATCACGGAGTATATATTTTTCTTCTCGTTTCTTGAGAGGTTTTAGTTTGTTTTTTATTGTTAAATATCGTTTTTTTTATGTCAATGATTTTTTGTCCAAGCGGGTCATAAGTGCGATTAAATTCAATTTTTGTGGAGAATTTTCATTCAGGCAAAAGTTCCAAGACTCGCTGAAGTTGTTCGTGCGATGTTTGGCTCCAAATACAGACCACTGATTAATAAATTCGTCGCTTTTTAGTCAATTTTTTTCGAAATATTCCTGAAATACTTGCTTGTTAAATTATTCTAAAATTTGAGTCTCTATGTATGTCCATCCTTCACGTATTTTTTCCGATGGCAGCAATGGTAATGTATCAGTCAAGGCAACAATCCTTCTTTTGTTCCTATTGGATGTCAATTTGAAAGCTTTTGCCTTCGTCCAAATTGTTTTTTGGTAGTGGTAAAAGCCTCAGAGCAAATAAAAAAATCAAGGGAGAATGCTGTGAACAAACAAGTGAGGCCGACCAAAACTACGCCTCGCCGTTTAAAGACAATTACACACACATCCACGTACAAGGAAACTACGCCTTGGCTTGTCAGACGAACTATGGCGGCGCAGCAGTGACGCACTCACACATGTATAAAAAACCGGCTTCACTTGACTGTTCAACGACGTTCCCTCTTGATTTTTTTATTTGCTCTGAGGGTAAAAGCATCCATTTATGCAAACGTTTGGAAACGATGTTAATATTGCTTGTTTTATGCCTTCTTCATAGTCAGCAGTAATCTTTTTCGGTTCCCACTCGGAACTGCGATTTAAGAAGCTCAAACAATATTAAATAGGTTTCTTTTTTTTGTTTGTTTGAAGAGCATTTACTAACGGGATAATGTTGGTATGATTAATTGAACTACCATAATCACAGTGAATAATAACCAATTGCGTAAAATGTTTCGGACATATTTTAAACGTGCCATCAATAAAAAAATCTGTTTCTTTTTTATAAAAATTGGCTCCAAAAATTAAAATTCGATTATATTCGTCGAAATAATAAGCGATCAGATATTTTTCATATTTTGGCGGTACTTCTACCTCAGCGTAATTTTCGAAATTTGTTTTACTGGTACCGACTTCTTTGTGTCTTCGTTTCTAAAGGCCTGTTTTAACATTACTGAAATTTGGTGTTTTTGCAATCAAATCGAATACGTCATCCGCAATTCCTTCTACTACTTCTTTAAATATTTGTTGGAGGAACACAGGAACCGTTGGTTTATTTTGAAAGTCTTTTTTACATTGGGCAATCTTTATATCTGTTTCATTTTGAGCTTCATCGTAAATACATGTTTCTATGTTGAACCAGCTTTATAACATTCGGAGGATTTTGATTCTATAGCAAAAAAGCCAGCAAAACAGCGACTTCAGTCTCAGTGACAAGCTGGGGGTCGTGAGTTACCTCCAGCCTGTCACCAAAAACGATTACTGCTGCCTTTACAGGCTTTTTCCTGTCCAAACTGCACTTAATAACGCGGGTACCATTTCACTCGTTCAGGACATTCGCTGCTGAATGCATTGTGAGCTAAGTCCTTATTAGAGCTGTTGGGATGCGCGGTTGCGCAATTTCTGGATCTCGGCGGCAGGTTATCCTTTCTAGGCTTGCATTGAGCCCAGGAGTGGGATCTACCGCAATGACTGCAGAGTTCATCCCTCTCCCGGCAGATCGCTTTTGTGTGCCCGAAGCCCAGACACTTAGTGCATTGCACCAAAGGGGAATGGTCCGTTACTGGCCTTCTCTGGAGTCCAATATAGACTTTACCGGCTTCTATGAGTGATCTATGAATGCGAGGTGAAACCTCCAGCACAGGATGACATTCGTGTGGGTTACGCGCCTTTTTCCTATATCTCACCCTGACAGTGCTCTCCTTCAAATCAACGTCTTGCAGCAAGTGTTTGTTCTGTGCCAAGATGTCCGAGTCCTTGTGATAGGACAGGACGTCTCGAATTATAATAAGTGGGTTCCCCGCTTTCGCGGTCTCCACATTCAGAGAAGCGTCTCGCTGAACACGACTTCGTACTAGATTTAGTTCTTCCTCTGTTCCGCAACTCAGAATAACTTTTTTATTTCTGGCTTTGCGTACTTGGTCAACCTTCGCTCCAGATTTCTTGGTGCCCAGCACTACTCTTATCCTGTCAATGAGATTATCGGCGGTGGTCGTTTCTGTTGTATTTGAAGCCGTCACTATCAGGGTATGATTAGGTTCTAGAGCCGGTGGTTTCGCAGTTGCTTTGGCGTAGGTGTAATTGAGTGGTTTACCTTGTTCTGCCTGTGACAATTCTGAACTGATGCTGAGGGCTGGTGGGGACTGAGACAATTTTTCTTGCCGCATCGTCCGAAACTCCGACGACACGGCATCGAGCCGTTCAGTTATGGCAGCATGTGCTCCTCGATATTTATTTGGACAGGGAGCTGGAGTGTTAGTGTGGTTTGGTGACTTTTTTTATGTGGTCTTTAAGCGTTTTTTCAAGCTCTTTGAGAGAGTCTGGGTACTGGGGGGGAGGTGGAGGAGGGATCGAGAGTAGGCTTGAAAGTGCTTCTGCATTTCGGTTCAGAATCTCGGCGGTCTTTTCTTTTTCCGAATGCGTTTCCCTTCTAATTTCATCTATTTGCCTCTGAAGAATTTATACCCCGGATTTTAAGCCATTGTAGTCTTTTCTCAGAGGCTCCAGATCTATGATTTTGTCCTCTGAAACGCATTTTATTTCACTGCTAAGACTCCTAACCGCATCTGCCGTCGCCTTTATTAGTTGATGTGGCTCTCTCGTTTCAAAGCTCTGCCAGTCTCTGATAGCTTGTGACTCCTTTCTCATCTCAGCTATGTCTTCACTGACTAGAGTTACCTCCCGGAACAGGTTTTGTTGAAGAGCGGTCATTGCTTTGATGATGTGCGCCCTTTCCGCTGACAAAAGCTCCAAGATCCAAGCCTAGTCCGCTCGCGCTCTTTTTCTGTTATGTGACGGTGTCTGGAGTCCGCTAAAGAAAGGACGATTTCGTATAACGTCTGGAGACTCTCCATTGCGGTTTGCTTTATTTCCCGCTTAACGTTTGCATACGACTCTAGTGCATCCTTTCCTATCTGTAGCGCTTCGTTTGCCACTTTCGTAGCCATATCCATCTCGACCCCCGTCCGCGTGGAGCCGTGTGCAACCAGCATACTGACTCTTCTGGCGGAGCGGGTCGAGTTGGACAACTCAGACACTGTATCAGACTCCTCATCGTCGAGCTCCAGATCTTTAGGTGGAAAATCCCGCACTGCTCCCAGCCCTCAACCTTGTCCACCACCGCCACGTACACCGAATTTGGGGCCGAAATCGATACAGCCGAGCTGTCAGTGGCTGTGTGTGACGCCGGCGGCGGAATGTCAAAGGTCTGGGAGACGCGAGGTTCGGCCTCGGAAGCTTGGGGTGGCACTATGGGACTCTCGTCGATGGATATATGCGTCAGTGTCATCTCCGACTTGGTGGCCTTTATATTTTTCTTGAGAATCTTTTTGTGAAGCGAAGATGCCACCGATCGGACCGAGAGAGTTCTCGCTCTCGGGGCGGTGGTGGGGGCGGAGGTAGAAGGGGTGGTTTTTTTGTTGGAAAGCATTTTAAAAGTATAAGTAAATAAATTATTGACTCCAAGTGGAGGAAAAGAATAGAATTTACCAAATTAACCGAAACGAACAAAGTAATACGTAAATTAACTCAAATATACGCTGGTGTTATGCGTTTCTCTTCGTACAGCCTTACGCGCCAGAACTCGGTGGTGATGCTCTGCGTGCTGTCCAGTCCAGTACCAGAAGACGACGCCAGTACCACTTCAGGGGCCGTAGTTGTGGTGTTATCGTCCTGAAGTTTCTGTGTGTCCACTCAATAGATCCGCCTCTACTGATCCTTAGGCCAGAGTTCAGAGGGGACGGGTGACGTCAGACTCGGCGGGGGCAGGTATCTTAGGCGCCTGCCAGTAGCGTGAGACGAGTCGGTGCGTGCAGCTCTGCGAACGAGCCGGGCGGAGGTTTTTGGTATCGGCGAAGGTCGCGCTATGTCGGACGTGACAAACTGGTGTTTCTCGACAATGCGATCTCCCGTGATCTTAGTTCGGACTAATCTTTTTGATGACTATCTGTCCAAATATTTTCACTGTTTGCTCCGAATCCCTAGGGTCCTAGGGGCTGCCAACACGAATCCAGGCTCGTTGCACTGTCACTGGTCTAATGGTATAACTGTGCCGCGCGTAACTCCAAGAAATCCAATTGTTTTGAGTTTTTTCCGCGGCGCTGACCTTACTTGTGTACGTGTGTGAGAGGTTATCTCCAAACTCTTGCCCAGCCAAGTTGGATTCGGCGATTGGCCTCTTTGTTGAAGTCGGATCTACCTAACTGGACTACTTGTCCTACGTAGACGTACGAGTCAACGACTTCAAGAACCGAGTTTCCATTAGAAATCGGGGTGGGTAAAACATGGGAACTACACATGACTTTCGTCTTGTCCATGTTCATCTTAAGATCCACCTGTTGAGAAACCCGATTGAGGCCTTCGAGCATCGTGCTGAGCTCTTCCATCGATTTTTTCCATGACTACTATATCGTCGGCAAACCGAAGGTGAGTGAGGTATTCGCCATTGATATTGATGCCGAATCCTTTCCATTCCAGGAGCTTGAAGGCGTTCTCCAAAGTAGTCGTAAACAGTTTCGGAGAAATTATCTTACGCCTCATTTAAAAAGGATCGCCTTGGAGCTCTCTTCCTGTACTCGGTCCGACATAGTGGCGTTATTATACAAGCACTTCAATACTTCGATGTGCCGATAGTCAATACGGCATCGTTGGAGAGACTCAAGCACAGCCCATGTCTCGACCGAATCAAAGGCTTTTTCATAGTCCACAAACGCTAAGCAAAGTGGCAGATTATACTCTTCGGTCTTCTGTATAACCTGCCGCAGCGTATGAATGTGGTCCATGGTGCTAAAGCCTTTTCGGAAACCGGCTTATTCGCAAGACTGAAAGTCATCAAGCCTGCACTCGAGACGGTTCGTAATGACCCTTGAAAACAGCTTATAAACATGGAAAACAGCTTATAAACATGGCTCAGAAGTGAGATGGGTCTGTAGTTCTTCAATAAGGTGTTGTCATCTTTCTTGAAAAACAACACCACTACGCTTCTGTTCCATGCTTCTGGCGTGATGCCCTCGAAGACGACGGTGCTGAAAAGCTTCTGGAGGACTTTTAGTACCGGTGTTCCACCCGCTCTCAGCAGCTCTGATGTGATAACGTCATCACCCGGCGCCTTGTTGATCTTAAGCTGATTCAGGGCCATTCTAATCTCGTACAGGCTGATGTCTGGGATATCTTCGGTGAAGTGTCGGGTCAGCTTGGCTCTTGGATCTTTGGCTGCGCTGCTAACAGGCTTAGCGACCGAAGCGTATAGCTGTCCATAGAACCTTTCGAGCTCCTCCAATACCTCTGCCTTGGTCGACGCTACACTACCATCTTCTCTCTTCAGCTTTGTCAGCTTGCTTTGCCCAATAGACACATTCCTCGCAAACACCTTGGAGCCTTTGTTCTGCTCTATTATCTCTTTTATATGTTTAATATTAGAAAGACGAATGACGCGCCGCACGGATTTTGAAATTTGTCTATTGACCTACCTATATGACTTTGCATCATCGGAAGACTGCAGTCTCTGTAGGCGTCGTTCGGCCATGAGATTTAGAGTTTGATTGGAAATTTTTTGAGGCCATTTGTGCGACGGGGTATAAAGAATTTAGCACCCACCGAAAGAGCTCATCTTGAAGAGTTCCTCTCTCTCCAGAAAGTCAGCCAGCCTCTGGCCCCTCGGGTTCCGTTGTCCATATCCAAATTGCCCCACTCTCAGCTCATCATCGCTTCTTTTGCCCAACTTTGCGTTGAAGTCCCCCATAACAACAGTAAAGTGGGTCTTAGACGTATGTATGGCCTGACATACGTCTTCATACATAGTCTCCACTTCGTCATCTGGGTGTGACGAGGTCGGTGTGTATACTTGAATGACCTTCAGCGAATACCTCTTGTATATTCTGAGTATTAGATTTACAACCCTGCTCGACACAGTTTCGATGGTGATAACGTTGTTAGCGAGGGACTTGTGAACGAGAATACCGACACCACCTTGGGACCGCTGGTCACCTTCCCGGTAGAGCATGTTGCTGGTCCTCCCCCTCTCTACGGACTTCATACAACCCCACAATATCCCAACGCAACCTACTCAACTCTTCTTCCAGCTCAGCTATCCTCTCGTCAGTCCTCATTGTGCGCACGTTGTGTGTTACCAGGGCTAGTCGCCGTTTGCGGAAGTGGTAGCCGGGCGTCTGCCAGCGATTCTTAGGACCCCCTTTCCGCCGTTACCGGGGCCGCTACCGTAGCCCTGGGCTAGCGGAGCTGCTGGGGACTGGTGGCCTGGTTTTTTTCTTTGTTCCATACTGAGGGTATTTGCCATAATCGCCGCGCTGGGCAGGCGGGGTGCCGATCGCAGAATCGTAGCTTCGCGACAAGGATGCTGCTGCCCATCCCTGCCCTGTGCAATTTACTTACTTTACTTTTCTATTTCACAGTATTACAAGCCATTTTAATTACATAACCAGTATATGTGTATTACTTTCAGAAGAAATTACGGTCAGAAGGATCGTTTGCAAAGTCTGCATCTGCATATGCTTTCAGATCAATACTTTTACATCTAGTGAAAAACAAACCATGATCAATAGTTTTTGATAAATAACGAAGCACTCTCTTTGCAGCAATCCAATGACTTTTAAGCAATTATTAAATTTGCTCAAACTATTGCAAGCATAGGTTATATCTGGTCTAGTATATACACTCAAATGCTTGCGGTCTGTTTGGACTGAATCTTATTTTGTACTGCGCTCAGTATGAACTAATTTTAAAATCACCTTTTCCCAAAATGTCTGATTTTCTAAGTGTCATCGTCCATAAATGAACAATATTCGAAATGTCTGACGGAACAGGTACAATCAGAAACAACCCCTCTCGATACATTTAGAGCTCTACATCCTCTACACAGCTGTCAAATTTAAAAGTAGCTCCGTAACTGTCGATTCTAGACCATTACTGTCTTGATGAGAATGCCAGAACTCGACAAGATCTACATTTTGCATAATATTATTTTAAATTATACATAATAATTTTGCCACATTAACCCTGAATTTGCTCGGGAACAAGTTATGAAGAAATTAAAATGAGTCGTGGTCTGCCATATTTATTTTTCTCTTAGCTCATTGATATAAATAGGAACAACATGCGGCTAAAGTGCTACTACAATCGTATGACTAGTATACGAAGCGCCACACAAGTCGGCGGATGGGAAGTTATGCGCAGAACGCTGCGCAAATGCGCCGGGTCACACCCGCCCGCCAACCTCATGCCGCCCGCGCGCTCCCCACGCCCGTGCTCAACACTACCCCACGCGGTGTCGGCATTGTGCGCACATGTGCAATAATTAGCGAATCACGGCGAAGTGTCTTCTGCGGCTAACTTCTTATCCGTCGATTTGTGTGGCGCTTAGTATAACTACACCACCATAGAGACTAGTTTTTATTTTGAGGCTACCACGTAGGATTATTTATTGCACACCCACACCCTCATGTCAGTGTCATCCAAATGATAGGTAGGACTTGTATAGACCGGCCAAAGAGAGAATGCAACCTGAAATCTGTCAGTTAGTTACCGACTAGTAAGTAATGGGAAATTATTGTCACTGTTATTTACTTTTTTAACTGATCCAATAAAAAAGTAACTAAGATGTATTACCGACATAAGTAAATAAAACACGATTATAATTTTGATAGATATTTTTTTGACAATTAGAAGATTTAAAAAATAAAATATTATCCTGGCTGAAAACATACATATTTTTAATGAAAATAAAACATTTTTTTCTTACTTCTACTAACTACACATACCGGCAAGTGCAACCATAGGACGTCCACTCTAAAGGTGGATGGATGACCTCCCTCATTAAGACTTGCTTCTTATTGGATATCTATAATGGAGAGCTATGTCCAGCAGTGGACGTCTTATGGCTGAAACGACGACGGCGATATTAGCTTTTTACTTTTGCGCGTTTGGTTTGGACATATTTTTTTCATAAAACTTAGTTCTAAAATATGACATTTATTTATTTTTATTACCTATATTTTTGACGTTGTCCAAACTTTAAAGAGGAGGAAATTAATGAACTCGTTTTTTTCAAATTTGTTACGTTTTGTAGAAATTCAATTCTATTTATAACTCCGTCTTGTAATCCCGCTAATATTTTTTTTATATTGGGTGTCAAATAAAATGTCACGCCGTTTTCTTGTGGCACCGCCGAACAAAGTATTTTTAATTCGGGTATCTTGGTATTTGGCTTCTTTCCTCAGTTTGTACAAAAACTGAATGAGAGTTGGTTTGTATGGCATGCGTGTGTTGAGTCTTCTATGCCAACCCTCTACCGCGTTGTTTGTACGGTGCTTGTCATCAGAGCAACTTATGAATGAATCACATTTGGACAACCACTGTTTGTTGAAATAGTCACGAAATTTTGTCATAACGGGTGTTTCCGGGAAGAGATCTTGCAAAGATGCCCATGCTGTTTTTATCTTGTCTTGTGGCAGTAACGCTAAATTTGCACACATTCTAACTAAATTTCGGTTTTCTTTTGTAGTTTCAGCCTTGATCGCTTTTGCTTTCTTCCATACAGCCCTGTTAAAGTGACAATAACAGCCTCTAACTTCTGAATTCGGGAATGTTTCCTGATTGGCGTTGATGAGACCAATTTCATAATCACATTTAAATACACTCTCATACCCAAAATGTCACGCAGTAAACAAAACATACGGATATATGTATCTTGGGATTTGTTTGGTTACAGAACATACACAATGGGCACCACATTCGTTAATTTATTATTTATTCCAATGTCAACGTGAATGGTGAAGATCTGGTAGAAGGGTTTTGGTGTTCGTTTAAAAGTGCCATCTCCATAAAATGTTCTGGTTTTGTTATCACCGCTCAAAATTTTTCTACCAGTCAATGTTGCAAAAATTAGAATCTTCTCATCTTCACCATCTTCAATAACAAAAAAGTCATCAGATAGTAATTTTGGAATTTTCACATCCGCTAATTGATTAAACTCCGTATTGTTTTGTTCCAAAATTTTGTGTCTTTTTCTGTAGAGTGAACTTTTTATTTCTTCATAAGATGGCATTACGTTACTTGGACCTTGTTGATTCGAAACATAATTTTCGTAATTTTTTTTACAGGCGTCATTTTTGAGGATACTTCTTTTTTGCAGGCATCAATGAACGTAGCACATGCATTTTGATTATGATGAGATCTACATGAATGAGAACTTGGTCTTATGATGCTATTTTTTTCAGAATCCAAAGTTATAGAAGCAGAGCATTCAGTTCTATTTATGCACCGCCACATGCTAGAGCCTGATTTATTAGCATTTGAAGAATTATATCTATGTCCATCATGGACTAAAGATGGCTTTTATTTTTAGTTATTTATGAAATGGAAAGTTTTATCCATGCTTGATGAAAAAGACAAAACAATATCACATAATTTGTGAAAATATTTTGTAATAACACAAACAAGAACTGTTGACTGTGTGAACTGTGACAGGTACTGTCCTCCAATTGTTTTTGAAGTGACATGAGCCATTAAAAGTGGTCACAAAACCAAAGAATATGTAAACACTTAGGCATGGAGTATCGACAACAATAATATTAAAATAAATATTAGCGGACATCTTACACACGGTCTCTAACCCAAACTATTAAGAACTTGAGACTCGTACTCGTACATAAACATATTATTTTTAAAAATACGACCAGTTGCTAGTCGGATTAGCGCACGAAGAGCTCCGTGCCGTATGGGATCCCCGTAAATAAATTTCTTAAAGGACACGTCCACAAAATGTATTGAGGCTGGTAAAAAAATGCAAGTAAAAGAACAATAGAATCCACATCATTATTGCTAAACTATAAAAATTAGTAAGCTGTATTTCTACTTTTCATACAATTTTTTTTCTAGTTTTCTTATTTGTTACAGTTCGTTTGTTTATTTTTATTAGTAGGACAAATCAAAACGACTCTCAATGAGAAGAGGAATTACTATTTACGATAAATATCTGATTTAAATGTTTTTTTATTTTTTATTTAATTGTTACACTCCACAGACTCCAGGGTCTGTGCTTTTTAGGATATACATTAAGAAAAAAAAACATTTGAACAATATTGCTTGGAAAGGCTTAACAAAAGGACCCTAAATCTAATAAAATTAAAAACAAAAAAAAATATGACTTTAAACTACGTTGATTTTACATAATACTCGTATCATTTTACAAATTACTACTTATACCGCGCAGAACCTCCATCACCGCCGCGTTTCGGTCTTTAATGGCCATCTTTAAATTATAGTCTACGATGACCTTAGGTGACGCAGTTGTCGCACGCCGCACAAAGTGGCTGATAGCGTCTTCCTCGTTGTCTGCGAAGTAAGTGAAGGACCTGGTGTGCCGTGAAACTGCGACGACCGCGTGTGAAACGCTTTCGTGCAAACTCATCTTAGCCCTGATTTTAATGGCGATGACAGAGTCGTATGTCAGACCTTGAGCTTCGTGGATGGTAAGGATGCGCGACCTCGACCCCACTCCATACCCTTGAGTGATAAGGGTCTCCTTTTCTTCTTGAGTGTGGACCAAAAAGAGGGTGTTGGGGAGGTTATGGGGTATTAGCGCACCCGTGTATCTTTTCTGCTCTAGAGATCTGACCTGGATTGCTGAGGAATATACACCCGTGTATATCTCCCTCAGTGAATACGCTACATCCATGGGGTTCCGATGCGTACATAACAACTCCTGGCTGATGTTTGCGACCAGGTTAGGGCGATGGTACCTCATCTCGAAGAGGTTTTCTCTATCAATATAAGGCAGCTGATTAACGTCTCCGATGAGGATAAGTTCACTGGCACCAGACAGCCTCGAAGCCATCACTATAGCTCCGAAATGATTCATGAGAGCCTCATCCACCATTAGACGGTTGCAACTCTCAGAACCTCGGAAACCATTTACGAGAGTGGAAGCCATGGTGCGCACCTTAGTTCTTATTAAGTTACCTATACGGTGCGCCAGCTTTTCTCTTAGATCTTTGGCTGCTTCAGTTGTTGTGGTGATGATAACGTCCCTATCCACATCGAAGTGTCGTACCACCCAAGTTGTTTTGCCGCAACCAGGTACTCCATTGACCCACTGAATCTTGGGTACCTTCCAGTTGCCCCACCGTGCCTCGACTTGACTGCTCTCGATGGTTTTTGCCATGTTAGCAATTTTGTCATCCAGCATTATTTTGGTACACCTGGTGGTCACCACAATAGGGTCCTCTGGTGGCGTCACGTACTTCAGTTTTCCAGTCCGATCTGTTTCATCCTCATTTAGGGCCACGAATCCTTTTATTGCATTATAAGCAGCCATATATTGACCTCTCATTGTTCCCTTGATGATCTGGGAAGTGTCGTTATTGTATATGGCTGCTTCTGCCTCTTCCAGTCTCGCCATCAAAAGACTCTCATTTCCTAGCCTAAAAGACTGCATGATGTTTTCGCAGTTTCTGAGATTGACTTTTCTAGTCGCTCTCATTATAGCTAAGAATTCTATGAAGGCGTTTCTGGCGTGATCTGTTGCTGTTGAGGCGGGGATATAGAGGGGCGGATCAACCTGTCCCATGTCGGCTCTAGTTGGAGTCGCTTGCCTTGTTTGTGGTGTAGTTTTAGTGGCTGATTTGGTGCTGGGCCATTTTATTTTCGGTGTTTGTAGGAACAAGCTCTGTGCTGCGGCGCTAAATGCTGTCAGAAAAGCCGAAACGTGACCTCTACTCCCGTCGCAACTGTCACTATGCCGTTTCGCGACCTTTTCTGCTGATGTTCTTTCTTGTACCCTTTCAGAACCGCTTTGAGTGGATGAACATGGAACGGGGTGTCCCCAGCTGTCAGTTGCAGGGTTTTCTGACGAAGACTTCAGAAAACTTAAGTTTTCTCCCCTGTCTTCGTATATGATGACCTCATGTTTTTACGAGGCCTCCAGGCAACTTAGCCGGTCCGTGACTTCTCCTGTCCAGTGTGCTACAACCATGGCGTCGATGCTTGTCATGCGGGAAACACTGTCTGTGTGTCACCTAGACTCTTCAGCAGTAAACTTGCCTGCGCAAAGGGAGTCTCGGTCGTCCAGTCAAACAGTGCAACCGTTTTATTCTTCGATCGCACCAGTCGACATCGACAGCCCGCTACTTCCAGTATTGGCATCGCATCGTATGTTTTTTGCTTCATAGTGGTTTTAGAGGTGCTCCCATTGAGCAGACAAGCTAGTCCAGGCGAAAGTTGGACACGTTTTTTGTTCCGGATAAGGCAGAAGCTTATTCCAAACCTCTCTTTATTGTGATCCATGAAGAGGGCTACCCCACGGATGTGGACCCCTGGCTTTCCTCTGTCTGCAGAAGCGAGCAAATAGTCCACTGTTACGTCCTTTATGGTGGTTTCTAGAGGGCGTCTTAAGTTCTGCGCACTGGTGGTGGCTGGTATATTTATGTGTGAGGAGGAGGAGGGCAATGTGTGTAAAGACGAAAAAGAGGCGGAGGGTGCCACCAGACTGAGAGAAGAGGAGGGTCTGTGAAGAGTAGAGTTTCTCTTGGCTGCTATTCGAAACGACCTATCAAGAAATGATAGAAAGTGCGATCTGCTTTCTGGGTCTTCTAAAATATTGTGGAGATCTGAAGCTACGAGCTTTCTATCAATGCATATTTCAAGGTCATTTCGTGCCGCAATGAAGCGGGGGCAATCTATGATTATGTGCCATACTGTCTCCGAGATATTCGAGTCACACTCACAACCTGGACTTTCTTTGAGCTTAACTCTGTGCAAATACGCCGCTATTCCTCCGTGTCCTGTCAGCGCTTGCACCTGAAAAGGTGTCAGTTTTGTAGTACGTGACATCCGGTGTGCTTTGGCTATATCCGGGAGGAACTTATATGTAACTCTACCAGTACTGGAAGTCTCATACCGGTCCTGCCACTTCCGGACTGACTCTTCACGTATTTTCTTTTTGACATAGGACAAGGGGATACCTTCGTAATCCCGGGACGTGCCCGCGAGTGCTGCCGATTTCGCGAGCTCATCGGCTCTTTCATTACCGGCAGTTCCCACGTGTGCTTTCAGCCAGAACAAACGAACAGATCTTCCTTCCGCACTGATCTTTCCAATGTTTTCCTTTATACATTTGACCAATGGATGACTCGTTTTGGGATTCCGCAATAATTCGAGTGAAGACCTTGAGTCACTCAAAATGCTAACCATGGTGTCGCCACTCGACATCACTGCGCTTGAGTTGCTTGGTACAATGCATAAAGTTCCGATTGGAAAACCGTGCAGTCAGAGTGCAGCGTAAAAGTAGCGCACCTGACTTCTTGGCCATTCTCCCACCAGGTAAAAGCAGCGCCAACACGTCCTCCAATTTTACTGCCATCTGTATAAATCTGGGGACCATTTATCGGGCTAGAGATGGTTTCTAGGAGGTCGAAATCCAAGGATGTTTGTGTGGACGGATGAGGTTTGTCCAGAAAATTTAGATTTCTTTCAAGCTCCGTGTCAGGTGCGAGATAGTCTACAGAAATACTTTTCTTTGCTTTGTACAGATTTGCAGCTTCTTGTATTCTTAGGTCCAAAGGGAGTAGACCGGATAAGGCCAGTGCTGACGTAAGGGAAACAGTACGATAGGATTTGCATATTTTTTGGGCGAAGCCTCTTTGTAAAGAGTTTAAGTGAGTCTTGACCTCTTCCAGTTCTGTTGCTTGAACCCATGCGCTTGAAGCGTATAACATTATTGGTTCCACCACAGCGACGTATATTGTTCTCGTGATCTCGCTATTGAGCCCCCAAGACACCTTCGCTGCACGCGCAAGTTGTTTGTATATATCCGCTGCCTTTTTAGAGCGGTTACGTGTGCCTTGAAGTTGAGCCTTCGATCAAGCAAGAGACCGAGCAGCTTGATTTCATCCACAAGATTAAGCCGGACGCCAGACATAACCAGATTTGGTGGATCGTATTTCAGCTTTCTCGTCATTAGCATCGCGTTGGTTTTATGCGCTGCAAAGCTGAGTTTGTTACGTTTGCCCCACTCTACTACTGTGTCTAATGTCTTGTTTGCTTCTTGCTCCAATTTTTTGCTTGATTGGCCTGTGAACACGAGAACGACGTCGTCTGCAAAGGCTTGACAATGTACCCCTTCGGCTTCCAATAGACGCAACAACGAGTCCAAGATAACATTCCAGAAAGTTGGACCACCAATTGACCCTTGTACACAGCCCTTGGTGGTCCCCTTCCTGTACGATTTAAATGTTTTCATGCACTAATGTTTTCGATTGTACTTCAGATTGACGTTTTTCATTTTGACATTCTAGAAAATAGCCATTTTGAAAATCAGACATTTTGGGAAAACGTGATTTTAAAATTATTTCATACTGAGCGCAGTACTAAATAAGATTCAGTCCAAACAGACCGCAAGCTTTTTATTAGAAAGCCTAATAATTCTCTATAATTATAACTAACACAATCAGATATATTATTATCTGAATTCACAAATCTTTCATTTACTTGCATTGCGGTTGAAACTCCCTTTGCATCAGACATACCAAATTTTTGTAGATTTATTTATATAATCCATCTGGTAAACGGCTGTTATTATGATATTTTCGTATTATATATTTACATTGTGATTTCGATACACATGGCTCACATTTTGTTTGATAATATCCGTTACCTATTAATAAATTATTGACAGTTTCGTTCCAAGCCCTACTTGCCTGTTTCAGCCATTATAAGCTTTTCTGCAACAAACACACCTTATTAGTATCAGTTATAAAACCTACTGGTCGCTGCATATAAATTTCTTCTTTTAAATTGGCGTGAAGAAAAAGCCGTCGTATTATCAATATGATCCATGTCCATGTCTAGTTCGTTTGCTAAATAAAAACAGCATCCGCATTGTTGAATGCCTGACTACTGGTGAGAACGTTTTATCATAATCTACACCAGGTTTCTGACTAACTGAAATCAAGTTGGCCAACTTAGGTACAAACAAGACATTTTTAAAAACAATTTTGATTATTAAAGTATAAAGAAACTTTACCAGATCCAGACCTTTGCGTCATTATTAGCAACATTATCTAAAGTTTTATTCTTAGAGTCCATCTCACTAAAACTATTGCGGTCTCTACACATGTGTGTAGTACAACCACTGTCGACAATCCAATCTTCATTGTGAAATGCAGTGAATGCTGACAGTAGCATTGTCTGCGATGCATTTTCTTCCTGTTTCTTCCTTTGGTCATTCTTCCACTTATAGCACTTTACTTTGAATTGACCTGGCTTCTTACAATAATGACAAAGTTTCTTAGTTTTCGTGCCTACAAAGGCCATATTTTCACTGTGACCGTTGCTGTGTTATTTCTCCGGAATTCCTCTTGAAGCGGTCTTGCCCGTACAACTTTACTTGTTGAGACTGATTGAGGTTGATCGCTTCAAGTCCAGAGACCAGCAGGCCAATCGCGTTAATTTTAAACAGCTGCGTTCCATCTGTAATTCAGTTAAAGTTCAGTTGCGATTGTAGTTAAGTTTCGATTCAGCTTCAAGGAATTAGGTATTGCTCTAAACATCATACACCAACCGTTCATTTGACACCGGTTACGTTCCAACTCTGATCGAGTTGCGTTTCAACTTTAGTCAAAATCATTAGTGCGATACGAAAATAGACAAAAAGTCGAAGTTCACTTAAAGTTCAATTGTAGTTCAGCTGTAATTTTTTAGTGCGATTGGCCTGCAGTATCAGGTAATCCACTGAGCAATATCTCTGATATTTCCTGATCAGGAATATTTCGTCGATATCTGCTAACTGTCGGACAATCGCCATTATTCCATTTATGTACTCAGTCACGGAAGTAAATTGGGAAAACTCCACTCTATGCAACCCACGTAGCAAAACTACTCTTCGATATAATCCGCGATCGTCAAAAGCATCTTGCGATTTCTTCCACGCATCTTCGGCTGAAGTAGCATTTCGAACGTACTGGATGCAACTTGGCTTCACAGCCTTACAGATTTTTGCAAGAGCACGTGAGTCGTTCCTCGCATTGTCGCGTCGTCACACCCTCGATGCATAATCCATCTAAAACTAACGAGTTGCTCATGTAGTACTTTAAATTTAAATAAGTTCTAATACCATCCAACTTTTCAAAGGCAAATTGCGGGACATGAGGCATTTGTCCGCCATTTCCATCATGAATGTAAATTCGTGATTTCCGTGTGCAAAAATAAGTAATCGACTTACGTGTATCTTTCTGTCTTTGTTTCTTGTTTGATTCCACCTCGTCAATATTTCTGGGTCAGAGCCTGTTAGCAGAGTAAAGGATCTTGCTACATCTACACAGTGAAATTGATCTGCGTTTTGTACGAGGCGACGAAATAAAAAGAACAACACGTATAATGCACACACTTGTTATATATTTGACTTATACTACACAAAATTACATTGCTGAAGTAATGATTTGAATGGATTATTACATATTGATATAATGGACGACACAGCTACTACTTTACATAATCTTATCACACGCACGGCGGCGCGAGAAGAAAGAACAAAAAAAATGACATATGCACACTTTACCGGATACAGACACATCAATAGACAACAAATTGCCATAATCTGTTTTTACCTATTCGATTAAATGGTGTACCGATGTAATCGTCAACATACGGAAATAGAGTCTATCCCACTAGTACCGTTGATTTATTTGGTTTCGATTTACTTATTATAGGTAATATATTTAGAGGATAACAGCTTATTGTCTTTGTATGGCCAAGTTCGCGGGTAACAATCGCTTTAAGAAAGAAAACTCAAGATGACTGAGTAAAATTCGGAATCTACTTTTATAATGTTTAAAACTTATCAATTTAATGGAAAGTGATAAGTACCATATACATAGTGCATATGTTAGAATACAATTTGTTGTTATGCCTTAATTATAAAACAAATCATAGCCTTTGTGATATTTGAAGGCGAAATTATTTTAATATCAGCAAGCACTTTATATGACATTATATGTGTATATTTAGGTATGTGCATACAAAATAAATAAATTAATGTAACCTTCGAGGATACCTTCTACTGGCTACTATTTTGACCCAGTAGTCACATGGGACAAGTGATAAAGATTCTTCAGCTGGTACAATGAACATATTTTTTTCTGGAATATGTATAGTCAAATTAAAAATTATATTTATAAAGCTGATATAGTCATGTCTACTAAACATTGAAAAAATGTAAACCAGGTTTACCAATTACAACTTCCATATGCTTTCTTGTTGTGATTTTAGCATATCTTATTTAATAAAACCTAAAATTCATATTCCGCGTTAAAGTTGCTCTAAACTTATAGCTCGAATATTTATAAAATTCATATCCGGAATAAGGCTAGACATCTCCTCGGCCTCTTTTACTATTGTAAAAATCTCCAGGCCTGACCAAAATGAAATAATTTGATCTCAACACATTAACGATAGAACTGAGATACGCCAACTGTGGACAACGACAATGTCATCGCAATGGGACAACTCTCACTCAGTAATGGTTTAAGGTCGAAGATAACGCGTGGATCACAGAGTCAACAGAGTAATAATGTGGTCGATCGAGAAATGAAAGAAAGAGATGCATTGATTTAATATGTCATGAGTGAGAAAGAGACATGAAAAATATCTCGATTCAGTGGCTACGTATTTGCCGTGTTTTTGTCCCGATAGTGTGAATTCCAATACATTTATTTGACAGTTGACAACTAGTGATAGTGATTGTGCATACATTTTTGCGGTTGAGAATTGCCACAAGCGACAACAGCGCTATCTCTCTTGTTGTCCTAGGTTTGTGGTGTGGATCCATTTTTACGCACAATCATACATTCAATTTTTCAATTTCATTCAATTTAGAAGAAATTTGTTTCTTTCCACGAAACCAACGGGCCACCGAGGCTGTTTGAAACCGAGTGGATTCTAGTTCGGAGCCAGTGGATTACTTGTTTAGAATGTAATAAATTAAATAATTGTTTTCTTAATTATATGATCATTATAATTATAAATGCTCTGTTTGTATATAATTTTGACCGTTTTATCGGACTCATAATTAATACCCTAGTCATTCGTCATTAAACTCATGAATATTGCTATTTAATTTATCTTATATTACAATAATGCTACTCCGTTGCCGCGATGGCCCCTGATACGTGTTGTTGTATTCATCTTTGTAATCAGAGGGTTAAAGATCGGCACAGTTCCATTTAACTTAGCGTTATTAGGAGTTTCGAATTTCATTAGTGTTAGGTGGAGTGCAGCTCTCACATACGTTGTATTTTAGTTTTGAGCTGGCTTTTTGTTTTCAGTTTTATGTTTATTATTACAAAGTAGGCAAGCATTACTCGTTCCTGCGATAGTATTGAGCGGATGCGGTATCAGGGTGTAACGCTGTGGTACCAGGCGGTACCCGCTGCGGATCGAGCGTGACATCACGCCACTTCCATGGGACAAACTAAATTACTTTTAACATTAATAAACCATATTGCTCTAATTTACCATACTTTCTCTTTCTTTTAATAAACCTCTGGAAAGCGTCCTCGTAATGTGTACCTATCAGTTGTTTTTTAAAACCGCATCATGACGGGCGACTTTTTTTGCGGTCGCGTTTTTTGCCAGTTTGCTCAAACTTAATTAATTTTTGTTGCGTAAACTTTAATTAGACGTTTCGTTTGTGACTGTTTGACGATCAATAGAATATTTCAAGATGGATGACAAAGATGTAAATAAACCTAAACAGTTAACGGAAGAGGAGATCAGTAGGGTAGGTAAAAGTTTTTGGATAAATTCGAAGTTTTGTCATGTTTCGTGTCTAGCATGCGAGGCATGTGGATTCGTGTGTGTTTATTTATGATAATGCTGTGAAATACCACAAAATTTAACTTGTAGCTGCGACAGTGTGGGTCGTGAACATAACTCGCATATAAACGAGGATTTTATTTCAGTTTTGCGAAGCTACCAGTCTACTTCGGTATGGAATGTTACTCGTATCGTATAATTATTACGTATTTTGGAATATAAATCGAGGCTTGTTGTATTTTGGGAATAATACGGTTACGAGCAGCCCTAAAATATTTACGGTTGATTTAAGGTTAATGCTGTTTTTAAAACTGGTTGGTGCATTTGATTATAATCCGATGCCTTAAGATAATTTACATTTGTATTTTTAACTTAATGGTTAAAAAAATGGTTGCTCGAATAATATATATTAACTGTAAATTAATACCTAATTAGTAAATAAGTGATTATTTATTTGAATTAACACAAATATATAATAATATAGATATCAAGCTATAAATTTTTGGACCGATTGAATTTTGATTTATTTTTTGTACCCAATGTTGGACCTTTTAAGATTGAACTATGTTTACAGAACTGCCTAAAAATAGTGTCTAACTGAATCTGTAAATTGAAAAATAATATTATTATAGAAGCGAGAAAACATAAAACATATTTTATATATTGCCGATTTGTGAAAAATAAACGTGGCTTTTCTATAACATTGCCAAACTGGGAAGGGAAATAAAAATGAAATGAAATATCAACATTATAAAGTCATAATAAATGCTGTTTCTTGTTAAATATTTTCCGTAATGCTTTACAGAGTGCTATTGTAGAATATCCCGTAAGTATTTCATAAGTAATTAAAACAATTGTCAGCGATGTTAGGTTTTTTACGTAGGTAGGAGGGGAAAATCTTCGTAGATACAACCAGCACGGTACTGATCGCATCATCCAATTTTACTGGGGAAGTAGTCCAGTTAAATTTATTATTTTTCATGGTGTTTTTATAAATTATTAATTTTATAATATTATTGAATTATTGCACTTCACAGACTCCGGGGTCTGTTCTCTTTAAGATATACATTATTTGTTTTAAACAATATTTCTTATAACTAAAGGCTTTACAAGAGAACTCTACACTAAAATAAATCTAAATCTAATTAAATGTTTAAGCTACGATATTATGTTGCGTGTATACTAAGAGCAGTCCGATTCCCAGGAGCAGCACCTGTTCACGAGTGTGACGGCTGTGCCAGCCGTTTCGGGTGTTTATCGCATATTTGTAACTTAATGGATTTATTACGAAAAAAACTTTTCCGCTGTTGTTAAAAAAGTCGCAAAAACTAACTAAAGGCTAAGTTTATTTCTAACAATTGTGAGGACAACTGAGGACTCGATGCAGTAGAAGCACCATTATTTCAACAACTCTTTGTAGATTTATTTCTTCCAATAGTTTCTTAGCTTTAAAAATAACTAATCTAGACTTCGCTCCGATGGCTCGACCAGAATGGCTTGAAAACCTCTGCTAGTTCCAGACCATGATTCTTAGTAAATTTATTTATTAATTTTTACGACTTCCTCTGTAATAGCTAACCACAGCTCGTTTCCTGTTGCATTTACTTTTTAAAAGTCTGTGGTTGACTACCACCCTAGAACTATCGTGCCCGTTCAAAAACCGCACATTATTTAAAATATGCAATTTTTGCCCAAAACCCAAACTCACTCAAGTCTGGCCCTAAGAAAATCTGGGCCGTGGGCGAGTCGTGCTCGGAGATTTTTTTCGGGAACATCTGGCCCTAATCTTTTTATTAAAGCGGGCCAGTTCTGTAGAGCTACTAATGAAGAGGACATCTGGCCCTAAAATGTTTTTATAGTATATGGTGGTAAAATTACCATCATCATCAACTTTTTTCCTACTTTCATAGTTAGGTTTGGACTTTCTCCAGCTGCCTAGCCGGGCCGATTGGAAGCGGCCTTCATCCGCGTTAAGCAAAAGCGTAAGCGCTAAGACAGCCAGTTAGCAACCTATTTGTAATAAGTCCAGTTCACTGATTTGACTGTAGTTAATGGGGCCGTAAGTTCTCAAATGGAGACCATTTATCGGCAAACGTAGCGTAGGATATCTACCCACAAGGTGAATAGTTAAGATCATAAAAAAAAGTTTATTTATAGCTTTTCAGAATATCCTCCTCCAATCCCAATGCATTACCGTCGAAATCCTTCGACGGCCTCGTCTGCATTCCTAAATGTATGCCCTCAAACCATTTTTTACCGTGAGAAATAAAAAAAAAGGAAGAAAGCTAAATCTGAGCTGTATGGAGGATGAGGTAACGTTTGTACCCCTGTAGTTGTCAAATAGTATGTGGTTCTTGCAGCTGTGAGAGCGGGCGCGTTATTTTGGTGAAAAAAATGCCACGGACGCCACTCCTTGGGCGCTCGCTATTCAACTCCCCGAAAGCTTGACGCAGACAAACTTTGCTATACCATTAACTAGGAACTGTTCTACGGTATTTTAACGATTTACTGCTACAGGTTCACTGCGTCGAAAAAACCGCTATCATTTTTTATTAACGCTCCAACCGCGAACAAATGTGGGCCAATCGTCCTCTTCAAACAAACACCCATTGCGTGGATTGTTGCTTCGTGAGAGGATTGTAGTTACACAGTCAGGTCATAAATTCTGTCACATGTTTAATATAAAATAATTGAAACAAGTTTATTCATTATGTAACCATTTATATACCAAAATGAACTTAACAAAACATAGATTCTTATGACAATAAAGTTTATTCAAAATGACCTCCGTGATTTTGAATACAGGCCTTCAATCTGCGCGGCCAGTCGTCTATCGCAGCACGAACGAGGTCCTTGTCAATATCGGCGGCTGCCTTAATCAAGGATGTCTTGAGTGACTCCAAATTGGGATGAGGCTTTGGGCACGCCTTTTCCTCCAAGTGTTGCCATATCTTGTAATCTAACGGACTCAAATCTGGACTGGAGGAGGGCCAGTCTTGGTGCCGGATGAAGTCAATTTCACGCGCCGCCAGCCAGTCTTGTGTGCTCTTCGCTCTATGAGCTGGCGCCGAATCTTGTTGGAATACCCAGTGCCTGTCATTGAACATGGTATGAGAAACAGGTTCCACAAGGTTCGTCAGGACTGTATTTTGATACACAACTGCATTCGTTTTTACACCTTTCTCACAAAAATGTACCTCTGTTAAGCCCCAATAAGAAACTCCCAACCATACCATGAGCAAGGATGGAAAATGGCCTCGTTGGACACGCGGAATACGGTTGCTCGCTTCTTCACTACTGTGTGCGTACACCTTATCATTTTGTTTGTTGTAGCTCTCTTCTACGGTAAAAATTTTTTCATCCGAAAAAAGAATTTCCCGATATTTTTTTCTCGCGTTCCGCTTCAACAAAGCGCGGCATCTCTTCAGTCTCAGGTCCATTAGACGAGCATTTAAACCATGTCCTGTTTTTCTTCGATATGCCCGAAGCCTTAAGTCTTCATTTAACACCCTTTTCACCGTAGTTCTGCTTAACCCCATCTGAAGGGCCAACAGTTTCTGCTTACGTTTGGGATTTCTTTGAATTCGCGCCTTCACCGTTTTTATCACTGCTGGAGTCCTAACAGACCGAGGGCGACCACTTCTTGACCTGTCATCTACACTAGAGTCTTCATTGTATCGTTTGATGGTACGATAAACGAATCTTTTGGTTATATTTAAATTTTTCAGTATGTCAAAAATTTGAATTGGCGCGTAACCGCAACGATGCAACGCAATAACTGCAACACGGTCTTCTTAAAGCGTCCACTCCATATTTAAAAATGAGTAAAATTCTAAAAAGCATACATTTTTATTTTCATGAACAATTCTAAATTCGAATTCAATAAACTTTTTTATGGCCAGCATTCTAAAAGAAAAGTTTTTACTGTGTGACAATGCTTATGACCTGACTAGGTATACTCGTATATCCATGATTTGTCAGTTGTAAAAATTTAGGATATGTTTTGCGAAGATCCTTCTTCGAACTTTTCCAAATAAATTTGCAACGATCAACACGACGTCATTTTGGTCATCGGTGGGAGAATGAGGTATCCATCGCGGAGCAGGCTTCCTAGCTTTAAGGTTGCGTCAAGGATTTCGTCAATATTCTACAATGTCTAATATACAGCCTTGGCCAAAAGTATTAGGCACATTTAAAAAATCAAAATGCATGTTTACTACTTAACCAATAATTGTTTATTGTTTAATTGTTTATTGAGATATAAACGAATAATACCATTTACATACATCTCACACAATAAAAAAATAGTATTTAAGAATTAAATTAAATTAAAAAGAATACAATTATTACTATTACAATACCATGTCCTTAAAATATGATAATAATGTCAAAATTAAAAATGTCAATACAATATTACCTATGTCAAACAATTTCTTCAATTTCAATTGTGCGGTCAACTCCACTGCATCTGTCCCATTGATCGGTCAAATTTTCACAATATGTCAAAAAAGACGATAATACAATATTCCAATTGTCAAAAATTATATCACATTCAGTGCTGACGGCCAGGAGTGTATTGAGGTGTCTGCGCGTTCGTATCAACGGAGACATGGAACGCGCCACGGTACGACATGGCTCTACGTGCAGCAGATCCGGCAACCGGCCACGCCTGTTCACCGGCACACCCGGCTCATCGGGCACGAATAGAGCACACAGCAAGTCATGCAGCTCTATGCTGTCCACAGACCCCCTGAGCACCTTGCAACAAATAATGAGTTGGTCTCTTATCCTCCTCACTTCTAGTGAGTTGTAGCCTAGTTGGCCGAGCAAAAATTTAGTAGGGTACAAGAATGGGTAATACCCGTACCGTTTTTTATACAGGGCTCTTAAAAAGGCTTTTTGGACCTTCTCTAGCGTTCGTGCATAGGTAACATGATGAGGGTTCCAAACGCATGCGCTGGAATCTAGCTTACTCCTAACTAGGGATTTATACAAGGTTTCCACTACTAGTGAATTTTCAAAATCCTTTGCATTTCTCAGAACAAAACCCAGTCTACGATAAGTTTCTTTAGCGAGATCTGATATATGATCATGAAAAGTTAAACCCCGATCAAATGTTACTCCCAAGTCTTTGACTGTGTGTACTCTATTCATGACCAAGTCTTTTAGTCGATAATTATAATGAATAGCATTTGTTTTCGGTCAAAAGATGTTACATTTTTTTACATTAAAAGTCATTTGGTTTTTAATGATCCATTCAAAAACACGATCAATGTCTTCCTGTAAGCTTAGGCAATCCTCAGCTGATTTTATTTCGTGATAGAGCTTGAGGTCGTCCGCGTACAGGAGACACCGAGCGGTTGATAAAACTCTCGGCAAGTCGTGTATCATCATTTGAAAGTACAATGGGCCGGTTACAGAACCTTGACTTACTCCTGATCTGGTATGATAAGGTCCTGATTAATATGTTCCATGTCTTACGTATTGCTGCCGATCGCTCATGAGGTCGGAATAAAAGTTCAATAGGCTTGGAGCGAACCCAAAAGATGTTGAAAGCTAACGCAATAAGATGTCATTATTAATTTTGTCAAAAGCTTTCAAAAAGAAAAAAGTCAAAATATATTACGTCAACCAGCGATCCCCGATCCAATGCCCCGAAGATGAATTCCACTAAGCACAACAGGTTTGTGTTTACAGAGCGGCCCGGTCTAAAACCATGTTGCTCTTCCCCTATTTGCGATTTTACCTGCCTATATATTTCGCTGTGCAATATATACTCAAAGACCTTAGCAGGTGCACACAGTATAGCAACGGGGCGGTACTCCTCCACTAAGGTCTTTTTGCTACTTTTCGGTATGGGGGTAACTCTAGATGTCTTCCACTGGGTGGGGTATTTCTCATTTTTAAGCGAAAGATTTAGAATATGCTACAGTGGAAGAACAAAATGTTTTTTACCCATCTTGAGAATATACTCGTAACTTGGCAAATTATCTGGACCTGGTGAACTACTCGTTTTTAGCTTATTGATGCCACGTAAAACGTCTTCAGGAGTTACCCCAGGTATACTAACATAATTGCTATTCTCGCTTGGTTCTCTATCCCAATCTATGGTTGACGCTGGTACATCGTTTAAAAAGACCCCAGAGAAATAGTCCGCAAACGCCTCGGCAGCTTTTACGCCAGTACATGTAATACCTTTGTAAGAAACCTCGGGCTCAAAACCGCCTTTCGATCTCAGGCTGTGAATATGCCGCCAAAATTGCTGCGGATGCTGCTGCAAGTGTTCCCCGATACCAACCATATATGATTTATATGCCTGAGATATACGGTTCTTCAAATTTGCACGAAAATCAGAAAACCGTTTATATGACGTAATACATTTTGACTTTCTCCATGCTTTATGTAATTTATTCTTTATCTTAACATCTTTTATGGTCTCTGAATTAAACCATACGGGATATCGATCACTCTTAGCTACGTGTCTTGATTTTTTAGAAACTGATAGATCGAATAACTCATATACTATATCATAAAAAACGTTAGTTGCCTCTGATACGTCATTAGATTTTAATACTGGTGTCCACGACATCTCAGCGAGCTTTGATTGCAAAAGAGAAATATCAATTTTATAAAAAATCTAGTCGCGCGATGGATTAATGTTACTTGGCTGGAGCCTAGTACCAGAATTATTAAGTAGTCGAAGGGAAAGAGTTATTTCAAGCGCCGGGTGGTACAACGCGTCGAGCGGAACAAACCCTTCGGCGGATTCCCTTACGTATATTTGTTGCTGTTGCGACTCAGTACACTCCTGCGCCAGCACTACGTCCAGTTTACTTCCATGAAAATTCACTATTTCATTATAATCAACTAAATTACAATATGTCAAGAAATAACAGTAATAATTTTAATATTAATTAAAGCACTAGTCATATTTAGGTCACCGAAAACATAAAATTTTGGTCTAGAAGTAGTCAAAAAAGATTCTATAATACAAAATATATTCAAATAAACAGAGTCGGAAGCTTTTGGTTTTATATATACCACACATATTATAAAAGAAATGCCACGGTAAGTGATCATTGCCCAGAGGTCCTCTCCCAGTTGAGACTCGAGTTCTTGTCGACGAGTAATTGTGACTCCTGGCCTCGCTGCGCACAGGACTCCACCGCAAGGAGACGCCCTGTCTCTACGCAGCAGTGTCCACCCATCAGGAACCACCTCGCTGTCTTCCACTGAATCGTCAAGGAACGTTTCCGTCGCGACGATGAACAAGTGGTCTGATAACAGGATACTTGTATTCCATGCTGCCAACTTTGTTTTCAGACCTCTAACATTCTGATAGTAAACGTTTATCTGCGATTCGTCATCCGTGCGCGGCTCATTGCGTGCCGACTCTATGCTGAAACGATTGCTGACCTTCAGCAGTAGGATTACGTTTCTTGTAATTTATCCATTTTTTGACTCTCGCATTTTCTGGCCACAAGTTTATTGAAAAGCATTTAGCAAAACAATCCTCTGGTACGCCAATTTTAAACGAGTTATAATTGTTTGAGGTTCTTAATTGTAATAATTCTTAGTTTTGCGTTTTAGATAGGTCAATACTTAGATAATTACCAGATCATTCACTGTTAACTATGTTAGTTTTAGCAATTGAATTATCAATTGCTAAAAATAGGGGAAAAAAATATTCGGAGTATTGTTGGGGCTATCGTTTGACTCAATGACGATGACGGTTGACTTGATGTTGTCAATTGATCTTGTGCCAAACTGGAAGTTTGAAGTAAAATCGCCTGAATTGGAGCCACTTGATGATCTAGCTCATCTTCTTTAGATGAGCTAGATAAAGATGAACTCAATTTCGATGAACCAAGTTCTTAGTTCAGACAGTATACGCGTCCGAGAAAAATCTTGTTTTCCTCTGTCCTCATCTGCTCGACAGTATTTGCTCTCTGTGGCGTCTAAGTATTTGTTGTCTGTTTGTTCCAAAATTTATGTACGCTTTACGATGTAGTCCATTGTGGAAACACAATGAGCTCCTTTTGAGCTTAGACGATGTTGTAAAGCAGTCCCTAGTATCGGTTTTGAATATTGACATGAATGAAAGGGCGTGGCTACAAGCCTCCTTGCCTGTTAGGCTTGGAGGGTTAGGGGTCCGCCAAATTTCAAGTGTTGCTTTACCAGCTTTCTTGTCCTCCATTCATAGTACTCAGAACTTGATTGAAAAAATCCTCGCACCTTCTTTAGGCCATTCTGGCGTAGATGTAGCTCATTTGAATGAGGCAACGAATGCTTGGAGGATCGCTTGCCCAAATACCGAGCTTCCAAAGACTTTATCGTCGCAGAGACTGTGGGATCGGCCGATCTGCAAACTAGCACGGAAATCTCTTCTAGACACGTGTCCTAGCGTCGCGGATCGCGCTCGTATCCTTGCAGTCTCTGTATGGGAGTCCGCTCTTTGGTTGCAAGCATTGCTCTCTTTCAATACTGGTAACCTTTTAGACCCAACTGCATTTCGTCTAGCTGTCAGCTTACGCTTGGGTGCAAGGTGTTGTGAAGCCCATCGCTGTCAGTGTGGTACTGCAGTTGACCAGCTCGGTCACCACGGTCTCTCTTGCTCAAGAAGCGCTGGTCGGATTGGACGCCACGCCAGCCTTAACGATGTCATACGCAGGGCTTTTGTCACCGCCAATATCGCAGCCGTACTCGAACCGAGTGGGTTGGCGCGTGGTGATGGCAAAAGGCCTGACGGCATGACGCTGGTCCCATGGAAGTGTGGACGGCCCTTAGTATGGGACGCAACTTGCGTCGATACTTTGCCACCGTCACATCTTCCTGAGACTCAGAGTAGGCTGGAGCGGCGGCCAATTCGGCTGAGCAGCACAAGCGGCGCAAATATGCTAACCTCGGGAGTGGTTACATATTTGAGCCATTTGGAGTTGAGACTTTGGGTCCGTGGGGGCCGGGAGCTCATCTTGTTTTCAAAAGTCTTTCTGAGCGTCTGGTGGACGCGACGCGTGACCAAAATTCTGGTGTTTATTTGGCTCAACGTATAAGCATTGCCATTCAGCGTGGCAATGCTGCCAGCATGCTGGGCACGCTGCCAACTGGCAGTGGGCTTGAGCACTTGGATTATCTTTAGACCTTCAAGGGTCTGTGGATGATCCAATTGCTTTCTATGTAGTAGTAGTGTAGTATTGTCATTATATTTAAAAAAAAAGTATTTGGCGATACTGTCTGTTTTCACATTAATAATAGTACCAGGTGTTGCTCTATCTTAACTATATGCATTTACACTGCCCACAGAACCTGTAAGTAATTATTGCTATCGCAGGAGCAGACTCCCCAAAATTTTCTTGAGATTCCTTGAAGGTTAACTCTCCTTTATAATCATAGAAAATTTTCCCGCGAGACGTTCATTGTTGAAAACAAAAGAAGAGTGACAGATAATCTTTAAACATAAATTTAAAAAAGACTATAAGTACCTACATTAGTTTAGTGGTTAGTGATTTTTACATAGGAGGTTTGTGTTGAAATTAACCGTCAATTCAAAATAGTTCCATGAAAGAAGAGGTTGTATTTATTCTGTGGTTATCAATTTTCGGAACAACTTAGGTATAATAATTTTGGTGGCACAGTCGAAAAGAGGGACAGTCACTTAGGAATTTTAGACGCCGCTGGGAGGAGTAGCAGTGAAAAATCGATAAAGCTGATCATGTCACTTGTGACACGATTCAAATTATATGAAAGACAGGCTGCCAGTAGTACAATGTCTTAGCAATGCAAATAGTTTCAGAAAAAAAAAAGTTTCAGTTGTAGAGAAACTAAGAAATAAATCAAGAACAGTAAAAAAGACAAGTGACTAGTAAATACTGGTGTCCTGATTGTACTGGGTTCTTCCCAGTTCCCACTGTCCTTCATTAGGACATCCGATGGTAGGTAGGTGGAGCGGGAATATACAACATCTTCAATAGTTTTTAAAAGATTTTATTTATATTGCAATGTACGTATGTATGTATGTAAGTATGGCTGTTCGAGTGGAATCTTTGAACTCAATTTTTAAGTAGATATCTTAAACCAATTGAGCTCAAATTTTGCAAGTTTAGTTTGGATGACAATGCACAATATGGTGTGTGACATCATTCTAAATCCAATATGGTGGACCATCCAAGATGGCGGAATAGATATTACTTAATTAAATAGGTACTAGTTAATTTACACAAATAGATCGCGCGACAAGCTTTTATGATCATATAAATTGTGTATAATGAGGTTGTTGATAGGTAAAACTTTAAAGGAAAATCTTGTTTTCTTCTTTTTAGAGCAATAAAATAAAAGCTTTTTCCAAAAATGTTTTTTTGCTTTTAATTTATCGCTTAGCTTATTTTACCAAAATTATCTATAAACACCAATAAAAATAATTACAACTTCATTTTCTATTCTTTCTATATAATATTCAATGTCAATTTCAACAGAACCAAGCATATTTGGCTATTTTGATGATGCGCTCTTTGTCTTAATTTTTTTTCACTTTCTGATTAAGTAATCAGAGCGTCCACTAGAGCGAACGGTATCACATCATCCTTACAGCAGCTTGGCCATCGTGATTTTCAGCATTTAAACGCCACATCGAATACTTCATCTGCTTCCGGCTTCTTGCTAAGCTCTTCACATTTCGGACATGCTGCACGCGCCATTAAGTTGTAATCAGTTTACGTAATAAATTGTTGTTACCGAAAGTTGCTAAAAAACTTGATGATTCGTATGTTTTGATCTTTTATTTATTCTCTAAGGTTTTGATCTTTCGGTATAATCGTTTACTTCGTCGGCAAACGTTTGCGTTGTCGCAGCATGGCTTGCTGTACGATTAGTGGGATTCGGCAACTGTCGGCTTTTTTACTGGTTACGCGTGGTAAAGAACATACTAGAGGCCACACTTGATGTATAATTATACATCAACATAATTATCATCATCAACTGCCAGACATGGGGCCTCTTTACATTTCTCGCCTATTCTATAAATCTATTAACATATCCCTGGACTCGAGATTCCCGCTAGGATTTGAGTGCCACATCATAATATGTAAATTCAGGGCTATCTTCATGTTTGCACTCAGTTGTAACAAGCCGTGCACTGAAAACATTTTGAATAAAAGGCATTTGTCCCTCTTTCTCCTTAGCCAGGAGATTGCGAGAGAGGGCACGCCAGCTGTGTTTGTCAAAGACGAATGTAGTAGTCTGCTGTGTATCAAGCTTGTAAGTCAGGCCTTCGTATCACACCTGGTCAAAAGCCTTTTCAATATCAAGGAACACGGCGACGGACTAACTCTCAGGTCACGTGAAGGAGCATCCTTGCTAGCCTGAACGTTAACCGCAGTTTGGCTTAACTGTTCTTCCCTGGACGCAATGTTTAACGAAGAATTGTTTTATGTAGGTACCTACATGATTTTTACGAAAATAATATTACAAACAACTATCTTTTGTCATCAGTAATGATTCGAAGATTTATTTGCATTATTGTTATTCAAATAGTATCCCTAACACAAATACCATCCATAATCCTTCGTTAATACCTACGGCTAAACGGCTGTAAGAAAAATGTATTAATTCGTACGATATGGACGCTTTTTAAATTTCATCAATTTGAGACAGAATTTTTAATCAGGTTACAAATGTTGTAAATCAAACTAATAAGTCCATTATGATGTGTATTTGGTCCCCATAAACTATTTTACATTAGTTTCTTAAATAATTATCACAACTTGGATTGACTAAGAATATGTGCTTTCGCGTCGAGGCGCAAATCGAGAATGATCTGCCCTAAAGATTAATATTTTTACATCTCTTCAGTTTATTTTCTCGTTTCCTGATTGGCTGTTTTAAAACTACGCCGGAAGCAGCTCTTAGTGGTTAAAATGCAGGCTGGTTGCCAATCAAAATCAGCCAATCATAAATCAGAGAAATGTTAAAATTACAAATGCTAGAAAATATCGTTCGACATAGGTATATATTTAAAAACCAGATCAAAATTTAATGGCACATTAAAAAATTAAACTATTAAAAATCATGACACAAATTATAAGTTTTTGATGAATAAAGTTATTTGAGTACATGCTATTTTATGTAGAACGGTTGAATAAAGTTGATAATAAGGCGCGTTTGTGCCTTACCATTCGTCGTCGTATTGTGATTCACACATTGATTCAGCAAAAGCAATTTTACCATCTGTCGTCGTAACATGCATGTTCACCACCACCATCACATTCACGTTTTATGGTAGGTAATTATAGTAGAAAACACCCCGCGTCGCCCCATAAACACCTCGGTTGTTTTGTCGATAACTTTTACACCTTGGATCGTATTAACTTAGCTTCATAAAGCTTTGCCACGACTTTCGAAAAACCATACTTGAAAGGCGTACACTTTAGGAAATATGTTTAATCTAATAATATAAGTGCAATAACATCAGTAAAAGGTGACAATCGTTGTTTAAGAAACATTATTTGACTTGAACTTGAAATATTGTTCTCCATTAAATTTGTTGACGTTTTTATTTGTAGTAAGTACATTTTTTCCGTCTTGTTGATAATGTGATGGATGTGAATAGACTAAGTGCATTGGAAAAGGCTGAGGCAAGAGAAGAATTCGAAAATCAATTACGATATGCATTTGCGAAATTTGATAATGTGGAAGATGACGAAGAAAATTCTGAGGTACATAATAATACAATTTTTTTACTTACTCTTCAGTCTGTATAATTAAGATTGACATCAAATCACGCTCATAGTATTTTCTTTCGATATTTTCTTGTGTAGTTTATTGTCTTAAATCTGGATTAATCCTAATGTGCTAAAGGCGAGTGGTTAATGTAAGTTTCTCTCAATTTACTATTGCATTCCTGTGATGTCGTTTTGATTGATTTTCATAACTTAAAAAACATTGGAATATAATAAAATTCTAAACTCCCTATAATATATACATATGCACAAAAATATGATTGATCGATATTTTCAATATTTTTCTTCTCCGCCTCTTTTCTCAGTATTTACTTTAGTTTCTTAAATAAAGAAAATGGCTGGAAATTCTAGGGAGTACACTATATTTGCAATTTAAAACGCGATTTAAATATTGTTGCGTACCTATTTAATTAAATTTAATTAAGGTTCAACTTTGCTGTATTTAGGTTTTAGCCAGGATACATTATCCCACGATAGGTATGACATTTATGTCACAAATTGCATAGTGGGATTCCAAGAACTATACCGATTTAGTACTATGGAAGCAATATGTAATACTAAAGTCCTCCCGCAAAATGACACGAACAGTAAGGCGCGGTCATAAGGCCAAAAACTTCATGCGACCGTTCTATAAATAAATAATAAATATTGGGGGACATCTCACACACGGTCTCTGACTCCAAACTAAGCAGAGCTTGTCGTATGGCTGCCAGAGACTGATATACTACATATACATATTTTAAATACATACTTATATAGATAGTACCTATATATGTATGTTATGTTTGTGTTACCTATGGATGCTCTTCGAAACGGGTAATAAAAGGTAATACTTGTGTTCGTTATCGACGTTTCTGCCAGAGGAACGCTTTAATGGAACGCGAAGTGCTGGCTGGCGATGATGGTATTTCGTTTCTAAAGAAAATAGTAGGGCCAAAGGTTAAATAGGTTGTACCAAATTTTATCTTACGACAACATTTTAATGACAATCAAAATAACCAAGGGAAAACTGCATTGTAATTTATAATACTTACCTACTTAAAATAAAAACTAATACTAAACACTAAAACTTATATTACTAAAATAAAAATAAAATTAATCTAAAAGACCCGGGCCAGAGAGTAACGTGGCCAGAAAGCTGGCGGCGTTGTCTCGTTGACAATTCAACGAGACAACGCCGCCAGCATTCTGGCGTTTTCAGCATTTCTATACTTATTTTTTGAACAAAGTAGATGAGAGCATTCTGGTCACGTGTCACCTCTACCTGTCGCCTAGCCAGACCTTTATATAAAAGGTGAGCGTCCGGCCCCCACGGACCTAAAGTCTCAACCCCAAACAGCACAAAATGGTACAATCTGTCCAACGACTCATATTTGTGCCGTTTGAGGTTTCCAGCTTTAGCTGCAGCAGCGCCAGCTTTCTCTGTTGTGCAAGGAAGATGGGACAACGCCAGTGTGTCAACACATGTGGTGTCCCACGCTAAAGGTCGTCCCATCTTCCATGGCACCAATGTCTTTCCGTCGGGCCTCTTACCGTCGTCCCGCGACAGTCCATTAGGCTCTAAGACTGAAGGAACGCCGGCACTGACAAAGGCCCGTCGGATAACATCGTTCAGGCTGGCGTGTCGCGAAAAGCGGCCTGCACTTTTTGCGCAAGACAAAGAGTGGTGGCCGAATCGGTCGACCATTTCGCCGCATTGGCAGCGATGCGGGACAAGGCATGCGGCACCTTAACGTAGAGGGGAATTCTTTTGATAGCTGGTAAGTTTGTTTTATAATTTCCTTAATTTTCTCCGAAATCTGGTTGACTGTTTAAATTTTGAAAATGTGTATTATCATTTGCCAAATCGGTGACACCTGCTCTCATGAATTTTGAGCCCGCGATTACCCTTAAAAAGGCGAGGCTGGGAACACTTGCTACACTTTACTAGGTTTTCCGACGACACATCGATACCACCTGATAATGCACTGCTGCTCCAGATAGTCGTATCTCTTCGCGAAGAAAGAGTAAAGGGCACGTTAACATTAGCATCTAAAGTAATAGCCGTAATATTTCTCTCTTCTTCCTGGTCCGTGAGCTGCTGTCGCCTACCACGCCGAACACCCTGTGTTGGCGGAGGCGACAGAGATAGATCTTCAACGGGGGTGAGATAAACATAATCGTCCAACGATGATAGTGCACGAGGCATATATTATATCTAAAAAAGCAAATATAATATTTACCTAGCCGAAAGAATTTTCCAAACGTATAAAGATGATTCTACTATTATTATCAGCCATCGCGTAGGTACAACATATATGCTAATACATACATGCTAATAGATTTTTTCCCCAATAAAAGAACAAACCACTAAGCAAAGTCTATCGATTTATACGAAAACATTTGCCTCTTTCTTAAAATCGTGTAAAACGCAGTATTGGAAAACAACAACCAAAAAAATAAATCGCTTACGTGAAGGTCGTGCCCATCTATATCAAATAAAGAGTGCTCATGCTTCACGCAACCATTTTCTTTCGGGCTGTGCAATGCAAATAACCATGCCGCCCTTCTCATTTTATGTCCAACATGACATCGAACATGCTATGACATCACACACGACGCTTCTTACAAGTCAGTCAAAAAAACTTTTTCTTAGTAACTTGACTTGTTCCGTTCCCGGTATCTCTAAAGTTCCTGAGACTCGGTATCCATACTGAATATGTTTCTTAGTGTAACTGTTAAATTACTTGTGTATGTAACTAATGTTTAGTTACGTAATGGGATTGCCATTATATAATACATTTGCTTTTTAATTGTCATTTATTTAAAAAAAGTGAAAAGAAAAAAAATATTCAAAATGGACGAAGAAGCAGTTCAGGTGAATACTCTAATATGCTTCTATAATTCATATAAAACCTTGTCGTTCACAGAGATGTCTCTGATTATTGTTAAACTAAGATTTAGTACTTACATCATATTTTGTAAAATCGTATAAACATGAAACGGGAAGTGAATTTAATTATTTTAACAACCGTCTTTTTTCTGCTAAGAGCTAGTATTATGTCGGTGGATCAATTCCCAAATATTTTAAATTCTATTCAAAGAAATTACTCCATTTTTTAATTCAAATTCATTGTATGTCATGACTTATTTCTACTTGGCTTGGAACAAGATCATTTTTTGCAAAAATCAGGCATGACCGACTTCACCCATGTACAGAATTTGCGAATATTTCGCACAGATCGATGTAGCATTTTTCACTTTATTGTTGATTTATCAAAAATGGCTCAGCCGATTTCGATAAAATTTTAATGGGACCAATTTCGAAGTATACACTCCAATAAAAAAAATGAATTCGGACAACTACGTAAAAAGTTATGCGTGGTTATAATTAAAAAAAAAAAAAATTATACGCGTCGAATTGTATACCTCCTCCGGTGGTTTGTCGGTCAAAATTGATTATCGTAGTTTGCCTAGTAGGATGGCACTTGAAATATGGAATGAAAACTTGAAATATAAAATATTCCACGCAGAAAGATGACCTGCATAAGTTTATATCTTATTATTGGGTACTACATTTTCTAAATTAGAGGTAACTAGTGATGTACCTATAAGCCAAAATAATCTACCGTTGATTAGCTATTTTGCCACACTACACACAAGTAGGTTAGTGGGATATTATTTATATGTTTTCAAAAGAGTTCATGTTTAAAATACTTAGGTGTTGAGAATACCACTTATTACACTTATACTTCACAATTTTTATTTACGATTACCATTAAAGTTTATTTAAGTTATATTGCTTTAAATTAGTCGTGTCTAATCAAAAATAATTGCTTATTAACTACATATTTTTTTTAATTCAATCTAGACGAGCCAAGCCAAAGAAGATATAATAATGCAAAGCGTAGCGAAGCGCAAGGGCACTACATACCTTTTCTCGAAGCGGTTCGCTAATTTTTTGAACCCTAATATCTTTGGTTTGGAGTATAGTAGACCAACGAAATTCTGTGTATATCATGTCCATAATAGACTTGATAAACATATCAAGTTTCAATTGTATGGCTTTTATACTTTATATTTTATCGATATCTTAAAACCTCCGATTTTGTCACTGTCTGACTGACTCACTGATGATCATCAAAAACTCATTCTTCTAGTTATCTCTTAATCTAATCATCATCAGTTCTTTGTTTTCTGTTCATAATCTTATGGATTCTCTCAGCATCTCTGTAGACCGCATCTGCATTCTCTCCAAGTATCTCTCTTAATTTTTCTCTGCTTGCTTCATCAGTCATCATTGTTGAATGTTGGCTATGAGTTCTCAAGAATTGCCTGACCTTTACTTCGTCAATTGTTGCATCAGCTACCTTTCTGTTGCAGCTGTCCAAAGTTTTCTCCGTTGGATGTTCAATTTGCTCCATAATCTCAGCCACTTTAACAATATCAGGAAGGTTACTTCGAGGTCGTCGACATTTTTCTGAAGCATTACATGCTATAAGAACAAAGTATGATTATCATCATAATCAATTAAAAGCTTTGTCTTTCCTATACTCGCTTTTGTTTCGTCGAATATTTGTTTTTCGTGGTTAATCCAACGCCAATTTAGTTTGCCACTTGTTCATAAACATCAGCGCATTGTTCATGATGTGTAATGAATTGTTCATAGAAGATAGTTTCAGAAACGAACTTCCTTGCGTGCGCTTGCTCGCGCCGCGCTCAAACTGCTGTAGTTGCGTGCGGCGATTATTGTCGCTCAGCAGCCCTTCCAAAAAGCATTTTAGTAAAACTTTTTCATAAATCAGTTTTAAAACTGAGAGAGCGGCCGCTTGCTTGTGACTCATCTGGCATCAAACTGGCATGTGAAACCAACGTTTTACAAAACCATGAGTAGCTAAATGATTAATACGCAAACAAATATTTCAAAACTTGGTTATATATCAAAATAATTACTTGAAAAACTTACATTCTATAACGTATGACTTGACAAAGAATTGTTTTGATTTTTTGGTTAACTAATAAATGTACAGTAAAACACCAACACTTGACACACTTTTATTGTATAAAGTGTCGTTTGACAAGCAATTCCATATATATTTAAAATACTTCCATCCATCCATCCATCCATCCATACCTCAGCCAAAGGACGTCCACTGGACATAGGCCTCCCCTATGGATCGCCAATAAGACCGGTTGGAAGAGGCTTGGATCCAGCGCGATCCTGCGGTCTTAATGAGGTCATGCGGTCTTAATGAGGACCTTGTGGGTGGACGTCCTAAGCTGCGCTTGCCGGTACGTGGTCTCCACTCGAGAACTTTTCGAATCTACCGGTCATCAGTCCTCCGCGCTATGTGCCCTGCCCATTGCCATTTCAACTTGCTAATCCGTTGGGCTATGTCGGTAACTTTGGCTCTTCTACGGATCTCCTCATTCCTGATTTGGTCCCGCAGAGAGACTCCGAGCATAGCCCTCTCCATAGATCGTTGGGCTACTTAGAGCTGACTAATAAGGTCCATAGTGAGAGACCTCGTTTCTGTGCCATAAGTCATCGCTGGCAACACACATTCGACTTGATGCACTGAGGTATGTCGGACGAGAAGACGCTACGCAATTTTTCGAACGCTGCCCAGCCGAGTTGGATTCGGCGATTGGCCTCTTTGTTTAAGTCGGACCTACCTAACTGGACTACTTGTCCTAGGTAGACGTACGAGTCAACAACTACAAGAACCGAGTTTCCAACAGAAATCGGGGTGGGTAAAACATGAGAATTACACATGACTTTCGTCTTGTCCATGTTCATCTTAAGACCCACCTGTTGAGAAACCCGATTGAGGCCTTCGAGCATTGTGCTGAGCTCTTCCATCGATTTTGCCATGACTACGATATCGTCGGCAAACCGAAGGTGAGTGAGGTATTTGCCATTTATATTGATTCCAAATCTTTTCCATTCCAGGAGCTTGAAGGCGTTCTTCAAAGTAGTCGGAAACAGTTTCGGAGAAATTACGTCTCCCTGTCTTACGCCTCTTTTTAAAGGGATCACCTTGGAGCTCTCTTCCTGTACTAGGTCCGACAAAGTGGCGTTATTATACAAGCACTTCAACACTTCGATGTACTGATAGTCAATAGGGCATCGTTGGAGAGACTCGAGCACAGCCCATGTCTCGACCGAATCAAAGGATTTTTCATAGTCCACAAACGCTAAGCAAAGAGGCTCTTCGGTCTTCTGTATAACCTGCCGCAGCGTATGAATGTGGTCCATGGTGCTAAAGTCTTTTCGGAAACCGCTTGTTTGCAAGGCTGAAAGTCATCAAGCCTGCACTCGAGACGGTTCGTAATGACCCTTGAAAACAGCTTATAAACATGGCTCAGAAGTGAGATGGGTCTGTAGTTCTTCAATAAGGTGTTGTCACCTTTCTTGAAAAACAACACCACCACGCTTCTGTTCCATGCTTCTGGCGTGATGCCCTCGAGGACGACGGTGTTGAAAAGCTTCTGGAGGACTTTTAGTACCGGAGTTCCACCCGCTCTCAGCAGCTCTGATGTGATACCGTCATCACCCGGCGCTTTGTTGTTCTTAAGCTGATTCAGGGCCATTCTAATCTCGTACAGGCTGGTGTCCGGGATAACTTCGGTGAAGTGTCGGGTCAGCTTGACTCTTGGATCTTTGGCCTCGCTGCTAACAGGCTTAGCGACCGAAGCGTATAGCTGTCCATAGAACCTTTCGATCTCCTCTAATACCTCTACCTTGGTCGACGCTACACTGCCATCTTTTCTCTTCAGCTTTGTCAACTGGCTTTGCCCAATACACAAAGTCCTCGCAAACACTTTAGAGCCTTTGTTCTGCTCTATTATCTCTTTAATATGTTTAATATTAAATGTCGCGCCGCACGGATTTTGAAATTTGTCTATTGACCTACCTATATGACTTTGCATCATCGGAAGACTGCAGTCTCTGTAAGCGTCGTTCGGCCATGAGATTTAGAGTTTGATTAGAAAATTTTTGAGATCATTTGTACGACGGGGTCTAAAGAATTTAGCACCCACCGTCTGGACAGTTTTTACGAGCCCGTTGTTAATCTCGTCCACCGACGCAAAGTTCTCCAGGCAAGCAAAGCGATTTGAGAGCTCGAGCTGAAAGTTCTCGGGTTTTGGATATGGGCACGAGTAGGCCGGAGCATAGACTTCATCAGGCGTGACCTTTCAAGTTTAACGTTAATATCCAATGTGCCTCTTACGATTCTGTGATCACTACACCGGTTTTCACTCTGTGGATCACGGAGACATCATTAAATATCCGTTTCTCAGTGGCCATGATGAAGTCTATCTCATTTTTGGTGGAACCATCGGGGTTCATCCAGGTCCATTTCCTGTGAGGCGGCTTCTGGAAAAAAGAGTTCATTATGAAGAGTTCCTCTCTCTCCAGAAAGTCAGCCAGCCTCTGGCCCCTGGGGTTCCGTTGTCCATATCCCCATTCTCAGCTTATCATCGCTTCTTTTGCCCAACTTTGCGTTGAAGTCCCCAATAACAACAGTAAAGTGGGTCTTAGACGTATGTATGGATGGCCTGACTTACGTCTTCATATATAGTCTCCACTTCGTCATCTGGGTGTGACAAGGTCGGTGCGTATAGTTATATCTCGGTAAAGCATTGTCAAACTAATTATCACTGATAGAAACATGTTTCACAAAATTTTAAAATGCGGCGACATTATTTTTCCGCGTTCCCGCCAAAAACCACGCGGCCATACTCGACTTGAAACATTAATAAAAATGAAATGTCACAAATAATAAAAATAGGCTAAATTCCTGTTTATAGTCAAGAATAAGTTTTTAATATTATTCAAAAAATTGTGAAACACCTTCACAGAGGCCACAGACAATAATTGAAAATGAAATTGAATTGATATTTTCAAAATAGCCATATAGTCGTAGTCGTAATCCAAAAAAGTCACGGTCAAGTCAGTCATACCTCATAATAGCTGTGGAAACGTCTCTACTCTCTTACTAGAGGTGACTATGGAGTTTTGGTAACACTACGAAACCACACGATACACAATAATGAAGCACTCGTCTATACTCATTCACGTAATTCAGCTCATAATTAACGAAATACCACAATTTACCACTAATTATCACTGACAGAAAGACAAGTTGAACAAAATAATACAATGCAGCGACATGATTTTTCCAGAACCCGCCCCTAGGAAGTTTCAAAAATAAATGTTCAAGCCTGAAACATTGAAGTAACACATAAACTTCATTGGACCTGAAAAAAATTCGCCAAAATGAAACAAAAGAAACGTATAAAGTCTTAATCGAAGTATAAAGTACCTATAAACGTATCAATTTGATGTACCATTAACGTCTGAAAAGTTTTGTTAACAAAACTAAACTCTTCAGTGCATTTTTTACATGTAGGCTATTAATTATATGTAGGTTATATCAAAAAGGTTACATGTGAACAAAATGGCAGTAATTCAATAACTGAAAATGTTAAAGTACTCATAAATTAAGCATTTAATGCGGTTGTTTTACTCCGCGCATTTATTTATCATAGTTTATCGGATTTTTTGAACTACTGTACCTAGTCTGAGTCCTTTTTTGCAATATCACCTTTTCTATGATATTACACCAAGACTAGACATATTTGGTACACAGTGGAATACATAAACTTCTCCGGAGGTCTACTAAACTTTTTGAGTTACGGCGTTCGTGCATCCAAATACTTCGTCTATGGCAGCTTTTATGGTCCGACGTACGAATATAAAAGTAATAATATATGTTGTATGTTGGCGACATATTACGAATAAAGTAGTATTCTGTTTAGTCTCGCGATTTCTTTCACACGCTTTCAACGGATTTTTTAGATATTAACCAAATTTATGTATTGTGTCGGTAGTGAGTCGCGTTATGTTTATGGCCAACATAAACAATATTTTATGTGCTACATTGAAATTGATACATGGTCATGAAACGTACAATTATATTTAGGATGTGTAAATAGACAAGCTCCATAAAAAAGCAAAACTTGTATGTATAACAATCAAAGAAATAATGCATTTTTAACGATTTCGAAAAAGTAAATTAATCAATCGTCATGGATTTAACAGTACTTGGCAAAGTTATAAGCAATTTTGTAAGTATTTAGAATTTAACAACCTATTGTCTAAAATATGACGCTGTTGAATAAGACGCCTAAATCTTCACGAAGTAATGAAGTACTTAGCAGAAGAAGTATTCTATCCACTATAGACAAAATTCGCGAATATTTCGCACGAATTGAAGTAGCATTTTTCACATTGTTGTGGATTTATCAAAAATGGCTCAATCGATTTCGATATAATTTAAATGTAACCAATTTCAAAGTATACTCTTTTCAATAAATAAAGAATTATCTAAATCGGACCACTACGTAAAAAGTAGTAAGTACGTCGAATTGAGTACCTCCTCCGTATCGTCGGTCAATAAATATACAAGATATCAATTCTCTCAATGATAAAATATGTGTTTATTATTAGTTATTTCGAATAATCTGCTGCAGGCAACGGGCTAGAAAATGTGGCATCTAGTTTTTAGTCTTCCAGATCTTAAATCGCAGATCTTTTCGTTACTGCTCAGTGCTCATATGCTACAGCAGAATCTGCAAATCTTAAAAACCTAAATCTTTTTATTATCCGGCAAATAAGACCGGAATGATCCTTACTACTATTACTTATTAATACTAATTTTCTACAGTAGAAAATGGCCAGAATTTTAAAGAAAGTGGCATTAATTTTCTTTTAGTATTTTTCTTTTGCACATTATATCTGGGCATACCGCTAGTAATGTCAGATAGCAAAAAGCTCTTTAATTTTTAATTTAGATCATTCTATATCCCATATTGTCATTATTATTCAAAATACTATTATTATTGCTATGACTATTGACTTGTAACAAAATGTTATCAATACATTGATTATGATTGAAACCGCGGGGCGCAGCTAGTCATTAATAAAATATTTAAGTGAATAGAATGTTTTTGCTACTAACCGAGATTTTTAAGTTACGTTTGAACAGTGTCAATCTGAGAGCCATGAATTCTATTGGTAAATTATTATAAACTTTGATTGCGAACTATGGTGTGTCGCAGTTCAGTTTTGTCGAACTAGCGTTATTCGCACAAGCGAATGTCAATGTCAAGAAGTGCACTCGATAAGGCGCGTCATATTATTGTTTAGTGTAGGATCACGGAGCCTTAAGGAGCAACTCAAGTAGCAAGCCTGGGGGAGAGAGACTATGCAAAAGCTCTACAGGGCGGCGTTTAGCGTTGTCTCCAGAACTTGATCTACAGATTATTGATTTTGGGTACCTGTCTACATAATCAAAGAACAGATGGTTACATTTCATAAATTTCCTAATTGTATGGTAATTTTTATTCCGAATAGTTATTTTTAAAGCAAAAAATGTATTTGAAAAAAAAAACCCGTACCTTTACAGTAAATCTACGTACGAGTAAGAGGACCGACAAAAGCGCGACGAAATCGAGAGGTTTAAAAAGGATTGGACGGAGGTAGCATAGAACAGAAAGGAATGGGAAGGAATTGGGGGAGACCTTTGCCCAGCCGTGGTACAGCACACGTTAAATAAAAAATAAATAAAAAAATGATGATATTTCAAAGATGACTGATGAACTGAATGGAACCACAAACCACAACATTATTTAGGTTTATTCTTGATTTCTAAAATAACTGCTCGTCAAATGAAACTGCCTCTGAAGTACCTATGATGTAGCCAACAAAAAAAAACAACAAAATCGATTCATAACTGTCCAAATAATCGCGTAACTTAGATACACAAAAACATACCGCTGAATTGAAAAACTTCTTTTTTGAAGTCGTTTAAAAAGCATTGGTATACATCATGCACTCATGCATAATGACAATGTAATTTCCGCACTTTCTTAGGTAAATAAATGTTCGCCATTAAACCAATTATTTTCGCAGTACGTAACAAGTATTAATTTACCAAAGAAATATGGAAACATATAATAAAGAAAGTGAGAGCGGAAAAGTAACGAAATAACTGTGGTCACCTGCTCTGTTTTCTTAAATCATTGGTTTCAATAAATCTGGATTTCAATTATGTCAACAAAAATATTTATTTTGTCAATTTTGATTCATAAATCAAATACACTAAAAAGTTACCAATTCCGACGTCGAAAACATTCATCCCGAAAATGGCTCTTTTCCCCTTTTTAATCCAGATAGGCGATACGATTCGAAAAAATACGAAACACGTGTTCAATCAATTTTATTTAAGAATGTCTATGCCAAATTTCAAGTCCGTTAGTCCAAGGAATTGCGCTCTTCTATATAAAGTTTGCCCCGCAATTTCACCCACTTAGGGCTTGAACTTCGCAAAATCCGTTCTTAGTGAGCACCTATATCCTAAAAAGATCCCCCATGTAAAATTTGAGACTCCTAGCACTTTTATAGTCCATCAAATCTAAGAGGTACCGTTTGACGTTTCATATTTTTTCATCCCATCCCTATCATTCAATTGTCAGAACTGTCAAACGGTACTTCTTAGATTTGACGCAGACTGCGTCAAATCTAAGAAGTACCGTTTGACAGTTCTGACAATTGAATGATAGGGATGGGATGAAAAAATATGAAACGTCAAACGGTACCTCTTAGATTTGATGGACTGTAGTTTTTGATATTTCGTGACAGGTGAGTCAGTGAATCACGGTTTTATGTATATATATATAGATTAGCACCTTTTTACCTAATTGTACTTAAATGATGTTTACAATTGTAATAGAATAATAATTTTGAAATTGTAAATATTAGATGTTATGTTACTTTAAATATCTTTTGTTTGTGTGTGTATTATAGTAGCTATAAGTTACCTACAAAAATACATAGGTACATATTGTATAAAATATTGCACGCCCTGCAGACTGTGATACTTATTTTATAATTTTATAACAACTTATGTACCAGTTTTATAGCAAAATACGATATTCTGATTCTGCATTTAAATCCGTCAATTTGCCAAAACAAAGTTTTTTGATGGTTTTGGCTATCCCGAAGATAATGGTAATTTTTTTTGGAATATCTATGACTCCAGTATTGGTACATACACAATCAGGTCATAAATTCTGTCACATGTTTAATATAAAATAATTGAAACAAGTTTATTCATTATGTAACCATTTATAAACCAAAATGAACTTAACAAAACATAGATTCTTACGACAATAAGTTTATTCAAAATGTCCTCCAAGATTTTGAATACAGGCCTTCAATGCGCAATTCAATTGCGCGGCCAGTCGTCTATCGCAGCACGAACGAGGTCCATGTCAATATCGGCGGCTGCCTTAATCAAGGATGTCTTGAGTGACTCCAAATTGGGATGAGGCTTTGAGTACGCCTTTTCCTCCAAGTGTTGCCATATATTGTAATCTAACGGACTCAAATCTGGACTGGAGGAGGGCCAGTCTTCGTGCCGGGTGAAGTCGATTTCACGCGCCGCCAGCCAGTCATGTGTGCTCTTCGCTCTATGAGCTGGCGCCGAATGTTGTTGGAATACCCAGTGCCTGTTATTGAACATGGTATGAGAAACAGGTTCCACAAGGTTCGTCAGGACTGTATTTTGATACACAACTGCATTCGTTTTTACACCTTTCTCACAAAAATTTACCTCTGTTAAGCCCCAATAAGAAACTCCCAACCATACCATGAGCGAGGATGGAAAATGACCTCGTTGGACACGCGGAATACGGTTGCTCGCTTCTTCACTACTGTGTACGTACACGTTATCATTTTGTTTGTTGTAGCTCTCTTCTACGGTAAAAGTTTTTTTTATCCGAAAAAATAATTTCCCCATATTTTTTTCCCGCGTACCGCTTCAACAAAGCGCGGCATCTCTTCAGTCTCTGGTCCATTAGACGAGTATTTAAACGATGTCCTGTTTTTCTTCGATATGCCCGAAGCCCTAAGTCTTCATTTAACACCCTTTTCACCGTGGTTCTGCTTAACCCCACCTGAAGGGCCAACAGTTTCGGCTTACGTTTGGGATTTCTTTGAATTCACGCCTTCACAGCTTTTATCAATGCTGGAGTCCTAACAGACCGAGGGCGACCACTTCTTGACCTGTCATCTACACTAGAGTCTTCATTGTATCGTTTGATGGTACGATAAACGAATCTTTTGGTTATATTCAAATTTTTCGCGCGTAACCGCAACGATGCAACGCAATAACTGTAACAAGGTCTTCTTTAAGCGTCCACTCCATATTTAAAAATGAGTAAAATTCAAAAAAGCATACATTTTTATTTTCATGAACAATTCGAAATTCGAATTCAAAGAAAACTTCTTACTGTGTGACAATACTTATGACCTGACTAGGTAGAAGCTTCTCCATGGCAATGCTGCCAGCATGCTGGGCACGCTGCCAACTGGCAGTGGGCTTGAGCACTTGGATTATCTTTAGACCTTCAAGGGTTTGTGGATGATCTAATTGCTTTCTATGTAGTAGTAGTGTAGTATTGTCATAATAAAAAAAATCTTAAAAAAAAAAAGCTTCCATTACCAAATATTATCCCTATAATAATTAAATTGGTAATTGATGTTTCGTTTTACAAACTTTGGAATTTTGTTAGGCCTCTCAGGATGGAAAATCACTAATATTGAACAAATAGTATTTTTTATTTTCTTAGAAGAAAATTTAAGCTAAGTTTCAAATCAATTGGTCCAGGGAATAAAAAGTTTCATACAATTGAAAAGGGCCCGGTTTTACCCCATTAGAGAACAAATTTTCAGAAACCCGTTCTTAGTACGCCATTACATTAAGCGGTTTGGGCTGTAGACCATATGTCAGTCAGTCACTCATGCCAAAGCCTTTTATTAATATAGATTTTAGATAATAACCAACTCTTAAAACATGAAATGCAATAACATATACTGCATACCTATACATTACCTACCTATACGTACCTATACCTAATTGGTACAAGTACCTACTCATGCGTACCTACTATGTCCGTGTCTTTATTATTTATTGTCTTACTTTATTATTTATTACTTATTGTCTTCGGTCTAGTTGCTCTTACCCGTCTACTTACAAAGGTGCCTAAACTAGAATACCTAAATGAAATGGTGATCAATTCAAATATAGCGTGCCTCCGTCAGCATTAGCGGGGTACAACCAAGTGCGACGCCGTACCACCCCCGACCCTTATAATGACACTCATTCCTTGTCCGTTTAATTTGCATATTACAATAATGGTTTCGCCTATCCTTGTGTTCAGCTCTGTTGCTCGATAGTTCGAGCCACGTCGCATACAATGGCTGTCACATGTTGACACAAAATAAAAAGAAAAATCACAATTTTAAGTTTTATCGAAAAAAGGAAATTAAATGTACACAAATAATTTTGCTCAAAATAATTTAGTCCTAATTTATAACTGGCAAGAACAAGGCGTTTTTATACGTTTCTAAGCTTTACAAAATATTTGATCATATTATTGTCATAAAAATTGAAAATGTTTGTCCACGGTATTAAACCTGGGTCTAGTGAGGAAGAAGAAGAGGAGAATGTCATGGACATTCTTCAGGTCTGTCCTAGACAACACTCACATCATCATTGGCATTATCTCCTTAGACTTGATATATATGTGAATTTTAGAAAAGGCGAGAAGAATGCGAGCGCAAAGCAAGAAGGGGGGAGATGGACCCCAGGTTGGAGTTCACCTTCCAACTACTTATCGATGGCACTGGGCTTCCTCGACACGCTATAATGGATCACGTTTTCGAAGGAAACATGGTAGGTACTCTTTTATCTTTTTTGCTACGTAGTATATATTTTTAATTTGCGATCTAACGTAATTAATAGCGTTTTGTCTCAATTGTAGCTAGATGACATTAATCAATTGTTTCTACCTCACATGAGAAACAAGCTTCTTTGGTACTACCAAGATGTGGAGGAGATTGAGCATCGGCCTCAACCAGAAGGATCTAAGCCTCGGCAACAAGGCCAAGGAAAACAGCCTCCGCCTCAAGTAACTCTCAAGAAAAAATTGTTCTTGTCTGATGGGTGGGATGTTCGCTTCACTGGAATTTGTATCTACATGTTTCGTATAAATGTTAGCAAACAATTGCCAGAAGAAGGATTCCATAAAGATCTGTAAGTTCTAGACACAATAATTATCATAAGTACTCGTGCTTGTACGTCGAGAACCTTTTTTTTGAGAGCACCGCTCTCTTTATACACTTAATGGAGTATGTTTTCCCATACTCCAGAAAACGTCTTGACTTCTATGACTCAGGAACTTTAAATACGTTCCTTGCTTGGGTGTAGACGTCCACCAGTGCAGTCAGAATTTGCTAATTGTACTCGTACTTTTCAGATGAGAGGTTTCTCTGTTCAAAAAAGGTGGATGATGAAATCCTTAATACTATCACCTATTTGTTACGGCTGCAAGGGTAGCCAGTAGGATTATCAGAATAGTAGCCAAAGTCAAAGCCCCTACTATCACTCTACGGGTTCTGTAACTGCTCTTGGTCCTACAGGGTTTCCATGCTTATCTTTATTGGGAGTTGCGTAGCGATATTTAAAAAACAAACGCGATGTCAGAACGCGAACCAAGCAAATCTGCTCTGAAATGTGTACAAAGATAAGAAGTCTAGGATAATGTTAATGTATGTTTGGTAGTCAGTCTCCTGGGGTACTCATCTGCAAAACGGTCATAGACTCGTCTTTTATGTAGAAAATGAATGAAAATTATTAGTAATATTTTTGTCGCTTACAATCTGGTGTGCTCGCAATCGGGGTGTCATTTTTCCTTAAAATCTCGCATCTTCCGCTTTGAACTCTCTCTACAATCACTCACAGGGTACTATGCCCTCGGCGATCAGCCTTATTACCTCATGGCAATCAAGTGTCTGTTGTTGAGAAGTTGTCCTTGTGGTCTCTTAAATGAACGGGTTGAAATATCTTGCTTCAGGTTTTGCGGTATATTGAATGCAGAGAAAGTGGGCTTAGTTACAGCTATTGAGCGTGTGATGGAACACGTGTACATGAATGCGCTGGCGCACCCTAGTAGCGACGGTGACGACGATGAAACGCGCTTTCCTATCGTCAAAAATCAACTGCTGCCAGGACTGCGATCTTTTTGCAGTGCTCTTAAGGGTAGGTTGTATTTTTTTAGTAGTTGAATACTGTTTGATATTAAACTTTAAAAGGATCGTCATTTTGCAATTACACATTCAACAACTATATTTTAACGTTTTCTCCTCCTCCACTATACAACCATGTGTACAACCATAAGCAACGATCATAAATCAGGCTCTTCTTGTGTTTCGTGAAGCATTCTTGATTTTTATCAAATTAAATCTTATTTATGTTAATGATAACAGTATGCGAAGACGTTTGCAACCAAGTAAATTTATTTGATGATGGACAAGCTCACATGGCTAACCTAAGTGACCACACGCAAGTTAAAGAGATGACTAAGAACCCTACCACTATAACTATGCTAGAAGAACGTGTCAACGAGTGGATTAAGAAGGTTATGGAAGTGAGTCACTTTTTTAGGTATTGGTAGACGAAAAGCGTCAAAAGTTTTTGTAGTCTTACAAAACAATGATTAGTGTCTTTATTTGGTTTAGAAATAGGAATCACTTTAATTTATCGCCGTTGTTCAGGTACTTACGCATTTGCAAATATCAAGTGATTTATTGTCAACAAAACTTATACATTAACATATACTTTACTAAGTATTAGTAAATTAATGAATTTACCAAGTATCAGTGAATGATATCTGTAAATTTTCAGATTTTAAGTGAAAGTGAACAATTGAGACGTGAAGTAGACTCTAGCGGACCACAAGATGAGTTAGAGTACTGGAAAAAGAGGGGAGCTCAATTTTCACAACTGGTCTCATATTTACAGGTATATTATTTTTATCTTTTACTAAGTACTAGCTGACGTTGTTTTAGCTTAATAATATAAAAATATAACTAACAAAACAAAAATTGCAGCTATAAATTGAGATATGAACTATCCTCAAACTCAAATCATTTCTTACAACATATGAGATTTACATGCGGTCCTTAGTTAACATGTTTTGTATAGTTATACATATGATCCTATGGCAATTTTAATATTTGTATTGAAATTATTTATTACTAGTAGTTTGCCCCGGACTTGGACCTCGCGCTATTCCTTTTTTTATATCATAAATACCTACAGGGATTAAAAAAAATGTTACAATATTTGTATGAAAGTTAGTGATTTATTAAACAAATATTGAAAGACATAGATAACATTCGGTGACATGTTTAAAATAGTCATCCGCAACTTCCGCAGAAAGTAGCGCCGTGTTGCCTCTTTTTACCGCGGCCCTCGTATCTTTGCAACCGCTGAACAGAAAATGCTCATATTCGAACTTAAAATTTCTATAAATATAAACTATGTTCATGGTAAATTTCATGGAGATCGGTTGAGCGGTACGTGAGCTATCGTCGAACAAATATACATACAAACATACGCCCAAGTGCCGGCTCGTCCCAGTAGACTCTGAGACCTCACTTATTCTCGGTCAATTATGTTTTCTAGGTTATCGTTAAAAAATTCGTCTAATAATTATGTAATAGCATTTCTATAATAGGATAATTTTAAATTATTTTATGAAACAGTTTTCTCTTGCGATATCTTTTAATTTTTTGGCAATTTATATTCATAGAATTCGACCTAGAACTGTGCATTGCTAAGTTAGATTTTGGTTCCATGAGTTTATGTCTATATTGCGATCTAATTTTATGTGTTTTATCAGAGGCTTTATTAAATTTGACAAATTGGCATATTTTTTAATATATAAATAGATACCAGGGACATAATGTCAAGTTTCATAATGTATGGTTTATGAAAGTTTGGAATACATTTTTTTTTCATTAGTAATATAAAAACTGCACACAGTGTACAATAAAAAAATTAAAATCAGTTCAGTAGTGGACGAGTTCATCACCAACAAACAACGTGACACGAAATATGTAAATATAAAGATTAGGAAAAGTTATAATCTCTCACTCTCATTATTTTTTAATTTATTTTACAGGACAATGAAGTCCAACTAACTCTAACATGTTTACAACTGGCTAATTCGAAAGTGATCAGGTTATGGCGAGACACTGACCATAAAATTACATTTTGCTACAATGAAGCGAAGGACAACGCAAAATTTATTCAAGCTATGGAAAAGTGTTGCCATTCGCTGTACCTAGACGATCCTGTAAAAATAAAAGATTCTATATTAAGCTTGCTACAAACAGTCCGGTTGATTCACAGCGTTTCTCAGTTTTACAATACGTCGGAAAGAATTTCATCACTAATGGTTAAAGTAAGTAGCTGATATAAAATAATAAGTTATTTAAATATTATGATACATGAGATAATATTTATTAACTGTGGTATGAAACAGCGTTGCACCTAACAGATTTTCCAATTGAAAATTCGAAATATGTATAGTCCACTTCAAGAGTTAAAATTATTCAATTTTCATAAACTACCAAGTCTGCCATACTCATAGCTTTGTAATGGAACTGCCAACATTATTAAAAATGTTGTCTTCTTTCTATCTATTTATAAAAAAATATGTAATTTATTTACACAGATTACTAATCAAATGATCGAAACCTGCAAGCAGTACATCACGTGTAGATTCAAAGAAACCATATGGTCTCAAGACAGGGCTCTTGTCCGAGATAAACTAATCCACTGCATAAATCTGAACAAAACTTATCGGGAAACTTACCTCTTTGTCAAAAATCAACCCTTTCTGCCCAATACTGAACAGTTCAGCTTCTCAGAAAACTACGTATTTGGCAAGTTCGACACATTCTGCAAGAGATTAAACAAGATCATTGCCATGTTCGATTTGATGGATGACTACAACCATTTGTTTGAAAAAAGAATGGAAGGTCTCTTACTAGGCGAAGGTAATGTTGTTTTTTAGTACCTAAGTAGATTGGATCTAGAGAATGTAAAATGATGCTTGTTTTGACGTTTTCAGACTTAGAAGAAGCAGTGCATGTATTCGAAGAGGCAAAAAAAGCAGTCACCACTTGTCAGTACGATTATTTAGATTACAGAAATAGCGAGTTTGACAAAGATCATCAGGCATTTGAAGAGAAGACTAATGCATTGCGGGAATCTATAGGCAATACTATAGAAAATAACTTTGCTAGCGTATGGGAAACTCCACAAGGCATAAAATTTTTAACAAGATTTGAAAAGGTGAGATTTGAGCAAAGCATCTCATAAGAGTTACAATTAATTTGCAAAAAATATAAAATGTTTTCTTTAAAAGGTCAGCCAAAAAATATTGATTACGAAGTTAAGCGAAAAGTACGATAGAGTTTTGAAGTATTCAGAAAAAGAAGTCGATAAGATAATGAAAATGTTCAAAAGGCAGAAAGATGATCCACCTTTACCTAGAAACTATTCACCAGTAGCAGGTATGCTCCCAGTGATGTAGTTTTTTAGCCTCTGTGAAATCCTGTCTAATTTTTGTAAATAATGGTAACAAGGAAAAAATAAGGCTTTCCAAATCTTTTTCTTTTAATTTATTTCAGGACGTATAAAATGGGCGCGATGCTTAATGTACAACATGACTGAGACGGTGGAGAGTGTGTCAGCTCACCCGGTGTTGCGCGCTTTGCCCGCTTCCGTCGATATGATGCGCAAGTATAGCAATACACGTACTCTCATAAATAACTATGAAGAAACCATGCGCGCCGTTTGGATGAATCAAAATGTGAGTCCTATTCGCCTGGTTTCTGTCTATGTATTTTTCGCCAATAATGACACAGCGATAATAATGTTATCAGCACTCGCTATCTTTTGAAATAATTTCTCTTGCTCTGATTCTGGAGCCGATGACAGATTAGCTCTTTATTTCATCATCTTACAAGTAATAATGCATCATGGCAAAAGTGGACGGGTACAAATATCAGTTTTTTGCATCATGTCTATACATGATGCAAAAAACTGATATTTGTACCCGCCTACTAAATGACTCCTAAATGAGAAAACACTACAGGCTATCCTGTAGTGTTTTCTCATTTAGGAGTTCCATTGTACTCGCGCTCATCTCAGAAATTTTAGTTTTTCTCTTCTCGTCTCTTTCAATAGAAATTGTCGAGCTTTGCTGTAATATTTAAGAACATCCATAGTGATGAGGTTAATAATCACTTATGGGGCGATGCTCTGTGTCCTCAAGGGTCTCAAGGATAAAACAGAAAAATAGTGTCGCTCTGGGGGCGGCGCGATTTGGAAATTTTTGTTGCGGCAAAAAGCCTCCGAAAACACCTACAAAAAATGCTGCAACTATAGCCGTATATGACGTGAGTGGATGATACGCATTTCGCATAGTCCTGTAGTCCCCGCCCATGCGCATGACGTCACGTGCGCGGAGACCCCTTTTTGTTGCTGTTGCATTTTTGTTTTTTTCATTGACGTTGGCCACGTTCTGGCTAGTCGACGATGTTCTAGTTGACGTCAAAGATGATATTGAAGACGTTGCGATATACGTTCAGATATGTTTATTGTTAAACTATGTTACAATATATAAAGGGTACAGTACCAATAGTTTCGCCCAAAATGGACGTACAATATTTTGTTCTAGTTCTGGACGAAGTTTCACTGATTGTCCGTTTTCAATTCTGTCTACTGCACCCGGGCTCCGGGTCCGGTTGACGCTCCGGGGGTGTCGCGGATTGGAATTTTTACAATACAATACAATTTTCATAATACAACTTTGTTTTATTGTGAGTAATATGTATATTTCCATAATTTACTTAATATACCGTTAAGCTTAACTAAAGGAAATATTTTTTCTTAAGATGGTTGCAGAGAAATATAATAATAGAATCAGACAAAAATATCGGGTCATAAAAACGAACATCTCTAGAAAGAAAACTACGTCACATGGGTGATACAGGCTGAGGCTATTCTTATAAAGCAAAAACTATGGAAATAAATCGTAGTTCCCCCGAACACTGTCACTGCAGAAGATAAAGAAGGAGACAGACATGCATGGTCAGAATTGATCCTTATGATCGCTCCTTCTAAACTGAAACAAATGAAGAAATGCACTTTTGCTGAAATGCTGTGTGGGACAAGCTAACAACAACTTATGCCATTATAGGACCCGCAAGAAAAGCAAATTTGCTTAATCAGCTTATACTAAACAGACTAGAACGACACGACGTAAGAGACCATCTCGACAAGTTTATGGACATTGTTGATAAACTGGCGGACGTGGACGTGCATATAAACGACGACCTGCTGACAATCATGATGTTAGCTTATCTGACAATTATGACAACTTAAGAGTCGCAATTGAATCAAGGGACACCTTACCGAAGCCTGAAGCACTGAAAGTGAAAATTATTGAGGAGTCTGCTGCTAGACACAAACAAAAATCTGCCACAATCATAGAAGAAGCATTATATTCATCTTGCAAAATTTGTAAACAAAGAGGCAACATCTTAAATGCAAATGTCACAAGATCAGAGAATCAGACCAACTGTTGAAAGAAAAATATAGACAAGACTAGCGAGGATAATGACTCAACCAAAAATAATTTTATCACGCACTATCTTCTCACAAAAACCAAGAAGACCACAGATATCAAATGGGTTTAAGACAGCGGATGCACATTGCATATGACTTCTCAGCAAAATTTATTTAAACATATAAAGCACATTTCACGAAAACAGAACTTGGCGACAGACGTAATAAAGGCTGAAACTAAAATAATGGGTAGAGTCTCATTTACAACAAAAAATGGTGATGGCACTGCGCTTACACATCTACATGACACTCTGTATGTTATGTTTAGTGTTGGTTGGCCTGGCGATTATGTAGGTGAAAAGCGCAGGATTGGGTTTTGGCTGGGTTTTGGCTGAGTTGGGTCTTAAAGCGTTCTGGTCGTAGTACGATCCGAGGGTGTCTAGTGCTTCGCTGAGTTTTATTTAAGCCTCTTCGAATGTGGAGGTTTAAACTGCCAGTGCAAGGTCATCGCCGTATAAAAATCTTTCTGCGTCGGGTGGGATTACTTGGTCATTTGTGTAGATGTTAAATAAGAGCGGCGCTAGCACACTTCCTTAGGGTAGCTCGTTTTTTCGCGAACGCAATCTGCTCTTGTTTTGACCAGGCTGTACCTGGAAGCGCCTGTTGCGTAGCATCTCTCCAAAGATACGTGTGAAATGCTGGTCTTCTGGAATTTGATAAACTTTTGACAAAAGTAGTTTAATGTTTACTGTATCATAAGCTTCTGATGGGTCCACCAGTACCACACCTGTGATATTGTTGTTTTCATAACCATCTTCTACGTGTTGAATAAGCCGGAGTATTTGTCCTGTACACAATTTTCCTGGTCGGAATCCAGCATGCTCTGGGATGAATTTTGAGTCTAATATTAGGATGAGACGTTTAAAAAGAAGCCTTTCTTAGAGTTTATAATTATGTGTGCTCCTCCTTGAATGAGGAATGCTGAGCCTGAATATAAATGGCGATTGCTATCTCAGCATAGTCAGCATCAGCAAAACTCTTCTAAATGTTAATCTTCTTCCTTTTGTGTATCTCAAACCTTGACTCTTCTTCCCTTTGCAATACCGCAGCACACGTTTAGTAAAAATATTTCTTTGTAAGGCATAGAATGTTTGTAGGATTGAAGGAGCTGAGGTTAGAAAATGTTTTATTTTTTTTTAATTTCAAATATGTTTGCGTTTGATGTATGTATGTATGCAGCGATATATTTGCTGTCAAAGTGTTATGTTCAGTTATCAACTAGCGTTATATTATTCCAGCTATGGGACGTCGACGACAGCCTCACTAACACACTGTTACGTATCGACGATAGCGGCTGCATAGTCGTGAACCTTGACCAAACGATAAGACTTCTAATTCGTGAGTCTGACTGTCTCGTCAAGATGGGACTCGAATTACCCATCGTGTGCCATTCACTCTACGCCAAGAATAATTATTTCACTCTGGTTAACGACTCTCTACAGGTGAGACCTTTGACAATACCTCAGTATCTATCCAATAAGGTAGATAAAGAAGGATGCTAGTAGCATATAAATACCAATAAGTTTTTGATAAAATGTGTAGTTTTTGCTTCATTAAGCGTAAACCCGCCGCATTACACGCGGGGCGGGTATCCGCCGCGTGTGCATGCTTAACGTAGCGAAGGCCCTAGAACTGTTTGATTTATGTGCAATTTCGTTTAAAATTACTAAAAAAAGAATATAACATTATATACTAGTTTTTTACCCGCGGCTTCGCCCGCATACGCAATATATCATTATAATTTATCTTAATAAACTATGTGTTATTCTGATATATAAGCTATATTGTTGTAAAGTTTCATCTCAATCCGTTCAGTAGTTTTTGCGTGAAAGAGTAACAAACATCCATACATCCATCCATACATCCTCACAAACTTTCGCGTTTATAATATTAGTAGGAAGTAGGATAAAATAATTTATTTTACAATTAATGAATAGAAATGAGTGAGTCTGAAATATAAAGTTCACATTTCGAAAAAAATAAACTTAGGCCAATTGCATGAAATTCCGATATCAGAATAGAAAGGTCATCCAACAAGGTGTTTGCGTCTCCACCTAAAGTCCCATCGTCCAAATACTTTAAATTGAGCTTTGATTGAGTAAACGCTGGACGATGGGATGAATGACAAGGTTGATAACAGCCGGGCTGAGAGGGAAACCTTGTTGACAGTCTCCCGCAGAAGTAATTTCTGTATCACGATAAGTCAATTTTGAAGAACACCTGTAACATAACAAAGACAACTATACTGGATCATAGGTATTAAAAGCAAAACCATTTAAAAGCGGATCTAGTACATCTAGACAAAACAACTTTTGTACTACAAAAGTTGTAAAATTCACAAAAAAATACGCTTCTCCATACATTTTAACGCGCGTTGACGAACTTTTTGTATGAAAAACTCATTTTTTCTTTGTGATTTTCGAAAAGTCTTAGAACAAAAGTTGTTTGTCTAGATGTAACATAGACCCGCCCTTAAAAGGTTTTGCGTTTAATACCTACTCGAATGACCCTGCATAAATTTGGATTTTTTCCTCGACTTCGTTAAACATAGCACACCTATCTACTAAATCAAAAATTTTTTTAACATCTACATTCAATCAGCAGATCTCCATACTTTTAATCCATAAAAGTTCTGACTGAAAGACGGTGGCTTCACAACCTCCACACAATCCGAAACCCAATTATATTGGTTAAAAACGGCTTGTTAAACTTGGTGCAATCTTTTTTTTAACATATTTTGGCAGCAAGTCGCCAGTATGTCATATCGACAGCAATGGGTCGCATCCTTTTTTTTAGAGCACATAAATAATTGGTGCCGTAGAGAATCTTCAGTAAAGTCACCATTAACTAGTGCCGACAACATTAAGTTTATCAGATCTGAATGATATCTTAAAAGAGCTTCTCCAAACGCACCAAAAATCAAATCCTTAAATTTTTGCGGAGTTAAGGCATCCAGTCCTTCCGGATCCACTTTGGAAGGGCATGACGGCTGCAGAAACTTCTAAAGCCGTGACGACAATAGTTCAACAACGGTGCCTCAGACAGGGATCGATCTACTGCCTAAGAACAATGGCTTTTCTTGTAAAATCGAGAGTGTCTCGGCATTGGCTGGGGCAATTATGTCACTAGAAAAAATAATACCTGCCGCACCTTTTACGTCTCCGTTGCCAAGTTTGCTATTTATTGTTCAGCTGTGAACAAGACGCTCCAGAAACTTGGACAAGAACGGAAGGATAGAGATAGGACGGTATTCGGAAAAGTATTTGGGATTGGATTTTTTTGGTAGTGGAATAATCTGTGCATTTTCCAGATTGTAGGAAATATTCCACATGAGATGGATGTATTAAAGATGGTACAAAGGACAGGAAGTATGATGTCTAAAATAGGCAAAAGCATATTCCGGTCATGCAATGTGGTTCCAGTTGTGATTATCTTTATGAGGACATGGTACGGCTGATATAGTCCCATTTATTTAGTTCAGTGTCTCAAGTCAAAAATGTTCATCTATGTAAGTTAGATACTAGTAATGACTTTTGAAACGTAGTCTTTGAGCTTTGTAACTAAGTTTAGCTCAAAATAGCCTACCAAGCATGGAAATAATAATATTTGAGATCCCTTTTCATGATCAAATGTTAATAAATATTTTACAGATAATATGAATGATAATGAGTCTTACATAAATAAAATTGTAATTGATTGAGAAACAATGGCTGGAGTGTGGGTAAATTTTCAAAGGGTGAAATAAATATACCTCTTTTAAAACCATAAATAAAAATAGAATTATAAAACACTACACTCCCAAAATAAAACTACTGACGGACTGATCTTGTAGTCAAATAATTTATCTTTTTCATTTCCTCGTCAAAATATTTTAAGTTTCGATTTCGGTTTTATATCACTTATCCGGTTTTTGTGTCAGTGTGCAATAATCAACAAAAATATTAAAATTCATGGTAAAAAAGTACTGTTTCATCAACGGAAACGTTGGTTATTATTCTATTTGTATTTGTCTTGTTATTTTTGCGTGATTAAATAGCTTAAATATCAATATCAATCAATCTTTATTGCAACATATGTGGTATTACATGTAGATTTTAAATAACATGTTTTAAAATCTATGCACATATGACCCTATAAGGGTGTGGCAACGTTAATTTATATAATATTACATTCTCCTATTTTTATTTAATCAATGTCATAATCATTATATTATCCTACTAATATTATTATTGTTTGTGAGGATGGATGGATGGATGGATGGATGGATGGATGGATGTATGGATGTTTGTTACTCTTTCACGTAAAAACTACTGAACTGATTGAGATGAAACTTTGCAATAATATAGCTTATATATCAGAATAACACATAGGCTATAAATTATAATGATATTGCGTAAATGTTCCATAATATAACGATAAGTATTAAGCACATAATAGTCCCTATTTTTAAGGTCGCTGGTGTTAAGTAAGTAGGAAAAATTCTGCAATCTGCGAGCTATTCTAGAGTGCGCTTTAAGTAATGTCAAAAAAACAACTGTCGAATGGAACAGCCGTCAAATCGTTTTTTTATTTTTTAGGTTTTCCACCTCCTTTATTAAGGATGGTAAGGTACCCCTACCTCGCCTCGGGTTTGAAAGACGGAAAGTGACATAGTCTACTTTTTATCCTGGATAAATAAAGGGTTCCCATGGGATAGCACAAAAATCAAATATCATGCGGGCGAAGCCGCGGGTAAAAACTAGTACAAAATAAAGAGCTAAAAATCGACAAAATTTGTATCGATGTGTCAGAGTCCCAAGAACGCTGGCTTCATTTCCACCAATCTGAACGGCTACAGGAATCTTTGCGCGAGAAATGAGCCAGTTTTATGTCGCCAGCAGCGTCATGGATCTATTGATTGATTTCGATTTGTATCTGTAACAGTTCCTTCTGGAAGACTACTTGCGAACAGTGCGGCGCGTGAAGTTGGAGGTCCGGCCGCTCTTCCTGCCGCAAGTGGTGCGACTTTCATCACTGCTGTTACCCGCCTTGCGTACTGTCTGCTGGACTAGTGACGACTGGGGACAATTTGTTGAACGTGCCAATCAGGTCGGTCAATACTAAAAACTCGGTTAAATTACTTTATGCATGGTGCATATTTACTATGTGTGCCACATATATTTATGATATCTGGACCTTCGACCTTCGAGTTTCACTTCGGTTTTATTTCATCTCATACGTAGATTGCATTTTGGTTGATTTGGAGAAGGCGCAAAGCGAAATATTTTCTGGTTTTTGTGATAACTAAAATATATCATAATATTCCTTTCTCACGAAGTTGGCTGTATTTATAATAATGTTTATTAGCAAAAAATACATATTTTACGTACATATCTTCATACCTATTTATTTAAGCTGTATTAACATACTTTAGCAATGAATTAAGATTTTGTCCCATTTAACAGGCCATCAAAAGTTTCGATGTGTTGGTTACGCGAGTTCATGACATCTACACCAATCGGATTATTTACGTCCTTCAGGGCATGCAGGAGGTCACGCTCATCTCCTTGCCTGGTCAGTATTGGCTTTCAATTCATAATGTTGTTATATTGCGATACCTATACATTAAAAATACTCTTAAATGATAATGTTTAATTATTTATTATATTGTGATATAGATTTAAAAATACTCTTAAATGATATACCTATAGTGTGAATATTTTTTCAGAAGATACGCCATGGTCAGTTGAGGAGTTTATTGAAAGCGTCGAAAGTGGTTGTCGGTACGGTCTATTGTTGTAACTCGCAATAACTCATAGATATATACAATAGCACAAAGAAAAGCGTTTTAAGTTTATGATACAAGTGTGTCTTCTTTGACTATTGTTTCGTTAGAGATGTAAATTGCACAAACTTACGTAAGCAATATGTTCTACAGGAACGCATGCGTCGAATTAAATCGCAAAAGTCTCATGGTAGAAGAGGCAGTAGAAGAAGTATTGGATCTTGTGAAGAAAGCGGCACAGCAAATAAAACCAGCCGAAATTAACCCTGATTTTGAATTTCTCATAGCTGAAGGTTAGCTTTTTCCCTCTCTCTACTTGGATCCACAGAAAACTTGTCCACCTGGTAATCTGGGATTTCGTTTATCTGTCCTTCGGCTGCAAAGACGTTTATGGTCTATCTTTTTTCAAAAGTAATATAAATGACAGGATCATGGAAAATTTATTTTAGATGAACCATCGCATATAAATAATTTTGTTTGGCACATTACTAACCATTTAGGTGGACTACCGTCAAGAAAAAGAGTCCATAGTCTGCCTAGGTGAACTAAGCAAGTGGACCACGACCAAGGATCCGCGGATACCTTTATCTCTTTTCTGTGCTTTTTCACCTTTATCTCCTCATAAATCCACCGGTAGAGCCATGGATACTTCTTTTTCCTTTTAAATCCACAAGTGAATTCATGGATACTTCTATTTTCACCTAATCCATAGTTGGTGGGTTCATGGATTTTTTTGCCGCTTCGATGCACCAGGTTGATCCCAATATACAGAGTTATTGCTAATCAATTAGCATCCTTTTAAGGGCTTATTCTGTAAATTAACAACTTTTGTTCGACTACTTTTATCAAATCTCAAAAAAATATATATATATATAACCACCCTTCTGGTAGATGTGATTTCGGAATAAGTGACAAACACTGCAAAACGTGATTATTCGTATACCATGTTCGTATACGTGTTGTTTTGACTAGCTCCAAATTCCTACATATATGTAGTTTCGTTTCTTCCTAACATTTTTTTAGAAAATTATAGTAACAGCCTTAAGGAAAATGTTACGCATATTACTGCGTTAGTTGCAATTTGGCTCTTGATCATTTCAAACAATACTACTTGACTGCCTCGGTCGCGCAGTGGTTAGTGACCCTAACTTCTGGATCAAAGAGGCTTGGGTTCGATCCCCACCCAGGGCAAATATTTTTGTGATGAACATAAGTGTTTGCTCTTTGTCTGGGTGTTATTTAGTTACTATCTATATAAGTATATATTTGAAAATAAGTATATGTAGTATATCAGGCTCTGGCAGCCATATTACAAGCTTTGCTTAGTTTGGAGTCAGAGGCCGAGTGTAAGATGTCCCAAAAATAGTTATTATTATTACATACGACTCTTTCATCACTGGAACTTTTGCACATATGATGTATACCTGCTCAATAAGGTGAGGGCAATAGGCTTGTTTACTAAAAAAAAATGTTGTAGTTAAAAAGGGCACTTTGGCCCGATTAAAAAAGCTTCTAAAACATTTGTGAAACATGTTTTATTAACAGCAATTACAGCAATTTTGTTATTCCGTGCTTTACATATGTCGCAGGCAATTTGTATGATCCAGCCGTTAACATACGGCGTCGTCAGTTTAAAAACGCTCGCAGTTATGTAATATGCCGAAGGCAAAATGTATTTTGTACACCACTTTTAATGAAATCTAAGCTCGATAGAGAGCAAACTAGATTTGCTTCATTATTTTCAACATTTGTTAAACATTCTTGATAAACGCTGGGTATAGGACGACATTTTTCGTTTAGTACTTATTCTTTCATTTTGTTTATAAGTAATAATTAATAATATAATTCATAATAATTAATACTGAGAGACCCAGGTGGAGCTTCAAGCGCCATCTTGAAATAACGTTATTGGTCGATATCTCGGAAACTATGCAATGCAATGCACGGTCATAAGACATGGAGACCATTATTGTAGCGAATAAAATTTCGCATCTTCCCAGTAAACTTTTTTTGTAAAACTTACCGTTTACGTTTTATGGCCTATTTAATGATCCGGTTTTTTTATTGAATCCTATCCATCGGTGGATTTAACCCTAGAACCCTTTTTTTACCATGGAAATCCTTTATGGATACCACCGCACCTCGTGGGCAGGTGGGTGGTTATGTGGGAGTCCCGCCACTGGACGGTTTACCCACCAAAACCCCTGGGTGTTCCTCCACTGCGCCTGGTGTCGGGGCTACGGGCACGCTTCTGCACTCCTCCGCGGCACCCGACAGCGCTGGCCCCACCTCGGAGCTTGCGCTTCCTCCAGATTGACGACGTGCCGAACACCAAACACATCAACATCCACCACCTGGGACCAACCAGCATTGGGCGTCGGACAGCACCTGTATCCGACAGCCCTGGTCCCGATGCAACGGGTCAATTAAAGTAGCCCCGCGCCTGCCACTATGGCTGCAGAGGATAGGGAGAGCGGCCATCGCGATACCGACACGCCTCTTCCCCTGCAGCCCCACCGCCTCCGCCAACACGTTGGCGGCACCCGTTAGGGCCGCTGGCAGGATGGATAGGCAGCGGAACACTCGCCGCCCGTCCATCCTGTCGCCGCCCCCGCTTTGATGGGCTCGGCCGCGGTATCGCGACAAGCGTGACACCGCAGTCCACCTCAGTCGACAAACCGACCTACTGGCCAGCCTCCGAACAGGCTTGTCTTGTGCCAAGACCCGGAGAGGCGGCCCCACCACGGGTTCCTCTAAGCTTAACTGTGGCCGCCCATAAGCCACAGCTACTAAGCCCCCTCGCTACGACAAGGGAACCCACTCGGGGGAGGGGAACCCTCGAACTCTACCCATCCCAGGAGAAACATTATTCCTACCCAGGGGTTTCATGGGCCCCAATATTTATTTATTTAGAAAGAAAGCTTATCAAGCACTAAAATTTTTTTTTTGTGTGACACTTTCATCACATCTTGGTGCAGTTTGCTCACCGAAGATTGGTTTCTGGCACGTGCCACAGTAAATCTTTGTTTTACGGTCTTTCCCCCTTGGGCAGACAGCACATCTTTTTTTTACCCTGGGAGCAGGAGTTGGGTCGACTAAAGGACGTCTTTTTTGTAAAATTCCTCTTAAGAGGTCTGAGTCTGAGGAGATTTGTGGGCAAAGTAGGCCATGTTAATCTTTCTTCCATGTGAGGGGTGATCAAGTCCAATGCAAGCTTTTTTTAGGCAAACACGTCTTTTTATGGTATTTTTATGCCATTTTTAGCAACACATATGAGTTAACACCTACTATATTCATAAGGCCAAAAAAATGCCATTGGTCATCTCTTTGTCCCCCTACTAATATTTCTCTATTCATACCCTGGGGTCTAATAAACCCCAAAACAGCAATAATTACGTTCTCAGTGCACCAGTGCAAACGCACTACTGGCGACAAGATGGCCGCCGGCGTTATCGAGGAATAGCTTGAGTCACGTGACCGTGTGTTCGTCTCCGCAAAAATATTTTAGAAAAATTAAACACTAGGGTTTACTGGACCCCCTGGTAGGGTTCAAGGGTTAATAAAAGATAAAAATATCCGCGGAACCATATCCACATATGGGTCTGCGGCCACAGCCGAGCTGTGGATCCAACTGGAGATAGAGAGAACTACTACTGGTGCATCGGGTATAACCACGGGCAACAAACGGAATCAAGTTATATTACACAGGTTCACCCTAGTTCACAGCTACGCCGACATCAAATGAAATCACATATTTTTAATTTAATAAAATAAGGTATTTAATCAGCTGTACACAACTTTCTACAACATCATTTATTTTTACCTAATCTAATAACTATAACATCTATATCTAATAACTAATAAGAGTACGTTGCCAGCTCTCGATGCGCGTCAACCTAGTGTCAAAATAGCATTAATTAATAAAAGCTATATTTAACACCTTTAAATGGCGGCACAGTTTAACATTAAACAAATCAACTAAATGTTGTTTTCAGTTCTGCACCCTGTACATACAGGGTGGACCAAAACTCCGTTTACTTTTCAACTACGTTTTAAAAAAAAGTTAAAAAAAATAGATTGGACTGGGCTGATGCTAACCTGGTCAAGTTTAATGCCACAAAGACTCAGGGCTGTCTGTTTTCGGCCAAAAAGAGACCCTTTCAATTGTCTCCCGCTTTCCGTGGTGTCTCCGTTCCGGTAACTAACAGCTTGGAACTATTAGGCGTTTCACTCTCATCTTCTCTTAACTTTGGCTCTTACATAGAGTCCAATGCCCAATTAGCCTCCAAAAAACTTAGTGTTCTCTCTAAGGTGAGACGGTATTTCACACCTGAGCAACTGCTTAGTCTTTATAAAGCACAAGTCAGGTCTTGCATGGAATACTGCTCTCACCTATGGGATGGCTCTGCCAAATATCAACTGGAGGCTCTGGAGTCGATTGAGAGGCGAGCCAGGAGGCTGATTGACAACGACACCTTGACTAAGACGCAGCTGCAAAGTCTTGAGCATCGTCGCAAGGTGGCGTGTTTGTCGGCCTTTTACCGGATACACTTCGGAGAGTGCGCCCAGGAGTTGCACAATCTGGTACCCCTGCCCCTTTCTTGTATCGTACGGCTAGACGGACGCGACCAAAGCGCCACCCTTTTATGGTGGACATTCCGCGCGTTAGAACCAAGCGTTTCGAATCCTCATTCCTCATACGAACAGCCGGAATGCGGAACGCTTTGCCTGGGTCTGTCTTCCCGTTAAAGTACAACGTGAGTGTCTTCAAATCCCGAGTAAATAGGTATCTTCTAGGTAAGCGTGCTACACCCTAGACCGCACATCTGCTTAACATCAGGCAGTGTGTAGTCAAACGCGAACCTAATCGAAATAAAAAAAAAAAAAGATAAAATCTGTATACTTATACTGACAGTATGCAAACAGGGATTTTATTTATTTAAATTACATAATTTTGATGTGACCCATGATTGTTTTAAAACTCTCTTAACATGGAAGTAAAATTTCCAATGACAGCATTATATGTGTTTTGTGAAATGTTCTGCATTTTCTCGTGAATAATTTTCTTTCATTCAAGATACACTGAGTTACAATTAAAAACTTTATAGTTAGAAGTACTTTAATTAAAAAAATCCATAGGGGATAAACTTGGACTACAAGATAGCCAGCTAATGTTTTCTCTTTATGAAATTTAGCGAATCATTTGAAGTTCCACTGTTACTCCATATTGCCGAAACCAAGATTAAAACATTTAAAATTCTGAATTCCAGAATGCCGTATAAAGAATTTCTGGGCACATTTAAGACGCTAGACCGCTTACTTTAGAGAGACCGGGTTTTTCACGAATAGACGTCATGTATCTGAATTCCCATAGACTGCTCTTGCGTTTAGTTACCTTTTTACCACACCCTGCCGTCACGGCTTGACGCAACTACCGTTTAAAAAGTAAACGGACTTTTAATACAACTTGTATTATCAATTTGTCGATCACACTTTATTGAACAATTACACTCACCGGCTTCTGAGCTTTATGTACCGAATAAGCTATTTAGAAAGGTGATTCAGCACAAGTTTGATGATTTCCAGACATTGAAAAATATCGGTTGTCTTTTTTATCCATTCTTATTTTTTTTTTTAATATAATGACAATACTACATTACTACTACATAGAAAGCAATTGGATCATCCACAGACCCTTGAAGGTCTAAAGATAATGCTGGTGTTTATTTGGCTCAACGTATAAGCATTGCCATTCAGCGTGGCAATGCTGCCAGCATGCTGGGCACGCTGCCAACTGGCAGTGGGCTTGAGCACTTGGATTATCTTTAGACATTCTTAATTATTGGTAATGTTTCCGAAAAATAACAATATTAGAACGGGTTAAACCTGTCCAGATGAAGGTGCAAGCGGTAGCGGTGCGGCGTCCACGCTTAATGAATCGACGTCGAGTGGCCAGCAAGACTGGTCTGCAGTGTGGGAGTGTTTCGAAAGCCCACACCGGCTGCTGTCCATGCCCGCTGGCGGACTCTCCAAAGGCATGCAGGTATAACATCGTTATTTAAAGTCTATGATTATTCAACAGTGTTGAAATTATATTTATCTCTGTTCATAAATCGAGTTCGCTTACATTATGACATCAGTAGGCTGAGTGTGAGTTTTGTCGTAAACATGACGCGCTCCTCGGCGAGCGCGTAAGCATGTAATTTGTATGAACTTGTTGTGCTTCAAAAACGCGCCGCTGGTGGCGCTGTACATTTCTTCATACAAATTACATGCTTACGCGCTCGCCGAAGAGCGCGTCATATTTACGACAAAACTCACACTCAGCATACTGTTCATATAAACACTTGGATACGTTGATTCTTGTCTGTATATCAATCTAGACAGGTAAAAGCCATGTATAGAGTGTAGAAGTGTATCGTGAAAGCCATATATATACTAGGGACAAAGTCGCTCGACTTGTCGCGGGATAAGTCGGGTATACGTGAGATTATTCCGCGAAAGTCGCTCAACATTTCGCTCGTCCACACACCCAAGTTGCGACGTTGTACGATGACGTGTCCCGCGACACGTACCTAGATATCGCCTGCGACGTCGGGCGACATCGTCACCCGACGCCTAAAAACGCCGACGACGTAAAAATCCTGTCGTTTGACAAAATCGCGGGACAAATGTGCCCCAGTAAACTTTAATATTATTTTTAGGAAATGGTGAAAAACGCGGTGAGCGAAATGAGACGCTACTACAGCCGAAAAGTGGTTGACGTATTGATCAAAGTCACCAGGCGAACGTTGGACCTCATCATAAAGCAGTTCGCGGCGGATAACGATCACACGCAGAGTGACGACGCTGAAGGTAACTATTCTCTTGTGGCAAGGAAAGTGCGTAGAGAAACTAAGTGCTTATAAAATAATATAATTTTGTACTAGCGATGAGTTGTAATAGGTCAAATTTACTATAGTATACTCCTATTACTGTTATACAAAAATAACTGGAGTGATTAGTTGTTATTAAATAACGTGCTGATACTGAAATTTTAAACCATTGGTCGTTGTGCTACAATACTAGTAATACCATTTAACGATGAGTTGTAACAGGTCAAATTTAATATCTGTTACTCTTGTTGATATATCGCTCACCGTACATTTAAATGGAACCGTCTATAAATAATGAGTGTAATAATTATGTGTAAAAATAAATAAAACTTGTATTTTAATAATTACACCCAATTTAACTGTGGAAACTGTCGTGGTCAAAACATTTTATTTATAACTAGCTTTTACCCGCGGCTTCGCCCGCGATATAATTTATTTTATGTTTATATCGTTACCTACCAATTTTAGTAGGTACAATATGTTGTCAAAAATATGGTATTAAAAATGGTAAGTGCGCCATAAAATATTAGCCCCAATTCAATGTGAAACGGAACACAAATATTGTAGTAAACAATCATTTCAAACCCAAGAAACAGTCAATCTCAACTAATTTGTTTCGTTATGGTTATCATCTGCAGCTTTCTTTGCCCCACTGCTGGTTATAGGCCTCTCTCTTTCTGTGCCATCTGCCTCGGCTCTTTGCCGGCTCGTGACCAGGCTCGACTTGCTGCCGTGCCGCACATAGCTGAGCGCTCTCACCTATTCAAGTACCCTAGTTGACCAGCTCGGTCACCACCGTCTTTCTTGCTCAAGAAGCGCTGGTCGAATTGGTTGCCACGCCAGTGTGAACGATGTCATACGCAGGGCTTTGGCAACCGCCAATATAGCAGCCGTACTTAAACCGAATGGGTTTGCGCGTGGTGATGGCAAAAGGCCTGACGGTATGAAGCTGGTCCCATGGAAGTGTAGACGGCCCTTGGTATGAGCCGCGGCTTGCGTCGATACTTTGGTGCCGTCACATCTTTCTGAGACTCAGAAAAGGGCTGGTGTGTTGGCCGATTCGGAGTAGCAAGTACAAACGGCGCAAATATGCTAACCTCGGCAGTGGTTACATATTTGAGCCGTTTGAAATTGAGACATTGTCCCCGTGGTGTCCGGTCTTGTTTTCAAAAACCTTTCTGTGCGTCTGATGTACCCAACGTGTGACCAAAATGCTGGTGTTAATTTGGCTAACGTATAAGCATTACCAATCAGCGTGGCAATACTGCCAGCATGCTGGACACGCTGCTAACTGGCAGTGGGCTTGAGTATTTGAATTATCTTTAGACCTTCAAGGGTCTGTGGATGATCCAATTGCTTGTTATGTAGTAGTAGTTTATGAAGTTTTACATTATATGTCTTGTATTTAGGTAGTTAATAAAGACACTTGCTCTATAAAGTCAAGTACCCTTGCACCTTGCCACTGTCCAAACCTAACCTGACATCATAATACCTTATACTTATAAATGCTTCTGTTGATTAAGATAAGGTTAGAGTTACGGGTTTCCGCCTTGTCGTGGCGGGGGAACTTAGTAGCCGAGGCTTATGGGCGGCGCGGGAATCCCAGATAGAGCCGCTTCTCCGGGTTTCTTCTGAGACAGCTGAGAAGGCGGCGCTCGAGGTCTCCCGATTTTTTGGGTCTTTTCTCCCTTGTCAGCTTAGAAGTTTGCTTTCGTGGTTGGGCCGCTTTTCTGGGCTTTTTGCAGCTAAGAGACTGGCCAGTAAGTTGCGTGCCTCATGAGGAGTGCCGCAACTGAGGCGGGCTGCACTTTTATCACTGTTCAATTCTAACCAAACCAACAGAAATGTATGTTCGTGTCAAGGTCACAGTTCACAGTCAAGGTTAATAATCTGAGAGTCAAGATACTTATACTCTTGCCATACTACTCCTAAAAATCAAGTCAATCCGTTTCTTCGTATATTAGTATGGATTCTGTACCATAAAGGTAGAATAAAGAAACATGTTTAACCTCTAATGGTGGCATATTTAAAAATGTTTTTAATGTCATACAAAATGGCCATTTTGTATGACATTAAAAACATTTTTAGCAGCATTAAACGTCATTGTAATATGTAGCATGGCATAGGGAAAAACCATTTAGTCAAATTTTAATGTCAGTTGTCATTGTCAATCCATACTATATTTCCTCTTCGAGGAGCTATAATGGTGAAAAAACGATTCGTCTCTTTGCTATGCTAAGCGTGACATTTATAAAAAGTCTGCAGTCAATGTATGTCACCTGTCATCTTATTACGTTTCGTCAATCCATATCAGGCCCAATTTTGAACGCGCCATCGTAAATTTAATTGGAATGTAAAATGTGTTCTCACTATCGAATGCCTAAAGTGAAAAAGAAACAGAAATATTCTATTTAGCTGTTATAATTAGGATGATATCTTGAAAATTGGGCCTATTAGCGTCGTTGTGATAGGTGACAGTTTCGCTAACGATTTTTTAAGGGAAAAAATGATATGAAAAAGATAAGATAAATAACTATCAAAAAATAAAAAAAGAAACGGGATAAAAAGTATCCTATGTCCTTCTCCTGGTTCTAAGCTACCTCCACACCAATTTACAGCCGAGTCGGTTCAGCCATTCTTGAGTTATAAATAGTGTAACTAACACGACTTTCTTTTATATATATATATAGATAGATATATAGAAATCTATATACAGATCTATTTTCTTATTTTAAAAAAAAATATGTAAAATATAAAAAATACATTCTTTTTTTATATTTTTTATTTAACCGATTACATCTCGCGATTGATTTAAATCGTATCATCTATCATCTATCTATCAAATATATATCAAATGTCTGTTCCTGTCATTGAGTTCTTGGAAAGCACCACAGAGTTACCAGAGGGATAATGTAGTCGATCAAGAAATTAAAGAAAGAGATGCACTGATTTAATACGGCATAAGTTAGAAAGAGACCTGAAAAATATTTCGATTGGCTATTTGCCGTGTTTTTGTCCGGATAGTGTGAAATTCCAATTCATATATTTGACAGTTGACAACTAGTGATAGTGATTGTCCGTACATTTTTGCGGTTGAGAATGAGGCGTTTTCCAAAAAAAAATGTGTCACAAAACTTACTAGATGGCGTAATAGTCATATAAATTGATCTGTCATTATCAACTGGAATAGGGTGTGAGAGAGAAACCTATATTAAAGTCTCCAATACTTTACTGAGGTATGACTTGGACTACGTTTGGACTTGACCGCGACTTTATTAGACTATGGCGTGACAATTTTGATAAAATATTACTAAAAATTATTCAATCTTAATACTTGATATTGGCAAATGCACAACATTGCGACGCCAAAACATAAAAAAGAAGAAGAAGACATTTTGACAATTACAGTACGATATCTATAGTCAAAGTATCGACGATTTCAATCATGTTTGTCGCCATCTATTGGATACTTTTATTACTAATTTTTTTTTAGAAAACGCCTCAATGCCTCAACCGATAACAGCGCTATCTGTCTTGTTGTAATAGCTCTGTGGAAAGCACAGATATTATAGTGAACTAGCAACAGATATTTTCTGTTACATGTGAATATCTGTTATTTTTATCTGTTCCGATAAATATGCCTCACCACTATTTCGTACGATCAAAGCTTATTTTATTTAGCCATCTTTTCTTGGATGTGGCATTCACACAGTTAATTATGTAAAGGGTGACTAGCCCTTACACGGTCGGTGTTGCCATTAGAATTTTAATGTAATAATACTTAGTACCTACTTTAAATTTAAACATCTATAAAACCAACCCGCACTGGGCCAGCTTGGTGGATATGGCCCAATCACCCTTCGCGGGTAGGCCTACGTCCTGCAGTGGACTATTAAAAAGGCTGGTACAGTACTTTAAAACACCTGTCAGTGCTTAAGTGTCAATTATGTAAAGTCACTTATATTACACAATTTACTTAGAAAAGCTAAAACCTATTTTTTTTAAAGAATATAATATACGAGTATACCATGACGTTTTTAAAGGTTCATTCTACCTTCCCATAATATCTGTTAATCTTCATTTGCAACTTTTGTAATTATGGCTGCTTGTATACAGGTTCCCAAAAGAATCCTATTTTCCTGCTCCACGCAGCCCTTATGATACCCAACGTATCAGTAACCCCAACCTTGGAGGAAATTCAAGAAGTATTAGCACTAGCTGGAAAACTTATCTCTGGTCTGTCTAAAGGAGTCGCCCAATGGAGTGGCGGAAGACCACCGAGGGTAAGAATGGAAGATTCTGCTGTAAAGTATCTTCAAACATGATTGAAATTTGAATTTGCTCTTCTTGTAAACTAATAATTTTCTAAAAATAATAAGTCTTAATAATAAGTAAATTAATAAGTCTTCTTACAAATTAATAATTTTCTGCTCCTCTGAAAATATTCTATGCCAGATTTTGCATGAACTTTGTACATACGTTTGTATATAGTAAAATTAAATTTGTAAATACACGATACTAGTCTTTTACTTCAGAAGTTATAGGTACTGTATTTTTTATTAACATCTAAAATGTCATTTATATTATTCATGTCATGTAATTTAACAAAAAAGGACTATTATTATACAATTTATACAATTCTAGCACTCAAATGTGGATGTAGTTTGGTTAAACGCATAATTTTTAACTGCGGTGAAAATAATAGCTGAAACATATCATCGAATTTCTAACTGCCCGCAAAACTACATCTCTTGTTTTGATGATTTCTGAAATAAGTACCTAAATTGATATTTATAAAAATGTATATTATTAACCCAATTATTTCTCTTTTCCCTTCATTTTGTGATGTTAATTGTATTGTGTCGTTGAATATTAATGCACTTTCACTATTGTGATATCGACTGTGTTTTCGTCCGCTACACCTTACCCTTGCTTTACCGTTCACCTGTGTGCAATCACTGGATGTTGCTTTTGCACGGTGTTATTGTCGAATGCGTTCCGCTGCTGCCCTCGCTTTTTGTGCATGGAATCTAGGTGAGCTGGAAGAAAGTCGCTGGTCAGCAAGCCAATCAGCTCCTCGATGTTGTCACCAAGCTTGACGAACAGGTTTCATCATCGGTGACGCCGATAAACATGCAAAAGTCCAAGATGGCAGATGCCGCAAAGATGAGGAAGAAAAAACACTACAGGCTGGAGTCAGAAGAAAAACCGTCATTCCCATTCCAACAAAAGAACTTTTACAGTCACGTCATGGAAAATAAAGAGATTATCAAGACCTTGTCTCTTCTGTCGACATGTTCTCAAAATATCAAAACGGTAATAGCTCACTGGTGTTGACTGAAGAGTAAATCAACAATTAATTCTTAATTTTATGACACATTTCACAAGCCCTATCATAATCTAAAATCTAAATCTAAAACACAATACAGACGTAACGTGTAATTTACGTTAAATGTAAATTTACAGAAACACCGTGAATATTTAGCCTGAAACTCGTTGAAATTCTCTTGAGTCAACTATATGATAGCATAATTTTCATTATTTAACAAGACTACATAACCTACCATTATCTTATAACAGGAGTTGAATACTTTAGTGAAACGCTGGCGTCCATACCACTATCTGTGGAAATGTGAAAAAACTCTGAGGCAGTTGCTTGCGTGGAACTTGAACGATTTTGAACTGGCTCTGAAAAGACATAGTGAACTCGAAGCCAAGCTGGCTACAGAACCTGATGTGCTTATTATTGGGAACTGCCTTGCCGTCTCAACTGAGAAACTCAAGCTGGGATTGAACACTGAACTCAAGAGTAAGGCACCTTGCAATTGTAGTATAATTGACCTAGCGAACGAACTGAGAGATAGTCTCAGTTTTTAGTGTGAAAATAATAGCTACATGGATGATGTATACTATTCGTTGTCATCATTATCAAGTTGTTTACAACTTTGCGAAGAAACTCCGCGACTTGCTCAAGGTCGGGAGCTTTGCCCTAATAAAATGGTCTAGTCCTCAGTATATAATACACCGCAGCTTACAGAATCGCTTCCAATATGGAATCGTCATTACGCTAATATTGATTTCGTTGACTCAGACACAAGTCTAAATGTTTTAAGCCTACTTATACTCTATAAAATTTAACTTGATCTCTGCGACAGCTGTCAGAAAAATCACGCCTAAGAAGTCCTGAATTTCTTAATAGTACAGACAGTACCTGTCAATGTCATACTTTGTGGGCATGATGATTAGTGATGGGCGACGAATGATCGTGACCACAGAGTTTTAGATAGAGTTTTAATTAAAATATCGATAGTTTATACCGACGATATTTTAAATAAAACTTGATTTATCATTAATTTTAGTTGTATATTTTAATATCATAACATTTTTTACATGTGTAATTAAATTAAACCCAATTATGTGTTACATTAGCATTGATAATAGTGAAAAACGTCTGATTATGAGTATATAATTAATATCACAACATTATTTACATGTGTACATACTTGATCTTAAATAATAGTACTAAGTAAAATCCAATTTCTCACCTTCAACTACTCATTCGATTTCATTACAACATTGTTTGAAAATCGATTTTTTCCATCACTATCCCAACTCTAAAAATGTCAATCTTCTACTGTCGCAGAGATCAAGTTAAATTTTATAGAGTATAGGTCACCTAAATGTGACTTTATGTTCACCGTGAAGATTGTCCTGTGACGAAACACAATATCTTATCTGTAATCGCCCGCCTTCACGACGTTTTAGGTATTATTTCGCCAACGATCCTTCAGGTTAAATTAATTTTGCGAAAACTATAAGAATTGCATCTCGATTGGGATGCTAAACCGCCAGCCGGTGTCGTAAATATTTGGCAAAACTATGTGCGTGAGTTACCTTGCATTCAAAAACTGCGCCTCCAGCGTCACTTAGGCGTTGAAGAAAATTCAACCGTTATGCTTGCGGCCTTTTCAAATGCCAGTGTGCTAGGATACGGATGCGTAGTGTAGGTATGTAAGACAGTGTGATTCTAATTCCGAACCAATCACTCGTTTAGTGTGCGCTAAATATAAAGTCGCTCCGATGAAACTAATTTCCTTTGCCAGGCTGGAACTTTGCGCTTATGCTTGCCTACTCATGGCTAAACTCGTTCGCCGCGTTCTCGATATTTACGAAAAACGACATACCGTCGACAACTTATTTTGTTTTACCGATTCAATGGTAGCGTTGCAGTGGATTACGGCATCACCGCACAGATTTAAAACTTTTGTTGCTACGCGTACGACTAGAATTATTTCCGCTATTCCCGCTGATGCTTTCCGACATGTACTCAGGAGTGTGAATCCTTGTGCCGATTAGTGTCGCGAGGATTATCGCCCGCACAGCTTCTTGTCTATAAACTGTGGCTCACAGGTCTTGCTTGGCTGCGTGATGATTTGACGAGTTTACCAGTCAAGTCAGTGGTTCCCGATAAAATTGATTGAGCGAAACGATTTTGACTCGGGTAATTCTGAAATTACCCGAGTCAAAATCGTTTCGCTTCTTGTAACTCAATCACAGGACGAAGTTCTCAACCCGCTGTTAGAACTTGCTGGACTTGTTTCGTCCTGGCTAGTACTGCTATGAACCATCATGCAGATTTATAGCTTCATCAAGAAGCAGCCGCGCCCTGAATATTTTATGCGTCTGAACCAATTTTCAAAATACTTTTGTGACCGTCGAACCAACGGAGGAGGTATACAATTCGACGCGTATATATTTTTAAATATAACCACGTATAACTTTTTTCATGGTAGTCCGATTTCAATAATTTTTTTTTATTGGAAAGTGTATACTTTGAAATTGGTCCAATTTAAATTTTAGTGAAATCGGCTAAACCATTTTTGATAAATCAACAAAAATCAAAAATGTTACATCGATCGTGCGAAATATTCGCGAATTCTCTACACGGGTGAGTCAGTCATGCTATTTTTTGCAAAAAATAATTATGTTAGTCCGCTTCAAACATATATTTTACGGTGTCCTCGAAAGCTGACAGTGCGTCTTTCGACGATGAAAACTGTACCTCTTGGAGCTATTTTTTCATTTTAGGCCATAAAAGAAGTCACACGGGGCTAAGAGAGAGCTCCAAGAAGGATGATCTAGGAGTTTGAACGGTGTGCTGTCTAGATAGACCCTCGTTTTGAGAGTTAAAAGCGTTGCCGCATTGTCGTGGTTAAGCAGAATTCCACGGAAAATTAAATAAAACAGATAGAAATCGTTAATAAAACATTACATTATTATCATAATCACCATAGCGTATACTAGTAATGCACGTATTTAATTAAAAAATAATACGGGTCAACACGGAGAGATGGGGTGGGGTCGGATCCTAACGCAGTTAGATAATAATTTAATAAGTGAATAGCAAATTTGCTTATTTGTTTCGAAGATAATTTGATAAAAAAATAAATAAATTGTTTAATATATTTACATTTTCTTAAAACTAACACGCTGTCTAGACCACTATCTGGGTGCCCCCAGAAAACTGGCCGCGACACTTCGCTGTATTGCGAGGCTCAGACTTTGAGCGAAGTTCGCGCTATTCTTCGCTATGTGTTACTAAAGCTAAAATTCGCATCAAAAAGTATGATTTATCTTATTTTTTTTGTACCAGATGGCACTCATCGTATTAGCCAAGCAATGCGCAAAAAGTATAAACGAGAAATGGATTACGTATATGCTATTATGAATGATTTAGAACGTAAACTTGAGAGACCTATACGCGACTTAGATGACGTAAGAACTGTCATGGAGACACTCAAAAAAATTAGAGAACAAGAAGTCGATATGGAGTTAAAAATTGACCCAGTTGAAGTAAGTTTACCAAAGTTATACGATTAAAGTAATTAATATAGCAAAATAGTTGCTACAATGTCTTATTATTTACTACTGATTTCTATGGTAATGATAGGCAACTTGTAAAAATGTCAGTGAATATGTCAAAGAACTGCACGTTGATAAACAACCCTATTTTTTAGGAAGCATTCAATGTGATTACTCGATACGAATTGCCTGTGAGTAAGGAAGATCTAGAACAAGTTGACAACTTACGCTACACGTGGCAGCAACTTCAAGCACAAGCTTTAGCTTCTCACGTGCAACTTCTCAGGATGCAGCCACAGTTTGAGGAAGATTTGAAAAACAACCTTGACAGGTGAACGGATGTCTGTGGTGGAGGGTCTGTAGAAGGATAAGTCTTAGTAAAACAGAATTATAAAGTAAATTCAAATTCATTTTACTCTTACTTTTTTACTACTACTTTATTGATCGACGAAACGAAGATATATTTAAATATATATATCTAAATATACACAGCCGGGTCATAAGTTCTGTCCCATGTTGAATATTAAATTATTGAAACAAGTTTATTCCTTATGTAACCATTTATATACCAAAATGAACTTAACAAAACATAGATTCTTATGACAATAAAGTTTATTCAAAATGACCTCCTTGATTTTGAATACAGGCCTTCAATCATCGCGGCCAGTCGTCTATCGCAGCACGAACGAGGTCCATGCCAATATCGGCGGCTGCCTTAATCAAGGATGTCTTGAGTGACTCCAAATTGGGATGAGGCTTTAAGCACGCCTTTTCCTCCAAGTGTTGCCATATCTTGTAATCTAACGGACTCAAATCTGGACTGGAGGAGGGCCAGTCTTCGTGCCGGATGAAGTCGATTTCGTGCGCCGCCAGCCGGTCTTGTGTGCTCTTCGCTCTATGAGCTGGCGCCGAATCTTGTTGGAATGCCCAGTGCCTGTTATTGAACATGGTATGAGAAACAGGTTCCACAAGGTTCGTCAGGACTGTATTTTGATAAACAACTGCATTCGTTTTGACACCTTTCTCACAAAGATGTACCTCTGTTAAGCCCCAATAAGAAACTCCCAACCATACCATGAGCGAGGATGGAAAATGTCCTCGTTGGACACGCGGAATACGGTTGCTTGCTTCTTCACTACTGTGTGCCTACACCTTATCATTTTGTTTGTTGTAGCTCTCTTATACGGTAAAATTTTTTTCATTTCCCGATATTTTTTTCCCGCATACCGCTTCAACAAAGCGCGGCATCTCTTCAGTCTCAGGTCCATTAGACGAGCATATAAACGATGTCCTGTTTTTCTTCGATATGCCCGAAGCCCTAAGTCTTCATTTAACACCCTTTTCACCGTGGTTCTGCTTAACCCCATCTGAAAGGCCAACAGTTTCTGCTTACGTTTGGGATTTCTTTGTATTCGCGCTTTCACAGCTTTTATCACTGCTGGAGTCCTAACAGACCGAGGGCGACCACTTCTTGACCTGTCATCTACACTAGAGTCTTCATTGTATCGTTTGATGGTACGATAAACGAATCTTTTGGTTATATTCAAATTTTACAGTATGTCAATTTGAATTGGCGCGTAACCGCAACGATGCAACGCAATAACTGCAACACGGTCTTCTTTAAGCGTCCACTCCATATTTAAAAATGAGTAAAATTCTAAAATGCATACATTTTTATTTTCATGAACAATTCGAAATTCGAATTCAATAAACTTTTTCATGGCCAGCATTCTAAAAGAAAAGTTTTTACTGTGTGACAATACTTATGACCTGACTTGGTATATTAAGTTATGCGTGGTTAAAATTATAGAAATCGGACCACTGCTAAGTTTTGCGTGATATATTTATATATATACTAGCTGCGCTCCGCGGTTTCATCCGCGCAGCTCACGATTTGTGATGTTGGGTACAATACTGAGTAAAATGTCTTAGTGGCAATTTAACAAATAGATAGGTATATCTGAAAAGCGTTGTGGTCTAGCTGTAGTGATACCCGCCTTACAATCGTGAGGTGTTGGGTTCAAATCCCGGTCCCGTACCAATGAGTTCTTTGGAATTTATACACGGAATTTCACACTGATACAGTACAGAACAGTTATATCTCATACTGATAAAGCACATCATATTATTGTTTAGTGTAGGTATCAACCTTCGTGGGTAGGCCTACGTCATGCAGTGCACTATTAAAAAAGGCTGGTAAAGTAGGAAACTATAATTAAATATCAATTTTTCTCATGTTAATTTGAAGCTATTTTCATCTGTAACCACGAAATGTAGAAAGACAATTAAGCAGGTTGTAGGTTGCACAGCAGCATTTTTGGAGCTCCTACCTTAATGTATGCGCTATGTATGAAGGATGTCATTCTTGAAAGAGGGCTTGAATTTCGCAAAATCCATTCTTTGTGAGCACCTATATCCTAAAAAGATCTCCCGTGTAAAATTTGAGACTCCTAGCACTTGTACCTTTTGAGATTTCGTGATAGATGAGTCAGTAAATCACGATTTTATGTTACCTATATAGATAGTTAAATATATCTCCGTTTCGTCGATAAAAAAAAACAAAATAGGCAAAGAACATTTTTAAAATAATGCAATATAATAACTGCATGATTGATACTCTAGTAGATTTCACTATGGAAACTAGCGTGGTTTTCGCACATTTTAATTAAGTAAAGTACAGGTGTTACTCACGCTTAATTTTAGTAGAATACTGCTATTACAGTTTCGATCGCATTTGGCGATCTTTCTCAAGGTTGGAGAGTACTAGCACGCGGGCTCGTCTCGCATTGCAGTAGATTTAAGTAATATAAATACTTAGATCGTGTTTCAATGATTATAGATTCCGAGAAGACAATACGGACTACTGCCACGAGTATAGACACGCTGGCCCAATGCAATCTGGTCTAACTCCAAGAGAAGCTTCTGACAGACTAATATTATTCCAGGTACAATATATCACACAAAATAGAAAAACAGTGCAAAAAAATGACGAAAAATTATGTGAATCTCTTTAGCTACAACACTGATTTACAAAATTTAAATATTTTTATCACATGAAAACGTATGTCATATACTATGACCACCTTCACCTACTTGTCCGACATGGCATCTAGCTGTTTAATAATATAATTAGTTATGATTTATTTATATTATTTTTTGCAATGTACTTATACAGGTTAAAAAAGTCACGATTTACCAATGTACTTATACAGGTAAAAAAGTCACGATTTACCCTCCTAACATGGAATGACGACGCGTATTTTTTGGCTGTGATAAAATTTATTTTCTGCAAAATGTTCCTTTATTACACCAATGCCTAAAATAGAATTTCAGTGCGGATGAAAAATATTTCATAATATTTTCTTTAATGAGATAATATCATGTTTCCTACTGTATCATTGAATAGCGTGTAATTTATAACTATATTAATATTATTAAATTTACTACTAGAACCGTTTCGATGGCATGTGGCGTAAGTTGCAAACGTACCAAAATGGCGAAGAGCTGTTCGGTCTCCCCCACACCGAGTATCCAGAGCTTGCTCAGATAAGGAAAGAACTAAATCTGTTACAAAAGCTGTACAAACTGTACAATGATGTTATTGATAGAGTGAGCAGCTATTACGACATACCTTGGGGAGAAGTTAACATCGAAGAGATCAACAATGAATTGATGGAATTCCAGAACAGATGTCGCAAATTGCCAAAAGGGTATGTTTCGGCACTACTTTTTTATTGAAATTATGATAAGCTACAACATGTGTGCAACCCATGCGTAAAAATACCACAGTTCCTCACAAAATGTTTATACACATTCCCAAATATACTAAGCGTCAAAACTAGAGTAGTTAATTGTTACAGCTAGCATGTCGAGACCCTGAGTTTTCATCGGAAACTCTGCCCCATCCAAACTTTAGATGTTATGTACACCACAAACCTTTTATCCGTATTCCCCTATATTTATTAATAAATTAATTAATTACTATACGTTTTATCTTTTACAAAACAGTCTCAAAGAATGGCCTGCGTTCTTTGCTCTAAAAAAGACTATAGATGACTTCAATGACATGTGTCCGCTGCTCGAGCTGATGGCTAACAAAGCTATGAAACCACGCCACTGGCAGCGCATCATGGAAGTCACTAAGTACAACTTTGAACTCGATAATGAAGATTTTTGCCTCAAAAATATTCTTGAAGCACCGCTTTTACCAAATAAGGAAGATATTGAAGTAAGTAAATATATTTGTAGATAACATCAAATCTAGTAGGTATAGTACTTAGTAATATTGTTTTTATAGGTTTTATAGGCTTATGGGCAAAAAATTTACATTTTATGGTTTAATATTTTATGGATGTCAGCTTAATCAGAATTACTGTAACTGTAGTCAAAATAACGGATGCCAATATTTTTTTACCAGGACATTTGTATATCAGCCATGAAAGAGAAAGATATTGAAGCGAAACTTCGGCAAGTGACAAACGAGTGGTCAGTCCATGAATTGACGTTCCAGACTTTTAATAATCGAGGAGAACTGCTGCTAAGAGGTGACACCACTGCTGAGACTATCGGTCAGCTTGAAGACAGTTTAATGATTTTGGGGTCTCTTCTTTCCAATCGGTTTGTAAAGATAATAATTTACAGCACATTCAGATCTCCTCGAGAAAAAACCTTCAAAGTAAAACATAGTTATTCCTTCCCGGAACTCACCAACGTGATGAGATACATCAAAATTCTGGCTTAACTGAATAGCGTACATGAGCACTTAAATTCAGTTTTCAAAACATACTTAAAATCAGTTTTCGATTCGTAGTATTATCATTTGCAGCTTTTCAACTTTAGAAAAGTACTAGTGCCTTTTGCATCCCTGAAATCCTTGAACGATTTTTTAAAATCTAGGCAGAAGGTGCGCTAGTTGTATAGATACTCGTGCAGTAGTGCAACTTATGTTGTATTATAAATGCATAAAAAAACTTTTGCTATTAGCTACTATGTTTGTTGCATATTTTTTATTAACTTTTACTGCATATTAACTTGTACTTATATTGAATCACATGACATTTTGATTCACAAGCTTTTATAAAAGGATATTTATTTACATAACTTAAAAAACATAGAAATTCAATTCTTAACTACCTTATACCTATATAAATATATCCTACCTATATACAAAAAAAGGCGAAAAATCGAAACAAATACTGTGTCCGTGTGTATTTGAATAAATATGAAGTACACGGTTTTGACTCTAAATGTTTGAGAAAAATATTGAACCCCCGATTCCCTGGTACTCAAACAAATATGTCGATAAAATTTTAGTGATAAACACATACATTTTTGATACGCATTTTTTCATTATATCGTTAGAATTGATTACAAGTATTTATACGTAGTTTATTCGAAATCGTCTCATTAATTAATTGACCTAAGCTAGTTAATTTATCGGTAATTATAAACATTTAATTACGGGCTGCATTGTACAGGTATAATGCGCCGTTCAGGAAACAAATCCAGCAATGGCTTTATGATCTACAAAGTACTAATGAAATCCTGGAAAGATGGCTTCTTGTTCAAAACATGTGGGTTTACTTGGAGGCAGTGTTTGTTGGAGGCGATATCGCCAAACAGCTACCGAAAGAAGCGAAACGATTTTCGAAAATTGACAAGTCTTGGCAAAAAATTATGCAGAGAGCTCACGAGACTCCAGGAGTAGTATCGTGTTGCGTTGGTGACGACTTACTACGACAACTGCTTCCACATCTACAGGAACAGCTTGAACTCTGTCAAAAGAGTCTCAGTGGTTATCTTGAGAGGAAAAGAACAATGTTCCCAAGATTTTTCTTTGTATCTGACCCGGCTTTATTAGAAATTTTGGGCCAGGCATCCGACTCACACACGATTCAAAACCATTTATTATCCATTTTTGATAATATCCGTTACGTCAAATTTCATGATGTTGGTAAGGCTTTTTCAAAATATTGACCTATTGTATGCATTTCAACAATGTTGCTATGTAAAATTATTCGTAAACAATACGTTTCAGAATATAACAAAATGATTGCAATAGTGTCTTCCGAAGGGGAAGAGATAAAATTAGAGCGACCAGTGCGTGCAGAAGGTTCAGTAGAAACGTGGCTAACTTCGCTTCTACAGTCTGCACAGGGCAGTTTGCATTCGATCATACGAAATGCCGTTGCAGTTCTGAATGATCCTTCATTTAATCTTCTTTTGTTCCTGGATAAAATGCCTGCACAGGTAAATACCATAAAGAAAAAAAACGAGGAATCATTGATTTACTTTAGATAATAAAACAAATTGTGGGCTCTACATTTTATTTGCAGATTGGTCTGCTAGGAATACAAATCATTTGGACTCGAGATGCCGAGTTGGCTTTAATGCAAGCTCGCCAAGACAAGAAGATAATGATGGAAACAAACAACAAGTTCCTGGAACTTTTGAATACATTGATTGATCAGACTACTAGAGACCTCACTAAAATTGAAAGGATCAAATTTGAAACGCTAATCACAATACATGTACATCAGCGAGACATTTTCGACATGTTGGCAAGTATTCCTATAATTACTTTCTTTGCAGATATAAAAAATACTGTCCCTGTGTTTTAAGCTTCACCAAAATATATTTATTGCAAAAACTATGTAGGTGTTAGTGACGTTATATTCGTTACAATCAGAAATAATAGTTTATCCACTGCAGTCTTAAAGTATATATTAAAATTATCCCTTTCAACAGTACATACACCTTGTTCTATAATTTCTCGTACCATAATGATGCTGTTTTAGGTTCGGCTAAATGTGCGTTCAGCGATGGATTTCGAGTGGTTGAAACAGTGTCGGTTCTATTTCAAAGAAGATGCTGACAAGACGTGGATCTCTGTTACTGATGTTACTTTTACGTACCAAAATGAATATCTGGGATGCACTGAAAGATTGGTGATTACGCCGCTAACAGACAGGTCTGACAGCCATTAAATAACTTGACTAAAAGACAGTATTCGTATTCTCCTCTATGTATCGATAGCCCAATATTGTTGGGGGTCATGACCTATCAGGACATCCCTCATCACCTTTAATGGTACGATACTGCGCCATGTGCTTCGATTTTCGGCAGCACGGATACAGTTTCTGTGGCGTAGAATTCGAGCGTGGTGCAGTTTCAAAACCAAACGACAGATACGAAAAAGGAGTAGGTCGCTTCACGGCATGGCATTGTCGGCGGGTGGTGACTAACTGCGGTCAAGATCTTCCACCGCAATATCATACCTGATTTTACCACCCGCGGGCTACGTTTAGGGATTTCACATACAAAGTAACTCATACCCCGTGTCTTCGTTTTATTGAAGATAGGTTTTCGGAGTCACCAGAAGGGTTTATAAGTTTTGTGGTTTAAGAACTCAAAAATCCACCAAACACACGTGTCCTACAGAAACATATCCTTTTTATAGTCCAATAAAATTAGGGGTCAACCTCGGAAAGAAAGATAATGAGCTGTATTTTTGTATATACCTTCATTTTGACGTTCTATAAGTTGTCTGAAAAGTCGCATAAAATTCAAGGTTAGAGGTCAAAAAAGCGGTTTTCGCGATTATCTCGGTTTCTATTGCTTCAATGATGTTAACATATGTTATAAAAATTGTAGAGTATAAAATTTGCGACAAATCTTATTTAAAATATATTTTCATGCGCTCAACCGTTTTCGAGATAGAGGGCGGTGAGCTAGCAGCTCTCTCCCTTACCATACTGTAATATCTCCCGTACTGTAATACAGGGTCAACCGTAAATATCTGTGAATACTTGAATTTTGATTCTTAATTTATTGAAAGTAGATTTTAAATAGAAATATAATTGAGTACGCATAAACACTACAAAGTACACTGAATTAAGTATACTTTGATATTATACTGATAAATAAAGCAATTCATGCAAAATTATTCCCTAACCATTCCAAAATATTCAAAAATTCACAACGTCAATGTTCAAGTTTTCACTTCTGTTGGCACTCCTGAAGTGCAAACCGTTGTTTTTAGGGTTCGATATATCTACTAAATTACCACGCTTATAGGATCACTTTGTTGTCCGTATGTACAAGTAAATATTGTGTTTATGTTTGGAAGAATCGGTAGTGTCTGAGTAGATGTATGAGGTTTACTAAATTGCATGTGTGAAAGAGTGTATAACTGGTAGCACAAGGATGAATACTGGGTTCGAAAATGTGAGAAGTAGTATGAGATTGTAAATTATTATAACTAACATTAATTTAGAAGACAGCGTAACTATACAAATTTAGAATAGCAATATAAATGGAATGAAAACTGCTGAAAAGGACAAGTATCTCAATGTGTCTACAGCTGATTGGAGCTTCGGGTTGCCATGTGGCGCTTCAGGTCTTCGGAGGTATTGATGGCGATAGCTGCAGAGCCCTCTCGCTTGGGGATATAGACGGCCCCGTTGAGAGTCCAACAGTACTTGAATCCAGCATCGATTGAACGCAGTCTAGTGGAACGAAACAAGAATCTATTTTCTTGCGTGAGACGCTCGTTAAAATACAGTTTCCTGTCCGGATCTTCCGCTCCAATATCGGAGCTGGTGAGACTGCGACGAGTTTTTGCTGCCTTCAGAAATTCTTCTCTTTTTTGGCGTCGGACAAAGGGAATAACAACAGGCCAGGGTAACTTGGAGCGGCGGCGGCGTCGTAGTTTTCCAGTCGTCGGGGGCCCACACGAATCACATCATCAATGTCGCCATCATCCAAATCAACCCCAGCTTTTTAGGCCGTCACGCGTGCGAAATGCTGCAAGTTTTCACCCCCAGTTTCGGTGATGCCGGAAATCTCCAGACCGTTTTTCAATCCAGCTTGGGCACGGGAATTTACCTGTCTGCGAAGCTCGCTGACGGTTTGCCGTAGAGACATGAGTTTCGCCTCGCGCGCCGCGTCCCGCCTCTCAAGTTCCTGGTATTTAGACGTTAAATCACGAAGCCTTTGCGACATTTTTTCTGATAAAAACGTCATATGTGTCTTTATGCCGCGCATATCCTCCAACATGACCTTCAAATCCGCGGCTACGATCTCTAGTCGGTCAGGGAGCGGAGACAGTTTCAACGGTAAGCAGGCCGGCGGCGTAGACGCGGGCGAAATTATTCCGCGGCTGCCCTCATTGACGGCAGGAATGCGCTGGATGGAAGAGGTAGTCGTAGCGGCGCGGATCGGGGTATCACTATTGTCAGCCTTAGGAGTCTTACTTATGCACAAGTCCAAGTTGATTTTATTTCCTCAGCAAGAGTCTGAATATCGAAAACATTGACACATAGTAAGAGCATTTACTGCATTTTATCTGCTGCGTAGTCCGTACGGACTTAGTGCAAGCAGCGCAGGTGTTGATTGTTTTAGCGTCGGTAGGCATTTTATTCATGTTTATTGGTCAAACTCACAGTTTAAGTAGCAGTTTGTAGAGTTGTATTGCGCAAGGCGTAGCAATGTAGTGAACTTTGTTGTAGTAAATCTTGCTCCTAAGTTGTAGATTAGGCGTAAATCGGCGTGGAATTTGTTGACAAATTTCTAGATTAAGGGAAACACGTCCACTCACTGTACTTGTCAGAATTGCACTCAAAAATATTAATTATTACAATGTCATACATCAGAAATGTCATAAAAAAAACAATGACATTGATTATTTACTGCAATTGGTGAGTTGAAAACAAAATACATACAATGTACAGTACTAAACAATGTAATTGATCATTTTGAATGTCAACGTCAAAATTAAAGTTAAAGTTTGCCAGTAAAAAACGTTAAAATACTCAAAAAACTAAAATTTGTCAGTCAAGTACTAATTTATCGAGTAGTATAGTACATTGTTCACCGAGAGGAGAAAGTGACCGATTACCGTCGAGGGTGTCGTTTGAAGCCCGAGCCGTAGGCGAGGGCTTTAAAACACCCGAGATCGGGAATCGCACTTTCTCTCGAGTGATACATAGTGCTTTATACTACACCTACGAGGAAAATAAAAAACTAAACTGAATCCTCAAACAACACACAAATTGAAAATGGCGCCAATGGCGTCTGCAATTTTCACATGTTCTTTTTTCAAATTGTTTGACACCATCCAACACACAGCTAGTGGCCAGTGTCATTTTGCGAACTTGGAGATAAAAACTCACTGTAAAAACTTTTTGGCTTTTGATATTTAGGTTACCAGCGCATAGTCTTACCCAAAATTAAAAAAGAAAAACCACGTAAGAAATGGATTTTCATACACTTTTCTCTCCCGCTCAGATGCGTTTTCTCGCCGCATATTTGTTCGATATGCAATGACGTACTTTCTACCGTAAATTTGATAAAGTATCAAGGTACTTTCCGAGCAGGTGTAGTATAAAGGTTTTTTAACAAAAGTTTTTTACTTTCTGTTTAAAAATATAAGTCTGCTCTTTTTTGAAAATTTTCTTTGGCAAATAGTTGTAAATCAAGAGTGCCATGCTTAAAATACTATTTGACATTAGTGCTGTTTGACTTTTAGGCAAATTCAGTTTATGCTTATAATGTCTTACACTTTTAAGATTATTATAAAGATTATTACGCACGAACATTATACACTCGTTGATATAGAGACTAGGCAGGGTTAAGGTTTTTAGGCTTTTAAAATAAGGCGTGCAGCTCACTCTCTGTCGTAACTGACAAATAGCTCTCATACACTTTATTTGGGCAAAGCACAAGCTAAAACAATTTTTCAATTATTTTTACGATGTGTACAGTCCGCGCCACACAAATCGGCGCATGGAATGTTAGGTGCAAAACGCTGCGCAAAAGACAAAATATATGTATGCGCGGGAGCCAGAAAGACGTGACGCCGAGGCACACCCGCCCGCCAACTCCATGCCTCTCGCGTGCTCTCTACGCCCGCGCTCAACACCACGTCACGCGGCATCGGCATTGTGCACATATGCGCAATAATTAGCTAATCACGGTGAAGTATGATCTGCGGCTAACTGCTCATCCGCCGACTTGCGTGGCGAGGATTATAATTTAGGATAAATGACGATGTCGAGAAAAGTAAAAAAAAACCGTTATATCGATGATTATGTTATAGGTTTCGCTTTGAGGTTTTAATTACGTCATTCCCAATTTTGTGCAATTTTCAAGATCTGTACGGAACCCCCTGTGGGCGAGCCTGATTCGCACTTGTCCGGTTTTTTCAGAGAGTTAATACAATTAACTTTTGTTGTTGTCACAGATGTTATATAACTTTGGCTCAAGCCTTGGCTATGAGCATGGGCGGCGCACCGTGTGGACCCGCAGGCACCGGCAAAACCGAAACTGTTAAAGATATGGGCAAGACTTTAGCCAAATACGTGGTAGTGTTTAATTGCTCCGATCAGATGGACTATAGGTAATATTAATACTAATAATTAGGACGTGCTTAATACATGGTAATTATTATTAGTGGTACCTCTATACAGTGGGTACAGGTACCTAGTGCCAATGAGCATTGTTAGAACCGAATATACAGCTGATGGTTTAAGAAAAAAAAACCTACATGATTATATCCTGTGCTATATTTTTCTTTTTTTGTTTGCTTGGCAAGGCGGAGAAAACGTTAAAGTTAAATTTCCTAAAAACAATATTATACTATATAGCTATATATATATATATATATATGCTGCCTCGGTGGCTCAGTGGTTAGTGGCCCTAACCCTAAGCCCTAACCTAAGTGTTGGGTCAAAGAGGCGTGGGTTCAATCCCCACCCAGGGCAAATATTTATGTGATGAACATAAGTGTTTGCTCTGTGTCTGGTTGTCATTTAGTTACTATACTCGTATAAGTATGTATTTAAAAATAAGTATACGTAGTATATCAGTCTCTGGCAGCTATATCACAAGCTTTGCTTAGTTTGGGGTCAGAGGCACTATGTAAGATGTTCCAAAATATTTATTATTATTCCATTTATTAGTTTTACAACTCACGGGTTGCCCCGGATCTTTGAAGGGCATTGATAGGGCCGAAACCAACACCAAAAGGCACTTTTACAATCATTAAGTAAAAAATACAGTTTTTGGGTGATAGGAAGTGTCCCAAGAAGTACCTATTCCCCGTCTTTACAATAGTTTCCATTGTAAAGACGGGGAATAGGTACTTCTTGGGCTATTATAATTAATTATTAAGTGATTATAAGCTGGTATATTTATATGGAATGAGGTGCGGCACCCGCCAAGTAATGCTTCATTTCAAAATATTTAGGCGGATTTTGGTGACTTGCCATCCACTAAATGGGCCCCCCATGGCTACCGTAAGTTGGCGCCGGAGGGGCAACATTGGTGTGGACGGCTGTCGGGTGTCGAGAGGTGTGCTGCGCTTTCACTAGACGCTACTTGCGGCGTTATGCCCTTTAACACTTCCACCATGGAGCTTAGGTTCTTAGCTCTTGCGGTTTCCGCTCCTAGCCGGCCAGTTAAGGCAAGAAAAGAGTCAGGGGTCTCATTTAGCCCCAGGGAATCAGGGTTCGCGGTGTCGCCACTCACCGCGACGGCTCGCCGCAAAGCCGCCCCTGCGATTATTATTGTTATTTAATATTCTGTTTAGGTTTTAATTTTTTGCTATTTCCAATTTTTTTATCTTTAATTTAAAAACAAATTACAAACTAAAACAAATCAGAGAAATCTTAAACTATAAAAATAATAAATACCTATACACTCCTAGACAGATGATGATAAAATTCTTAAAAAACTCACTGCCAGCGGGCATAGTTTCCATAATGCTGGCCTCGTTGCCACGATGGATGGCATCTCTGAGCAAATTAGAAGCCAACATTTTGTTCACGTATTGCGTTGATTAGTCTATACATACTACATATACTATAAATATATACTTGATATATTTTTTATAGTTTTAATATTTTACTTCTGCTCGGTAATTAATATACTTCTTTTTAGAGGACTCGGGCGGATCTACAAAGGCTTAGCCCAATCGGGCTCATGGGGTTGTTTCGACGAGTTTAACCGAATCGAATTGCCAGTTTTGTCGGTGGCCGCTCAGCAAGTGGCCGTTGTACTTGCTGCTAAGAAAGAAAAGAAAAAGAATTTCATTTTCACCGACGGAGACACCTCTGATATGTGCCCAGAGTTTGGAATATTTATTACCATGGTAAATAATTTCTTTGTCAATGCTTTTTTCTTCCATTTTTCATCAAAACTACCTCACTGGCTAGATCCGCTCTTTTGATGGGCATCAGTGAAGCCGAAACCAACACTGAGAGGCCCTTTTAAATAACATTATGTGGTAAGGGTGATGGTGGATTGCTAGCAATGGCTTATAAAATAATGGGCGATTATGGCGAACTGCTTAGATTATTTACTTGTCTAGATAGAGCGTGGCGCTGCAACGTTAATAGAAATAGATGGCCAGGCTGGGCATGCTTGTAGGAGTGTTCACGCACAGAGATGAATGCCTTACATTGTAATTACTAGCGCGTTGAGTCCCATGTTTGTGTGCGTAATGTTGCCAGCTTTTAAAGAATTTCCACAAAGTTGACAAAATATGCTGTGATGTGAAATAATTTGAATAACCGGCCAAGTGTGAGACAGACTCGCGCATGAAGGGTTCCGTAAAGGGAAGGGTTCTCTGTGTCTGGGTGTTATTTAGTTACTATCTATCAATTTTTTATCTATATAAGTATGTATTTAAAAATAAGTATATGTAGTATATCAGTCTCTAGCAGCCATATCACAAGCTTTGCTTAGTTTGGGGTCAGAGGCCGTGTGTAAGATGTTCCAAAATATTTATTATTTATTATTATTATTTACATATTTTTTACAATAGATTTAGTTTTATGTAACAGGTACATATTTATACAATACTGACGACACAAATATTATGACATTATGGTATTTATAACCAACAAAATTGGGCCTGCTAAACTGCTCCTTTTTTGTCAGTGAAGTTGGGTGAATTTCGATAAAAAAAATCACGCACCTTGCATGGAATCAATCCTTTTTTTAATCAACAAAGACCTTGGTTGTTAGCTATATACAAATCCTTGGAACGAAAATGATTTGAACAGATGACAGTAGATGCAACCGGTTGCCAGAGATCTTTGCCACGGCTTTTTCTTATTATATTTAGCCACTTACTCCTTTAAATGGGATCTGTGGGTATTCTGCAAACAAAATATAATATAAAGTTACTACTTAATATTACGCATGTCTCAGCTGCATCTATATATATGGGACCACCCTTGAAACAATACCTAACTAGAAAAAAAAATTAAAATCGGTTCATAAATAGCTTAAAATACCCACAAAAAATCTGTCAGAAGAACTGATAACCTCGTTTTTTTGAAGTCGGTCGAAAATAAACAAAAAAAACGACTGCGAAACGTGTTCTGCGAGTTCATTCTTCATTCGAATCCGTTCTGCCACCACCTCGGGCACAGGGACACAATGGTCTAGGGCATATATACAAACATACGATACGGATTTTTCACGGAACCCTAAAAATATATCGAAAAAAATACACATACATTTCACACCTCTAAATCTTCTTAGAAAAAAAATTGTACAAAATATGTCTACAAAATTTGGGTAAAATTTAATTTGAAAGCTGGCAACTAATGACACAGATAACACAGTAGTATGTTTAGCGATAGTTCTATCACTAATTCTCTCTAATTATACTAGATAATAGTTGTTTGAAATGTACTTACCAGTGATTTCAGGTGTTTTCAAACGTCTCTTGTAGTTGCGGCACAGATTTATAGCACAGTACGCCTTATTTTCGCCGCAAAACAGAGAATAATAAAACTGTGGCGTCACTGATGGGTTAGCGTGTAGCAGTGCTATTTTTTTGGGCGCTTTTGGTGCATTACTATATATATAGACAAGTAAATAATCAAAGGGCGAACTGCTAGATGGCTTACAAATCAGGCTATGAGGGGCAGCACCCGCCAAATAATGCCTTATTTCAAAAATATAATAACTATTTATTATATTATTAATATGGACACAGCCGCTTGATTAAGTAACTCGCTGAACGGAGACTTACAGACTCTTTTAATGTTTAAATATTTTTTGTAGTACAGTAAGTATATTGATCTATTTATTTAGAACCCTGGATACGCTGGACGCAAAGAACTCCCGGAAAACCTCAAAATTCAGTTTCGTACCGTAGCCATGATGGTACCTGATCGGCAAATCATCATCAGAGTTAAGCTGGCTTCGTGTGGTTTCCTTGAAAATATTACGCTTGCCAGAAAATTCTACACTTTATATAAGCTTTGCGAAGAACAACTTACGAAACAGGTAAACTATTTTACACTAAAGAATATGTTAAAAATTAATTACATTTAAAATTACGAGTATACTAGAATTGGGTACCTAATTAGATATGGACTTATTGTAATGACTCAGTCAGTGTTATTTTAATACTTTTCATAGGGTAATGTTAATTAATATTTTTATTACAGATTTTATCATTTGTATTTGCAATTAGAGTATAAAAATATTTCAGGTGCATTACGACTTTGGTCTGCGTAACATTCTTTCCGTTCTCCGAACACTAGGGGCTGTAAAGCGAGTCAATTCTAAAGATAACGAAAGCACTATCGTGATGAGAGTTTTACGAGACATGAACCTTTCGAAACTTATCGATGAAGACGAACCTCTTTTTATATCGCTTGTAGCAGATCTTTTTCCGAACCAAGCTTTAGAGAAGACAACATATACAGAATTAGAGGACGCAATAAAAAAACAAGTGGATGCAGCCGGACTCATTAACCATCCACCGTGGTTATTGAAGATTATTCAAGTATGACATCGTTTAATTTATATGTGTGTGAGGGGTACTTCTCTAGGCTCCTCACACAATAGCAGAGTAGAGATAGTATTGTAATAGACACAGAAATATAATAAAGTTATTTTATTATATTTACGACATTACATGATTTATAAAACGACAGACGTTAATGAAAAATATATAAGAACACCTTTCACGCTCTATTCAAAAATACTTCACGCTGTCATACCAGCCAGTCTGAAGGTAAACAATTGAAAACCTCTTTCTAACACTCCTCCTCAATTGTTTCCATCAGACTTCCTCACCGATTCATGCTCCTTGTACTCAGCTAACAGACAGCCCTACAATCACTCATATGCTATGATATACATCCATCTCATTCAAAACTGCCTTGGTCAAAACATCAGCAACCATGTACTTGGTCTCTAAGTATTTAAGTAAAATAATACCATCTTCTAAAATTTCTCTAGTAAAATGGTATCTCACATCAATGTGTTTAGTTTACTGATGATTCACAGGGTTCTGTGCAATTGCCATTGCTGATTAGCTGTCACTGTGAATCGGTATAGGTTAGGTTAGCCCCCCCTTACCAGTTATTTCATCGAGAAACCGTTTTAAGAAAACAGCTTTCTTTGCAGCTTCAGACATGCTCCCATATTCAGCCTCCGCTGCAGATATGGCAACACTCCCGCTGTTTATTGCTTTGCCATGAGATAGTTCCATTAGCCATCTTAAAAATATAACCTGAGTAAGACCTTCTGTTTACCAGGTCACTAGCATGATCTGCATCTGCAAATCCTTGTATTCCTCTACTTGTATCTTTAGAATACTTAAGTCCCATCGTTTTAGTTCCCTTGAGATACCTTAAGATTCTTTTAGTTGCAGTCCAATGAATCTCTTCATAGTTACTGCAGAACTGACTCATGTAGTTCACTGAGTGAGTGATGTCTGGCCTTGTGTAGACTGCAAGATACATCAAAGAACCTACGAGTTCTCAGCAAGGTATCGCCTCATTAGGTGCTGAGCCTTCTGGTTTTCTAAAATGCTGACCAGGAACTCCAGGAGTTGAAACTGGCTTACAGTCCACCATTCCAAATTTGCGAAGAAGTTTCTCGGCATACTTCTCCTGATCAACAGTAATGCAGCCATTTTTTTCTTTGAGCCTCATGCCCAAAAATAGCTCAGCTCTTTCCAAGTTCTTCATTTCAAACTTGCTCATAAGTTCGCGTTTCACATTCTGCATCTCTTGCTGATTATTGTAAATTATAAGAATATCAATTAATTTACAGTGTGAGTCGACCAATTCCCGTTAAGGGTGTGTAGTTTACTTTATTTCTGACTAATTTGACTATGAAATACATTATCCTAAAAAAAAAAGAACAGATATTTGAAATTGGTATTTATAAAATTCCCGATTTTCGGCTATCAGCTCAGATATTTTGAAACGTGTAAGTCGTATTATTATTTTTATTTGATTTTTGCGTGTAAATAATGTTTTATGACCTCACTACTCAATAAGTACTTATTGTCAGTAAAATTAACCTTTTATAAAAAGTATTTGAATTCAAATATCTCAAAAGCTGTGTGATTTAGGATATGGTGTTTCATAGTCATATCAGTCAGAAACGTAGTAAACTACACACGCTTGAGATTTCTTTAATAAGCACAAGTGATCTTCTTTTCCTTTTGCTTCAAACTGGGGTGGCTGCCGCATGTATATAACCTCATTTATATTCCCATTTAGGAATGCCGTTGTGACATTCATACGATCAACTTTTAACTCGAGGTTGACTGCTAAAGCAAGTAATTTATATATATTTTATATATTTATACCGCAGGCTAACTTTGTATGTATTATTTAGGTAGGTAACTACCTCACATGCATAAAACTAAATATTTTTTATACTGCTGATTTTTAGGTACTTTGGTATATTTATAGTGTTGCCGAAATTCCACGATGTTTTTATAGTTTGCTTTTTACTTTTTATTTTGGATAAGTTTGCACTTTGCGCTTTAAAACAAAAATGTACCTATGAAAAGTGTGTAATCTCAGTAAGCGAATTTCTGTAAATTCTTTAGAGATTATTAAATATTCTTAAACCAGAGGTAATGGCTCGCATGTTCATACTTTCTTTTAAAAATATATTTTTTTAAATCAGTAAGTTTTATTATGCCGGTGGGTAGCATTCACAACATTCTTGAGATACGATTTGATCATTAGGTACAATTATATTGTGATATCATATTATTGTTGTATTTGTGTTTTGGTCTTTAAGCTCATAGTTTATTTAGTTTGTATATTTCTTTTTTTGTATATTTATACTTAGATGTGGTAGAATCGACTTGTTTTTTCTTTTATGTTTATAAATAATTTATAGGATTAGGCCTGTTATTAGATGTTTATATGTATCTGTACAATTAAGTTTCAATATATTTTTGTGCTGTTGGCCTATAAATAAATAAATAATCTCAGTGTACTATGCCTGATCACGGGAGAAAACTTTTTGTCGTAGTAAATACCCTACGCTGACTGAAACCACGTGCAACTAAGCGTGCCTTATTACGTGTTTTATTTCCCGCCTCTTTCTTGATTCTAAATATCCATTTTGAATCAACAACATTTACCGCTTGCTCAGGCTTCACCAAAACCCATGTTCCATTTTTATGAAGCGCATCCAGTTCTTCTTTAATAGCCGCTCTCTAAAATTTTGCGTCTCTACGTGATAGTGCCTCTTGCACTGTAGCTGGATCACTTTCCTCGGAAAAAGTTTGGTATGTAACATAATCAGGGTATTTGGTAGGCCTTCTGTCTCTAATGGGATATCTCCTTTCCACTTCAGTTTCTGGTACTCTATCATTTTGCTCAGTATCTAAAGATTCTTGGCCATCTTCTTCATCAAATGACGTCCAATATTCATTTTCATCTTCAACTGTTTTAGGATTCTCATCAACTCGATCTCCCTCATGCAAGTTTTCTTTCTGAACTGACTCTTCAAGTTGAATAATGGCTCTTTGTGGCATTGATTCATCTCTTATGTTAGGATCTTCATCATTTTGTGGATTGAGAGCAACTGTCCTATTTCTCTTTTTAGTTTCAGCAACCTTTTATACATTTGGTTTTCAAAGAATACTACATCTCTTGCTCTATGAAGTTCTCCATTTACTGGGTTAATACTCGTAAGTCTGTACCCTTTTAACTCAGTACAATAGCCCACAAATACAAACTCTTCGCTCTTCTTATCCCATTTGGTCCTCTTCGCATCTGGGATGTGAACAAACGCTCTACAGCTGATCACTTTTAAATGACTCAAGTCAACTTTTCGTCCTGACCATGCCTCCTCGGGAGTCATATTTCTGACTGCTACGGTAGAACTTCTATTTTTCAAGTAAACAGCCGTATTTACTGCTTCAGCTCAATAAGAAACGGGCAGACCTGCCTCTTGCAGGATTGCTCGTGCTTTCTCAGTTATTGTACGACTGGCACGCTCCGTTACTCCGTTAGCTACTCCGTTTTGTTCAGGCGTATATGGAATCGTCAATTGATGTTCGATGCCATTTTCCCTCAGAAACGTGTTAACTCTCTTGTTAATTTACTCCGAACCATTGTCGGTCCTCAACACCTTCAGTATCCTACCGGTTTGAATCTCCGCATGAATTTTTAAAAACTCGAATTGTTTCAAAAGCTTCACTCTTTTGTTTTAAAAAATAAACATATGTTTTTCGCGTATAGTCATCGATAAACGTCATAAAATATCGTTTACCGCCCAAAGAATCATTTGACATAGGCCCGCAAATGTCAGAGTGCACAAGCTCTAAAATATCTTTGGCTCTGGTAGCCTCAGCTAGCCTAGCTCTGGTAGGTATTCCGTTCAAATGGTTATCTGGTTTGCTTACCCAGAAGACAAGCAACGCAGTCAAGCTCACGATTATTATGTTTAGAAAAACTCACCCCAGTTGCCATTTTGTCACTCAATAAGAAAATATTGTGCAAACCCATGTGCTAGCCTTTTATGCCACAACTCTATGTCGCCTATGTCGCCACTAGCCGCTGTGCATGCAAACCTGTGAACCTGTAAACATGAACCTTGCAGTAATTTTCAATTAACAGACAAATTTTTGAACGCGCCTTTTGATCACCACGCTTAGCTGCAGCATCTTCCGTCTTAAGAGGACTTTCTACATATTGCCTTAAATCATCAGAACCTGTAAACATGAACCTTGCAGTAATTTTCAATTAACAGACAAATTTTTGAACGCGCCTTTTGATCACCACGCTTAGCTGCAGCATCTTCCGTCTTAAGAGGACTTTCTACATATTGCCTTAAATCATCATGGATAAGTACGCACTCAAGGTCAAATTTCTATGTATCAAAATTGTTACTCCCTTGCAATTTTCACTCACTCAATGTGGTCGGTGTGCTCATGTTTTACTTTTTCTTTTTTACTCACGGCGACAACACATAACCTGTGTGAGGGGTACTTCTCTAGGTTCCTCACACAATAGCAGAGTAGGAATAGTATTGTAATAGACACAGAAATATAATAAAGTTATTTCATTATATTTACGACTTTACATGGCAAGTTTTATAGCACGACAGACGTCATTGAAAAATATATAAGAACACCTTTCACGCTCTATTAAAAAATATTTCACGCTGTCATACCAGCCAGACTGAAGGTAAACAATTAGAAACCCTTAATCATAGCTTTAAAAATAATCTACCTACCTTTTTCTGAAAATAAAAATGCTCCTATTTTGCTTGATACCTAATTAGTAATTACATACCAAATCATAGCTTAAGTTGCAGAATAAAGACTGAGCTTTTACAAGTAAACTTGTATATCTCTGAATATCCCCGCACTTTGCAAAGCTATACTTTCTATACACATATAAACCTACTTATTTTGAAAGTCTTTGAATTCTTAGGTTATTCATAGTGCCAATGTAATGTCAATTACCTGCTACATTGTAGTATGAGGTTACTTAATTAGTCAGCTCTGATGACGAATAAGTAATGAACAATTCGCGTTTCAGTTGTACGAGACGCAGCGCGTAAGGCATGGAATAATGACATTGGGTCCACCTGGTGCCGGCAAGACGACTTGTATACATACTCTCATGAATGCTCTTTCTGAAATGGAAAATCCGCACAGGTCTATTTAATTTACTAATGTTTTCTTTTTGCTGAAGAGTTTGCAGAATTGATTTATTTAATCTAAGGTTTTATTTTTAAGATAATATTCGTGACTACTGCCGTTTTTATGTCGTGTTGTGAAATAAATATTAAGTACATCAATACACACTTAAATTTCAGAGAGATGCGCATGAATCCTAAAGCTATAACTGCCGCTCAAATGTTCGGTCGCCTTGATGTTGCGACTAACGACTGGACAGATGGTATATTTTCTGCCTTATGGAGAAAAACTCTCAAAATAAAGACCGGAGAGTATATTTGGCTAGTCCTCGACGGACCTGTGGACAGTATTTGGATAGAAAATTTGAACTCAGTGTTGGATGACAATAAAACACTGACGTTAGCCAATGGCGATCGACTCACTATGTCGCCGACCTCAAAGATAATATTCGAGCCCGAAAATATAGACAATGCGTCGCCCGCTACTGTATCTCGAAATGGCATGGTGTACATGAGTGCATCTGGGTTAGAATGGGATCCAGGTTAGTGTAAAATTTTTGAATTTCCCATTTGACATTTGACTGCCTCGGTGGCTCAGTGGTTAGTGACCCTAACTTCTGGATCAAAGAGGCTGGGGTCGATCCCCACCCAGGGCAAATATGTATGTGATGAACATAAGTGTTTGCTCTGTGTCTGGGTGTTATTTAGTAACTATCTATATAAGTATGTATTTAAAAATATGTAGTATATCAGTCTCTGGCAGCCATATCACAAGCTTTGCTTAGTTTGGGGTCAGAAGCCGTGTATAAGATGTCCTAAAATATTAATTTATTTATTTATTATCCTTTAAAATTTTTAAAAATTAATTGTACAAGTGTTGATGCTAATTTACAATATTCCAGTTTTACGAGGATGGCTGAAAACGAGATCGGAGCTAGAAGTAGAAATATTTGGCTCATTGTTCGAACAAACATTTCCATCTGTGTTCACATGGTGCACCCAAAATCTCACTTTTAGCATGAAAGTTTTGCAAGCAAACATTATTTTGCAAATGCTCCGCCTTCTAGAAGGGTTAGTTCCTCCACAAATCGTTGAACCTGAAGATCCTTCCGCCAGCAAATCAGTCAATGGAGATATTGATGATGAAGAGGAGAAAGAGAAAGGGGAAGAAATTATTTTATTCACACCTGAACATCTACACAAAATATATGTATTCACTCTTATTTGGGGTTTTGGATCTTTGTTAGAAACGGACGATAGGCATAGGTATGATACATACATAAAAAAGAACTTTCACGAAATATTGGAATTACCTAAGCATCCAAATAATAAACCGAGCATCAGTTTTGATTTTTATGTGAAACATCCTGGCAAGTGGGAATTGTGGGACGATTTGGTTATGCACTATCAATATCCTGACACGGCAACACCTGACTACTCAAGTATTTTAGTCCCTATAACCGATAATGTGAGGATTAACTATTTAATTCATAGTATTGCGAAACAAGGTAAAGCCGTATTACTTTTAGGCGAACAAGGATCAGCAAAAACTGTAATGATGAAAGCTTACATGAAAAATGCTAATCCGGAACAATTTATGGGTAGATCCTTTAATTTTTCATCTGCTACGAGCCCCTACCAATTTCAGAAGACTATAGAAAGTTACGTAGAAAAAAGAAGTGGCATGACCTTCGGGCCTCCGGGAGGAAAAAAGATGTTAGTTTTCATAGACGACATAAATTTGCCTCAAATCAATGAGTGGGGTGATCAAATCACTAACGAAATAGTGAGACAAACTATGAGTATGGGTGGGTTTTACAGTCTGGAAAAACCTGGAGACTTTACCACAATTGTCGATATACAATTTCTGGGTGCAATGGGTCAGCCAGGTAAGGCGCGATCGGTACCGTATATTCATTGAACAAATTGAAACCATTTGAACATTTCACTACAATTTGATTTATCCTATTTTAGGTGGTGGCAGAAATGATATACCAGCTCGGTTAAAACGCCAATTTGCAATATTTAATTGTCCTTTACCTAACAACGAATCAATTGATAAAATCTTCAAAGTTATTGGTGAGGGTCATTATAACGCTAAAAGAGGTTTTGCAATGGAAGTTAGGCAACTTATCAAGAAAGTGATACCTCTAACGCGGGAACTATGGATGCGAACTAGACTCAATTTACTACCGACCCCAGCCAAATTTCACTATGTGTTTTCATTACGTGACTTATCTAGAGTCTGGCAAGGGATGGTAGGCACATTGCCTACAGTCATAGAATCAGAAAAATGCCTTATGTTGTTATGGAAACATGAGTTCTCCAGGGTATTCTCTGACCGGTTCACGCATCAAGTAGACAAGGATTGGTTTCATAAAGCAATGTATGATATTGCTGAGGAAATTTTAGGCGTGGAATATAGAAAAATGATGGATAAGGATCCTGTATTTGTAGACTTTATGAGGTGATAAAATACATTTATTCAGTGATATATACTTATGATGTAAAATTACGTATTACTAACCTGTATTTATTTGACAGAGATGCTCCTGAACCAACAGGAGAGGAAGGTGAGGATGCAGATATGGAATTACCAAAAGTCTATGAACCAGTATTTGACTACAGTGAATTACGAGAACGGTTGCAAATGTTTTTATCGCAGTTTAACGAAATGGTTCGCGGCTCCGGTATGGACCTCGTATTCTTCCCTGACGCAATGCTCCATTTAGTTAAGATTTCCAGAGTAATCAGACATCCAAGAGGGAATGTTATGTTGGTCGGTGTCGGCGGGTCTGGAAAGCAGTGTTTGACTAAGCTGTCCACTTTCATAGCAGGATATCGATCTTTCCAAATAGCTCTTACGAGGTCTTACAATGTGGGAAACTTTTTAGAAGACCTTAAACTCCTATATCGCTCATGTGGCGTTCAGGGCAAAGGAACTACATTTATTTTTACTGATTTGGATATTAAAGAAGAAGGTTTTCTCGAGTATTTGAATAATATATTGTCTTCGGGTGTTATTTCTAACCTTTTTACCAAGGATGAACAACAAGAAATTATTTCTGAACTTACGCCAATTATGAAACGTGAAAATCAAAAACGTACATTGACTAATGAATTGGTGATGGAGTATTTCTTAAACAGAACCTGTCAAAATCTTCACGTAGTATTATGTTTTTCTCCTGTAAGTAAACTTAACCATGAATTTTATCTGTCTTACTAACAGCGGTATTAGTATTTTTATCTTTTGAATATTTTTAGGTCAGCGAGGCGTTCCGATATCGTGCGATGCGTTTTCCTGCGCTTATTTCTGGGTGCACAATAGATTGGTTCCAACCGTGGCCAAAAGATGCACTTGTATCCGTGGCCGATCATTTTTTGGCAGAATTTGAAATCGAATGCACCAAAGAAGTAAAAAAAGAACTTGTCACTGTACTAGGCACCATACAAGACGTGGTATCAAATGTGTCCGCAGAATATTTCCAAAGGTTCCGAAGATCATCACATGTCACACCCAAGTCTTATTTGAACTTTATCGGTGGATACAAAACTATTTACCAGATGAAGCAAAAAGAACTTGGTGATGGAGCTTTAAGAATGGATACAGGGTTAGAAAAACTTAGAGAAGCGTCAATATCAGTAGAAGTCTTGAAAAAAGACTTAGCGGTGATGGAACAAGATTTAGCATTGGCTTCTGAAAAAGCAGGTCGTGTACTGACAGAAGTTACAGAAAGAGCTATGCAAGCTGAAATCGTTAAAAATCAAGTGCAAATAGTAAAAGAGAAAGCTGAAGCTTTAGTAGCATATATTGCTGAAGAAAAAGAAAAGGCAGAAATAAAATTGGAAGCTGCTAAGCCCGCTCTTGAAGAAGCTGAAGCTGCTCTGAACACTATTAAGCCAGCGCATATTGCTACTGTAAGAAAACTTGGTCGACCTCCACATCTCATCATGAGAATTATGGACTGCGTATTGATTCTATTTCAGCGTAGGTTGCATCCACTTATACCCGACACTGCTGCACCTTGTCCTAAACCATCATGGGCTGAATCTCTAAAGGTAATAAATACTACTTTCGATTTATGTACAATTGTATGAAGAAACAATCATTATAATTCAATTAATTGGTTTTTACAGATGATGGCCAGTACAACTTTTTTGTTACAACTTCAAAATTATCCCAAAGATATTATTAATAACGAAATGGTAGAACATTTGGTACCATACTTTGAAATGGAAGATTATAACATGGACACAGCAAAAAGAGTATGTGGTGACGTCGCGGGCTTATTATCGTGGACAAAGGCTATGGCATTCTTCCATAGTGTCAACAAAGAAGTGTTGCCCTTAAAAGCTAACTTGATGTTGCAAGAAGCGCGGTTGAAGGTGAGTGTATCTATACCAATACATATAATATAGAGGTAAAGTTGCCAATAAAAAGCCTAAAATATATTTGTTAGGGTCATAGGCTACAAAGAAAGCGCAGGCAAATCCGCGGACAAAAGACTTGTAATAGATATAGATATTTTGAATATTATAACTAAGAATAATACTGCTAATAAATATAAACGTAATAACATATACTAATAACATATTTATTCAGGTGGCCATGGACGATTTGGCATCCGCTGAGAGGCAATTAGAAGAGCGAGAAATGTCACTGAGAAAAGTAAAAGAACAGTACGAATCGGCTGTGTCGGAAAAACAACAACTAACAGATGCTGCCAATGTTTGCTTAAGAAAGATGACAGCAGCTACGGCTTTGATAAATGGCTTGGGAGGAGAGAAGATCAGATGGACTCAACAAAGTAAAGATTTTAAAGAACAATTGGGTAGACTAGTTGGTGATGTAGTACTTGCTACAGGATTCTTATCATATTGCGGACCTTATAATCAGGAATTTAGAAATAGTTTACTTGATACTTGGATGGGAATTTTAAAGAATAAGCAGATACCCGTCACCGACGGTTTGAACATAACTAATATGCTTGTTGAAAGTGCCACTATTTCAGAATGGACTTTACAAGGTTTACCAAATGATGACCTGTCGGTGCAAAACGCTTTGATAGTGACGAAGTCTAGTTCTTATCCACTTTTAGTAGACCCTCAAAGTCAAGGAAAAAACTGGATCAAGAACAAAGAGAGCTCTAACGAACTACAAATTACTTCACTGAATCACAAATACTTTAGAACACATTTAGAAGACAGCCTTTCTCTTGGACGCCCGCTTTTGATTGAGGATGTTGCTGTTGAGCTAGACCCTGTCATAGACAACGTGCTGGAGAAAAACTTCATAAAATCTGGATCAATTGAAAAAGTCATAGTAGGCGACAAAGAGTGCGACGTCATGCCGGGATTCATGTTGTATATCACTACCAAACTACCTAATCCAGCATATTCACCCGAAATTAGCGCTAAAACCTCAATTATTGACTTTACTGTCACTATGCAAGGTTTGGAAGACCAATTGCTTGGCCGAGTCATATTAATGGAAAAATCAGACTTAGAAGAAGAGAGAGTAGCCCTTTTTGAGTCTGTTATGAAAAATCAGAGAAGTATGAAAGAATTAGAAAGCAATTTGCTTTGTCGGTTGACGTCTTCTGAAGGATCTCTTGTGGACGACGAAGCTCTAATTCAAGTACTACAAATCACTAAAACCACAGCTGAAGAAGTAAATGAAAAACTGAAAGTTGCAGAAGTAACAGAAAAAAAGATTATCAAAGCGCGAGAAGAGTTTCGAGCAGTCGCTGCAAGAGGGTCCATTCTTTATTTTTTGATTGTAGAAATGAGTAACGTGAATCTCATGTACCAAAATTCTTTAAAACAATTTTTAAACATATTTGATAATTCCATAACTAAATCCACTAAAAGCAATGTTACAGAAGAGCGAATCAATATAATTTTGAAATACTTAACACATGAAGTCTGGGCTTTTACGTTGCGTAGTTTGTATGAGAGACACAAAGCGCTGTTCACTCTTATGTTGGCTATGAAAATAGATTACCAGAAGGGTCTAATGTCGCACGATGAATTTATGGCATTCATAAAAGGAGGAGCATCTCTTGATTTAAATGCGGTTACACCTAAACCTTTTAGGTGGATCTTGGATATTACTTGGTTGAATTTGGTTGAAATCAGCAAACTGAAGACTTTTTCTGATGTCCTTACTAGGGTAAGATGCTATTTATAAATGAGATAATTAGTAGTACCAGATCAATATAAGTAACTGTCTGATGATAAAACACTGAAAACACTGCATTTGTGCTATTAACTTCGTTACCTTAGTAAAATTTTATTCGGATACACAGTTATCTGTCTATTCTAATACAGTCGGGCGACACTATTTTTGGTCAGGTTGATTTTCGTTCAAGGATATCACTCCGTTACAGAAGTTTACTATTTACTACACCATATTCGCCGTCCGTCGCTTAAATTTAGCGCAAATATTTCTACATTTACACAAATTAGTTTATTTGAATGTTCAGATATCGTCAAATGAGAAGGAATGGCGAGTATGGTATGAAAAAGCGAAGCCAGAAGAGGAGACGATACCAAGCGGTTATAACGATAGTTTAGATGTATTTAGGAAGCTGCTGCTTATCAGGTCTTGGAGCCCTGACCGCACACTCTCACAAGCCCGCAAATATATTGTCGGTAAGCAAAACTGTAGTGTCAAATAGACAAGACATTACTTAAATCTTTAAAATTGCAAGACTAGTTTGATATTTTTATGTTTGTAATCTGTAATCATTCTGTTAATAGAAATTAAAATCAATTTATGGCTAATAATATATAACTAATGGCGACTGCTATTTGGTAATTGCAGGATTAGAAATGCAACAATCAGCTATTTTCTACTCCAGTGGTGAACACAACTGGATTTCAAGTCAATTTTTTTCTTTTCCACATATTCTTTTAATAGCCGTAGTAGTATATTAGCAGTAATACCCGCCGCACAATTGTGAGGTCCCAGTTTCAATCCCAGTTTTCTCGGCCCTGTAGCAATGAGTTCGTTAGAATTATGTACGAAATTTCACACCACTGGCTTTTCGGTGAATGAAAACATTCGTACTTGCGTACGTCTGTAGAAGAAATTCGATGGCGTAAGTGAATCCCCCAACCCACACTGGGCCAGCGTGATGGATATGGCCCAATCAACCACCTTTCGTCGGTAAACCTACGTGCATTATCAAAAAGGCTGGTATAGATACATATTCTTTTCCCCCTATCATACTTTTAAAATTACTTATTATATATTACTTAACAGTATAGTTATTAGATTCCTTAGGTCCGGAGTACGGCGAAGGCTGCATTTTGAATCTCGAAGCGACATGGGAAGAGTCAGAACCACGCACGCCTCTTATATGTATCCTATCGATTGGTTCTGATCCATCTGCACAGATCTGTGCGCTAGCGAAAGCTAAAGAAATTGGTAATAAATTTACCTAATTATTACTGCCTATTTTGCTTTAAAATTATTCTTTGATTTTAACTGTATCCTCATTTATAACATTTGCAGTACTCAAAGCAGTATCAATGGGTCAAGGACAGGAGATTGTAGCACGTAAAATGATATCAGATTCTATGAATGAAGGTGGGTGGGTGTTACTTCAGAACATCCACTTGTCATTACCATTTTGCGTAGAAGCCATGGATGCTCTCATCGAAACGGAACATATTCAAGAAACGTTCAGACTGTGGCTCACTACTGAAGTACATACAGAGTTTCCCATAGGTCTGCTTCAGATGGCTATCAAGTTCACCAACGAACCACCGCAAGGTATCAGAGCAAGTATGAAAAGAACTTACCAGAATATCACTCAAGACACACTAGATTACTCATCACTTTCGCAATGGCCTCCTCTTTTGTATGCAGTCGCATTTTTGCACACGATCGTTCAAGAGCGGAGGAAGTTTGGTCCTCTAGGGTGGAATATACCATACGAGTTTAATCAAGCAGATTACGCTGCAAGCGTTCAATTTATTCAAAACCATTTAGATGAAATTGATCCTAAGAAGGGTATATCTTGGCCAACGATCTGCTATATGCTTGGAGAAGTGCAGTATGGAGGTAGAGTTACAGACGATTTTGACAAGCGTTTGTTGACTACATTCACAAATGTTTGGTTCTGTGATGTGTTACTGCGTCCAGGCTTCGAGTTTTACAAAGGGTACAAAGTACCTCAGACAAGAAATCTTCAAGGTTACGTGGATTACATAAATCAGCTGCCTCTTACTGATACACCAGAAGTATTTGGGTTGCACGGAAATGCCGATATTACTTACCAGATCAATAGTGCTAAGGATATTTTGGACACTGTCCTAAACGTGCAGCCGAAAGAAGGTGGTGGTGGTGGAGGAGAGACTAGAGAAAGTATCGTGTACCGTCTTGCTGAGGATATGCTCGAAAAACTGCCGAAACAATACGTTAGCTTTGAAGTCAAGGAAGCTTTAAATAAAATGGGCGCTTTCCTGCCTATGAATATTTTTCTGAGGTTAGACATAATATTTTACCGCCATAATAGTGAGTAATAATGATACTTTGACATTGTAAGATTCTCCAACTTTTATCTTAATAAATGTTTTCAGGCAAGAAATTGACCGAATTCAACGTGTGATCAAAACTGTTCATTCGACACTGTGCGATCTAAAACTTGCTATAGACGGCACAATCGTGATGAGTCAAGGCCTACGTGAGTCGCTCGATGCTATGTATGATGCGCGTATCCCGGCCAAATGGCTAAAGGTCAGTGGCGTAAAAAATATTTTACAAGTTGACGTGTTAAACTAATATTTACCTACCTTCACGTGAACTTCACTTGAGCTGAAATTGGTAACTTAAAATTAGCAGTGAAAAAAAATTCAGTTCTCTATGAACCTGAAGTATGAGCCGCCACAACATATGCGCTTTTACTTCTCCTAGAGTAGAGATTTCGTCAAACAGGTCACTTATGTCTCTAATTTTTCTCAGCTATAATCACTTTATTTTCTATCTAAAATTATGGACACGCTGACCTGTCCATAATTTTCATCCGTAGAGTAAGGTCGGTCTGACTGATCGTTAAAAAATATCCTGTGTCAAAGAAAAAAATTATCCTCATTACTTTTTTCAGAAAATTTTCTTTGTTCCAAAAGTATAAAAATGTGATGTCGCCAAACTCTGTCAATGGTTCTGAAAAACCGTAACATTTGAGACGGGGTCCAGCTGATAATACTTAATATTCTCTAGTATCGCGTCCTTTAGCGCGTCGTCTTGTCTTTTTTTTTATTCCAATTTATTTCTGGGACTTTTATACAAACATACATAGCAGTCCCATTGTATATTATTCTAAATTATTTTAAATTACTAGCCACTTAATACTACTACATATTCCGGATCACTTGAAGTGACATATCAAATCGAACAGCGCACCGGCTGCGTCCGAGCGTCGTCACGTTGTGTAATAGACCGGGCGCTGGATGGAGTTGAGTATGCAAAATGTGAGGACCGCATTCGGTTTATGGTTTTGAACTCAGATAAGCATGCAAATTACGATTTCGAATGTTGCCAGGAGTTGTATTGGTCCAATTTTTTTTTACACCCCACCCCCTTAGACAGCAAGTAAATGGACTGAACATATGCTTTGGTATCATTAAAATAATTGTTTTAACGGCAATATCAATTGTTTTTTTATAATTAAAGATACTTATAGCTAGTCAAGTGGAAAAAGAACAGAAAAATTAATAATAAAAACAAAAAATATTGTTAAAAAAAATTATTTACTACAAAAAAGCAAATTTGAACATATCATAAAAAAAGTATAATCATCAATCTTTTTTATTTTGACAATCGTTATTTATGCATTTGCATAACGTAATACAATCAATCTGTCTGTCAAAACATCTTATGATACAGATGTTTTCATTCTCGGAATTTACTTCTGGAACAAGCTTGCACGTCTAGGCTGTTTAGGTCTATGGTTCGACGGTTCCTATAAGAAAAAAATCATTTCAGGATGTCATCTGGCTGCTCAATCCCTTGGAGAAAATATTTGTGGTATTTTGCCAGCATTACACGCTCTGAGTGGTTGCGATTCGACTAGCAGATTCGGCTCGAAAAAAAAATGCTTTAAACGCTGCATCGTTGGATTTTGTACAAGAAGCTTTAAAGCATTTGGGAAATCCGCACCTAAGTGTCGAACAGCTAAAAAAATTGGAAAACATTTGCACCTATCTTTTTTCAAAAAAAAATTCAACGGCTGATGAACTTCGGTATAAATTAATTTCCCAAAATATCGGTTTCGGCTTAAATTTATTAAAAGTTATTTGCACATCAGATGCTCTACATTTACATCTATTAAGAGCTTCAGCACAAACATATGTATGGGTGAATGCTGACCAAACTTTACTACAGCCTATTGATTACACCTTCTTAGGCTATGAAAGGAAAGATGATAAATGATACCCACGACAAATGACTAAGCAACCACTGCCGGAATTGTTGATTCAACCCTGTAAATGTACATCCAATTGTAAAACAATGGCTTGCTCTTGTAAAAAATTACAGATTGATTGTATTACGTTATGCAAATGCATAAATAACGATTGTCAAAATAAAAAAGATTGATGATTATACTTTTTTTATGATATGTTCAAATTTGCTTTTTTGTATTAAATAATTTTTTTTAACAATATTTTTTGTTTTTATTATTAATTTTTCTGTTCTTTTTCCACTTGACTAGCTATAAGTATCTTTAATTATAAAAAAACAATTGATATTGCCGTTAAAACAATTATTTTAATGATACCAAAGCATATGTTCAGTCCATTTACTTGCTGTCTAAGGGATAAAAAAAAATTGGACCAATACAACTCCTGGCAACATTCGAAATCGTAATTTGCATGCTTTTCTGAGTTCAAAACCATAAACCGAATGCGGTCCTCACATTTTGCATACTCAACTACCTTTGGCGCCTGGACTATAACGGAATCTTGTGCTGTGGATGCATTTTATTATTCTTTTAAATATTTTCATTTTAAAGTCGGGTCTGCCTTTTTCTGAGAGCTTCACTTTGTATAATGGAACCTAACAGCTTAATTCTATAAAAATGTGAGTGTTGCATTTGCAGGTGTCGTGGGAGTCGGCAACGTTGGGCTTCTGGTATACGGAGCTTTTAGAGCGCGAGCAGCAGTACCGCGTGTGGCTTCGTACCGGTCGTCCTACCGCCTTCTGGATGACAGGTTTTTTCAACCCTCAAGGATTTCTTACTGCCATGAGACAGGTAAATTCTAATAATATTACTAAAAAATATGTGTTTTATAAAGACGAATTTTATTCTGAGTCGATAGACATTCTTTTTAATATTTGTAAATTATTTTGAGGTGAATGTAGGTATCTTTTACGTGGCATTACTTTTTTAATCATTATAAGGCTATATTTGGCCACCAACTCGCCTGATGGAAAGCGAAGTTGTAGTCGAAGATGGAGTATGTAGACCCAGAAAATACATTACTGATCGTCACGCAGTTTTACACTATTTTTGATACGTTTGTAACGCGGGATATTGATTCACAGGAGGTAACGCGCAGCCACAAAGGCTGGGCACTGGACTCGGTGGTACTACAGAATCTCATCACCAAGCAGAACCGCGAAGATATTCACGAAGGACCCGCCGAGGGAGTTTACGTCTATGGCTTATTCCTTGAAGGTCCGTACATTCTGCTTTCACCGTAATAAATGTGGTCCGGACTCACGGACCGCTGTGTTGTACACTACAGTAATTTTAGTTCTATTGGTAACAATTTCTTAATTAATTTACATGACTTTCTGATATAACGTGATTTTCTTGAACAAAGTTAGTTTGGACATGAAAATTGGATCGCGGTTATTTGCTTAGCAATTATCTATCAATTTTCACACATGATTTACAAACATCACATAAAAACATTCCATTGATCTTAATACCTTTTCTCTATTGTTTTTATTTCTGATAAAAGCGTTTTCCTGACTCTCCGCCAACATATTTTTAGATCTATTTTTGCACAATGCCTGGTAATTTTACGTCATTTAGTTGTTTTTTTTAACTTATTATTTTTAAACATTTACAATTCCTTTGTTTTCCTTAATAAGTAACGGTTCACACCAAAATGTCACTTATTTTATGTTTATCAATCATGTTTATAATTACAAAGAATAGTATTATTATAGTATTCCCGATTTCATTCCTCCTTGGTTCTTAAAGCAAGGCTTACAATGTTTCGTTCTGCCACTGTGTCATATTTTTCATTTAGTTCTGACTAAGGGTACATATCCTTCGCAATGGAAGCTGTCCAGGGTAACTCCTATACCCAAAACGACTGATAAATTATCTGTCGAAGAATAGAGGCCTATAGCTATTTTGTCTTCACCGGCTAAAGTATTTGAAAAAGTAATTCACAAAGAAGTCTATAAGCAGGTGGAACAATACCTTTGCAATGAGCAGCACGGTTTCAGGAAAAAAAGTTCAGTTGACGTGAATCTTTTGGAAATGGTGGATTTTATATCAGCTTCTTTAGATCGTAGTAGTCAGGTCGATGTTCTTTACTTTGATTTTAAGAAGGCTTTCGACCGAGTTGTTAATGATGAACTGTTGAAGAAGCTGAGTAGAATAGGATTCGCTCCTGGGTTGCTTAATTTTATTGCTGATCATCAAAGGGATCGTCGGCAGTTTATGACTGGGCAAGTATGACTCAGATCCTTATCATACGCGGTCAGGCGTGAGTCAAGGCTCAATATTTGGACCTCTTCTTTTTGTTCTGATGATCAATGACCTTCCGGACATCGTGAACTTTGCTAAATATCTTCCTTATCGGCATTAATTAAGTCGTAGTTGGCGCGATTATAACAAAATTTATTACGTGGAGCGGGCTTCAGGTAATTGGGGTATACATAGTGCACAGTCACACTAATTGCATTGTGGTATTCTGCGTCTAGACGCACCAAGGGGTGTGATACATTATCCACGGCGACATCGCAGTTTGCTAAAACCAGATCGAGAATTTCACCATTATTATTTATAATATGGTTATATTGCCGAAGATTAGCAAGGTTCAGCTCATTTATAAAATTACAGTGGTCTAGTCGCACCACGTTAGACGGTTCTAGATATTATTATGCAATCTCACTATCAGTGATTGCATTCCAGTGGATAGAACTCATGTTGAAATCTCCTAAAATCAAAAATCTTTCAGATAGGTTGGACGAAGACATAATGTCGCGGAGTTTATTTAAGAAATTTGATAGTTAATCGGAGAAGCTTAGACCGTTTTTCTCCCTACATAAGTAAATAACGCACACATGAATTTCACATTTACCTACGGTGATTGTTACCCATAGGTCTTCCGCTGATGAGTTCCATTCAGGCCGCAGCAGAACAAGCAGGTCCCTGTGAGTAGCCTACAAGATAACCCCACCCCATACCTCATATCGGCGGTCACGGCGCCATACTATATATCTATCAACAAAGAGTTAGACATCGCCATAGTTACAATTCAACCATGACTCGGTCACATCAAATAAACTGTAACTATTTAGTTGCTCGTTACGCCGAAATTCAGGAATTTTGGTCCGCAACCCGCGCACATTCTGATAGTAACAATAAAGATCGGACCTATCTATTAACAATCAAATTTAAAATAAATTTAAATTTAATGATCACATCGCTAAGGTAGCCAGGGACTCGTACAGAGGTTAGGGTTTGTGATGAGAAATTCCAAGGATTTTAAGAGGACTCATGTTGTCAGATTGATCTTTAAAGCCCTCGTCCGAAGTAAGCTTGAGGCTAGCTCGTGCGTGTGGAACCCACACGAAAATTTCTACGCCCTTCTTATAGAAAAGGTGCAAAAAGCATTTCTCCGCTTTCTTTACAAACAAATGTATGGTTATTATCCTAACATGTATCCCACCGGTTTTCTTCTGGGTTGTTTGGGTTATAACTCCCTGGAAATTCGGCGGGAAAAAAATCAGATGATGACGATAACGAAAATCCTCCATGGCAAAGTCGATGCTCCAAATCTATTTAATGAGCTAGCGCGTTTTAGTGTTTCCGATCTCGGTAAGTGTCCTCGTCGCTAGTGTTTCCGGTTGTTTTCTGTCCCGCCTTGCCGATCCAAAGCACGTGCCACTTCTCCCATTCCACATGTTCTGAATGCCCTCAACAATCTCTTGACTATGACACCCGAATGCGATCTTTTTGCGGATGAATTGAAAGATATTTTGTCTGTGTGTCTGAATTACTGCGAGAAGAAGACGTGTAAGGTGACAGTAGCGAAAGATGAATTTGAATGAGGTATTTTTGGTATCTCTTAACTCTCTACACAGAAAAAGAGCATCAAAGTCTCTGGAATAAAATTAAAGATTGCAAGCATGCAAAAACCTTCTTTTCGAGTATTGATAAAAACATCACAAACTACTCAAACTAACAAGGTCTGATCTGCGTACAATGATAGGCACAATAACAGGTCATTGAGACCTAAACTATCATTTACACAAAATTGGAGTTACTATTGGATAGCCCTCTATGTCGAGGCTGCCTGCAAGAGAACGAAACTGTAGAGCACATGCTTCTGCACTGCAAGGCTACAGAAGATATAAGAATAAAATCGGGGCTCCTTGAAAAAGAAAAAGACGCATTACAAGTCTCCAGCAAGGAAACATCTGGCGCAACAGAGGTGGATCAAATATGCCAACGAACCAGGGCCGTTCTCCGTTGTTTTAAGGAGCTCAGCTGGTTTGAGTAAGGTGGCAAAGGGGGGAATGCACAATACAGCGGGATGTCAGTGCAGGTCACATCACCCCCGTCTAGAATCTCATTCACAATCGTTAATTGAGTAGAAACACCTACACGAAACTATTTAGGAACGAAAAAGGATAATCATCACACTCATAACGCAGGATTTTCAAATTTTTCATGTTTTTTTTTTTAATTGCCTTTTACAGATGAACTAATTAATGTGGGTGTACAAAAACTGGTTAACTAAGCTTAGTGATATGCCTACAAAATCGAGTTGACTAATTTTCAAAATTAATTGTTATATTTTCATAATAGATATTGACCTATTTTTTTATCTAAATGTGGTATGATGTGAGCCACCTCAATTTTAGTTTCATAAAATGAAAATTTTCCTTTATGCTTATTCAGGCTTAGGACTGGCAACATACTTGTTACATACATTATATGAATTGGTACCTTTATACAACTATAATTATATACATTTCACTTATTTTTCTCTGCTTTCTTCTTCCTTACAAATTATTAAACAATAGTAATTTACATTTTTAATTAACATTTTTAGAGCTGTATGACTCATAATTTGACATTTGGAATAACATGACAATAATTTATATTTTTTGATACTCTGACATCATGATTTATATCTTGACTTTTTGTTATTTTTTCTTATTTTATCGTTTTATTGTACTGTGATTTTAATTTATTGATTGTATAATTATAATTTTGTGAGATAGATGTAAATGTATTGTATTCGTTTTTAACTCAATAAAAATAATTTGAATTTAATTAACTTATATAAGAAATAAAATTAATTAGGTATCTTTATAATTCTGAAAAATTTAGTTATCAGATGGGAGATCACTGGGAGAGTTAGTTATAACAGCAACAAGGTTCAACTGGTTGAATTGCGGGTCCTGGCACTAGGTAAAAACCTGTGTCGCAGGCCCAATAACAGTTGTGCTTGCTATAGAGGAATTTATAGTGCGGCTCATTGTGTCAGTAGAAGTGACTGGATACTTTATAGCTGTAGTGTGAGTGTGTGCGTGTGTGTTTGGGTGTGTGCGTGTGTGTGTGTGTGCACGACAGACGATGATACCATGAACGCCTATTTAGCTAATTATTCTAAGTAAGTCTTCCGTTTCATTATAAGAGAGGGTTCTAAGATAATTTGTTAAAGCTATTTTACAATCCCTAGTTGTTTTATTGCGTAATTTCAGTTTTTTGTCCATATTATTGTATAAATAAGGATACCTGAACTCAGGAATTCGCTGTGCAAAGGTGGTATTAGTATGTGGCTCTTTTTCCCGGGGTGGTCTCCTCTTCTGGGAGCCGATGACTTTCGGGGATTTTTTTCTATGCCCTGTTAATGTTACTCGTTGTACGTATAATTGGCGGACTGTTAAAAGATCTGCCAAACCATATAGATTGCATGTTGGGTGTCGGTAGGGCAATTTGAGCATGGTTTAGAGAACTGCACGCGGGCCTCTCTCTAGTTCAATGATGGACGAGGTTCCAGCTGCACCTCATATAGTAATGCAGTAACAAAGGACCGATTCGCAAAGAGCTCTATAAACCAAACGCAAACCAAACTCTTTCATTGGCTGCACTACGCAATGCTCCAAAGACATGCGTAAGTTTGCGTACTTTTTTGGCCAAGTTTGATATGTGCGCCTTATAGGAAAACTGTTCGTCAATCACTACTCCAAGGTATGTAATAGTGGGAGACCGTTGGATAGAATTGCAGTTATATAGACACATGCTACATGCAGAATGTATTCTTAGGCTAGATTGTGGATCTGGCTCAGAGGATTTGGTTTTATGAAAGCATAGATACTTAGTTTTGTTTAAATTTAAAGTGAGAAGATTACTGTCTAGCCAATCCTTAATAGATCTCATACCAGCCTCCGCCCTCTAAAACGCCGATTCCCAAGTGTTTCCGTGGAATAAAGCCACGGTATCGTCAGCGTAACAAATAAGGTCGGAGTTCACAGGGCACGCTGTGTGAATGTCATTTACGTATAGAATGAAAAAAGTTGGACTTAGTACACTATCCTGGGGAACTCCGAACCTAGTACAGCTCCTACTATCGCCAATTTTTGTGCATTGGCTTCTTTCCTCGAGATAGCTTGTGAACCATCTCAATGGCAAACCCCTGACTCCGGCTCGTTTTAGTTTCTTGATTAGTATTGCCACTGAGACGGTATCAAAAGCTTTAGCGAGATCAAGAAAGACTCCTATCGATTTCTGTTTTTTGTCTAGGCTGGAAACCACTTTTCCAGAGTTCGACAGCGTCTTCAGTCGACATCCCTCTACGAAACCCAAATAGAGGAATGTACTTCCAAAAATTCTGCTTTAGTTCCTTTTCTGAAATTTTATTTACTTCAAACCATTTTCCAATTTCATTGTCGCTGTATGTATTTTTATATAAAGCATTAATGCGTTTTTCTGATTTGCGCCTTGGTTATTTTTCTAACGTAACGGCGTAAGGTAACTATTTATTCACTGCTCATTATTTCTCTGTTATACAAATAGTCCTTATAGTAACGAAACAACCAAGGTATAGAGTTTGTGGAGTAAGGGCTTGCAGAGTTAGGCCGTGTAGAGTTAGAAGCTTGGCTCTACGCCGTTGGAACGCGGGGCCTCTTAGGGCGCGGGGCCTGTAGCGTTTGCTACTCTTGCTACGTGGCTATTCCGGCACTGGGGAGTAGTAGTCAACACTATCTCTAATCCGAAGTAGAAGGACCAAAAATTCCGCGGGGGCGTTTGCGTGGGGAATCTCGATAGTTGTATGGAGCTTGGTGTTTTTCGTTGTCCTATAAGGGGAACTACAGCATCACCGAAATTAGATACTTGTATTTTCTTACAACAATTGTTTTTTCTTCTCAAGAAAAAAGTCAAGAGGGAATCGCACTAATAATTTTGAATTTGGCATGTTTTTCAAAAGAAAATTTGCCAAATAAATGAAGAAGTTCGTAATAGGTGCAGCCGTCGTGCACAGTTATGCCTCAATTTGGGTTTCAGGAAGAAATTTTAAGTTAACGTAATTTAAAATCCAACTTGAGATTTCCAAAAAAAATCCAAGAGTTTTAGATTGATTGCTTTGTATGCAAGAAAAAATGACTTCTGCAGACTCCACTTTGAATTCCCGTTCCCTAGTTAAAGTCCTAGAAATTCAAGCTAAATCTAGGTCTCGTCAGATCTTTTTGAGGCTACTCGAGTTTTCACTTTAAAATAACAAAATTTTGGTTACTGGTCGCCTAAAGAGTTTGCGTCTGTCTAGATTAGTATAGACAATGCTATACATAAAAATAAGGCACTAAACACTGAATGAAAATTCAACCCGTAAAAAGTGAAAAGATAAAAAAAATGTTGAAAACTGCATCCTATAGGAATAGGCCGTGGTGGCCTAGTGGTAATGATGATGCTCGTCTTACTTTTTATTTATTTATTCAATTAGTACCGCTTGCACGAATTACACTAATGATAATTATTTATAAATCAATTATATAAAATTAATGTCAATAATACAAATTTCAAAGAAAAATAATACTAAAATAAAGAAAAATAATACTAAAATAAAGAAAAATAATAGTCAAAAATACAACCTAATAGACAGATATGAAAATGTCCATGAAAAAAAAATTAAAATAATCACCATAATAATACAATAAATAGTTACGTCACAGTTACCTACCTACTTAAAAATACTGGATTGTTTTTGTGACGCGACAGACTCACAGTAATGTAAACAATCTCTCATTATAACATTCCACTCGCCCGCTAGCACATCACAATCAGGTTGAGCGTCAAGTAGAGCATTAAGTGCAGCAAGGGATCGCGGTATCGGGGAGATCGCATGAGCCACTGTTCTACAGCTTGGTACAGCAAACAATTTATGTTTCCTAGCCCGATGATAGTTGTCGGGAATATAGAGGCGACATAACTGCCCACTGAGCTCCGGTGCATCAACTTTGCCGCGCAAGATTTTACACATTGTTCTCAGCTGGTCATATGCTCTCCTTACTTCCAACGAATTGTATCCCAAACAACCGTGTAAGAATTCGGTGGGATACATAAACGGGTAGTACCCATACCTACGTTTGTATAGGTATCTCAAAAATGCCTTCTGAACCTTTTCCAGCATTAAAGTATAGCAGTTCTCATGCGGATGCCATACACAAGCGCTAGCTTCTAGTTTGCTTCGTACCAGAGTACCGAACACGAGCTTAATGACACCAATATCATGAAAATCTCGGGAATTCCGTAGCACGAATCCAAGCCTCTGGTAAGCCTCTTTAGCGACTGTAGCGATATGGTCATTAAATGTGATTTGTCGATCAAATATGACGCCTAGATCCTTTACTAATTCAGTGTGCGAAATTATGTCTTGACCCAATTTATATTGAAATCGGAAAGGATAGCGCATTCTGCCAAACGTCATCTGGGAGCATTTAGAGAGATTAAACTCCATTTCATTTTTAATACTCCATTGATAGATCATATCAACGTTTCTTTGCAATTTTAAACAATCGTCAAATGAACTAATCTCCATGTATAACTTTAGGTCATCCGCATACAGGAGACATTTCGCGTACTTTAGAACGTTAGGAAGGTCGTTTATCATTATTGCCAAGAAGAAAGGCCCAAATATCGATCCTTGACTCACTCCTAAAAGCGTGGGATAGGGAGCAGAATCATAAGAACCTAGACGAACAAACTGTCGGCGCTCGCGGTGATAGTCAGCGAGGAAGCTGAGCCTAGATTGAAACCTATTGTGCTAAATTTTGCTAACAGTGTATCGTTATTGATTCTGTCGAACGCTTTCCGATAATCAAAGTAGAGTACGTCAACTTGTTTTCCACGATCGAGACTGGAGGATATATAGTCGACCAACGTCAATAAATTAGTGTTTACTGATCGTTTCTTTCTGAATCAACTTGTCTATACATTTTTTTATGAAGTACGTGCTCAAAAACCTTCGCTACGGTCGGTAATATGGCTATTGGACGGTATTCCTTTACTGATATCTTGTTTGAAGTTTTAGGAATAGGAGTGATCCGCGAAAGTTTCCATTTAGATGGGTAGACTCCCTGCCGTAGAGCAAGGTTAAACAAATAGCAGAGAGGGTAGCTCAGTAACTCCTTTCCATCCTTCAGAAACCACGGAGGTATGCAGTCTGGTCCAATTGAGCCACTGGCTTTCAAACTTTGAAGTCCCTCTACTATCATCATCATTATCATTTCAGCCATAGGACGTCCACTGCTGGACATAGGCCTTCCCTAATGATTTCCAATAAGACCGGTTTATAGCGGCTTGCATCCAGCGCGATCCTGATCCTGGTCCTAATAAGGTCATCCGTCCACCTTGTGGGTGGACGACCTACACTGCGCTTGCCGGTACGTGGTCTTCACTCGAGAACTTTTCGACCCCCATCGGTCATCAGTTCTCCGCGCTATGTGCCCTGCCCATTGCCACTTCAACTTGCCAATCCGCTGGGCTATGTCGGTAACCTTGGTTCTTCTACGGATCTCCTCATTCCTGATTCGATCTCGCAGAGAAACTCCGAGCATAGCCCTCTTCATGGCTCGTTGGGCTACTTGGAGCTTACTAATAAGGCCCATAGTGAGAGACCACGTTTCTGTGCCATAAGTCATCACTGGCAACACACACTGGTCGAAAACTTTCGACTTGAGGCACTGAGGTATGTCGGACGAGAAGACGTTACGCAATTTTCCAACCGCTGCCCAACCGAGTTGGATTCAGCGATTGGCCTCTTTCTTGAAGTCGGACCTACCTAACTGGACTACTTGTCCTAGGTAGACGTACGAGTCAACGACTTCAAGAACCGAGTTCCCAACTGAAATAGGGGTGGGTACAACATGAGAATTACACATGAACTTTGTCTTGTCCATGTTAATTTTAAGACCCACCTGTTGAGAGACTCGATTAAGGCCTTCGAGCATCGTGCTGAGTTCTTCCATCGACTTTGCCATGACCCTCTACTATATCCCAAGGAAATATCTGTGGTATGCCAATAACGTTACTCGAAGTTGACAAATCCCCAGCAGAGGTGCTCGCCGCATCTAGTTTTGGTGCGACTTCGAGAAAAACAGTTGAAAAAAATTTAGCAATGGCTTCAGAAGCTTGTTTTCCGCTGAAAGTGTCCCCCTTGTATTCAACAGTTGGTTCAAATCCACCTTTTGATCGAAGAGATGAGATATGGCGCCAAAACTCCCGAGGATTCACCTTAATACTGTTCTCAATATTCACCATGTACGAATCGTAGGCACTTGAGACACGAGTTTTCAGCTGAGACATTAAACTGGAAAACAATTCATAAGACTCTGCGGAACCAGTACGTTTCCAGTTACGATGAAGCTTAAGTTTTAGTTTGATATCATCGATAATATCCTTACTAAACCAAACCGGATACCGCGATCCCACTACTCTATCGCGACATTTCTTAGGAGTACAGGCATCAAAAATTTCATAAATACGGTCATAAAAAAAGTTTGTGCACTGACACACATCGTCAAGTAAATAAAATTCATCCCATGATATACTAGTCATCATCTCACACAGCTGAAAGTAATTGCACTTTTTAAAATTCCAGTCTAAGCTAGGATTGATGTTACTTGGTTCAATTCGCTCCGAATGACGAGAACTAGAAATGTTTACGTTAACTTCGAGAGGCGGGTGGTGCGGGTCAATTTTAACCACATTTTCAGTGGTTTCAACATTTACATGTGTGTCTGAGCACAAACGAAATAACACTACATCTAACATTCTACCATTAACATTTGGAATGTTGTTATTCTCACACAAGTTGCAAAAAGACATAAAATATAAATAATAGTTATTTATACTCAATGAAGCTGTGTAAAGGTTTAAGTCGCCCAAAATTAACACAATCCCTTTTAAATTATTAATAAAGCTTTCAACCTTACAGAACCATGTCATGTAAAAATCGTCCGTAGCATTTGGTTTAATGTAAACAACGCACACATACACTTTATGGCCGTGCCAATCGAAACTAGCCCACAAATCTTCTCCTCCTCCGGTTGATTCCAATTCAGTGTGGCGCCGTAGCACAATCGGCGCGCGAGCGCACAACAACGCGCCGCCACACGGCGTAGCGCGATCCCTGCGCATTATACTCCAGTTTCCGCTGACTACCTCGGTATCTGCTACGGATGTATCCAAATAAGTCTCTGTAGCCACTACTAAATTATGTTCTAATAATAACAGATTGTTTCGCCACTCTGAGAGTTTACTTTTCAAACCGCGTACATTTTGATAGTACGTAAGCAAGTTGGTACTATGCCTTCGCTTATGTTTTGTTATGAGAGGCTTGTTCACGAAAGGGCGGAGGGCTAGACTGAGGCCTGGCGTACGAGTCAGCATTTGAGTGCGCAGACGACCTTCTATAATTGACCCACTCTTTGATCCGAGCATTGATCGGCCATACTTCGATCGAGAAACAGGTATCATAGTAAGCAGCCGGCACTCCTATTTTATACGACTTGTAGTCTCTCTTGGCAGCGAGTTCTTCAACTGTGCAAGTTACAGTCGGGCATAACTGATTAATGTATAGACGCACCTCTTCAATTCCCGACGCCATATTCCATAAATGGATGTATTTTATTCTTTACGGCTTTCAGCGTCGTAACTGATGGCCCTGCTGCTCCACACATTGAAGTAAGGCGCCGGCTTTTATTATTCTTTACCTCAGTCCACTCCTGTACTTCACTTACAGTTTCATTATTTAACTTTGGTTGCCGGATATTTTCTGTTGACTTATTTGGCCCTGGACGACTCGGTTGAGAATTCGTTTTTGAAGATTGTCCAGCTATAAATCTTTCGTGTTCCCTCAACTGCACATTATTGGTTGTTTTTAAAGCAGCAACCGTTTCAGTAGGCTGGCGTGGCGTCCGCAGTGCCGGCGACGATGAAGATGGTGGATTATAGCGCTAACTGATAATTGTTAGGGTACCACATTCCGGGTCGAAGCTCGTGCGAAATGATTGAGTGGTTCCGTACCAGTACCAGTATTACGCTGCGTGTCTTTTGAAATGCGATCTAGATTTTCTAAATTTTCGAATAATTTGTTGGTCTGAGTCGCATACTTTTCCATCCTAGCCTCGTAGCTTCCTATAAGGGACATAGATTAAGAAAGTTTTTTCTCATAGTCAGCAATACACAATAGTGACAGACTGAGCTTATTTTCATAGTCTGCTATTAGGTTGTTGGAATGAGTAATCTGTTCTCTCATCGACCTCATTTCCTGACGTAGCTCACAAATCTCAGAAGCTAGACCTAATGTACTATTCATATTATCTTCGTCTTGCGCCTGAATATGTACCACTTTCTGCCGGACAGTTACGTTACAATCTCGATGCTTTTTAGAAACGCCTACCGGAGTCGAGCTGTTGTCTCCACCTTTCTTAGCTACACATAGGCATTCGGGGCAGACCCAGGTTGCAGTAGCAATTTCGGTTATTTTACTCTCCCCAGTACATAAAAGATGGTAATATTGACTACATCCTATTATTGTGCAGCGCAAGTATTGGTCTTTTTCTAACGTTATTTTACTGAGACACGCTGAGTAATTCATATTTACAGCGGAACCAGCTTTTGCGCAAAGGTAAACAAATAAATACGCACAGCTGATGGAGCGATAAGCGCGCGAGGCAAGCCTGCCGGGCGCTACGGGCGATGACTCAGGCTCCAACGGTCAGTAAAGAGGCGCGCGCTGCGCATGCGCCGGGCGCGTTGACCAGTCAGAGCGGAGCGATACGATGACTCAGCGCCGCTGTGCGACCTCACGACGCTTGTAGATAAATAGTGCAAGTCGTTTAACTTAAAATTCGAAACTATTTATCCGTATATTTCCAGAATCCGTCGGTTAAATGCTTCAGGACGATGGTCACTTTATATGTATGCTTTATGGTCACAACACTGTATAGATTTCACAGACTGTGGTGAACTTTATCTGCTATAAATAATTAAAAAATCGCGGCGCAAAAATATACGTTATGCTGCCTACTCGAGCGACGCACGCACACAATCTTGAGGTTGTAGATTCAAATCCCGGTCCCGTACTAATGAGTTCTTTGTCATTGATATACGGAGTTTAACACCACTGGTTTTTCGGTGAAAGAAAACATTGTGAGGCAACCTGCATACGTCTGTAGAATAAATTCGATGGCGTATGTGAATCCAACCCGTACTAGGCCAGCATGGTGGATATGGCCCACATCACCCTTCGTGGGTAAGCCTACTTCCTGCAGTGGTCTATTAAAAAAGGCTCACACAGTACAGTACAGCACCCCATGAAGCTAACTTTATGCAAGCATGAATTCATCGTCATAAGAAATAGTTTGATGTACACATGCAATCGCTTACACTTAATGTCATGTCTGAGCTGTTTACCGTTGCGGAGTTTTCTTGTGAGGAGTCAGTTCTGGGCTCAACTAGACTGCAGCATGAGTTGATCATAAGAAATAAGTTTGTTTTCAAAATCAATTGCGTACGTATTGTGTCTGAGCTGTTTATCGTTGAGGAGTTCTCTACTGAGAAGACTCACCTTAGTTGCATCACTAAATCTTATTGTAAGTCATGTTTAATTATTGAAAATCAGATCACACCATACAAAAGTTTAATTGTAGGAAAGTATTACTTAGTATATAAAAAAATACATAAAGTATCAGTATAATTAGTGGAATTATATTTGAACTAAGGCTTGGTCTGACGTCACGATTATTGTACAAACTCTGTTTTATTCTGTGACGTACCCAGTGCGGAATGCGCAGGCACTCGATTTGACTCACGGTTTAATAGGTGATTTTAAAAAATGTTAAATAATACAATAGCACTTTCATCATTATCATTACCAGCTCATCGTCTTGACCATGATCATAGGCCACCTGTTGGTTCTCTGCGCGTGTACAGTGCACGCACACAGAGCGCGCATAGCCCGCAGCGCCAGTCGCGCATGCGGAACTCGCGCGTGCTCGCAGGCACAGGGACTAAGTTTGCGCCCTCGTCGCTGTCTCCCACCTCGAGAGCCTCGATCTTAGGCTTTATATCATCGTCGAAGTGCGCCAGGTATAGGTCCTGCAGGATCTGGTCGAGCTAAGGGTCTGCCCTGGTCTCGCCATCCTCTTTGTTCTGCGCCTTTCAGACGGACTTATCCATGTTCTGCCGGGCCAGACACTCCGGAACCGCCTCAAATGAGGGATCACAGTCCACATTTTGTAGTGCTACCAGCTGCTGTTGACGCCACCTCTCTGCTACTCAGAAGCTCGCCGATGCCGCTTGGCGCATCTTTTCAGTAGACGCTACTGAGGTGGTCTGGACGACCACCCCCGCGTTCACAACATTCCTAACGCTAGCAATCTCAATCGCCATTTCTTTGGGATCGATGTCCTTTTTAAATTCTACCTTAGTGTCCTCCGCAGTTCTAAGCTGTTCATTTTCTTCCGAGGAGAAAAACCCTAGTTTCGGACCCTGGGTGGCACGTATGGGCCTTAACTCACCGCCAGGCGCAGCCAGAAGGGCAGCGGAGAAGGACTTTGGCCCCAGCGAGTGGCTCACCGTTGGCGCCAATGCTGCGACTTGTGCCTCCGTGTCTGCCAATTTAATCCCCGGGGCACCCACTATGACAGAGACTTTAGACATTGCGAACGTAGTACAACAATCAGCCGGCGGAAAATCGCCGGGTTTGGATGGCTTGACCATAGATCATATTAAACACGGCGGCTTAGGAATGTACCATGTGCTGTCGGTCCTTTTCACGGCCGTCATTTAAACTGGTCATCTCCCGACGGCCCTCACTGATACAGTAATTATTCCTATTTGCAAAAATAGAAGAAAAAATGTATCTAGCATCAATAATTATCGGCCGATAGCACTAGCTAATATGGTGGCTAGGCTGTTGGAGAAGGTTTTGCATAGCTATGCTGCTCCTTACGTAGAATCGTCGGACTGTCAATATGGCTTCAAAAGTAACACATCAACCACCACTATCTATGTGTTGAAACAGGTTGCGGGATATTATAAGAGCAGAAATACATCGGTTATCTCAACCTATCTCGACCTTAGCAAAGCATTCGATCGCGTAAATCACAAATTACTATGGCAAAAATTACGAGACCGGAGGGTTCCTAACCAAATTGTCCAGGTACTAAAGAACTGGTACGAGCAGCAAAGGAATAGAGTACGGTGGAAAAATGAGTATTCTGCACCTACCACCCTCGAATGCGGAGTAAGACAAGGTGGAAGTATGTCTCCACCCATCTTTAATTTGTATATGGACGGCTTATCCGAGAAGCTCATAAAGTCAGGCGTAGGATGCTCCATCAACGGGACCACTGCCAATCATATTTCATACGCAGACGACATGGTACTGTTAGCCCCGTCAGTATCCGCGATGCGAAAACTATTGGCGATTTGCGAGAGTTATGCCGAGGAGCATAACATGAAAAACAATCGGTATACATGGTATTTAAAAGCACCTCTAATTACGGTAATCGGTTGCCTCCTCTTATGCTGTCCGGAGCCGCGCTAGAGAAAGTCGAGGAAGTCAAGTACCTCGGGCACATGATCTCCTCCGACCTATCGGATCACGCTGACATACAGAGGCAGCGGCGAGCCATCGCCGTGCGCGCCAACATGCTGGCCAGAAGGTTCCACAAATGTAGTGACTCCGTAAAAACTCAGCTTTTTATCAGTTTTTGCACGAGCGTGTATACGGTAGAACTGTGGACAAACCACACCAAAGCGGCACTTAGCGAGATGAGGGTGCAATACAACGATGCGTGGCGCGCCATGTTCCGACTACCGCGGTGGTGCAGCGCGAGCGGCATGTTTGCGGCGGGGCCCGCGCCCGGCTGGCAGGCGCTGCTGCGGGCGCGCTCGGCCTGCGCCCGCGCAGCGTTGTACCGCTCCTCTAACTCCCTGGTCTCGGCGGCGAGAGAGTGGGACTCCAGTCCCCTGCATCGAACGTGGAGAGCGTATCACGCTCCCGTTATTTAGCTTTTTTGACATTTTAGTATTTATATTGTAATTTTATTATTTTTCTTGACATTTTGGTATTTGAATTGTAATTTTAATTTAATCTGTGGACATTGTCTGGCGAATAAACAATTTCATTTCATTATGACCATAATTTCCTCTCCGTGGCGACCTATAAAATTCACCTCTGACTTGTTACGTTTGGATCCCGGACCCCCTGCACCCCTCAACTCCCGCACCTCCGCGCATACCCGCACAAGCAGGGACAACAACATACAGCTAACAAAACAAAATAAAATAACAAATACAAAATAATATAACAAGACAAAATGAATACAATGAATGAATACAAGACAAAATTAGTACAAGTACCTAATCTAGCATCGTCCATGCGAAAACACTAAATCAACTAAAATCGTCCTATCGTAAGAGCGTTTCCACATTATCCGACACCGATATCGGATCGGATAATGTGGAAACGCTCTAAGTGTCATTGTCACAATTGAGCTTAACCAATTTCAAAATGGCCGGCAGCCTAGATCGAGCTGGCACGACTCGATACATACACGATGGCAACGACGGCAGCGACGGCCACGCGCATCAACGCAAGTGGCCGCTGAGCCAGACGTTAAAGCGCCCTAGCGAGAACGAGATGGGCCGACTTACTCACAGATTCTATAACATGAACTCACAAAAACACTTAAAACGTGAATACACAATAATTACACAGACGCAAGGAGCGCTGCACGATACGACCGTCCTAGACAAGCTGACTCGACTGCCTCGGTGGCTCAGTGGTTAGTCACCCTGACTTCTGGATCAAAGAGGCTTGGGTTCGATCCCCACCCAGGGCAAATATTTATGTGATGAACATAATTTTTTACTCTCACTGAGCCGCTACGCGGTACTGCAGCTTGAGCACGCCGGCCCAGGGCGCACGCAGCTCTCGCATGCTCCCGCGCACCGCCTCGAACAGCTGAAAGAGCACGCGCTTGCGGACCTCTTCCGTGGTGCGGCCGTCGGCCATGAGCCGCGTGACCGACACCTCGCGCTCCACTTCGCACCGCATGTCCTCTTCCTCGCCGGGGTCAAGCCGCTCGCGCATCACGCGCGCGTGCCCCGACACTTCCCGCCGCCCGCCGTACTCCGGCGTTTCCGGCGCGTACGATCCATGTCATCGAAGCGATGTAGCATGCATGTCTCTGGATCTGGAAGGTCCGGTCCGGTCAGAATTCCCAATCTAAACACGGGTTTAGATTGGGAATTCTGATCAATTCTGAAAATTTTAGCTGTCTAGCTATAACGGTTCATGGTGAAAAACAGACAAACAGCATGACGATGACGGATGGATGGACGGAGAGCGGAGTTTTAGTAATAGGGTCCCGTTTTTGCCCTTTAGGTACGGAACCCTAAAAATTTCGTATTTCACATACTCGTATATACCTAGTCTGGTCATAAGTATTGTCACACAGTAAAAACTTTTCTTTTAGAATGCTGGCCATAAAAAAGTTTATTGAATTCTAATTTCGAATTGTTCATGAAAATAAAAATGTATGCTTTTTAGAATTTTACTCATTTTTAAATATGGAGTGGACGCTTAAAGAAGTCCGTGTTGCAGTTATTGCGTTGCATCGTTGCGGTTACGCGCCAATTCAAATTTTTGACATACTGAAAAATTTGAATATAACCAAAAGATTCGTTTATCGTACCATCAAACGTTACAATGAAGATTCTAGTGTAGATGACAGGTCAAGAAGTGGTCGCCCTCGGTCTGTTAGGACTCCAGCAGTGATAAAAGCTGTGAAGGCGCGAATTCAAAGAAATCCCAAACGTAAGCAGAAACTGTTGGCCCTTCAGATGGGGTTAAGCAGAACCACGGTGAAAAGGGTGTTAAATGAAGACTTAAGGCTTCGGGCATATCGAAGAAAAACAGGACATCGTTTAAATGCTCGTCTAATGGACCTGAGACTGACGAGATGCCACGCTTTGTTGAAGCGGTACGCGGGAAAAAAATATCGGGAAATTCTTTTTTCGGATGAAAAAAATTTTACCGTAGAAGAAAGCTACAACAAACAAAATGATAAGGTGTACGCACACAGTAGTGAAGAAGCGAGCAACCGTATTCCGCGTGTCCAACGAGGTCATTTCCCATCCTCGCTCATGGTATGGTTGGGAGTTTTTTATTGGGGCTTAACAGAGGTACATTTTTGTGAGAAAGGGGTAAAAACGAATGCAGTTGTGTATCAAAATACAGTCCTGACGAACCTTGTGGAACCTGTTTCTCATACCATGTTCAATAACAGGCACTGGGTATTCCAACAAGATCCGAATCTTGTTGGCCAGCTCATAGAGCGTAGAGCACACAAGACTGGCTGGCGGCGGGTGAAATCGACTTCATCCGGCACGAAGACTGGCCCTCCTCCAGTCCAGATTTGAGTCCGTTAGATTACAAGATATGGCAACACTTGGAGAAAAAAGCGTGCTCAAAGCCTCATCCCAATTTGGAGTCACTCAAGACATTCTTGATTAAGGCAGCCGCCGATATTGACATGGACCTCGTTCGTGCTGCGATAGACGACTGGCCGCGCAGATTGAAGGACTGTGTTCAAAATCACGGAGGTCATTTTGAATAAACTTTATTGTCATAAGAATCTATGTTTTGTTAAGTTCATTTTGGTATATAAATGGTTACATAATGAATAAACTTGTTTCAATTATTTTATATTAAACATGTGACAGAATTTATGACCTGACTGTGTATTTTGTATTTCAATATGTTCTACATAAAAAACTCATTACGCATATATCTGTGTCTCTGAGCTACCGTGGAGCTCCACGGATCAGATTTCTATTGATCAGGGATGTTGCGGATGCATATTTTTGGCATCCTCGAATGCGGATGCGGATTTTAAGATATTTTATAAGAACTGTATACCTGACAGTAACAGATAACACTGACGGCAGGTTTTTAGATCTCACCGATGTCCAGCTTGATATGTTTAAGCGCCTCCATAATTTCTGCATTAGGTTTTTTTTATCTTTTTTTTTATATATTTAGCAAAAGCTCCGTCACTGAACATATTCAAATATCAGGTTAAAAACCATTTATCTACAGAAACTGACGCTTCAGTAATTTTGAAATTGTTGTTGTTGTTTTTCTGTTGTTTTATGTATAATATAAATAATATATTGTTATTTATAAAATTATATGTAGAATTACTCCTTGAATTAGAATATCAAAAAATATTGGACATGTATTTTTTCTTTTACCAATCAAACAACAAATGCCAACGATAAATCTTGGCAAAGTTTGTGAGTGGGGGGTAGTGACGTCACCTCTCTTACAGAAGTCTGTACATGTTTATGGCACTTGTGTCGTCACGTGTAATTTTGACGGGCTATATCTTCATCAATTTATGTTTTATTGCCAAACAAAAATATTTTTTTGATTAAATTAATAACCAAAAAATAATAACAAAATTAAAAGTCAATAAATAATGTCCAAAATAAACTTAGTCGAACAAACAACCCGCCCCTAACTGTTCCCTGGGCAAAGGATCTCAAAACACTGGCCGCATAACCCCGTTAAATAGCAATGGCCAACCTATGCTCCAGGAAACAGCTAGAGCGGGGGTCACCACACTTTTCCGTTACCCGCTGCCCAATCTGTCGGATCAACACCTTGGCTTCGGTCCCCCAAGCTCCCCAAGTTTCAATAACGATGGGCCCAAAAGGTATTGCGCCTCAAAAGCCGCATATTTTTGAAGTTTCTGACACGCAGCGTCCTCAACAGCCGCCGCTGGGGAGTGGATGGAGCTACTCTGGTGGCAGATGGTAAGTGCTGACGCACGTGGCATCCCACACCAGGCACTTGCCATTCTTCCTCAGCCAGACCACCACCACCAGAGTCACCCCATCTGGCCTCTTGCTATCAGACTTACTGACACGCGGCGGCTCCAGAACGCAGGATATATTTGCCGAGACAAAGCCTCTTTGGATTATGTCGTTGAGGGCATGGTGACGCGGAAACCTTCCTGTACAACGACGACAACTCAATGCATGGTGACCATCGGCCTCCACTACGGAACCGCAGATGCAAGTATGTGGTTCACACACCTTGCAGCCCAAGCGGAGATCTACTGCCACGCGCAAAGAGTCATCGTTCAAAAAGGTGTCCAGGTGTGGAGAAGGAAGAGCGTGTAACCATGCCCCGGATTTTTACCGCGACACAGCCCTCAATCTTGCCAAATCCGCCCCCGCAGCCTAGCCTTTTATTTGTATGAATTATACTCGTATGTATTACACTATTTACTAATATGTTTATTTTATTTTTTTTGTGTTTAAGTATTTAAATCTTTTTTTTGTTTATGACGTACAAGTGAATTTATAGTTTAACTAATGCGCACCCCGTCCATTATTTATACGCTATTTATCCTCTCCATCCTAAGGTTGCCTGGCAGAGATCGCTATCAGCGGGAAGGCCGCCGTTTGTTGCACTGTTTATGTATATTTTTTTTTTGTTTTTAAATTAGGATGTCATTTTTTGCGTTTTAGATATGCCACAAAGAATTTATGTTTTTGTAAAGGGAAAGATACGTAAAACCTAATTAGTTTTTTATGACATAAGTGCATGTCAAAGTGATACCAAAAAATAACCTGCCAAAAATAAGGCATACTGCTTAGATTATAAAAATAAGATAACTTTAATGTGTTTATGAATAAACGTTGATTCATATATTATGTAGAAAACATGTTTTGTTATGAAACTTATCCATTTATTTGGTTATTTTAGTAATATACGAAATAGGAGGGTGGGTCCGAATGGACCCACGATTCTAGTTAAGTTGGTCAAAATAACGATTCCGGTTAAGGGTTACTAAAGTAATTTTATCGAATTTAAAAAGTTTCAACTTTGTTTTATTTCAGGTGCGTCACTAGACCGCAAATCGGGAAAATTGATTGAATCTAAGGCGAAGGTGCTGTACGAGCAAATGCCGGTCATCTACATATTCGCCATCAACACGACGGCGGGCAAGGACCCGCGCCTCTACGAGTGCCCGATCTACCGCAAGCCGCAGCGCACGGACGCCAAGTACGTCGGCTCCATCGACTTCGAGACCGACAGTAACCCGCGCCACTGGACGCTGCGGGGAGTGGCGCTACTCTGCGACATCAAGTAGCGACCCGAGTCTTGCAATCAAAACCAACAAGCTTTTCCTTTACTATTTTGTGTACTTTAACAGCAGGCGCCAATAAAAATCTTATTGAAAGAATTCAAAAGCCACTTACGAACAAAAAAATACAAGAACGTTTATTTACCCGATTAATGTAATAAATGATCAATTTAACCTCCCTGGCCCTTATGCTATGAAATAATATTGTTAGTATGAACTATATTTTCGGCTAGTGGAAGGAATCAAGAGAGGCAATAGTTATTTGCTATACAAGAGTGCAAAGTGAAATAGTGCGCCCAAAGCATATTAAAAAAGCAAGCAAGTAGGTTCCGTGTCTGAGTTACGAACTAATTAAAAAAGGTTGTATGATAAATTCGGCACCATGGAGGTAGAAGTAAACATGTTTAATAATGTTTTGTATTCACAAACTTAGTGCACACGATGTTCTAAATTCTAAAAAAAGGATCACACATGCACAAGCATATCTTTTGAATATAATTGTAAGAGCTGATAGTTAGCGTTATTTTTCGAATTCGAAATTTCTGAAAAAAATGTGACAATTGTTTGTACTCGCTGCGCTCGCGGATGGTAAATAGCACTAGGTTGTTCTGCTTTGCTCATTATTCATTTAAAATTACTGAAAAAATATTATGTATTATAGCCTGTAGAAGAACGATGTAACAAATTTTAAAAAAATATCTTCAATTTAGAAAGAAGTAATTCCAATAAAATGTATGTAAACTGCAGCGCCTACAGAAATCATATAGCCAAATTGCTACTTTTGCTCGCTGCTTTAGGTATTGTATGAAGTTTCATACAATTGATCTGGAGTCCAAAGAAGTTGGGTACATAATTACGTTTATGTCAAAAAAATGTAAAAAAATAGCCTATATCACAAATAATGTAGCTTTCTAATGACAGAAAAATAAATAATTTTTGGCAGGAATATTTTTGTTTGCTATCCGCCATATCTACTAGGAAACCAGAGCATACGTAGAATACGCGAAAGATAGCTCTACGTACGGTCAAAATCAGGAACCAATTCAATACTGCTAGGGAATACAAAATGCTAGCGAAAAATCAGTTAGACTACCGAGTTTGACCATCAGGAGGGACCCGATATGACATACGTGGCGCCACGACTCGTGTGCAGAGTTATCTTGCGCACATTCTACGTAGGTAATATCATTTTTGCTACAATTCAAAATAAAACATCGGCCGGAGCGTGTTCGTTGGGGCGCGGGTGGGGTGCGGGGAGAGTTCGATTGCAGCACGCACTCAAATACAATTGCATCACGACACACATTGAAGCTCCTTGGTTTGGGCGCGTCGCGACAGCAATAGTTTAGTCCAAATACCTATTTCTCAATTTCCTCGTCAATAGGATTCCTTCTTGAGACAGGTAGGCAGGAAACTTTTCTGTTTCTATACCTATTGATAATGAATTGCACTCATTAACTTGTTAGATCAGGGTTAAAAAGGGCGGTTACGTTATCTATTTTCTACCAAAATATTATTGACAGGATGGAAATATTACTTGAAACTAATACAGCAACACCGATTCTAAAATAATAACAAAGAGACCCTTTAACCTGATCCTAAAATGTTCGTGAGGGTACTTATCTAATGTCCAGGATTCTAAATTAGTAAAGGAAACAAGTAGGTAGGTAGGTAGGTAGTATTCTTTGTTTATTCATATACCTCATACCTCGAGAGAGTGCTCCATGTATATTGCAATGACTCTAAGCCACATTCGTAAATCCTTAGACGTCTGAGAAGAAGTAGCAAGAAACTCAGCGTCATCAATAAACTTTTATAGCAATTTATAAGGATTAGTTACATAATTTAGATATAACACAAATTACTTTAACAATAGCAGCATGGCGACGTCCACTTGACTTGGCTTCATAAGAATACTTATAGAACACTCAGAGGTATTATGAAATAACACCAAAAGGTATTAAGAGAACGAAGCCGCGCCAATAGGCTGTTTTATACTGATTTCCAAGCTCCCGCCATGCCTTACAACCACTGCTCGATATCCGATTCAAAAACAACCCATAGGGAACGAACTAGATGGCGGACTTGGCGGCAGCTTCGACTTCACACGACTAAAAGCCATCTTAAACTTCGTTTTATACTTATTAGAATTATTAGAACAATTATTGATACAATTCAAGTTATCTATAACATTATGAAATCACAGTATTAAATATAGAATTCCCGGAAACCAAAATTTACATGTGCCACCAGCGCCTAGACAGCCTGCTCAACACCAAGCAGTAAGCAGACCGCAGTTTGGATTTAAACCCAACTTCGGGCCACAGGGCTTCCGCCCTCAGCCTGGACAGTTCGGATTCAGACCCCAGCAGCCTGCACAATCTGGATTCCGCCCTCAGTCTGGTCAATTTGGGTACCGCCCACTACCAGCTCAATTTGGTTACCGCCTACCATAGCCTCAAGTATCAAAGTTAGGGAGCAATGACGTCACAATGCACACTGCCCCTGCACACCCGCCTAGACATCCAGTAAATGAGACGTACACTACAGACGCGCGACTACAACGCTGAATACGATGAGTAGTACACAACATTACGATTCTTACCCGGTATATTATGAAGAATACCTTACTTATGATTTCCCGGAACCCGAGGAAATCCCGGAAAATGCTGTGGAAAACGGCTAAAATAGAGACGAAGGTATTGAAAACGAAAATTTTTATATGACGGCCTCCCCAAACAACCCGAGATAATTCAGTTAAATTACGACGCCACTCTAAAATTGCCATACATATACGTACCAGATATAGACGGAAAATTCATGTTACTAGTAGATTTAGGAAGCACTAGAATCGTTTATAAGCCCCACAAAGGCTAAGTATGTACCTAAACTATAATGGCCGACATTCGGACATCATGATATTTCAGTCTTATTTAGTTACTAACAAGTCTTATATAACTTAAAACATTTTAAAACCTTATTAAATATTGTCTTAGCATTTTAAACTATCTATAACATAAAATCACAGTATCAGATACAATAGTGAATATAAACAACAAAGGCAGACGTCATGAAATTTCTCAGTTCTATTTACCTAGTTACTAATAAGTATTTTATTACTTAATACATTTTGTAATCGTTAATAAATATTATCCTGGCAACTATTAAACTCGGGTCACACAGAGGCGAGAGCCGCGAGAAAGCAATCCGATAGCGGTCTAGTGCAAAGCGCGTGCGCCCCGCTTGTGATGTGTCAAGTGGCATACAAATTCGAATATTACAAAAAAATCCCGTCCCGTATCGCGATCGCTTTCCCACACTTCCCGCTTCTGTGTGGCGAGAGCTTTAGATAATAGTTGATAGGATTATAATCAGTTTGACTACAGAATAACACACTGATAAACAATTTCACAAGCATAACTAGCAATGGCAGATATGGTGTCTTGATCTTGATATGTCTGTTTATAAGAATGGAAGGTAGTACTTCGGGACGAAGTACTGTCAGTCTGGCCGTGTTATATTATTTTAATATTCTATATCACTTAAAATGGCCTCTGTACTTCCTTTATTGGTCTAAAAATATTTATTTACCTTCCATTCTTATAAACAGACATATCAAGACACCTTATCATGTTATTTTATTTTACATTTTGTTCTGTTTCACTTTTTTAAAAGAAACAGCCTTATTTTAGCGTTATAAATCGTTTTTATAATTCTTACACCATAAGATGATAGATAAAAAGGATACTTCATATTCCATTTGTGAGAAATGTTGTGAAGTCTATAATTCCGTTGTTTTAGTGAGGTTTTACTTTTTTATTGTACTGCTCGGTTATTCTGACACATTTATAAACTATTGAAACAATGTGCGAAATCTCACATTATTTTCAAACCCGATAGACAGGCTCAGGCATATTTTTTATTTGTTTAGAAAAATCTTTCAAACTTTGTCACATTGTAAAACGGATCTTATTTACAGTAAATTATGTATGATGACGCAACATAATAATGGAACCATGGTTTGTAAAAGCAGTCATTGTTTTCCGTCGCAGCAACATCTATTTATAAAAAAGGACTCAGCCCCTTGCCTCCTTTGGCAGATTTTTTTTCCTTTTACCACTGCACTATTTCACAGTTTCACATTACTTGGCCAGGAAGCCCAGAAGCGGGAAGATCTGGGGCCCGGAGACCTACAGCATGATTTTCCAGGCATTAATTGCCAGGAAGTTGAGTTGCCGCTGCAAGGACAGCCTCTCAGCACGGCTATGCGAAAGGCTTGTCAGGAATTCTCTGAAATACAACGAACGGCATTAATGTGGCCATTCCACATCTGATGTTAGATCAGGGTTAAAAAAATTGCTCCACAATCTCGAATCGAGCCTCGATAGCTTTTCTATAGGTACTCTATAAAATTTAACTTGATCTCTGCGACAGCTGTCAGAAAAATCACGCCTATGAAGTCCTGAATTTCTTAATAATACAGACAGTACCTGTCAATGTCATACTTCGTGGGCATGCCGATTAGTGATGGGCGACGAATGATCGTGACCACAGAGTTTTAGATAGTTTTAATTAAAATATCGATAGTTTATACTGACGATATTTTAAATAAAACTTAATTTATCATTAATTTTATTGTATATTTTAATATCATAACATTTTTTACACGTGTAATTAAATTAAACCCAATTATATGTTACATTAGCATCGATAATAGCTGTAGATAGTTATAAAAAAATCATAGTGAAGTATATAACTAGACAAGGAGCTAAATAATAATAACCATGAATAATAATTACAAAAGTAAGAGAAGGCGAGATGTGCAAGTATAAAGAGTGAACAGGACGAAAGTAATATCTTTTGTCTCTATTTGCGTATACGTTTTTTTGTCTGACTATTACGCACTGCATAGACGTAATAGTAAGGCAAATTTTTCGCGCCAAAACCTACTGTTGAATTTTTGAAGAGATGCTTAAGTAAATCAACATATTTATGAACTATTGCCTATTTTCTATCACTTCTATTAGTATTATGCAGGTTTTACTATTATGTAGAGTCTAAATATGATAAAGTCATAACAACGTGTATATAGCTATCTAAGTATAGCACTTTTTTTTTCTCGCACCCTATATGCAGTAACTTCTCCACCCATTCTCCCTCCACGAAGAAAATCGACTATCTCTGTCCCCCTTTATGTGTGCTCTCTCTGTGATGGCCGCCAAGTTGGCAAGTAGTAATCTCGCATCTCCTGAATTAAATTAAATTGTAATTAATTAAAAGCTAAAAAATCTTTTTGATAAAAAGCTTTTATTTAATGCTCTAAAAAGCAGGAAACAAGATATTCCTTCAAAATTTTACCTATCAACTAATAACCTCATTATACACAATTTATATGATCATAAAAGCTTGTCGCGAGGTTTGCTTAAGTACCTATAAGTATTTAATTAAACAGAAATAAAAAATATTAAACTTTGCAGATTAAATAGGTACTAGTTAATTTACACAAGTAAATCGTAATATGTAGCTCAGTTGTTCGCCAAAAGTATCAAAAGCTCATCGAAATAGAGTGCAGCAATTTGATTAAAACAGTTTTTGTTTTTCTTCATAATCTAGCTGCTTACACAAATAAACAAAACCGAAAAAGAATTAGGTACTTACAAGACAAAAAAGGTAACAAAAGAAAAGCAAACGAAACCAAGGGATATTTGCAAAAGAAATTCCAAAAACGTATGACAATATTATAAAAGAAAGCCAGGGAGAAAGCGACTTTTTTATGTGCAGTATATTATTTTACCTTGAGAGGTCGCTCTTTTCCTCTAGATATGGTTGTTATGTCACTATTTTTTGTGTTCAGTTCATTTTTTTAACTTAAGAGGTAGCTCATTTCCTCTGAGGGACTATTTTTCCTCATGTCGCTTATATTAGAACAGAAGTGGTACATTAACAAAAACAGCAGGGAAACATATTTTCTCCTTCATGATATCACTGCTTACGCATAAAAAGCAACCCAAATACAATACGGAACGATAGAACACAGAAATAAAGAATACATCAATATTTTTAGTCAATATGTTAGTGATTGACTGTTAAAGAGTATTTTTTATTTTTTATATTCAGAAAAAGACGAAGATGCTTTGAATACGAATAGTACCTATGCCAGAATAACGGATAGCCCTAACTGCTGTATTACCTTTACCACTGCAGATAATACTTACGAGGGCTTCAACTATACCTATTAAATCGGAATATGAAAACTTACAAAGCATGTCAAAGTTTGTAACGTATATTGAAAACTTTTGATTTAAATGTCATTCGCTAAATATATTCAGTGTCTTTGGTGAACGGCACCGGACCAATAATCTTTTAGAAGGTTTCCATTCTTAAATAAGAGGAACGATTAGATAGGTATCAATAGATTAAGAGCAAACGAGAATTTCAAATCTCCAAAAAATTACTCCCAATCGTAGACTACGTCAAAATACCATCATGGATATTTTTAACTCTCTTTATTCCTTGACATTGTCCGTGGCTGTATCTTTTCCTCATGCGCCTAGTACTCGGTAACCACTTAACGCTGGAAATGAATGCGTCAAAATTGGAAATGAATGCAGTTGTATCATACTAGTAAAAAACAACTACCTGACTTAGATAGATAGATAGATAAACACTTTATTGTTAACACTAAAATACAATTCAGAAAACAAAAATACACAGAGAGGAAAAAAAAAACAACAACATAAAATAGTGCAACAAAGGGCGGCCTTATTGCTTATAGCAATCTCTTCCAGGCAACCCTTTCTTCTGGAGAGGAATTAATAAAACAAAAAAAAATAGAAAATGCGGAGTGAGTAGCAAAAGAGAGTTGACAAATAAAAAAAAACTTATTACAAATAATAAATACTTACATAACGAGCTAAAATTCGAATACATTTAGTACCTACATCCTAATACATAAATAACATAATAATAATATAAGATACACTAATACATACAGTTTGATATAAATAAAAAAAAATTACATAGCAATAAATTAGAACAAAATTAACAACAGAACTACTGCGATGGCACCTGTGAAAGGTAAAGCATTTTAACGCTTTCCTTAAAAACATCAAGAGATGGAGCTTTGCGTATTGGAACAGGCAAAGCATTCCACAATTGGACAGCTTGAAAAGCAAACGACTTGCCATAGAATGTTTCAGTGCGCGCAGAGGGAGACATAAGAGTGAGGTTATCTCGAGACCTAAGAGGAATAGAATGAGAGGAATGCCAATAACAAAAGCAATCTTTTAAGTAGCGTGGGGTAGCAGGATTAAATAAAATGTTATAAAGTAAAAAAAGAATGTGAGCATTCCGTCGTAGGCGAATAGGCAACCACTTGAGCTTATTGCGGAACTGAGACACGTGGTCATATTTGCGTAAGCCGTATATAAATCTTATGCAATAGTTTTGAAGCCGCTCAAGTTTATCTAACTGGTCCTCGGTAAGACTGAGAAAGCAGGCGTCAGCGTAGTCAAGGATAGGAAGGAGAAGTGATTGTGCGAGCGCAACTTTGGTAGCAGTAGGTAAAAAATTCCGAAGTCGTCTTAAGGAGCCACCAGACGCAAAAAGCTTGCAACTGATGGTCTTCAAGTGTACGTCCCAGCTTAAAGTGCGGTCATACATGACACCAAGATTTTTCACAGAGTGGCTGTAAGGAATTACGGTTCCATTAAAAATAACATTTGGAAGATTAGCCCAATCAATTCTGGATACCATATAAGAACTGCCTATTATTATTGCTTGGGACTTAGCAGGGTTGACTTGTAAACCAAATGATTTGCTCCATTCGATGATTTTGTGTAGATCAGTATTAACAGTGGAAATGGCAGTGTTCAAATTATCGAGTCGAGCTTGAGAATAAATTTGGAGATCATCTGCATAGAGGTGGTAGGAAGAAGTTAGGCACTTTGAGATAGAGTTAATGAATATTGCAAAAAGAAGAGGAGATAAAACGCCGCCTTGTGGTACACCAGCTGTGGTATTACACCAAGAAGAAACTGTGTCTTCGAGGCTAATACGTTGCCGGCGACCATACAAGTAACTGTGAAGCCAGTCGATCGCCGACGGAGATATGTTAGAGGAGCGTAGCAAGGCTAGTAGTATGTCGTGGTCGACGGTATTGAAAGCATTACTGAAGTCTAACAGTGTTAGAACAGTAAGCTTACCGCCATCCATACCCAAGCGGATATCGTCGGTGATTTTAATAAGAGCAGACACAGTGCTATGCCCAGGACGGAAACCAGATTGGAGAGGATTGAGGAGATCATTTTTGATAAGGAAATTGTTCAATTGCTTGTGAACAAGGCGCTCCAGAACTTTGGACAGAAAAGGAAGGATCGAAATAGGTCGATATTCGGAGAATGATTTAGGGTTGTGTTTCTTAGGTAACGGTATAATTTGTGCGTCTTTCCATGATGTAGGGAAAGTACCACTGGAGGTGGAATTATTGAAAAGGACACATAGGATGGGAAGGACGATGTCCAGGATAGGCAAAAGCATGTTTCGACTTATCTTATCGCCGCCCACAGCATTGGAGGAAATCGACATAATGCTATTCTGTTTTCTGTGTAATATGGATTACTAGACGTATAAACATGGTAAAAAAAATATTTTATAAAATCTATAATATTTACTTTTTATTTTAGAGAATGTATCCTGCAAGACACACTGCCAAGTTGGTAGCAATCTACAAACAAAAATAATTGTATCTAAGAGGATACACTGCCATGTGTGCCATAAATAAGTTATTTGTAATATTTTATATATTTTATTCATAAAACAGCTTTACATAATTAGGAGATCACAATGTTATACTTGTTTCACAATAACTACTTTATAAGTTTTACAAATTAAATAAATTGAGCATAGTCATAGTCTCAAAGTTTGCTGTAACATTTAGAAAAATAATCAAATAAATCAACAGTCTCACTATTATAGAACTTGAAGTTCTGGTAATTATATTTTTATATAAGCATAATACTACTCTTATTACTATTAAGTAACACTTTACTGTTAACTATTACAAAAATGAGATCATATTATTCTATCATACGAGGTTATTACTTTGTATGGAAAGCTAGAAAGCAATTGCGCTCTGGCAAAAAACACAGCCTCAAGTTACATTTTTGGCAAAATACTTTCGTCTGTCCTTTGGTGCAATATTTGCACCTTCCTTTGGATGAAAATGTGGGAAGATGACCACATTGATCAAACCGAACTGCGTCAACAGGCCTTTCAGCTGATGGGTTTTTGATAACAGGTACTGCAGTAGAGGGTACGTTTGTTACGTGGCTAGCTCTTCCTAATTTCAGAAGGCTTTTGTAAACATCAAGTCGAAACTTTTTGAGGCTAATCGGTTTCATCTTTTGCAGCTCGTTGCTATTATTGCCATATATATTGCGACGTCGCGTCTTTTCAAAATCACGTCGGTACATCAACCAAGCGTTATTCATTGATATATCTATCATTTGTGCAATTAGTGGCAAATACCATCGGTGACCTTTAAATGGTGTTCTATAAAGTGCAACCAACATGTCGGCCAAATCAACACCACCCATGTTCAAATTATATTCCTTTACTATGTTTGTACACGTCACAGGCATTTTTCTTCTCTCTTCTTTCTTATATCGCATTACAACCTGTACAGGTCGAGCTTCCACAAATGTGCTTGCTGCGGTCACACATTTGTTGTCAAACCATTTCACAACTACAACCTTATTTTTGTTGCATTGCACCTGCGCATAAGAGCCTCTGCCTTTTTTCTTTAAATTTTTATCAGTAGGCAGTTTCTGTTCAGCTCCTCGCAATCTGTTTTGCCTAATTGTCCCCAAAGCAAATATTCCATACTGGTTACGTAAATATTGCAGAAGCTCAATAGAGGTAAAGAAGTTGTCGAAGCACAACACCTTGCATGCGGGTTGGTGAATAGACTGAGCTAAAGCCAAAACGACTTTCGACCCTAAGCCCATGCTATTTTCTTCGTCACTTAATCGGTGAAATCGGAAAGTGTCATCTCCTCCATATAGCAAAAAGTCGTAAACGATACCTGAAACTCCTGCTCGTACAAAGATTTTAAATCCCCATTTTTTGGGCTTGTTTTTTATGTATTGTTTCCGACTTCCCGCTCTATTTCCTTTGTGAGGTACCATCATTTCGTCGATACTGAATCGCGACTCTTCTTCGATCTTCAAACAGTTGGCACGTATTGCTGGAAGAAGCGGCCGAACTTTATAATATCGATCACCGTCATCTTTTCAAATTGTCGTTACAGTGAAGGTAACGTCTTATCATCTGGAATTTTTTCAACGTCATTATGTCAGCAACATTATTATATCGGCATTCAGTGGACCAGTAATCTGTATAAGCTGGCAACTTTGCAACTCCCATGAATATCAAAATTGCCAAGAAATCTTTGATGTCATCTTCTGTCAAATTTATCGATGTACCCTTTACTTGAGTACTGTACAGATTTGTTTGTTCAGTAAGTAGAGATATGATATTATCAGAGAAAAATAGTTTGAAATAGTCAATAGGAGTGAATCCCTCATTTGATGTTTCAAATAATACATCTTCGATTTCTGCTGCGCCACTAAATTTTTTGATGGTCCAATTTAACATCAATTTCTTTCGTTTTATCGGTTTATTTTTTGGCAAGTCTTTTGCCAGGGCTGTGACTTTTTTAGATTGCGTAGCTGTAGATGGTGAAGGAACGCATAATGGTGATGGCACTTGTTCATAGCTAGTCGAAGCGATGGCTTGCGGTGATTGGACAGATGAGACTGCCAACGGCGAAGGTGGGTGTGTAAATGATTTTAACTGATTGAGGCATTTGTTACCATGATGTAGAACTCCAGATTGGTTTGGTGACAGAATTGAGGGAGAGCTTGCAGTTTCTAATGCTGGTGATGGCAAAAACGATTGTAAGGATGTTGAAGCTAACACGTTATCTGTTTCTTCATCTTCATCTGAATTCAACAGATTCAAATTTAAAAGCGACGATGGCAATGATGGAGCTTGTGAACTGCTACCAGAGTGTGTTTGAAAATGATATGGATAGTGTTGTAACTCATCGGCAGATGAGTCACTGTCTTCTAAGTCTGATTTAGCCCCCACCTTGGGAACAAGAGCAAGTATTTTTTGAACTCTGCTATTTATTTGACGATTGTGTGGTTGAACCTGCAGATCAAAATACAATTCAAATTAGAGATTACAAATAAAACAACAGTGCTAAGTATACTAGCAAAGCTAATCTATATATCAATATATAGTAAACATATATACATACATTTACACATACAAACGCCATATGTTCCCCTTAGACTCTGAGATCTTCGCTCCCTTCGCTCGCTCGATCAAATATTAACAAAACTTAAGAATACTATAATAAAATAATAAAATTGTCGTAATAAACTTGTTGATTAAACAAAATTTATTTTACCAACATGATTTCATACGTAACGGGCAGTGTATCTCCTCAGATACTAAGTAAATGTTTGCAAATTTACTGCGTACTTGGCAGTGTGCTCCTACAGATACATTCGGGAAAATGGGTAAATTACAAACTATAAAGACCCAGTTTCAATAAAAAAAACACATACGCATAAAGTAACGTTTGTGACACATAATATTAGTAGATAATTTTAGCAAATCATTTGGAAATTCTTAAATAAATCTATTTTTTTACCTTCCGTGAAGTAGACGCCTGCGCACGGTTCGCCATCTTGCGAGCTACTGTCATTTCAGTGTTGCCAACAGCAAGAAAATATTTTTTTACTAATTATATACATTATTAGCTTTTATATTGTGCAAAAAAAAATATCACAACACATTGTCAATAGCCTCAATATTTTTTTTAAATCTATGTTTCCGTACAGATACAATGCCAAGTATAGGGTTAACATCACGTTCGGTGAATCGACAGAAAGAGAAAGGAGAAAAGTCGGGAGTTGGAATGGAAGAAAGATAATTCACAGTTGAGATTTTATCCGCATCAGTCATAACAGAAGCGGAAGTAAAGTGTTAATGACTTAGATGATTACGTGATTTTTCTTAGTGTATTTATTGGCAAGATTAGAATAGGTCACGTTGGAGTTGAGAGCAACAGAGGCCTTTGCTCAGCAGTATGAGATAACGGGCTGTAAGTGATGATTGTGTATGAATTTCTTGAAATTACGAAAAAGCTGATATCAATAAAATACAACACCATAACACAGCAAAGTGCTTATTCACAGTTATTGCAGCACCAATACCCGAACCAGAACTGAGCTGTGCATATGATACGTCGAATAAGTATTTTAATTAATTTTTATATATACCTAATAGTACAGTTTATTGTACTTTTAATTCTATAATTGTAAACATAACGCCGCATTTAAATGCCTTAATAGCCCCAATAAGATCAAAACCTTCTCCAGCACTTCGAAAAGAAGCCAAGACATGATTTCAAAATCCAAAATGCGTTGTTCTAGTACGCTCCACGTCGAAAAAATCTGTTTAAATTGAAAAAAAATACAAACGAGAACTTCAAAAAATCCGAGAAAATTAACAATTGTTTTTTGACAGAAATAAAAAAAAAACTTGCTAACTTGTTATAAACCATCTGATGCAAGCTTCATATTCATTTTGAATTATTTTGGAAAAAAAGTGTACTAGTACACAACGTAGAATAAAATATAGGCATTTTCTACTCATTACTGCGAAGAATTCAATATAATTTATACTATTTTCAAGTAGGACCAGTACCTAAGGGGCGGTTCTGGAACCAGAGATCCGAGATATTCGATAAAGATTTGTCGTAACTATAAATTTTCTTGTATGAATTATAAATAGGTAGTACAAACTTGAAGTGTGACGTGTGACTTGACCACCATAAGTGACGATTTGTTGAAGTCCGCTCCCACACCAAAGCAGGCACTTAACAAAGTCAATAGTTACTTTGCAACTATCGGAGAGTCACTAGCAACAGATATTCTTCACTCAAATAAAACCACGGAACAGGAGCTGGCAATCTCAGTAAAAGTGCCTATCTCACCTGCAAACTCCCTATTTTTAGCCCCAACTAACCCTATACAAATCCAAAAATAAATAGAATCACTAAAAACAAACTCCTCTCCGGGTGCAGATAACATAACTAACAACTTATTGAAGTCTGCTAAGCATGTTTTATCGGGTCCGATTGCATTCATTTGTATCTTGAGTCTTGAATCAGGAATTTTCCCAACTTGTTTCAAGGATGCCGACGTATGCCCAATCCACAAAGCCGGAGATACAGAACAGCCGTCTAACTACCGCCCAATTTCTCTTCTCGCGTCTATGTCAAAGATCCTAGAAAATGTTGTATGTAAAAGCTTTATGAACTTCCTCGAAAATGAGAACATGCTTTCGCAAAATCAATTGGGTTTTCGGTCGTCCAGCTCAACGGAGGACGCCGTTACCTCTGTGGTTGATTTTATTGCTGGTAAGCTGGATACTGGTCAGAGATGTATCGGTGTCTTCCTTGACCTGGCCAAAGCGTTCGATACAGTCTCTCGCGTAATCTTACTTAAAAAGTTAGAGAAGCTGAGAGTTCGCGGTATATCTCTAAAGTGGTTTCGCTCTTATCTTACTGGTCGAAGGCAGCGTGTGAGGGTCAACGGACAGTACAGCGATTATGAAGAGGTGTCCTTCGGAGTCCCACAGGGCAGCGTGCTCGGTCCTTTACTATTCTTAGCATACATCAATTATTTATGCCAGCTGGAAATCGCGCAGCCAAGATTTTCACATTTGCCGATGACACAGTTATATCATTTCACGGCCGAAAATGGGATATAGTAACAAACTCAACCAACAAAGGCCTGCGAGATATTGCTGACTGGCTCCAGCGAAATCTCCTAACTCTCAATGTTTCTAAAACAAAATTTATAGCATTTAGAGTCTCAAAACGATTAGCGCCTCTATATCCTCTCCAAATTAACCTCCACACATGCACTCCAGACTCTTATCAGCAATGCACCTGCAATTGTCCTATGCTTGAACAGGTGAAAGATTTAAAATATCTAGGTATTTTCATAGATGAGTTATTGTCTTGGACAAAAGAAATACAAAACTTGCACAGTCGTCTTAGAAAGCTCTTATTTGTTTTTAAAAGGCTTAGAGTCGTTGCAGATACGCGAACAATCGACTTGGTTTACAACGCACTATGTAAATCATAATGACCTACTGTATCACCTCGTGAGGTGCAGCATGTAGCTCCTTCCTTATTAAAGTAGAACGAGCTCAAAGACTTAGTCTCAAAGTAGCACACAAAAAACACTACATATACCCGACAGATGATCTTTACAAAGACACTGAACAGCTCCGGATTCGACAGTTATTCATTTCAGCATGCGCATTGAAATTTCACAAAACTGCACTAACAAACAGCACACACAAACGTACCCATAGATTGGAAGTGCCAAAAACAAAGACAAAAATAGGGCAGAAACGCTACACTTTTCTTGGACGCTTTATCTATGACCAACTTAACAGAAAACTTAACTTAATAAAATATAACAACAGATACCTTTGCAGGAAAAAAATAAAAGACTACCAGCTTACATTGAACTATAAAACTACAGAAGAAATGATAAGACCAACATGCTAGCTTCGGGCTCTCTTTGAACGTGAATGTAAGCATCGCCGTGAGCCCAACCCGCTCGAGGCTGGTGCTACGCGACGAATGATGAATCTCCTTGTACTTTCATCATTATGATTACATCCGTAGTCCATATACCAAATATAATTAATCTCTCGTTGTTTATCAATTGGTTTACATAGCATACAATAACATAATCATTCAAGCATACACAGAATTCGCTCTTAATATATTTTAATTTATCAGCATTCCGGAAGAGTACTAGCTCTCGCAAACTCAGGGTATCCTACCGCGGGAGCTAGAGTTTTTGTTTGTAATCTTCTAATATTTATGTGATGAATATAAGAAACCTAAGTTCATAATTTTGTTCTCAAAATATTTTAAGTATATTGTGTCAACAGAAAATCTGATCAGCGTCACAAACATTTTGTTCATGATGTTTCGTTCGTTATATGATTTCTTACGATTCCGCTTATCCCTAAGAATCCAAAATAATAGTTGAAATTAATTTCAATGGATAAGAGCATTTCCAGTTAGTTTTGTTCAATATGGATGATTTCTAAACAACGGATTCTCCCAGGATTAACTACAATACTAGCGCCGAAGAAAAGACGACTTAGACAATAAATGTTCCACGAATTCTGAATACCACAAAAACGAAAACGGTAGATATCATTAGATCATTACGAATCGAAGAACTGTGGAACATACATATCACTTGCAAATACAATAAGTAGTTTGTGACGAAATTCACAAAATAAATGTATCAAGACCAAATAATTTGATGTTACATAAAGGTAACATCAATTAAATCATTGACGTTTTGAGCTTGACCTAGAAGGAAGGTAATATCTATATTTTTATGTAGGTATGTCGCCAACCATGACACCATTATGGAACCATTGCTACTATTTATTTTTAATTACGTACGACCAGATGCAATCGCAATTGCGCGTAGTAGGTACGGTACGCACCATCTCTTTCAACTCTCTCGGGCTCTTTTGCTATAACCGAATTTAAATTTTTCATACAATTCCCACACATATTCATTCGATTTTTTATTACTAACGACTCCCACAATAACATCTTTTTTCCCCTGATGGATTGGGAGTTGGGACACGCCATTTTTTTAGACTACAATAAATAATAATAATGAAGCACAGACATTTGACGAAAACTTTGATAGACATGCATTTTTAATTAAAATTATCTATTACCGGAAATTGTAATTAGTTCATCCATAAAGTTCGGCAACGGGTACATGATATCCATTGAATAATCACAAATATGCCTGCCTGGAATCAGCGTATGACATTGTTCCTTTAGCCGTGGAACAGCGAGATCGTGGGATATTGAAGCCAAGAAATTTGTACGGGGCTGGATCTGGGTCGCCGCCGAGATGAAGGATGTAACTCCCGGGCGGGCTGGTATTTGGTCCAGCACATTTCCTTGGCTATCCCGACACATTTAAGGCATAATTGATTTAGCGCACAGAGTACTACTGGACTACTCATTTCAAAAAGGACCAGATTAGGTACTATCATATCACTGTAACTTATTGAGTATAGATTTGCGACGTCGTCAAGCACAATAAAAAACATAAGACCATGATAATCAATGTTCCTGTAGAAAAATTGTCAAAAGCGAACTTTGGCTTTGATATAATTTTAAAACTAATTGGTCCTTGGATGAGTATTGACTTTGACCACTTTTATTTCTAAATAATTGATGTAATTATATTTTCTGTCTAAAAAGTGTAACCCCGTAGACAACAGGCTGAATTTTTCTAGAATAAACAGATTTGAATATTTTTTTCATCGACTTCGACAAAACATCAACACATCGTTAGAATCACGTTAGAATTAACATTTTTAAGACTTGGCAGTAAAAAATCGAAAAGAAGCACTTTAACATACATTTTCAAATATTTTTTTAAAAAGCGAGATCCAGTACCTCCTATTCAATATAGCATTTTCAATAAGGCTGGTACAAGTAGGACCAGGATATCAATTATTAAATCCATTGGCTATATAAAAACTAATGATTTCAATTTTTTGTTTTTCCAACGTTTTTCCAAAGTCAACATTTTTACCTCCACAAAATCTAGATCAAATAGAACGCAGAACAAAAATATAGGCCAGACAACAAGTCGATTTCAAACTTTTTCCATAGCACTTCTCTTTCCAGGTTTCTTATGACGGTTTCCAACAACGCTTTCTTTTGACCTCATGTCGCTTATGTTAAAAGGAAGTAGGGTAGTACTGGTCTCATTATTGACTGGCGACGGACGTCGATTCGTTGGCAGATAACCCAATATGTAGCTCAGTTGTTCGCCAAAATTATCAAAAGCTCATCGAAATAGAGTGCAGCAATTAGATTAAAACAGTTTTTGTTTTTCTTCATAATCTAGCTGCTCACACGAATAAACAAAACCGAAAAAGAATTAGGTACTTCCAAGACAAAAAAGAACAACAAAAGAAAAGCAAACGAAACCAAGATATATTTTGCAAATGACATTCCAAAAACATATGACAATATTATAAAAGAAAGCGAGAGAGAAAGTGGCTTTTTTATGTTCTGCATATTATTTTTGTGTTCAGTTCATTTTTTTCACTTAAGAGGTAGCTCTTTTCTTCTGAGGGATTTTTTTTCCTCGTGTCGCTTATACGTATTAGCATAAAAGTGGTACATTAACAAAAACAGCAGGAAAACAGATACTTTCCCCTTCATGATATCACTGCTTACGCATAAAAAACAACCCAAATACAACACAGAACGAAAGAACACAGAAATAAAGAATACATCGATATTCTTTTTCCCAATTATTTTCAACACGGAACCACACCGATGAAATAGTTCGCATAATGACAGAGTTACCCTAAGCTTTTGCTACAGGCAGGGGATACCGATGCCGTATTCTATTGCCCTGGCACCACCTAGGCGGGCGGACGGCAAAACAATCAAAAAACTCGTTACATACAAAGCCATACCTGGATTCAAAACATCACCTACCTATACAGTCTATACAGACATGGATAAAACACCAAAAGCATTGTTTTTAGTACGAAGAAACATTCAGCAGTGTAAGATGATCATACATTCAATTCAAATGTGCAAAATCAATACTCATTCATGTATTAGTTTAAGAAGCTAAAACGTGTGCGAATTTATGCCAAATTAATTAGTAGTGCTAGTGCAATATTAAAAAATACTTTTCTAAGGAAAAATAAAACAAAAAATAAAATCAAAAATTTATTTAGCAGCCATTTAAGATGTATGGATATGAAGAACACGAAAAATAAGCATAAAAAAAGCATAAGGTAAAGTTTACGGGCTGTTTCTTTGGACGACGGACATCATTAAGTCAGGTATCTATCTCTGTACTTTCATAATGACGAGTTTTAAAAGGGATTTTCAGCCGGATTTTACGATAAAAATCTTTATTTCAATTGAATAAAGGGGCTCACCAGAATATCAGCGTTGAGTGTTGGGACCTCCCAGCACTCAACATTTAATGCTGAGGTGAGTCCCTTTCGACACTTTTTTTTTACTATGTTTTTTGTATTGTGTATAATAAAGTTAATTTCATTTCATTTCGTTTCATTATTGACTTGTGACAAAATGTAAGACCAGAATTTTTTCCCTATCGTAAATAATATCATAAGAAACAATGACATCCTGGAATATATTCGTCGTTTAAAGAAACATTCCGAATTATGCAGTACTGAGTAACTTACACTGGACAAGCATATTTAAAAAGCAGCCAAAATATTTCATCAACAATACGGTCAGTTTCGCATCGTTATACTATTCGAACGTCATTTGGCAAAATTATAAGCTTGTACCTACGATAGGTATTACAAGCCTTGTACACAGCAAACTTTACCAGTGTTCATTACGCCGTACCTTACGATTCCCAAAGACAAGTAGATTCCATTTTAGAACTTTAGCTTCATTAATACACATAATTATTACACACGCATAAAAGCATATTACGATTAGAAGGATCATCCATTAATTATAGCAAACGGTAAGGTGTATATGAGAAGGGCAAAATTTTAAAACAATAGTTTAAGACTGCAAATTAATACTTACTCAATATTTAAGCGTAAGCTTAAAGTATTGCGAAATAGTTAACTTTAAGGTACAAAAGACATGACATCCGTATGTTAAAATTCATGGATGGTCCTAACTATCACCTTGATAACACCAGAGCATGTATATTTATAAAAAATGCAATATAGAGAAGACCTTAAAGCTTCAACAGCTACAAAATAATAACAAGATTTTGTTGAATAGAATGAACTGATTGCAACAGTTAAAGCATTAAGGCTTTACAATTGTAAAAGTAATGATACAAAGGTTTGGTGATAATAAACGGAAAGCCTAATCACCAATGTAAAAAAGCACGTGTCGTGTCGCGAGCGTATTTCATAATTTTGAACGTTAGGAACTTACTCAGAGAATGTGAAAATTAAATCTTGAAGTGTAATTCACTTTCAGTATATATTTTTATACGAATGTAGTTTTTACATGATGTATTTAATTAATCATTACGTAAGGCCGAGATGTTGAAATACGCAAGCAGAGAGCGAGAGATACAGAAAATAGCGTGAAAAAGGCAGTACAACATATTTTTTTGAATGACTATCACACAACTCATTACAAAAAATTAAGCCGAAAAGCATCTCATTAAAAGCTATTTTTAAGGCAAAGATAAAAACACATTGGAATAATTTTTCAAGCAAAAAAATATGAATGATATCCACCGTCACTGCAAAAATTTTACACCTGGATTTAGTTAACACAAAAAATAGCATTACAAAAGACAACATAAAAATTTAAATAGTCTCATTGAAAGCTATTTTAAGGCAAAGATAAAAACACATTGGTATAATTTTTCAAGCAAGAAAATATGAAATGATATCCATGGTCACTGCAAAAATTGTACACCTGGATTTAGTTAACACAAAAAATAGCATTACAAAAGACCACATAAAAATTTAAATAGCTTTTAAATAGAGATTGAATAGAGTTTATCATCCGTAGTAAATTAATAACTGAATTAGTTTTAGATAAACAAATTTTCGTTTTATTTACTTTTAGTTTTTTTTTGTTATTTTTATAGTTTATTTTTTTGGTATTTATGTAGTATATTTTTTGTTATTTTATAGTATATTTTTTTGTAATTTTTTTTTTAGTTTTTTTTTAAATTTTATTTAAGTATGAAAATATAATGACTACTTTACGACACTATTTTTAAACAGAGCAGAAAACAATATCCAGAGGTATTATACTGAAGAGGATGTTTTGCAAATAATTTTCTTTAAGTCTTAATACGGTCAGAGCAAAACTTGTGCAACTTAAATTAGTTAACACATAAAATACCTAGCATGAAAAAGGCAAAGAGCTTAAAAATAGTATAATTGAATATTCAAGTTTTTAGCCAGATTTCAAGCATGAGACTGAAAAAATAAGCAATGTTTCGTAAAGAATAACATAACGTAATATAATTAATTACTATAAAATCGTGACTGTTTATGACTATTAAGACCTTAGTCTAAAAAAAAAAACAAAAAATAGCTCTTGGTCAGCGCGCGCAATTAATTTTTTTATTGGGTTTTTGCCATTTACATATTAAATACTCATTATATGTTTAAAACTCATATAGCGGCTATGAATAGGTAGCGTTTTCGAGGCACATACATCTGAATTCCAAAATAGTGGTCAGTCTATGCCTTAGATTATGGAAGGGAATAGATTCGAAGTAAATTCTTATGTCCCCCCGCAAAGATTCAGACGGATGACGGATAAAAGGATGCTAACGTCGATAAATACTATCGTTACATTATTATAAGTATTTAATTTATATCATAACATTATTAACATGTGTACATACTTGATCTTAAATAATAGTAAGTTAATAAAATCCAATTTCTCACCTTCAACTACTCATTCGATTTCATTACAACATTGTTTGAAAATCGATTTTTTCCACCACCATCTCAACTCTAAAAATGTCAATCTTCTATGTCAATGTCACTGTCGCAGAGATCAAGTTAAATTTTATAGAGTATAATTAGCATATTTCTGTTTCTTTTTCACTTTAGGCATTCGATAGAGAGAACACTTTTTAAGTTTGCTATTTAATTTACAATAGCGCCTTCATAATTGGGCCTAGTATAGGCTTAAAAACTATGCTTTATAAGTTTAGTACATCGGCAGTCACACAGAAGAGAGAAGGTCTCTTTTCTGTGGGCAATCAGGTATTTCTCGGAAATCGATTTTCGAAGTATTGATTTAGCACAACGCTTCAAGGGGGCGGGGCAAAATCGACGCCATGTTTCCAAGATTTGCTATGACGTAGCTATGACACGTTTTTTCCTCGCTAGGCCCCTATGGTCTATGCACGGAAGAGCATCAACTGATTTTCAGGTTTTAGTTGATGCCCTTCTGTGCATAAACTTACCATTATTTTGGTTTCCATTTGTATGTACCTCGTTAACATTTTTTATTCATGCCCGCTTAATGAGTTTTCGTAAACTTAAGATGAGTAATTTGTCTGTAAACGGCAATAAACCTAACAATCAAGTATTTCGCCACCTTCAACCTTAAAGCTTATAAATCTATTATTATATTATTTAACAACCTTATCTAAGCAACCTAACAAATAAACATAGAATATGAATTACTTTTATGAGAGTGAAAACAACGAGATCAGTTGTTTGTAAGAAGTCAGTCTTCGCATCAAGATTCGGTGAATCAAGAAAAAAACTTAACGCTAAACATAAAAACAAACTTATTAGCGACAACTGTTAACACTTAAGTCTATTAAAGCCTTTGACCCAATGTATAGTTCGAATCCCACAACTTGCCGGCTGGATTGTTAGTTTACAAACTGCAGATAACTCAATCCTGGCACAGCTGTCAAGTGTGTTTCAGTCAGGTTTGGGTTCTCCGTAGCTTGTAGCTAACGTCACGGGCGCCAAGTTGTACGATTCACACTAAACAAAACCTAGAACATACACTACTTTTATGAGATAATGCAAAGTAGTCCAGTAACTTCAAACATACACAGCAAGCGTCATATCCGGTAGTTCTGATTTTTTGTAGACTTTGTTATGATGTTGACCTAATTAATAATCCAAGTAAGTGACCTCGAGCGCCGAACGCAACTTTGTACGCGAATAAATAGTACTTTTTAAATTAAAAAAAAAACGATTCTTTCGAAGTTGCGTTCGGCGCTCGAGGTCACAGAGTAGGATTATTCCTTAGGCCAGCATCACAAACAAGTCTGCAAAAAATCGGAACTACCGGATTTGACGCATACTACCCCATACTCTCAAACGACCAAGTCACTGGATTACAGTGCAACAACACGCTTTAGTTGTGTTTTAGAAGCCAGGCGGGTCATTTTCTTCTAAGCTGAGCATTATCGGGGGGTTTGGCATTCTCACCGGTGCTGCCGGCATCAGGGTGGGGGACCAATCCGAGGCCCAGTTCCTTGCGTATACTTTGTCCGATTCTGCCATGTTGAACAGAAAATTGAGGTGAGCTACCAGTTTTTGAGCCGTGTTGCGAGCTTCGAGGGACAGTGAATTCAACACGCGCTTGTATTCTCTGTGCCGGTCGTCTGAATCTTCCATTTCTGCAAAGAAACAAGAATTTTATATGTTATGTTACATGTTTATGTTAATATGACTGTGATATTTCAACTTTTTTTAGTAATAAAAATAAAAGTCATGCGTGGTTATACATAAAAAAAATAAACGCGTCGAATTGTATACCTCCTCCGGTGGTTCGTCGGTCAAAAAGGGTTATATGAGAAATCCGAAAGGACTCTATTGACGGGTGGAACCGGCGGTATTAGGATGGACAGCGGCGGCGGTAACCAAAACATATTTTCCGGATGCAAGCATACAAGAGTCAAGATGCATACAAAATCGTAAGAGAAATAGTACCAGTGGGAATCATACTCGTAGGTACGAGTAGTACTGACGGGGCATGGTGGGTTCTCCCAGTATTTACATCGATTTAAATTGAGGGAAAGGACAGCCCATCGTGTATCTGTGAACCTACAACTGAGGAGATTCCACTGCACATAATATTTAAACACCCAGTTTATGAAAAGTAGCGGTTTTATGAAGAGCGAAAAATTTGGAAAAACTCAACACGTGAAAATTGAGATGAAATATTAAAAGATACAACTTAGAAACAATTCTATTGAACAAATATGTATTTGTAGAAAAGTGATAATTAGGAACGAGTAGTTATTAACTTGGCTGTACCATTGCAATGGGTATTATGACTGCGAACAGCCAAAAACTTAGGGTTTATTTTTAGCGATAAGACAAAAAATAGTAATGGTAATTAAGAGTCCAGATCTTGTCAGGGATAGTTAGCGATATAGTAAAAAACAGACTTTGGTTCCACAAGTTTAGTCTGTATTAAACATGAAGAGAGTCACCTAAAGCACTGAGGAGGCACTAGTCCTGGAAACGAGCGTGACTACAAGTATGACAGGAACCGTTTGTCGAGTGCTGCCCGGCGTTGAGCTGCACAGCGTTCGCGTCGCGGCGGAACGCACTTTACTACTAAACATTAAAAATTAAAGACTCACCTAAAGCGCTGAGGAGCTCTAGACACTGCGGTCTGGGGATGAGCGTGATGGGCAACTCCTGCAGGAACCGTCTGAGCGCGCAGGCCACGTCGTGCTCTGACTGCGTCGCAGCGTTGAGGTGCACAGCGGCAGCGGTCGCGTCGCAGCGGAAAGAGCCGAATAACAAATATACCGGGCACGTGCTGCTCCCTCGCCGATATATACCTTCCGACACATTGCCTGTAACATCATATTTCAAAATAAATATTTTTTTTTTTAACGGGCAAAAATGCCTTTATTATTTACAATGAGATACAATACTACTTTATATGCTAAAACACCTACTACATAAAAAGCAATGGGATCATCCACAGACCCTTGAAGGTCTAAAGATAATCCAAATGCTCAAGCCCACTGCCAGTCGGCAGCGTGCCCAGCATGCTGGCAGCATTGCCACGCTGAATGGCAATGCTTATATGTTAATCTAAATAAACCACAGCATTTTGCTCACGCGTCGCGTCCACCAGACGCTCAGAAAGACTTTTGAAAACAAAATGAGATCCCGGCCCCCACCGACCCAATGTCTCAACTCCAAATGGCTCAAATATGTAACCACTACCGAGGTTAGCATATTTGAGCCGGTTGTGCTGCTCCGCGGAATTGGCCGCCGCTCCAGCCCTACTCTTGAGTCTCAGAAAGATGTGACGGTGCCAAAGTATCGACGCAAGTTGCGTCCCATACTAAGGTCCGTCCACACTTCCATGAGACCAGCGTCATGCCGTCAGGCCTTTTGCGTGGCAATTGAAAGCATTTTTGACATCTACCTTAAGCAACACCTCTCCACAATTTTGACCGAGAAAAGTACGAAGGGAATAAACAGCAGCCTCACATCCACCCCGCGAACCAAAGCCAAGTTGTATTGGTTGAAAAAGGTTACTCAAAAGAGCTACCTTTTTTCTACAGCCGGCTTTGGCTGCGAGACGACGATATGTGGTGCCAACAGCAATAGGTCTGATGCCAACATCTTTTTTGACAAGTGCGCATAGGTTAGCGCCACAGAGCTGTAACAACTAGAGAGATAGCGCTATTGTTGCTCGAGGCAATTCTCAATCACAAAAATGTATGGAAAATCTGACTCAGCGCTGTCAAAACTGTCATACCTATATGTACTGGAATTTGACACTACTGAGAGAAAAACACGGCAACTAGCCAGTGAATCGAGATACTTATTATGTCTCTTTCTAACTCATGCCATATTAAATCAGTGCATCTCTTTCTTTCCTTTCTCCATCGACCACGTTATCCCTCTTAGTATATTATTTTGTGGTTAGCGCCATACAAAACTTTGATGACGTCACCATTGACCCGCCCAGATAACATGAGATTTGCCAAACCCGTTAATTCTCTCAAGAGAGACTCAGCCACCTCACCAGAGCTAAAAGATAGAAGATCTTTTAGATGTTGAGGCGAAAGACCATTTAGGCCTCCGGCAGAGCCACTCCGAAAAGAAGAAACGGCCGCTGCAATCTCCTGAGCTGACACTTCAATGACAACGTCATCAGGGTGTGGTGGCTCAGGCAGGTGGAGACATGCTGCCGGCGGATGCTTGTCACGGAGTGACTGGACCGTATCGGGTGTGTGGGGGGCAATACATAGTGTCGCTGGAGAACAAGACACGTGCGGAGCCTTTGATATCGCCATCACTAAATTTGCTCTCTACTATTTTAATAGTAACCGAATCGTCTGTTTTTTTAGAATTTGCCTTGTTGGCGGAATAATGCTTTCAAAATCTAAAGGGTTCTCTTACAATGCGCTGTACTTTACGCAATTTTCTTTACCTTAGTGGTAAGGGATTTTTTGTTTGTTGGGTCCGAATGTACGTAAAGCACAACGTAAGGAAAAGTAAAGAGGCGTTCCCAGGCGTCTAAAAAAAATTTAGAAATAACATTCCGAATAGCAGCAGATAAACACTGGGCAATCGAAAAATGTGCACCACGCGGGATGCGTTTTAAGGAAGAGAACTTTTGAGTGAGCTAAGAACCTCCCAAAGCTGGCTCCATCGGAGCCTGCAATAGGGACCGAAAGTATGGTTTGGCTATTTTTACGGCACCGCGTACGGTGAATTTTGAGGCCTTTCTGGCCTTTAAAAAATCGCACTTGGTAACACTCTAGGCACTGAATGATATCCCCCTGCGACACATTAACGTATTGGGATACTGCATTTGGCCCGGCCGGGGCGCAAAATGCCATGAATAACAAATATTATACTACAAATATAAATAAAAATAAACTTAGGTTCTCTCAATGGTTCTCTCAATGAAAAAGGAATCAAATGGAAATTGTGATATGACATTTAGATACTTTGACATTAAAGAGTTTAAAAACAGAAATAATAACCATATAGGCGTCTCTGTCAAATGTATGTATTAAAAATAGGCCAGAAATACAGTTTCGCTATTTTGACAATACTTTTCGTGACGTCACGCGCGTGCCTGGTCCGCCATATTGAGTCGGACCACAATAGTGATGTTCTTGTTATATTTAAAAAAAAGTATCGATATTTTGGTTAGTATTTATTCGTGTTATTGTTTTGCTAAAATTTTGAATTTTCATTTCATTTCATTTTCCATGTCAAATTTGACAATACATTACTACATTTCGGATGACAGCTGTCACACTTAAAAGTGGAATAACTCCATAACTATTAAAGCTAAACTATTGCTGTCTTCACAAAAGTGATAGAGCTCAACAAGATCTAGATTTTGGATGACAGCTGTTAAACTTAAAATTGGAATATCTCCGTAACTATTAAAGCAAGACTATTGCTGTCTTCACAAAAGTGATAGAGCTCAACAAGATCTACATTTTGGATGACAGCTGTTAAACTTAAAATTGGAATATCTCCGTAACTATTAAAGCAAGACTATTGCTGTCTTCACAAAAGTGATAGAGCTCAACAAGATCTACATTTTGGATGACAGCTGTTAAACTTAAAATTGGAATATCTCCGTAACTATTAAAGCAAGGCTATTGCTGTCTTCACAAAAGTGATAGAGCTCAACGAGACCTACATTTCGGATGACAGCTGTAAAACTTAAAAGTGAAATATCTCCGTAACTATCGAAGCTAGACTATTGCTGTCTTCACAAAAATGAGAGACTGTCGATGCTAGACCCATCGACAGTTACGGAGATAATCCACTTTTAAGTTTGACAGCTGTCATCCGAAATGTAGATCTCATTGAGCTATCACTATTGTGACGACAACAATGGTTTATAATCGATAATAACGGAAATTATAGACTCTTGAGTTTGACAGCTGTCACAAAAAAAAAAGGATGACTGAGATCCTCCTTTCCGAAGTCGATTAAAAACGGTACAGTGTTGAAGCCGTGGTGGTCTAGTGGTAGTAACACCCGCTTCATAGGTCGAGGATCATCAGCGGATTATTAAAAAATAGGCAGAACCAAGTTGATGTAAGAATAGGCAGGACACAATTCTGGGAACCAATAGCCAGTGGGACTGGAAAGTACAGTGTCAAACAGCATAGGGCGTCCAGAAAATGAGTTGGACGATTTGACCATGACTGCATGAAAGCGCTAAATCCCAGTCCCTTACAAGGTCTTATTGGAAATTAATGGGGAAGTGTTATACAGTGACAATGTATATTTAAAATTAATGAGGGAAGTGTTATATAGTGACAATGTATATTTACCATTGACATAGATATAGCTAAGACATTTCTCAATGATGACAGGAATGTCCGCCTTGGTCAGTTGAGAGTAAATGTGTTCACCGTCGTTATGGGCTGCCAGCTTGAGCATGTAGCGCCAGTCCTGTAACAATTATAAAACTTTAATGATTTGCAACTATGTTAAAGCTGATTCACATTTATCAGTAAAGCCACCATTCCGACTCAGTACCAGCACAGTGAACAATATTCTTTCATAATAATTATAGGCTGTATTTGCCAACTCGCCTGATTGAAAGCAAAATTGTCGTTTGAGGTCAATCTCAACCACAGAAATGCATGGAAAATCTACCAAGCTGCTGTCAAAGCTGTCAAATAAGTATTAGGATTTGATTTTTCTTGTCTAAAATCCGACAACAACCACCGAACCTACTGCTTTTTACCTTTTTGGATTTGGACAGCCGAGATAGCTCAATGCTAATTTGTGAAACCCTTCGAATTTACATAAGTTTGATGTCTCATTTTATAGATAGCAACATATTTGTTCCTGTATTTGGACTCGGCAATAGTTGTAATAAATAGAAGTCTAATCCAAACATGTTAGAGGTGAAGAAGGATATACTTGTACTGTAAATTCAATTCCATAATGGAATAGAGGATGTGCATAGACGTGCAGAATGTTATAATTTATGTAGTCGACTATTACATACAGTTTAGAATAATAGAATATTTTACAGTGTATAATATATTTTTTTTTACATTTTTTATGTCCACACAGCCTGGCATAGTCAGGAAACTAAATATTTGATAGATTGTTAATTATAAATATATCGAGTAGAGCTAATGTTCCTCCTTAAACTGCGACGCCCTTACGGGGTCAATGTTAAGTTAAGACTCTAGTTTGTAAGAACTTTTGTTATAACTGTGCATTGTGCAATAAATAAATAAATAAAAATACATCAATAAACTTTTCTTTGTGATAAACAAAACAATTGTGATAAGAGGGGTATCATTTTATTACACATTTTATATGGTTTCAGCTGCCCATCCCGGTTTCTCCCAAATATATGACAGTTAATGCTGCAAACCTTCTCGTTGAAACACTTTATCAAGATAATGAGAACCGCATTTGAATCTGTTGTGCAATTCGGAAGATATAAGTAAGCAGTTACACAAGACAGGCAGACACACAGAAATAGCGACCTTGCTTTATAATATGTAGTTATTTATGAATGAGCCTACATCATCACTTCACTTTGGAGAACTATGGCCTAAAGGGGCAATAAGAATAGACATAGTTGTCTCCTAATTTAAAACTCCAACTACCCAGTCCCATTGCGCTTATATTTTACTGAAAATCATGAAAAGATACTTATCAGAATAACCACTTCCAGCAGGTCTTATTGGAAATCTATAAGGGAAGCCTATGTTCCGCAGTGGATGTCCTACAGCGACAGCCCAGACACTCCGCGATTTTTCATACAAAATCTGCTGTCTTACGCACACTACACAGTATTTACTCACAGACAACACACATACGCACGATCACTACACGTGCATTTATGTCCGGAACGTCTATGGCTGTCAGCGATTATCCCGACGAGACGACATGCCGTGTGAGCGAGACAGTTGCGTATGCAATTTGCATTAATTTGAACATAAATCTAGTACTTAAAAAAGTATAACGATTACCTAATTTGGAAGAATTTTGAGAAAAAGTAACCGATCTACTTCTTTTGAAAGAAACATTAAGAGGAAGTAAATAAAATAAGTTCCTATTATTTATACTTAAGGAAACATCAAAATTTCTTGTTTTGATACGCATCATTGATATTCAACCATACATAATACAAGTCTTACCTATTGTCAGTCTAGGTATTTTTATTAGAAAATCCACCGGCCAGTGCATATCTTTGCAGCAGATGATGTATCTCAACAAATTCTACATACCTTGAGCACTTCACCATGGGTGAACTTCAAATACAGCGTGAGATGAGGGTTGTCGATCAGGAGGCAATGGCTTCCATCAGACGGAGATTCTGTTTGTTCATCAGCCGTCTGCGTAGCTGTCAGTACAAAAAGTTCCACTGATTAATTTTAGTACATCTCTGTCACATGTGTTACATGAGATTCGGGTAATCTTACAGAAGAGCTTTGAAAATGTTTTTTTTTATTTATGAAGCAACAACACAACTCCTATAGATACATGTAGGTAGTTAAGCTTTGGTGCAGACTCCTACGCATTACGTGACTAGTAAATAACGTCTACCTACTTCAAAAGTACTGTAAGTTGTGGTTTTATTGCACTTCTTCTACGATAGCTATTGTATTACCTGTTTGAAACGAAAGGCATTTTTTCACTACAGTACGCGTCTAAGAACTTTGCGACCTAGGATGCGGCTGAGGTCAGACGTCAAAAAGTTTGAATCGGCCTATATCTGTAGTACCCATACACCCCTGAGAGTACTCTTAGACCTGTATCTGAGACATATTTCATACCAGCTTTTGCTCGCAGCTCCGCCCGTGTAATATTTTGATTTTTGTGCTATCCCAAGGGAACTTATTTCTGAGATAAAAAGTAGCATGCCAAAAATTAAGTCAATCCGTTGCTCCGTTGCTGCATGAAAGAGAAATGTATGGATAAGAATATCATAAAAGCTGTCTGCATGGAAACATCAACATGCAACATACTTGTATGTTAATGATGAAAGTACTAATCGCGAACATAATTGACCAAATTTAGGTAGAATAACAGTAGGGTATAAATAAATATTGTCAGTTTATGTAACGTCATAACAACAATATGCACCATCTCATCTCGGGTTCTTCTCCCCCCGTGGTTGGCGGGAGTGAGGATGCCAACTCGAGTTTACACTCTCTTTGGCGGCTGGACGCCTCGGCCACTCAGGGCTGAGGGGCAAAGTTTGGAGGGTGCGAGTACCCTTCCCAGTCCGCAAGGACGGGCGGCTTCTCTCAGCAACCTCGTTAGCCATTAATATGGCCATCGTTGGCCACATCTTGGCTTGGTGGAGCAATGTTGGCCATCTTATGGCTTGGTTTTGTCACGTTGGCCATTCTTTGGCTTGGTTGATCCTTTTTGGTTTGGGCCTCATCTTCTACTACTGTAGTACCTCTTGGTCCCTCTACGCTGTCCTCTGCTTCATCGTCCGAGCCAGCCAGTAGGAGATCTCGAGGGAGGGCACGCCATTTACGTTCGTCAGGGGGACGTGCATGGAGCGGCGCAATGTTATGCAGGTGGGGGTGTGGCCCGTTGTCAGCGCGGTCGAACATGCCGCGCGACAGACGAGCCACGAACTCCCCCACCGTCTCGATCTTCATGTCCCGGGCGATCACATCATTGCGAACGTATCGGCCGGCTCCCGAGATCATCCTCAAGGAGGTGTTTTGCACCACTTGCATTTTCTTCTTCTGGCTGGCTGTGCAGAGCGCGTACCAAGCGGGCGCTGCATAGGTCAGCCGGGTTCTGATGTACATTTTGTATATGGAGAGCTTTGTCCTCAATGGCAGCTTAGATTGCAACACGGGCCGCAGCAGCGCTCGAGCAGCCTTCGCCTGGTGCACGGCGTTGGTGGTCTGCGAGCGCATGCTCAGGGTCGTGTCGATTTGGACACCCAGGTACTTGCATTGGCTTTCCCACGCGATGTCCTGTCCTCTAAGCTGCAGTGGTCTCTGGCTCTGAAGCCCTCTTGTACTTTTCCCGGTCATCAGTGCCGCCGTCTTTCCCACATTGACGGCGATCCGCCATTTATCCAACCATTCTGGTAGGATATTGAGCACTCTTTGGACTCTGTTTATTGCCACAACTTTGCTTCTGGACGACGCGATGTAGGCGCTGTCGTCGGCAAAGAGGGCAAGGACGACTCCCCGTTCGCCTGGAAGGAGGTCTTCCAGGATCGGTATGTCGTCCGTGTAGGCGGAGTAGTAGATCGGCGATGTGCAACTCCCTTGAGGTACTCCCGCGGCGATTCTTCTGTGTCTGGAGCTGACGTTCTCGACGGACACGTAGAACTGGCGGCCTTCAAGAGATGATGCCGCGACTCGGACTAGTGCGGGCGGCGTCGTGGTGCGCATCAGCTTGTAGATGAGGCCCTCGTGCCACACCCGATCGAAAGCCTTCTCGACATCTAGGAAGACGGCAACGGAGTGCCTTCCCAGGTTTAACTCGCTGGTAAGGTAGTAGATTACACGTGTCAGCTGGAGCGTGGTGGAGTGGTGTGCTCGGAACCCATGTTGCTCTTCCCTTGGTGTGATATGGGGACGCAATCTCCGTAGCATCAGTCGCTCAAACAGCTTCGACATGTGTGGCAGCAGTGTGATGGGGCGGTAACTGGACGGCTGTCTTCTATCCTTGCCGGGCTTCGGTAGAACGATCACCTTTCCAGTTTTCCAGATCGAAGGGAAGTGTCCAGTCCTGAGAATTCCATTGAATAGCCGGGTCAGACAGACTAGGCCCTTCACCGGCATCCTCCTGAGGGCGGCGTTGGGGATCCCGTCATGACCCGGCGCCTTCTTCACATTCAGTCTCCTCACGGCTCGGACGACCTCCGCTGGGGATATGAAGTCCTCTCCTCTCAGCGGAATAGCCGGGGACTGAAGGAATTCTGCGACCTCCCGTTCGACCTTCTGGTGATGCTCTCTGATGTCGTCTGTGGCTTCTTGTGGGATCGGGTGTAGCTGAAACTGATCTTGCAGATGATCAGCTAAGAGCTCTGCCCTCTCTATGGCTGAGTAACGCCGTTGCCCTGCGCTGTCTAGCAGTGGGCAAACGGACGCTTTAGCCCGGGTCAGGTGGCGATTGAGATTATACAAATTGGTTTTGTCCTCTTCACACTGGGCGATGTGATCGTCCCAGGTGGTGCCCCTCCAGGCCCTTACCAATTCTGTAAATCTCTCTGAGATGGCGTTCAACTGCCTCTTCGTCCTTGGACAGCGTGTGTGGGACCACAACTGTCTGAGTTTCCGCTTCTCGTCGCGTACCGCTCTTAGGTTTGAAGGCAGCTCTTCGCGCCATCCTGTTGTAGGTATCTCTGTCGTGGCGGCTTGTTTAGCTGCTGCAATTGCTTGGGTCAGCGAGTTCGCGCAGGCCTCCACCTCTTCTGCGGTGCTCAGCTTTTCTACCGTTAGCGATTGCAGCGCTCTCTGGTATTTCTCCCAGTTTGTTTTCAGGGTCGGTGCTCGTGGTTGCATGCAGGACGCTGGCCCTCCGATCGTGATCAACAGGGGGAGGTGTTGCTCGTCGAGATCGTACAGCGTCTCTATTAGCAAAGGCGCCTCGATCCCCCTGTGCAGCACGACGTCCAGCACATCGGCACGGTGCCTGGGGTTATTAGGTACGTGGGTTGGCGTGTCTGGCCCCACCACTGAGATGCCTCTTCTCTCTGTCTCGTACAGCAGTCTTCTCCCCTGCGCTGTGATGCTGTGGGATCCCCATGCCACGTGTTTGGCATTGAGGTCGGCCGCGAGCAGCGCTGGGGCCCCGCCGGAGAATATGGCATCTAGGTCTTGGTGTGTCAGTGGATCATTCAGTGGTGGTCTGTAGCCGGCGAATATGCCGGTCTCTCTTCCTGCCACCAGTGTTCGGATCCCGATCGATCTTATCTGCTGGAACGCTGGTGGGTCGAGCTCTTCGTGTACGATGTCCCTGCGCACCAGGGCTGCTGTTCCACGATAAGCCATGCCCCGGGGAGAGACTTCGTCCCGGCGGTACACTTCGTAGCCCGACATCTTGAGGACTTGTTTTTTGGTCAGTTTTGTCTCGCCCAGGAGGACAATATGGATGTCCTGCGACCGAGCGAGAGTTCGGAGTGCCGGGATCTTGCCACGTATTCCCCCGGCGTTCCAGTAGAGAATGCGAAGTTGGCCACTATCCATAACAGATGCCCTGGATTGTGGCCAGTCCTCGCCTCGCTGCTTCGCGGAGGTCCTCCCCCGCAGCGATGGCGGCGAGTAGGCCCACCAGGGCACCCATCATAGCGCAGATGGGCTCCCCGCGTTGGGTGCTCGCCGAAGTCCCCTGCATGCTGATGCGGGGGAAGGCTGGCTGCTGTGGTGGTAGCAGCGGTGGTCTGAATCTCGGCCCCTGGGCAAAGCCTGGGGGGCCGAACTGGGCTGACATGGGTTGGTTTGGTGGTTGCTGGAACCAGGGCTGCCATCCACTCTGCGTACCTCTCGCCATCAGTACAGCCGCCGGAGGGGCATGTCGGGGCCGCTGTGGTTGCTGGGGTCTCGCCGTTGGACGACCGCTTGGCTGTGCCGGGATCAGGGCAAACTGGACTCTAGGTCCCTTCTCTCCGGTCGTTTCTTGGCGCGGTGATGGTGGCGCTGATGCTGCCCTTCGCCTCTTGGCTCTGACCCTTCGTTGGGGAGCCGGGGGGCTTGTGCCATCTTGGGCTTGGGCTAGAGTCGGAGCGGCAGATGGTGCCGCTCTTGTTGGTTCTCGGTGCTGGGGTTGAGGCGCTTTGGGCTTTCCCCCTTTTGTGGTCTTCTTCGTTTGGGAGGGGACCACTCCCGCCTCCTCTGGCCCGACGTCGGCCAGAGGCGTGAAAGGGTTGAACGTGGGCAACCCTCCCAATTGTGGTACTGGTGTAGAAGAGGCCGGTGGGGGCTGCGCCTTGCCCTTTCCGCTTCTGGCTCTCTTCCTCCCTTTTCTCTTTGGTTGCTGGGGTTGTTGTTGGTGGCACCCTCTTGCCAGTCTCGGTATGTTTGCTGGCGGCGCCAATGTTGTCGGCGCTGCCGGCACCTGGTACTGTACTGTACTGTACCAGCCTTTTAATAGTCCACTGCAGGACGTAGGCCTACCCCCGAAGGGTGATTGGGCCATATCCACCACGCTGGCCCAGTGCGGGTTGGTGGATTCACATATTATGCCATCGAATTTCTTCTACGGACGTATGTAGGTTGCCTCACGATGTTTTCCTTCACCGAAAAGCCAGTGGTGTGAAATTCCGCACATAAATTCCAAAGAAATCATTGGTACGGGACCGGGGATTCGAACCCACGACCTCACGATTGTAAGGCGGGGGTCACTACCTCTAGACCACCACGGCTTATCACCTTTATTATCATCCGGCACCTGGTATGGGGGCCAATTCCACCCCAGCTGGGGCCCCAATGCTGTCATTAGGTGTGCAGGCTGTCTATACTGTTGCTGCGCCGCCTGCCTCGGCGCCCTTGGGTCTCTTGCTGGTGGCGCTGCTGGTGCTGCCTGTGTGGCGCGGTCTTCTTGGGCTGGGGGGCGGTGGTCGCCAGGAATCTTGATTTTACGCTTCCTGGCCTCCGCCCGGAAGACCGCGCAAGTGCGGCTGTTGGCTGGGTGGCGACCTTTGCAGTTCGCGCACGTTGCCGGTTCGGCGAGGTCTCTTGGGCAATCTGTGCCGAAGTGTGGTCCTGCGCACCTGACACACTTTTGGGGCCGGTGACAGTTTGTAGAGGAGTGCCCGAACAGCTGGCATCGATGGCACTGGGGGACGGTGGAGGCTCCACGCCAGGCCTCGATCACCACCCTGGGCATGCTCAGCAGCTCGGTTATATTGTACAGCTGCTCCAGCTGGGCCTTCCCCATTGGCTCCAGCTGGACGTGGTAAACCACTTTCTGGGTCTCTTTCCTCCTGGGGAGACCCTTCGCGAAGGTGGCCGGAAATCCCAGGTCTCTGAGGGCTCCCACGATGATGGCCGAGTCAGTCTCGGCCGGGAGTCCCCATACGGCCACCTTCTGTGGCTTCTCGCTATCCATCCCGTAGCAGTGCCAGTGCGGGTGGTTTGGCATCTTGTCCAGCTCGCACATATATGCCTGAATGACCCTGTATTCTTCCGGCGTTTTTGGCCGGAAGATCACGCCCTTGTTGTTCGGGCGTGCATTCGGGACGTGGCCGAGTTTTCTTTTCAAGGCTGCCAGGTGTGTGTGCCAGTCGGGGAACACATCAACGATTATCGACGGGTGCTTCCCCATGCGTCCCGTCGTAGTTGCCGCCGTTGATGGTCCGGCTGTTGGTGAGCTGGGTCTGGCTGGTAGAGTTGTGCGCGCCGCCGGTCTTGGGCTGGGTGGCGCGACCATAGTTGGTCTAGGCGGCGTTCGTAGTGCCGCTGCATATGCGGCTGCTGCGGCTGGTGGGGGGGATGGTGGGCTCGGCATCGGCGCGGCATCTATCGGTACTGACTCCAGTACCGCGTACGACGTGGAGTCCATCCTCTCATGTCTGAGTGGGCTCGATTGCCTCCTCTCGGTGGATGTCGGTTGATCGGTCGGGTCGACCGTGGGGTGGTCCATGTCTTGGTCAAGTGGGTTTCGTCCCTGGATTTGGATGGCGGGACGAGTTGGAGTCAGCACCATCTCATTCGCCGATGCCGCAGCCAGTGACGACGCTGCTGACGATGATGATGCCGTCATGGTTTGGGATTCAGAGGTTTCGGCTGGGAGAGGCATGTCTCCTGCCTCTATGGATTCAATGGTAACCGGCGACAGTCGGTGGCTCGGTGAGCGTCGTGGTGCCGGTCTGGGCCTCTGTGGCAACGGTGGTGTCACAGAGGGTTGGTCCTTCTGAATTATTCTCACCACCGGCACTGGTATCTGCGATGGCCTGGTTGGTGGTGGAGATAGAGATCCGGTTCTGGGTTTCTTCTCATCGTGCTTTATGGTCTCATCTGGTGAGCCCTGAATTCGTTTGAGCCTCGCCTCGCTTGCTAAGCGGGGCATCCGAGGCCTGCCTCTGCGGCCGGTGTTGGCCCCTCTCTGAGGGGGGTTGGTCGTGGCGGCTGCTGCGGCTCCACGCGAGGTTCCCCGGGTTATGCCCCCGGCTGAGCGCGATCTCGCTCGTGGTACTCGGCGCGCAGCTACCGATAATGGTAGTAGGGTGGACGTGTCCGGGAAGAAAAGGCTTCTGCTCACCACCAGTCCCTCCGCATGCGACTCGTCCAGTCCTGCTGATGCTCCTCTTAGCTGAGACGGAGTCTCTTTGGCTTCGTCGTTCGATTCCGAAGTGGACGCCATCTTGCTTCACTAGTGCATAGCACTCTGCCGCTCTTGCTCCTCGTTCCCCGGCGATGCAGAACCAACCAGGTGAGATCACCGGCGAACCGGTGAAGGCCCAGCTAACCCGATCAGCTCAAAGGAACGATATGGAGGCGGCGGTGTGGCAAAAAGGCGTCGATTCAAACTTTTTGGCGGATTCAAACTTCTTGGCGGATTCAAACTTCTTGGCGGCTTCAGACTTGTTGGCGGCTTCAAGTTTATAGGCGGATTCGCACTCGTAGGCCGCTCCTTTGAAGGCGGTTTCTAGGTTGTCTATGGCTTCAATTAAAAAGTCGGTTGAGTCACACACTTAGGCGGATTCACGCACGTAGGCGGCTCCAGACTTCTAGGCGGCTTCGAAATTGAAGGCGGCTTCAAAATTTTTTTTTTTTTGGCTTCGAAAAAGTAGGTCGATTCACCCACGTAGGCGGATTCACGCACGTAGGCGGCTGGTGTTCCCGCGCGACCTCTCGCTGGACAACCGTCCACGCTGGACGGGGGGCAGCAGAGAGGGGGGCGGCGGGGTGTGGAACTCCCACACGTGGATGTGGCGGCTCGCGCGACCCTGCTCTCGACGCCTAAAATGGCGGAGTGCACGGGTCACACGTGGCGACACGAAATGGCGGACGCGTTCGCGGTGCGCGCTTCGCAGGCAGTGGGGGGGAGCCTCGTACGAGACTCGGCCCGACTGCGGGAAGGCGGGAGGCGAAGACTGTGTTGCACTGTTAATTGCGGAGACGAGGCACTAAACACGACCACTCTCAACGCTGGCCAACGGGCAACAACAATATGCACCAATCATAAGTATTTTTAGACACTAATATAGTAAGTACAAATCGAATCTTTACTATTTAACCTTCCCGAAACTTAGTAAAAGTATTATTATTATAAAAATTACAGAAATAGTGAGTAGACAATACTTAACTGGGTGTGGTATTTGTCAAAGTTTCTTGTTGAATGGTGCATGCAGTGACCCGAGGAAGCACAACCAATGAATATACAGGGTTATGCTTGCCGTGTAGTAAACTGAAAGGGGGTGAATAAGAACATCATTATGAGCAACTTTTACAACAGGGGCCAACCCGGAATTCGAGAGAAAAACAGCTGTTTCATACATTTTGTCTATTCCGAGTTACAATTTTGTATGGAACACCAGATTTTTTTCTCGAACTCCGGGTTAACTCCATAGTAAAAGTTATTCATAATGAAGGTCTTAATCACTCTTTTTCATTTTAGCACAGGGCAGATAACCCTATAGAATGTATGTTTAATACTTACTGACGCATCTTGTTTTCCCCAGGTCAACGGAGTACACTTTGGGGTCTTTAGCTGTGTAGTAGACCAGCACACGACGTATTAGTATAAGCCATGCGCAGCGCCACTCTCCGGTTACTTCCTCCTTTAACAATTTAGAATAGAATATGCGATGATATTGTAAAAAAGCCTATTTCCTATATTACTTAACATACTTTAAAATATTTTCAAAAAAACAATTTCTAACCTAAGGTTAGTAAAATAAAATTTAACCTCATTTTAGAATATTTTTATAAGAATCCCTCGATTCTTGTAGAAATAAATGGAAAAAATGGAGGAGGCCTATGCCTCCACAATTTTTTTCCATTTATTTCTGTTTAGTTCTACTTAAGTCCAATTTTTTCCCACAGTCGTCGCTTTATCGCTATGTTTGACTGCCTCGGTGACTCAGTAGTTAGTGACCCTGACTCCTTCGATTCCCACTCAGAGCATGCATTTTTGTGATAAACATTGGTGTTCGCTCTGTGTCTGGGTGTTATTTAGGTATTATCTATTTAAGTATGTATTTAAAACATACTTTTAGTTGTATATCTGTCTCTGGCAGCCATATCACACGCTTTGTTTAGTTTGGGGTCATTCAGGTCATTAGACTGTGTGTAAGATGTCCCCTAATATTTCATTATCTATATTTATGTTGTTCGCCCAATGTGGTTGTGGCCTCCCCATGCTTCATTTGTATTGTAAAGCAACTACACAATGAACCTGTTCAAAGTTCACATTAAGTGAAGTATGCCCACCTTGTTGTATTATGCACATATACATCAACAAGCATTATGCCAATGGTGAATGTTGTAATTTTTTTATTTTTTTATTTTATGGCAATACTACACTACTACTACATAGAAAGCAATTGGATCATCCACAGACCCTTGAAGGTCTAAAGATAATCCAAGTGCTCAAGCCCACTGCCAGTTGGCAGCGTGCCCAGCATGCTGGCAGCATTGCCACGCTGAATGGCAATGCTGCCATTGAGCCAAATAAACACCAGCATTTTGGTCACGCGTCGCGTCCACCAGACGCTCAGAAAGACTTTTGAAAACGAGATGAGCTCCCGGCCCCCACGGACCCAAAGTCTCAACTCCAAATGGCTCAAATATGTAACCACTACCTAGGTTAGCATATTTGCGCCGCTTGTGCTGCTCAGCCGAATTGGCCGCCGCTCCAGCCCTACTCTGAGTCTCAGGAAGATGTGACGGTGCCAAAGTATCGACGCAAGTTGCGTCCCATACTAAGGGCCGTCCACACTTCCATGGGACCAGCGTCATGCCGTCAGGCCTTTTGCCATCACCACGCGCCAAACCACTCGGTTCGAGTACGGCTGCGATATTGGCGGTGACAAAAGCCCTGCGTATGACATCATTAAGGCTGGCGTGGCGTCCAATAAGACCAGCGCTTCTTGAGCAAGAGAGACCGTGGTGACCGAGCTGGTCAACTGCAGTACCACACTGACAGCGATGGGCCTCACAACACCTTGCACCCAAGCGTAAGCTGACAGCTAGACGAAATGCAGTTGGGTCTAAAAGGTTACCAGTATTGAAAGAGGGCAATGCTTGCAACCAAAGACCGGCCTCCCATACAGAGAATGCAAGGATACGAGCGCGATCCGCGACGCTAGGACACGTATCTAGAAGAGATTTCCGTGCTAGTTCGCAAATCGGCCGATCCCACAGTCTCTGCGACGATAAAGTCTTTGGAAGCTCGGTATTTGGGCAAGCGACCCTCCAAGCATTCGTTGCCTCATTCAAATGATCTACATCTACGCCAGAATGGCCTAAAGAAGGTGCGAGGATTTTTTCAATCAAGTTCTGAGTACTATGAATGGAGGACAAGAAAGCTGGTAAAGCAACACTTGAAATTTGGCGGACCCCTATCCCCTAGCCCTCCAAGCCTAACAGGCAAGGAGGCTTGTAGCCACGCCCTTTCACTCATGTCAATATTCAAAACCGATACTAGGGACTGCTTTACAACATCGTCTAAGCTCAAAAGGAGCTCATTGTGTTTCCACAATGGACTACATCGTAAAGCGTACATAAATTTTGGAACAAACAGACAACAACTTATAATGGTAAAAGCCATGTGGGCGTTAATTTTGAGTAGCCTATCAGAGGCACTCAAAAAATTTTGAATTTTTTCTTGAACGAAACGCGGAAAAGACTCATCTAATATCGGCGAACCTAGAAGGCGAAGAGAACACTTGTCTACCGATTTGATGTTAGGTGCCAAATCATTAAATTTTTTAAGTATCAAATCTTTATCCGGACATGAGTCGCAAACGAAAAGTTCGCATTTCGAAAAATTTTGCTCTAAACCAATTTGACAAAACTCGTCATAAAAATTTCCAAATCACGTAGGACTGTGTTCGCATCGCCACCCAAAGTCCCGTCATCCAGATACCAAACGTTGAGTTTAGATTGGAGACGTTGAACAATTGGATGAATGGCCAGGCTGAAAATGGCTGGTCCGAGAGGGTCACCTTGTTGACAGCCAACGGGAGATAGCAAAACATCATTTTTGTAAATTAATTTAGTGGGTTTGCCGTAGCATTGCCAAAGAAAATTGAAAAGATCGGGAATTTTGTCTTTGACCTGTGCCAACAAGGTGTCTCGATTAACCGAATTGAAAGCATTTTTGACATCCACCTTAAGCAACACCTCTCCACAATTTTGACCGAGATAAGTACGAAGCGAATGAACAGCAGCCTCACATCCACCCCGCGAACCAAAGCCAAGCTGTATTGGTTGAAAAAGGCTACTCAAAAGAGCAACCTTTTTTCCACAACCGGCTTTTGCTGCGAGACGACGATATGTGGTGCCAACAGCAATAGGTCTGATGCCACCATCTTTTAAGACAAGTGCGCATAGGTTAGCGCCATACAAGACTTCGATGACGTCATCATTGACCCGCCCAGATAACATGAGATTTGCCAAACCCGTTAATTCTCTCAAGAGAGACTCAGCCACCTCACCAGAGCTAAAAGATAGAAGATCTTTTAGATGTTGAGGCGAGAGACCATCTAGGCCTCCGGCTGAGCCGCTCCGAAAAGAAATCCGCTGCAATCTCCTGAGCTGACACTTCAATGACAACGTCATCAGGGTGTGGTGGCTCAGGCAGGTGGAGACATGCTGCCGGCGGATGCTTGTCACGGAGTGACTGGACCGTATCGGGTGTGTGGGGGGCAATAGTGTCGCTGGAGAACAGGACTCGTGCGGCGCCTTTGATATCGCCATCACTAATTTTGCTCTCTACTATTTTAATAGTAACCGAATCGTCTGTTTTTTTAGAATTTGGTTTATTCTGCCTTGTTGGCGGAATAATGCTTTCAAAATCTAAAGAGTTCTCTTCCAATACGCTGTACTTTACGCAATTTTCCTTTACCCTAGTGGTAAGGGATTTTTTGTTTGTTGGGTCCGAATGTACGTAAAGCACAACGTAGGGAAAAGTCAAGAGGTGTTCCCAGGCGTCTAAAGAATTTTTAGAAATAACATTCCGAATAGCAGCAGATAAACACTGCGCAACCAAAAAACGTGCACCACGCGGGATGCGTTTTAAAACAGGAAGAGAACTTTTGAGTGAGCTAAGAACCTCCCAAAGCGGTTTGGAAGGAGCAGCAGCGCTCACGGGACTGCTGCTGGCTCCATCAGAGCCTGCAATAGGGGCCGAAAGTGTAATTTGGCTATTTTTATGGCACCGCGTACGGTGAATTTTGAGGCCTTTCTGTCCTTTAAAAAATCGCACTTGAGAACACTCTAGGCACTGAATCATGTCCCCCTGCGACACATTAACGTATTGGGAAACTGCATTTGGCCCGGCCGGGGCGCAAAATGCCATGAATAACAAGAATTATATACTACAAATATAAATAAAAATAAACTTAGGTTCTATAAGTGGAGACGTCAGGACGTCAGACCGTGACGTGGGCGGTCTGCGCAGACTCGGATGGCGTTGAAATGGAAACAAGAAAACAACAATGAGCCGCGACTGTCAAAAACCTACCGAATATTACAACACAATAGAAAACAATTATTTGACTATCTCTAGCTCTACAAATATTACCTCGAAAGAAAATAAGAAAAAAAGGAAAGATTGGAGTAGAATTTGGCCCGCTAGAGCAGAAAAATCTCAATGTTGTAAATATATATTTAATTTTTATTTTATTGATATATTATAACCAACTTGTCCATCATCCAAACATATTCTTGCCAGCAAATTGGTATGTGTTTTTTTATTTATTCATGGTACAGAGTTAAAAATTATGATATTTAGTACCAAACATACAATTTTATTGGAAGTACTATCTCTTCCATCACATCCAGTCTGTTGTAAAGCACTTACAGATATATGAATTATTACAATGTGATATAGCATAATAATATATCATAAAAAACACATTGTAACTTGTTTGCTTCATGATCATATACTAAATCATATCATTAATACTACAAGAACATGCTTTACATAAAATATTGCACTATCACTGCACAGTAAATAAATGTGTAGCAGGATATAATTATAGCTTATTGGTGGCAGTAATCCCATAAGGTTAACTGAACCAAACCAACTTGAACAGTTTCTCTTTTAGGCCAAATTTTCATTGTACTTTGTATTTTTTGTTGATAAGTCTATGTTTAAAATTAATAATATCTAATACACAAAACTGAAGATTAATTGTATCTAATATGCAAAACTGAAGATTAAAGATGCTTTCAGATGTACCTTCTTGATCTATCTATACACAATGGGATCCAATTACAACAAATTGGAATGAGATGAAATACACAACAGATTGATGATAGCTGGATTGAACTGAAAGAAATAAAACTGTGGCAGCTACTGATTCAATTTAGATTCTTACATTGGTACTTGGATACAGGAAGTGAGACCCTGAACTTAGTCTCAATTTAATATGTTTAGATTTTTATTGAATATATTGTTTAAAATTCATGTAAACTAATAAGTTTCAAACAATAATAATCCTCAGGGGATGAAACACTTTTCTTTTAAAGTGAATCAGCAGGTTTGAAATGACTGAAATTCAAATAACAATATTATCCTACTAATATTATACAACGTGTAATGGAAAGACTGTATACATACTGAAGGTACCAAATCAGATAACGGTAACAAACTAGATGGGGGCATGTTTAGCCGTGTAAGTTCGTTTGCTGATTTTTAATCTTTTTTTGAAAAACTATTCATTTTTATGACTAATTCACATTTGCACAACACTATCACACTAAACAGCTGTGAGGTCAATAACACGACCTTGCCATCAAAATCAGACCACACCTCCGTGTTGTGACATGTTTGTTTACGTGCAAAAGATTTTTCTAGTGAGTCATATTTAATTTTTTTTTAAAAGTGAATGTTGTTATTTTGGCTCGGAATTTCGAATACAGCATCTATATAAGGTATAGTATCAACCCACTTTTTATGTATACAGCCTTTCCCTTTCCTTTACCCGTGGCTTCGCCCGCATGATATTCTGATTTTTGATGCAATATCATTATAAAAGAGTTATCTTTGTGATAAAAATCTAGTGTGGAAAGCACTTAAAATAAACATCATAACATTAATATCATTATAATTTATAGCCTATGTGTTATTCTGATATATAAGCTATATTATTGCAAAGTTTCATCTCAATCCGTTCAGTAGTTTTTGCGTGAAAGAGTAACAAACATCCATCCATCCTCACAAACTTTCGCATTTATAATATTAGTAGGATGAACCTCGGGGGGGCCAAGTACTTTTTTTCTAAGGTGAATCAACCACTTTTAACTGAATTGTAGGAATTTAACATTTTGTGAAATGGTGTCAGTTTTCTCTGTAGTAACTTATAGAAACATACCTTGAGATAACACCAGCCGACCCGGTTGAAACCAGCAGTGCACATAGGAGTAAAGCGATGTGCGAGATGCTCAGCAATATTTTGGGCCCAGTTGCGACGTTCTGTGCCATTAGCACATGTAAACACCACCTTGCGAGGCACTGCTTGCCCTGATCCAGATGACAATGTGAGCTCCAAACAATATGTGTAATATGTGCTGAAAAATAGGTTCAGATGTACTACCTGTTGGCTAGCTATATTTTAAAACAAACATGTCACATGACATTGTAATAACCATTAAGATTTGAATCTCACCTAGATGGCTGTGGCAGCACAATCTGCAAAGAATAGACATCATTTAGAGGGTATGCTTCTTTCAACACTCCATTGGTGGGGTCACTGTAGCACATGAGCTTTCGTTCAGAAAGCACACAAAAGCATGACTGATTATTCTTAATCAGGCCATCTGCCAGCCACTCACTTATTTTTAAAATTCCACTATGATAAACTGGCTTTGTATTTACTGGAGGCATTTTTACTACCTCAATTTTAGGAGGTTTTAGTTTCACTGGCCTGTTCAGCACACTATCAAGTTTCAGATTTCTTGAAAATAGACTAATCATAGACTGATGTTGCTTAGTGTCTTCATCAACATTGTTATTTTTTTCATTGTCATCTTCCTCATACCAGTTTGAGTAATTCTCTTTTACTTTTGATATACTGGCCAAAGGCGGCTTGGCTTCCTCGGGCAGTAAACTGTCAAATCTCTCAGGCGGGGTTAATGGATTGCAGTAATCTGTCTCTCCGTAGTCCTCAAAAATGTCCTCATGGTGGTCTTTGGAAACAATGGTGACATAAGTATCAGCTGCCAGAAATGATTCCAGCATCAATTGTTCATTGCTCATACCTTCATACTTAGGACTAGAGCTTGTTGCGTTGAGTGGATCAAATCCACTAATTGTGCTCAAACTTGGACGCGAAGCTGTGTCCCTGACATTACCTTCTTTTTGAGAGCTGGGAAGCTTGGGCAATGTCCAATTATCATACATAGTATTTTCTTTCTTAACTTCTGCGGGCTCTGCGGATTCTGATGCTACTGGCACATCTGGCTTTTTGGGGCGAAGGAGTTTCAGGCCGGCTGTTTTTGTTCCTTCGATAACTTTCTTAGTGACGGAATCTCTTATCGCGCGGGACGTCGTAAGTGTCTTTACAAAAGTTCCATAGGCATTATTTTCTGTGGTCACAACATCTTCGATTTGCTTCGAAACGGTTCCGATTGAACGAAAAATGTCTGAGGCACTGACCTTTTCATTGCAGGCAGGAACTTTTGTTTGGGGGAGCGGCACCGGGGCTTCAGCGGCACTCTTATTGACCGACAAACCAGTGCCAGAATTGGGCACTGGTGGAGTAGCCATTACGTATAAAACTTTCCGAATGCAAAAATAAAAATTCAGGATCAATTTTAACGAATACGTAAAAATCTTTGTAGGTAGGTATTTTAAAATAACAAAATACCCTGAACTACTTTATTTGCCATTACAGTTATTGCTTTTGACGACACCAGTAAATTATAAAGATATAAATAGTCTACTGAGTTATTCTCAACTAAAATATCCAAATAAGAACAAGTTTTTTGAATACCTACTCAAATTGCACATTAATCAACCATTTGCAATTTTAAAAAGGAAAGTTGTTTTTTTAATTATTTGTAATTATGCATGTCCATGGAAACTACGTCTTTTACTCGGAGTCTTCTTTATTAATTTTGCCAAATATTACAAACTGAGGAAGTTTCCCATCTCAGAAAAATTAAAAATAATAAGGAAGTTTCCTTTGTCATAAAAAATAAAAATAATAAGGAAGTTTCCTTTATCATAAAAACTAAAAATAATTATATACATTTAAAGACGTTAGAAATATATTAGAAACAGTGAAAAAATTACTCGAATATCTTTATAAATGACGGAGTTATGGATATCTAAACATGACCGCACGAAATCAAAAAGACCCGCGACGGATTTATGCGTGTGACGTCATTCGGCCCAGGAGCCGCGCCGTGGGTAAAGCGAAAGTAAGGAATAAAGGAAATAAAGTGCTTCATTCAATACCGGGTATTTTTCTAAGCCACGAATACGTTTTAGGACATCATATTAATTATCTTTATGTTATGATCAACATTTACTATGGGACTAACCCCCCAATATTACGAATAAAAAGTCAGCATTCCCATAAATTTTGTCGTGAGTAAATGAACTTTATTTCTAAATGGAACAAGATTTGGCGTGTGTACCTTGTGTACTGCGATTATTACATCTGTATATATTGACTAGTAGTTTACCAAATAGTAGACCTCACAAGTATACATTTTGATGAAAATTTTCTGGTAATCAGTTTTTAAAAATGCACAAGTTGCACAGGCAAATATATTCATAATTACAATATTCTGTCCTAAAATATCATTTTATATTATGACCAACTTTTACTAAGGGACTAATCCCCTGTACAGGGCTATCTAAAACTTCTCAGCCTAATATTTGTTCTTATAAAGTACTTGTAGTTAATAGGTTTTTTCAGGATTTATTTTTTAGTTCCGAAAATGACAGATGTCAAAGTGACAGCTGCCATTATATGGCATATTATTATAGAATTCATACTAGAGTGGCATGACAGATGTCATTCGAGATGTAGATCTCGTTGTGCTCTATCAATTTTGTGCCTAAAGTAACGGTCTAGAAATGACAGTTACGAAGATAAATTACTTTGAAGAGCTGTCATCTGAAATATAGATTTTGTTCAGTTTTATCGCTTTTGTTAAGACAGTAATGGTCTAAAATCGTTAGTTATAGAAATAAACCGCATTTAAGCTTGACAGCTGTCACTTTGAGACCTGACATGTCATCCTAGTATGGATTCTAGAATATGACTGCTGTCACTTTGTTCAGTAATTTTTAGGGTTTCGTAGTAAGTAAAACGAGGAACCCTTAAAACTTCATTTTGTCCGTGTAACGGACGGACGCCGTTTATAGACCTTATTAGAACTTACCCTGAAAATTATTTTGAGCACTGTGGAATCATAAGGTTTTGAGCTATAAAGGAAAATTGAAATATTTAAACATTAGAGGTAATCGAACGCACAAGTATACTTCATACAAACAAACAAACAATAACACTTTATTAGACAACCACATTACATTAAAAAAAATACAGGGACAAAACAATACAATTTATAGGTTCATCACTGGTGGCCTTATCGCTTTAAGCAATTTCTTCCAGTCAACCAAGAATTCATACTAAATTACGTTTTAATTTTTTTTATTTTTAATTTTTTTTTTATTTCGAATAGGTTTGCGTTTGACTACACACTGCCTGATGTTAAGCAGATGTGCGGTCTAGGGTGTAGCACGCTTACCTAGAAGATACCTATTTACTCGGGATTTGAAGACACTCACGTTGTACCTTAACGGGAAGACAGACCCAGGCAAAGCATTCCACATTCTGGCTGTTCGTATGAGGAATGAGGATTCGAAACGCTTGGTTCTAACGCGCGGAATGTCCACCATAAAAGGGTGGCGCTTTGGTCGCGTCCGTCTAGCCGTACGATAGAAGAAAGGGGCAGGGGGGACCAGATTGTGCAACTCCTGGGCGCACTCTCCGAAGTGTATCCGGTAAAAGACCGACATAGTAATAAACCATCTTAAAAATTGTTTTTTATCATTATCATAATCATCGTCACGATCTACGGAAGTCTATCATACGTATGTCTCGACACGCACTTGACAACTTATTGGAACTAGAAAATAAAAGCCTTGAAAATAATTATCTAAAGTATTTTACTACAGCAAAATATATTACGCTTCACCTGTTCTAGCTAACCCTGTATAGGGGATCAGTCCCAAACTCTGACACCAGGCTAGCCACCTGGCCTATACAAACTTACTTACTTAGTCCCATAGTAAAATTTGGCCATAATATACCATAATATCTTAGGAAAGAACTTTACCATTTTTATGATTAAGAATATATTTACCTGTGAAAGTTGTGCATTTTTGAGAACTTATTACAAGAAAATGTATACTTGCGAGGTTTACTGTTTGGAGAGCTACTAGTTAATAGTTACAGATGTAAAAACCGCAGTACGCTAGGCACATACACCAAGTCTTGTTCCATTTAGATATAAAGTTCATTTTTCACGACAAAATTATGGATGCTGACTTTTTATTCGTTATATTGGGGGGTTAGCTCCATAGTAAATGTTGATCATAGCATAAAAATAAGTACAATGATATCCTAGGACGTATTCGTGGCTCAGAAAAATACCCGGTATAGAATGAAGCACTTTATTTCCTTTTTTCCTTACTCCCGCCTAACCCACGGCGCGGCTCTAGAGCCGGATGACGTCATACGCGTAATTCCGTCGCGAGGTTTTTTGATTTCGTGCGGTCATGTTTAAAAATTCATACCTCCGTAATTATTGAAGATAATTGAAAAATAAAAACACCATAATTTATTGCAGACTTGGTGTAATTTAATAAAAATAAAACTAGAAAACGGGAAACTTCCTTATTGTATACATTTAAAGACGTTAGAAATACGAGGTATAGTGAAAGAATAGGGAATTACAGTCATTTTTGAAAAGCATCTCAGTTAGATCCTGTTGGTCTAATAAACCACTAATAAATACAAAAAATATTTTTTTAATCGTTAAGTGTTTTAAAAATGCATTTTAATTTTACAATTTCAAATATTCGCGCGTAATTTACGTAAAACGATGGATGTCATTATTTTACTCTGTGGTCATGAATCACGTCACTATGCTATGTAAACAATGCACGTAAATATTTTTCACGATAGTGTCTTTGTTTGTAAGTTTGAGATTTATGTTGAAAATGAGTTATTATAAATGGTTAATAATAAGTTACCGTTCGTGTGCTGTTCCTGGAATACTAGTGTACAAACACCGGACAAACTATTCAATGTTTACATAGCCGGATGACGTCTTAACGGAGCGGCGACTATTTTATGCACAGATTAAAAAGACGGAATATTTTGTATTGATTTTTAAAATTTATTTTGGTGTTTTATGATCTAAAAGGTACATTTTCCGATTGCTTTTTGCTTAAGCTATCTCAAAAATACATTTTCAGTTTTTTTCTCGTTAATAGTAAAATAGCCTTAAAAAGCCCCGCGACGGATTTATGCGTTCGCACGTCACGAGATCCTGAAGCCGCGCCGTGGGTTAGGCGGGAATAAGTTTATATATATAATAAGTTAATATTTGAAGATTATAAAATAACTACTTAAGTACAACTTGCTGGATCTGTAATAATTTAGTATAAAGCAGAAATAGTTTTTTAACAATAATACAGTATAACAGATGCTGGTTTTGTCATATATCTGTCGTACTTATTAATATGTCTTAACTATTCAGATGTTCTTCGTTTAGATTATGTAGGTACCTATAACTATTTTATAATTTTCGTTTAGGTACATATAATGTTAGTTAAGTTAGTTTGTAAGTAAAGTTCTATAATATACTTATATAATATTACGATGATATCCTAGGATCTTACCATTGTGATTAAGAACATATTTGCCTGTGCAAGCTGTGCATTTATGAGAACTAATTACTAATATTTTTTTTAACAAAATGTATACTTGAGTGGTCTACTGTTCGGAAAACGACTAGTTAATAGTTACAGATGTAAAAACCGCAGTACACTAGATACACTCACCAAGTCTTGTCCCATTTAGATATATAGTTCATTTAATCACGACAACATTTATGGACACGCTGATTTTTATTGGCAATGTTGAGGGGATTAGTCCCATAGCAAATGTTGACATAACATAATGATGAAAACAGCTATTACATTAGTTCAGCTTAAATTGTTTTGTGCCGGTCACCCGGCCTAACTAAAGTTATTCGGCACGTTCGGTATTTGCCGAACCGAATGATTACACATATTCGGCTTTTCGACAGTGCCGATCGTGCCGAACCGAATATGTGTGCAGCAACCCTAAGCGGGTTCAGCAACTTTTAGGAATATCGAGTCAAAACACACAAGATACTCAAATAAACATGTATTCAAAACCCATGAAATGTCTACAAACGTCAGAACATAAAAACATCACAATAAACGTGACACAACATGAGACACTTCATAGTATGGCCAAGATTAGTTTGTATCAAATTAAATTCTTGATCTCGTCATATAGGACGAGTACGAATGCAGCTCCGGTACCTCTCAGGACGTTCGAGAAGGCGCCTTTGAAGAAGGCTCCGGCTCCCTCGTGCTTCAGCGTATAAGCCCAGCAGTGGGCCGTGCTTTTGTAGAGGCGCTCGCTGGGCGGCTTGCCCGACTGCATCATCATGCGCCGGCGCACTGTGTCCAGCGGGTACGACGTGATGCCCGCCAGCGTCGTCACCGACTGCGCAATAACCATGTGTATTCTAAGCGCCACACAAATCGACGGATGAGAAGTTAGCCGCAAATGACACTTCGCCGTGATTCGCTAATTATTGCGCATGTGTGCACAATGCCTATACAAATGGTGAAGTAGTGAGCTCGGGCGTAGGGAGCGTGCGGGAGGCATAGTTAGCGCGCGGGTGTGCCCCGGCGTCTCGTTTCTCTGGCTCCCGCGCGTACCTATATTTCGGCTTTTGCGCAGAACGCTGCGCATAGCTTCCTATCCGTTGATTTGTGTGGCGCTTAGTATACATTAATCTCTCTCTGTTGTTATCGATGCCATGCGAAAAGCCATGATAATGTTAAACAGTTGCAGTGGCGGAAGAAGACCAAAGATGACCCAAAAATTAATGGATGATAATATGCGTTACATATCGATACCGTGGGGTAGGAAAGGTCATATAAGCCACTTTTGACGAAAATGACTTAATAATTAATAAACAGTCTTGTTCAGAATTTCGCATTCTATCGATCTGTATATTCAGAGTTTCAATATTTAAAAAAATGGTTTGTACCCCCCGGTATTTTTACGCTCTAAACAAGTTTTAAAATAAAATAATGACGTAAATCCAATTTAATCATAGCTCGTTAGTAAGTTGGGCGTATCACAATCGTAATCAAAACAGTTAGGATGTAACAGTGAAACAACTGGCTTTTATGCCGTTTTGATTCCCAAAAGATACAATTATGCCTTTTACACCCTAGATTTTCTGAGCAAATTAGCTTCTTACATGTGTGAAAGTGTGAGTTACATCTTACTCGGTTGCTTATTTACCCGTGATAACTTACTTACTCTTGATAAAAAGTTACGGGTATAAAGTAGAAAATAACACAAATTAGCACATAGGGCACATTATCATCATCATGAGCACATAGCACACGTCATCATCATCATTTCAGCCATATGACCTCCACTGCTGGACATAGGTCTCCCCTAAAGATCTCCAATAAGACCGGTTGATAGCGGCTTGCATCCCGCGTGATCCTGAGGTTTTAATCAGGTAAATTTCCAACTTCATCAGTCATCAGTTCTCCGAGCTATGTGCTCTGCCTACTACCAGTTTAACTTGCCAATCCTATGGGCTATATCGATAACTTTGGTTCTTCTACAGATTTCCATATTTCTGATACGATCTCGCAAAGAGATTAAAAGCAGTGGCGGAAGAAGACCAAAAATGACCCAAAATAATAAAAAAAAAAAATAAAAAAAAATTAACCGTGTACGCTATGAGCGAGATGATCTTGCGGTGGGATATCGAACTAACATGAATAGGATATTATAGTCATTTTTTAAAAGTATCTCAGATTCTGTTGATTAATTAACCACTAATAAAATACAAAAAATAATCTTCAATCGTTAAGGGCTTCAAAATGCATTTTAATTTTGCAGTTTCAAAATTTTGCGCGTAATTTACGAAAACGATGGATACCATTAGTTTACTCTGTGGTCATGAATGACGTCACTAGGCTATGTAAACAATGCGCGTAAATATTTTTCATGATAGTGTCTTTGTAAGTTTGAGAGTTAAGTTGAAAATGAGTTATTATAAATGGTTAATAATGAGTTATCGTTGGTGTGCTGTTCCTGGAATACTAGTGCACAAATACAGGACAAACTATTCAATGTTTCAACACATAGCCGTGTGACATCATAACATAGCGGCGACTATTTTATGTACAGGTTAAAAATACGGAACGTATTGATTTTTAAAAATTATTTTGGTATTTAATGATCTAAAACTAACATTTTTCGATAGCTTTTTGCCTAAGCTATCTCTAAAATACATTGACAGGTTTTTTTTCGTTCATAGTAAAAATACACTATAATTGATGTTATAATGTCGAGTTGAGATAACGTATGACATACCTAGTGAAATGGTGAAAGGAAACGCGCTGTTGCAACCTCACCTAGTGGGACAAGCACAAGAATACAAAGGGATGAAAACTGTCACACGCGATAGCTCATGCATTGAGTGAAACAGGTGGAAAAATTAAAAATGGAAATTAAGACTATTTTTAGATTAATTTCATTCAAATATGCTTGTAGCTAAACCTTCTCAATCACCACAGCTTTCAATGATTCCAACATGTTCCAGTAATCGAGCTACAAAGTCCCCCTGAAACTACGGCTGAATTCGTTAATAAACATGAAATAAAGTAATAAGAAATGTGGAACAGTGAAAATTACTGTGCTATTTTACTTTTAAATAATAAAAATGTGAAACCTGAGCAATCATCCAGGTAAAAACGAGCGGAGTGTTCTTTGGATCCGGTAGCATATCTTTCGCCGTGTCAAAGAAGCCGAAGTACGTGGCGCGATAAATGATGATACCCTTCAAAGATAATAAAATGATATACATTTTCCCTCTATAATCTAAGTATACATTAGTAACTGCCACTAATTAGACATTGACACATCCCAGGCTGACATTCTTAGTGAAAAAGTTGTGATCTGCTTTCTCTCTATAATCTAAGGATCTGCTACGCCCGTGCAGTTCACCCTTCCGAGGCGTCGGTCCTTAGAATAAAGATTAAAGTAATAGAAACCGCACTAAAATAGCAAGAGATATACATCACTTTGTCCCATTTTAAATATGAAATTTTAAAGGTGTTAGAATAATTTGCACACCCGAGCTTACGTAATTTCGAAGGGTTTCACAGCTATCTCTCTTGGCTGTCCAAATTCAAAAAGGTAAAAAGCATGAAAGTTATATGATCAGAGATTTGAACCCTCTGATGGAAGTAGAGGGTTCAAATTTCCGATCATATCGCAAAAGATAAAGTAGACCAAATTTTAACCATTATGACATTCCAACTTGTGATTTTGACGTTTAACGATAGACAATGGGTTTTTTATTGTTTCACTTATACTTCGCGTATGCTGTTTAACCAGCTATGAATAAGCCAGCTGTAACTTAATTTTTATTTGAATAACATTTAGCAAAATTTCTATTACTTTAGTATTCTTTCTGAGCGTCGATCGCATCTATTTGGAAAGCAAAACCGAAAGCAGTTTTAATAAACCGGACAAGTGCAAGTCTGGCTCGTACACCGAGAGTTCCGTACAAATCCAGAAAATGTCACAAAATTGGGAATAAATTGTTAAAACTACCTATACTATAACCATCGACAATAAAGTTTTTTTTTTCACTTTACTCGTCATACATCGATAATCACACATTGTAAAAATTATGAAAAACCTGTTTTAGCATGTGCTAATGAAGTTCTTTTATATGATACCTTTACGATGATTATGATGATTACGATGATGATTGATGATACGATTTACTCACTTTGAATTTTGAACCCATATTTTGTGAATTTTGAGGCCTAATTTTTTGTGATTCAAATAAAAATGGTCAGTTTTCAGATTCATTCCTATATGTGTACTCTAAGACAATGCTTTTCGGCAAATTTCCTAGTTCTGTGTCAACGGGAAGTACCCTGTTGGTTTTGATTTTTGTGAGTGTCGAAATATGAGGTATTTTACGACATAAACGGTTTTAACTTTTTTAAACGATAACTGAGAAGTTTTTCTTTTACACAACTGCAAGAGACCATAAAAATACGTATACAGTTTAAATTTCAACTCGATATCTTTACGCGTTCTCGAGATAAAGAGTCTTGACATACACATAGACGCACAGGCGGACAAAAAAGTGATCCTATAAGGGTTTCGTTTTTTCCTTTTGAAGTACGGAACCCTAAAAATGGATTTCTTTCCCGGAATTCAAAGATACGTTTTTTTAGGATTAATGGCACAACCAAATTCAACCCTGAAATTTGAAATAAGTACCAAACAAAAAAAAATCCGCTCGAAAACATACAAAAAAAGTACAAATAGATGAACACAGAACCTCCTTCATTTTGGAAGTTGGTTAAAAATACATAAAGACGAACATAAAACCTCCTCCTTTTTAGAGTAGAGAAAAAGGGATGGGCTTTGTACCGTAGTGCGATGTGTAGGCTAGTAAATAAATGCGGTCTAGGATGAAGGACGCGAGCACAAAGCTGTATACTGAGCGCCACACAAATTGAAAGATAGGAAGTTAGCCGCAGATGACACTAATTATTGCGCATGTGCATGTGAAGCACAATGCCTATACAAATGGCGAAGTAGTGACCTCGGGCGTAGGGAGCGCGCAGGAGGCACGAGGTTGGCGGGCGGGTGTGCGCCGGCGTCTCGTCTGGCACCCGCTAACGTCTATATTTTGGCGTTTGCGCAGCTCTCTGCGGCTAACTTCCCATCTTTCAATTTGTGTGGCGCTCAGTATAACTCCGCACGCATTTAAAAAGTACTTTGGCAGTAATTGTGTGAATAGTATCAAATGAGTTTCGATTCTTACCTGTACCGAAACGACGAAACCTCGATACAAGCCTAAAGGTCCGTCGGTCTTGAATGTTTTTGTGATACAATGCACTAAACCGTTGAACTCTTTATCTTTAGGGCCCTTGCCCACGTCTGCTGCTAGTCTATTAACAAGCAATTTTCTGTATTAGGTATGAGGAGTCTACCAATGTACCTATAGGGGCCCTTGCCCACGTCTGCTGCTAGTCTATTAACAATCTCATCATCTACTAACAGACTCCTCATACCTAATACAGAAAATTGCTTTTCTGTATTAGGTATGAGGAGTCTACCAATGTACCTATAGGCATAGTCTTACTTTAAAATAAAATTAATTGGTTGGCGAAGACTCATGTGGACGACAGAAAAATACAATCTGTAACATTATAAATCCGAGAGTGAGTTTGTTGGTTTCTTACTCTTTCATGCAGCAATGTAGAGACTTGATTTGTGGCAAAGTGCGCAGTTCAAAGGTTGGAGAGACGGGGGGTACTTTTTATACCTATCAGAAAAATAAAAGGTCCTATCCCTTGGCAAAGCCCAAACCAAAACATAACGCGAGTGAAACCGCGGGCAAAAGCTAAGAATATAATAAATAGTTAGGGGCAGCGTGGGCATACCTAGTTCTAGCGTAATCTAATGGGTAGACGAAACACATGGAAGTTGCACCGGCGGCGCCGCCCGACGCCAGATTTCCCGCGAAGTGTCGCCAAAACTGCTTGTGCTTGTCTACGCCTTTCAAGAAAATGGACTTGTAGACGTCCTTAAACGCAAAGTTCAGCGCTTGCGTGGGAAAGTACCGCAGTACATTAGCAAAGTTTCCGCGCCACAGAGATGAGAGCCCCTGCTCTTTGGGGATTCTAATGAATGCGTCTATGATACCTGCAATTCAAAACCCATGTTAAAGGTGGGCATACACGGTCAGTTCAACTGATCAGTTTTTCGCGTCACTCCAATTAGGGCTCATTCAGTAAATTAAAAGGTGGGAATTGGTGGCTCCATGTATAAACCACTACCAGAAGCTGGGCACACATGATGAAATGATCGCATCAGTTCATCAAATAATTGCAGCGGGGTCCTAATGTAGTCAACTATTGCCGATAGGTACTGCAATGGTTTGCATGTTTGTACCACTTCGATGATTAACTGAATCTTCAGTAACTCACGTAATTTCAATTTTTTATAATAAATGATCTGAACCAAAGTTGTTTGGAATTTGATTTACTACAACTTTAATTCACATCAACCTTTGTAGGTTCGATTTTTTCGAAAATGACAGTGGTGACATAGTAAACAAAATGGCACCACTGCCTTATTAAAAAAAAAATCGATCCTAGAAAAAGTTGATGAGAATCAAAGTTGTAGGAAATCAAATTATAAACATTTTTGGTTCCGATAATTTCTCATGAAATATTGAAATATCACAAGTATGGAGTAGAAACAAAATAGAACCACTAACTTATAAAAAAAATATCAATCCTGGAAAAAGTTGATGGGAACCAAAGTTGTAGGAAATCAAAGTTCAAGCAACTTCGGCTTCGATTATTTCTCATGAAAAATTGAAATAACAAGTTATGGAAGAAACAAAATAGAACCACTAACTTATTAAAACAAATATCGATCCTGGAAAATGTTGATGGGAATCAAAGTTATAGGAAATCAAATTTCAAACAACTTTGATTCCGATAATTTCTCATGAAAAATTGAAATAACACAAGTTATCGAAGAAACATCATGGCACCACTGGCTCATTAAAAAAATATCGATCCTAGAAAAAGTTGATGAGAATCAAAGTTGTAAGAAATCAAATTTCAAGCAACTTCGGCTTCGATAATTTCTCATGAAAAATTGAAATAACAAGTTATGGAAGAAACAAAATGGAACCACTAACTTATTAAAAAAAATATCGATCCTAGAAAAAGTTGATGGGAATCAAAGCTGTAGGAAATCAAATTTTGAACAACTTTGGTTCCGATAATTTCTCACGAAAAATTGAAATAAAACAAGTTATCGAAGAAACATCATGGCACCATTGGCTTATTAAAAAAATATCGATCCTAGAAAAAGTTGATGAGATTCAAAGTTGTAGGAAATCAAATTTCAAGCAACTTCGGCTTCGATAATTACTCATGAAAAATTGAAATAACAAGTTATGGAAGAAACAAAATGAAACCACTAACTTATTAAAAAAATATCGATCCTAGAAAAAGTTGATAGGAATCAAAGTTGTAGGAAATCAAATTTCAAACAACTTTGGTTCCGATAATTTCTCACAAAAAATTGAAATAAAACAAGTTATCGAAGAAACATCATGGCACCACTGGCTCATTAAAAAAATATCGATCCTAGAAAAAGTTGATGAGAATCAAAGTTGTAAGAAATCAAATTTCAAGCAACTTCGGCTTCGATAATTTCTCATGAAAAATTGAAATAACACAAGTTATAGAAGAAACAAAATGGCACCACTGTCTTATTAAAAAAATATGGATCCTGGAAAAAGTTGATGGGAATCAAAGTTATAGGAAATCAAATTTCAAACAACTTGGGTTCCGATAATTTCTCATGAAAAATTGAAATAACTCAAGTTATCGAAGAAATGTAATGGCTCCACTGTCTTCAAATATGGAACCACCAATTCCCACCTTTTCTTTAACTGAATGAGCTCCCAGTTGGAGTGACGCGAAAAACTGATCAGTTTAACTGACCGTGTGTGCCCACCTTAAGCCATGTATTCACTGAGCAACAATGCTTCGGATACACAGTTTCTGAAACATCAAGTAAGAAGATGTTACCAGGAACTGATTTGTTTCCGTGTTTCATACGGTAGTGTTTACAGAAACAAAATAATTGTATCTGAAACATTAAAAGCTCGTCAGAAATGAACAATTTACAAACTGGTAACTTGTTAAAATTAGTTACTAAGTATTAATTTTAACAAGTTACCAGTTAAAATTAATAGTAACTTTTCAATTTGTGTTTCAAAATGTCTTAATGTACTAGAGTTGCTTTAGGTTACTTTAGCGGTCAAAGGACCCATGGAAAATTGTGCCCTGCTAAACAGGCTCTTACGAGACCTAGTTTAAGGTCCAAATATTTTAAAGGTACTTTTGCGACATTCCATCGCACCTTATTTTTAAGATAATTGTTTGCAAGAAGTACCTGAACATTAATATTATTAACTAAAAAATATTATTTTTTTTCATTTTTTTTTTTTTTGTTTGGTAACACGTAGATTTTGTTTCTGATACTGATTTTATAAACAATTGTTGCTCAGTGAATAAATAGCTTTAAACTTACAAACCGAATCGATAGATAGTTAAGATTAAATATAATTAATTAGATAGTTTAATAGTTTTGCTTTATATTTTCGCCTAGTTTTTTAAAAAGTGGGTACATATAATGCAATTAAATAATTGGCTAGGTAGAAGCTTATGAAATACAAATGTTTAAAGAATATTTCGTGTTTATGTGTGCTGTTGTTGTTTGTAATACTTGTTTAACATGATGCGTTCCTATCCATTCCTTAATTAAATAGTATGATTGCTATTGAAATTACGATGAACTGCAAGTATAAAAAGACAGCCAACCGTAGCACATAATACATGAAATGCACGCTAAGTATATTCGAAGGCGCCGTATGAAAGAACCATAGGTAAACTATTGAACGATATAGTAGTCGAATATTATTGTTAAGTATGTGTAACATCATGAAAAGCATAAAACCAGAAGGTTTATGAACAAAAAACATTAGATCATGGAAGGTTCCATTTGAATTATTCTCAATGTCGTCCATCAAGCACGGAACTTACAAGCCTAAAAATGAGCATCGCTGCATATACCTACTAGTAAAATACCCAGTTTATTCCGTTTATGATTCAACTGCGTGGTATTGAAGTAGAGTGAAGGGATAGTTTACTTTCTCGTGACACTAATAGTTGTGCTACGGATACAAGTGTATTTCCAGTGACACTACATTGTTGCCGGTACTTTCATAGGCAAAATTAGATTCCGTAATACGAGTAGGCAAGCTATTACGGAATCTCATTTAATTTTGTTAACACCTCTTTATCATAGCTGCGATAACATGTTGGAAGGCTGACAAGAGAATGTCAGCCTTCAATGTTCCAATTAACGTTCCAATTAACCAAAGGGCGACAAAAGGTTCAATTTACATTACTGCGATTGCTAAAACTGACGGAGGTCCAAAAGACACCAATATGTTGAAAAAAACAAGGAAAGAATGGTCTAAACTAAAGCTTAGACCATTTGTTATTTTCTTGTCGTAATTTCGCTTAGACTCTAAGCGAAATAAAATTGTGATCGATAATGAAGATCACATAAGAGACATTCTCCTTCAATTAATCAATCAATGGAAAATTAACGCTTTGTTATGCTTTTGCACGAGTTGCGATAATATATTTTTGTACATAACGAAGTGCCAAACGACAAAGCTTGGACGTGTAATAAATAATTGAAACTGAATTAAAATATTTGATTTTTCACAGCTTTAGAAACAATAGACATGAGTCGTAGTCGTTTTCAGTCATAGGACGTTACTGCTGGCCATAGGCCTCCCGTATAGATCTCAAAGACCGGTTGGGAGCGGCTTGGATTCACCTTGTGACCTGATTATTTAATACAAAGATTCTGGCGTACTTTTTCTTACTACGTAAGATATCAACATGAATGTTGATATCTTACGTAGTAAGAAAAAGTACTTGACAGAGAAATGAACAACCGAGATGGTGGTGACCAAAGTTATCACCCGGGTTTGGCCGTGACTTGCAACGCGTTGAGATAAACATTGCCTTCTTAAATTGTCAGGTAGTATCGAGTTCGTCACCACACCCTTACGCCATACACCTAAGTACGAAGGACCAGGAATGAATTATTGAAGGGCATTCATTTTTCTCTCTCTATTCCCTGACACTGTGTGAGGGTTCCGATATTGCAAGTTTCCATGGTTACTTTTTCTTATTAAGGAACGGAAACATGAAGATGTATCGGCGTCACCTTTATACCGCTTGTCCGCCGGAATCTGCTTGTTGATATGCTGCACCTGCAGAATAAGCTTGACGCGCTCGATGGGCGCCACGGCAGTTTTGGAGACGGCTGCCGAAATGCCTCCCGCCAAGAAATCCTTCACAAAAGACTTCGGCGGCGGCTTCGGTTTATCTTTATCCTTCTTATCTGACATTTTTACTGCTTTTTAATCGCATTCAATCCCTGAAATAAAGTAACCTCCCAATAATCATGACTCACTTGTGTATTTCACATGTTTTTTATGATAATTATAATCTTAATATATACTTGACTGCCGAAGGAGTGTAAAAGTAAAAGGCAAGCTCCAGGCAGATGACAAAATAGCTTTCATTTAAAATAAAAATTTACCGATTAAAACTGATATCTGTACACTATAAGTGTGCTAGGACTCGAATACAAAAGGGATATTAAGGTATTTTAAGTACATTTGGTAGGTAAACCTCATCAAAGCTTAATGAGAAATGGGGAAACGCATATTCTCAAATAGTATACTGGCTGAAAGTCAAAATACAAATCTCAGTTATAAGATCAGTTTCAATGAGAGTAAGAGGCACGCGAAAACATATCAGGACCTTTCAATGTGAAGATGGAGCAGGAATACTTTAGTGTCAGTCTGATCTCGTGAAACAGAAATACCTACACGTGTTGTTTTATAATTTAATATATGTAAGTGTGCAATGTATTTCTGGTTGGAGTGTACGAAAGGGGGCACTGAGGAAAAAAGACTTAGAAAAATTTGCACTAAAATCCTACACCTTATGTAATCTTCGGGATCCGGTGGGATGTGGGAGTATAAGGGTGGGGGAACCCCTGCACGCACCCTGAGGTCACTGACCTTGACTCCAAGATCATTGACCTTGAATGACCTTGACTCCAAGATAGTCGGTTTGACAACAAAATCATCAACCGTGACTGACCTTGACTCTGACCATCGACCTTGACTGACTACGCCTTATGTAATATTCGGGATCCGGTGGGATGTGGGAGTATAAGGGTGGGGGAAACCCTGCACGCACCCTGAGGTCACTGACCTTGACGCCAAGGTCACTGACCTTGACGCCAAGGTCACTGACCTTGACGCCAAGGTCAGTGACCTTGAATGACCTTGACTCCAAGATAGTCGGTTTTGACAACAAAATTATCGACCTTGACTGACCTTGACTCCGACCATCAACCTTGACTAACCCCGACTGCAAGATAATCGGTTTTGACTACAAGATCATCGACCTTGACTTCAATACCATTGACCTTAACTAACCTTGACTCCACGATTATTGACCTTGCATGACCTTGACTCCGAGATCATTGACCTAGAATGACCTTGACTCCAAGATAGTTGGTTTTGACAACAAAATCATCAACCGTGACTGACCTTGACTCTGACCATCGACCTTGACTAACTACGTCTTATGTAATATTCGGGATCCGGTGGGATGTGGGAGTATAAGGGTGGGGAAACTCCTGCATGTACCCTGAGGCCACTGACCTTGACTCCAAGATCATTGACCTTGACTGACTTTGTCTCAAAAGCGAGCAAGCCGCGGCAACGGTCGGCGAAGCGCCAGAGATAATCTGTCCTTATTGCGAGTTTAGGTCGTTCCTATTTATCCTAACCAACAGAAAGATTTAGCTAATGTATTTCGACGTCTAGGTTAGATTAGGTTTGAACAGTGACAACAACGCGCGAGACGAGCGAGCGAAGCGAGCGTGCCGCGGCAGCGGCCGGCGAAGCGCCAGAGACAATCTGTCCTTATTACGAGTTTAGGTCGTTCCTATTTATCCTAACCAATAGAAGGACTTCGCTAAAGTATTTTGATGTTGTAGGTTAGGTTAGGTTTGAACAGAGACAACAACGCGCGAGCCGAGCGAGCGAAGCGAGCGTGCCGCGGCAGCGGCCGGCGAAGCGCCAGAGACAATCTGTCCTTATTACGAGTTTAGGTCGTTCCTATTTATCCTAACCAACAGAAGGACTTTGCTAAAGTATTTTGATGTCGTAGGTTAGGTTAGGTTTGAACAGAGACAACAACGCGCGAGCCGAGCGAGCGAAGCGAGCGTGCCGCGGCAGCGGCCGGCGAAGCGCCAGAGGCAATCTGTCCTTATTACGAGTTTAGGTCGTTCTTATTTATCCTAACCAACAGAAGGACTTTGCTAAAGTATTTTGATGTCGTAGGTTAGGTTAGGTTTGAACAAAGACAACAACGCGCGAGCCGAGCGAGCGTGCCGCGGCAGCGGCCGGCGAAGCGCCAGAGATAATCTGTCCTTTAATTGTTTTTCACACCGTGTGGTATTCTGATTACCCCCCTTTTTTGTTTTGGGAATGGGTAGAGGGGATACTCAGGATCAATGTTTTCATACATAGTTTTGACCTCCGTTGAGTCTAAATTTTTTTTTCGGTACTTGTATATGAGAGGGGGCGCAGTTACAAAGGAAAAAAGACATTGATTATTTTTCACACCGTGTGGTATTCTGATTACCCCCCTTTTTTGTGTCGGGAATGGGTAGAGGGGATACTCAGGATCAATGTTTCCATACACCGTTTTGACCTCAGGTGGGTCAAAAATTTTTTTTCGGTACTTGTGTACGAGAGGGGGCGCCGTTATGAAGGAAAAAAGACATTGATTATTTTTCACACCGTGTGGTATTCTGATTACCCCCCTTTTTTGTGTCGGGAATGGGTAGAGGGGATACTCAGGATCAATGTTTCCATACACCGTTTTGACCTCAGGTGGGTCAAAAAAATTTTTTCGGTACTTGTGTACGAGAGGGGGCGCCGTTATGAAGGAAAAAAGACATTGATTATTTTTCACACCGTGTGGTATTCTGATTACCCCCCTTTTTTGTGTCGGGAATGGGTAGAGGGGATACTCAAGATCAATGTTTCCATACACCGTTTTGACCTCAGGGGGGTCAAAAATTTATTTTCGGTACTTGTGTACGAGAGGGGGCGCCGTTATGAAGGAAAAAAGACATTGATTATTTTTCACACCGTGTGGTATTCTGATTACCCCCCTTTTTTGTGTCGGGAATGGGTAGAGGGGATACTCAGGATCAATGTTTCCATACACCGTTTTGACCTCCGGTGGGTCTAAAATTTTTATTAGACCCTTTTGTAGGATAGGTCAGTCAATGCCGATGCTCGGAGTCAAGGTCAGTCAAGGTCAAGTATTCTGGCGTCAAGATAGATGATCCAAGAGTCAAGGTCATTCAAGGTCAATGATCGTAGAGTCAAGGTCAGTTAAGGTCAATGGTATTGAAGTCAAGGTCGATGATCTTGTAGTCAAAACCGATTATCTTGAAGTCGGGGTTAGTCAAGGTTGATGGTCGGAGTCAAGGTCAGTCAAGGTCGATAATTTTGTTGTCAAAACCGACTATCTTGGAATCAAGGTCATTCAAGGTCAGTGACTTTGGAGTCAAGGTCAGTGACCTTGGAGTCAAGATCATTCAAGGTCAGCAACCTTGGAGTCAAGGTCATTCAAGGTCAGTGACCTTGGTGTCAAGGTCAGTCAAGGTCAATGACCTCCGGGTGCGTGCAGGGGTTTCCCCACCCTTATACTCCCACATCCCACCGGATCCCGAAGATTACTTATGGCGTAGCATTTTAGTGAAAATTTTTCTAAGTATTTTTTCCTCAGTGCCCCCTTTGGTATCCTCTGACCGTATTTCTATGTAACTGTTATTTGATTAAATCTCATATGTGTTCTACATTTGGTAGGTAATACCTATACGTATTTTTACTAGTAACATGGACAAGACAAAGTGCCTGAATGACACCAAGTTTTCGCTACTAGCAGAAAATGTGTTACCAACCTTGCTTAGTCGTGCTTATACTCGTATGGTCGCTAAACAGTTTCAGGGTGGCACGTCACTCTTACATACACTTTTGAGCCTGTATCTCAAATTAATGTATGAAACGCCTAACACGCAAGATTTAAGAAACTATGGACTCACTGAATAATATTGTGAACACAAGTTATCTTTTTCTCCATGGCAGTACCAATGCTGCAGTACCAATTGATTTTACAATAATTTCGTAAAAACCCAATGAATATTTTCTTTGCTTAGTCACTTCTCTTTTGGCAGACAGCTGATTTGACAAAATAAAAGAATCACATTTTGTGTCATTTGAATTTAGAACGTCAATACGATTTAGGAAGAAGTGAAAACTGTGGCGAGGAATTGAAGTCTAGAAAAGGCAGATTATTTAAAGAGGATACAACCCGTGGATACTACGCTACGAAATACTCTCCTGGCACGTTTGGGAAGACTTCTGACTTCGGTGCAAGGGTTCGATTCCCGGCCGGGCATCGGACTTGAATCACGAGCGGGACAACGTGAGGGTGACCATTTACTTGACTCAATAAAGTTTTTTAATTTAAGCAGGTTTAATTTTAATAGTTATAGAGTATTGAAAGCTACAGTTACACAAGTATAAGTTGGCGGTGGCGATTTGAGGAACTAAAACGACTATCTTGAAAATTCACTTTGACACTTCCGAGTTCATAGTAAACATCGTTGCGAATATTTTGTTAGCTACTGTGCTGTCATCATGCCTAAAAGGACAAAAAGAGGTACAAGAGAAGCAGTTATAAAAGTACACTGACATTGAACACAGTGGCGCACAGCCGCGCCAAGTTATACTTGCCGGACTGCAATATACGTCAAACGGTTTACCTAATTAAAAAATAAGTGTTGTTGTCTTGAAATGTACATATTAAAATAAAAATGTGTCGGATCGCTGTCTGTACATGGAAGTTATATGAAAAAAAAAATGGGAATTTTATCAACGCATTAACACTAATCACAATGATTGTTGGAATTATTGTCTGCTTGTCTGTACTTTGTGCGCGCTAATTTCAGAAACTGCTTATCAGAAATGTAGATCGGGGGGCACGTCAGTGTCCCCGCCAAGTCGAGCACGAAGCAAACACTGCCGTACCTTCTTTGAGAACCTTTGGATAAGACCAGAACGCAGAAGTTTTCGTCATCCAGTAAGCTATAAAATCACATACTTAAAATAAAAAAAATCAAGTCTGTAGGTCATTTAGTTCCGAAGTTAAGCGAAAGCAAAGTTTCGCATTTATGACACACACTCACTCACTCATGATCATCAGAATAGAACTAGTACTTCCCATAAACTCACAGAGCTGAAATTTGGTACAATTGTTTTGGTTTAATGGCCACATCAAGGGAAAACCAGTGAGATTTATAATAAAGAAAGAAATATAAGAAGAAGAGAAAGAAATATACAAATATATTTATAAGAAAGAAATTCCGGAAGCTTTATGAAGAAATTGGGAACTGGATTTACTGGTTTCGACTACGCATTTGCCCATTTTTAATTTTTTAAATAATATTTTGACGTCTGATATATCACCATTTTGTTTAATTGCTACTACGGCCGGTAGGCGCGCTTCGCCGGCCCACGCCGGCGGTTGGCTGACGTCGTCATAGTCAAGAAGCTTCAGTTCTCGTGTATCATACACGAGAACTTCAATAGGGAAAACTATAAAAACTAGGATAATCGAAGATCTGGAGAACCTGGTGACCCTTATTTGAAAACACAAGAGCCCAACCAAACTATTAAAGATCGACATTCCGCCTTTACAAAAAATATTCAACTTTGTTTGCCTCTTCATTTTATGTCAAAAATCGAAGGTCTGAAATATCTGATGAAGAACCCTCAGCTTGTCTCAGCTGTATTAGAGATAATATCTCTAATACAGGCATTATCATATTATGATAATGCCCCCTTCTACTATTGGTACATAAGAAAATCGACTGTCATTGCAAAAATCCAGAGTAGTGGGATACATCTAATTTAATGTAGCCTATTGCTTCACACTGCTAGGCGAATGCCTGCCCTTCTGCTTTTATGCATATAAATAAAATTAAAGGAAAACTCTAAATAAGACTAGACTTGCTTTAATACTAATACTTACAAGTTTACAAGAAGAAATAGTCGAACGAATAACTTTATTCTATTCGAACATTACACAAATTCATAAACAAATTACACTACTCTTAAAAAGAAAAAAAAATGTGTCAAATAAGAAAATCTAATAAAATAAATCAATATGTCCACGTTTCTACAAAAAGAAGTGAAATCCCACCAAAAACATTCTGTAAAAAAGTAGCCAAGTCTCCAACCACAGGTGGACGACCTACGCTGCGCTTGCCAGTACGTGGTCTCCACTCGAGAACTTTTTGACTCCACCGGTCATCAGTCCTCCGCGCTATGTGCCCTGCCCATTACCATTTCAACTTGCTAATCTGTTGGGCTATGTCGGTAACTTTGGTTCTTCTACGGATGTCCTCATTCCTGATTCGATCCCGCAGAGAGACTCCGAGCATAGCCCTCTCCATAGCTCGTTGGGCTACTTGGAACTTGCTAATAAGGCTCATCAATCTCATGGTAAGAGACCAAGTTTCAGTGCCATAAGTCATCACTGGTAACACACACTGATCGAACACTTTTCCGAACGCTGCCCAACCGAGTTGGATTCGGTGATTGGCCTCTATCTTGAAGTCAGACCTAACTAACTGGACTACATATTATGTCCTAGGTAGACCGTACGAGTCAACGACTTCAAGGACCGAGGTGGGTACAACATGGGAATTACACATTATCTTCGTCTTGTCCATGTTCATTTTAAGACCCATCTCCGATTAAGGCCTTCGAGCATCGTGCTGAGTTCTTCCATCGACTTTGCCATGACTACGATATCGTCGGCAAACCGAAAGTGAGTGATGTATTCCCCATTGATATTGATGCCTAATCCTTTCCATTCCAGGAGCTTGAAGGCGTTCTCCAAAGTGACAGTAAACAGTTTCGAAGATATTACGACTCCCTATCTTACGCCTCTTTTTAAAGGGATCGCCTTGGAGCTCTCTTCCTGTATTCGGACCGACATAGTGGCGTTATTATACAAGCACTTCAACACTTCAGTGTACCGATAATCTATACGGCATCGTTGGAGAGACTCGAGCACAGCCCATGTCTCGACCGAATCAAAGGCTTTCTCATATTCCACAAACGCTAAGAAAAGTGGCAAGTTATACTCTTCGGGTCTTCGGTCTTCTGTATAACTTGCCGCAGCGTATGAATGTGGTCCATGGTACTAAAACCTTTCGGAAACCGGCTTGTTCAGAAGGCTGGAAGTCATCAAGCCTGCGTTCGAGACGGTTCGTAATGACCATTGAAAACAGCTTATAGACATGGCTCAGAAGCGAGATGGGACTGTAGTTCTTCAATAAAGCGTTGTCACCTTTCTTGAAAAAAAAAACGTGCACACTATCGGACATCAGTCGCGGATGTCACCTTGGGCTGTCCTTGAGCGTTCGGACGTCCGAGAGCGATCTGTCGCGCCGGATGTTTTAAGACTGTGTACACTGCTAAGTCGCGGCTGTCAGTCGCGTTCGTCAGCCGCGTCCGATAGTATGTTTCCAGCTTAAAGGAACAATTAATCGTTGCAATTGCTTCTTATCCTTGGCAGCCTGTTTGTTTTTCTTCCGATGATCCTTCTGCGTGCGCGGATGCCGTGACAGATGTGCTTCGTACCGCCATGGAATACTTCATCCCATTTTCGGACGTGCCTCTGTCTAGCAAAGCTCGGCCCTGGTTTGGGCCTGAATGTGGACGCGCCGAAGCGCAAAAGCATCAGGCATACCTGGCTTGGGTCGATGCTCGAAACCGTAAGTTGAGGGACGTTAGTATGAGGAAGAAGGCATACAATAGGGCTGCTAAGTCCTGCAAAAAGGTTATGCGGAGGGCTCGCTTTGACCACATTAGTCGAATAGGAAACAAGCTTGCTTCTTACCCTGCGGGTAGTAAGGCATTCTGGTCCCTAGCTAAATCGGTTGAAGCGAACTTCTGCCGCCCCTCACTGCCTCCGTTGCTGAAACCCAATGGTTCACTGGCCCATACCGCGGTAGAGAAAGCAAATTTATTTGCATCTCAATTTGCTGAGTCTTCGCGTCTAGACCCCGGTAGTGCGAGACCTCCAACTTTGCCAAACTGTGACACTGTAATGAGTGAAATACACATCCGGCAAAAGGAGGTCCTCAAAGTTCTCCGCAGTCTAGATGTGAACAAAGCCAGTGGCCCTGATGGTATTCCGGCCATTGTATTGAGGACTTGTGCGCCTGAGCTGTCGCCTGTGCTGACTCGCCTCTTTCGCCTATCTCTGAAGACAGGTCAAGTGCCCAAATCTTGGAAGCTTGCTAACGTGCAACCTGTACCCAAGAAGGGCAGCCGTGCCGACCCTGCCAACTACAGGCCAATTTCGATCACGTCTATACTCTGTAAGAGTATGGAACGTGTTCTAAATAACAGGCTCCTGGCCTACCTGGAAGCGAATGACTTACTCAGTGACCGACAGTACGGCTTTCGCCGAAACCGGTCTACTGGGGACCTTCTAGCGTACGCCACACACATCTGGAGTGAGGTCATGGAGAAGCACGGGGAGGCGTTGGCTGTCTCCTTGGACATTTCCAAAGCTTTTGATAGGGTCTGGCACGAGAGCCTTATTGGCAAGCTTCCATCTTACGGCCTGCCTGCTGATTTCTGCACATGGATATCAGATTTCTTGAGGAATCGGTCGATACGAGTTGTCGTTGATGGCTGCTCGTCAGACCAAATGGCTATCAATGCCGGTGTTCCTCAGGGGTCTGTGCTCTCTGCGACACTCTTCCTACTGCATATCAACGATCTGCTTAAGCCCGGGATCTTTGGGTACGCAGATGACAGTACAGTCGTGGAGAGCTACACGTCCGATGCAAGAACCAGCGGGCCACAGATCGAGTTATACAGAGAGGCTATGGTTGAACGGCTCAACTTGAGTCTGCAGGCGGTATCCGACTGGGGTGATGCTAACCTGGTCAAGTTTAATGCCACAAAGACTCAGGGCTGTCTGTTTTCGGCCAAAAAGAGACCCTTTCAATTGTCTCCCGCTTTCCGTGGTGTCTCCGTTCCGGTAACTGATAGCTTGGAACTATTAGGCGTTTCACTCTCATCTTCTCTTAACTTTGGCTCTTACATAGAGTCCAAAGCCCAATTAGCCTCCAAAAAACTTGGTGTTCTCTCTAAGGTGAGACGGTATTTCACACCTGAGCAACTGCTTAGTCTTTATAAAGCACAAGTCAGGTCTTGCATGGAATACTGCTCTCACCTTTGGGATGGCTCTGCCAAATATCAACTGGAGGCTCTGGAATCGATTGAGAGACGAGCCAGGAGGCTGATTGACAACGACACCTTGACTAAGACGCAGCTGCAAAGTCTTGAGCATCGTCGCAAGGTAGCGTGTTTGTCGGTCTTTTACCGGATACACTTCGGAGAGTGCGCCCAGGAGTTGCACAATCTGGTCCCCCCTGCCCCTTTCTTCTATCGTACGGCAAGACGGACGCGACCAAAGCGTCACCCTTTTATGGTGGACATTCCGCGCGTTAGAACCAAGCGTTTCGAATCCTCATTCCTCATACGAACAGCCGGAATGTGGAATACTTTGCCTGGGTCTGTCTTCCCGTTAAAGTACAACGTGAGTATCTTCAAATCCCGAGTAAATAGGTATCTTCTAGGTAAGCGTGCTACATCCTAGACCGCACATCTGCTTAACATCAGGCAGTGTGTAGTCAAACGCAAACCTATTCGAAATAAAAAAAAAAAAAAAAAAAAAAAAATCGTTTACGTTCGGTTTTGAGTGGCGACTAAACTCGCAGCAAGTGTTAACAGAAGAAAAAGAGATAAGTTACAATTCATGGCGGAAGGCGCCACCGTGGTGTCATCAAAGTCCCTGGCGTTAGGCACCGGAGTGGTGCCACGGAATATTTGTTTGCCTCCAGGCGCAAAAGCTTGTTAAAAAGATCGCCGCATTAAATCGGTTTCGGTTTTACCAGCCAGGGCTAGGCTTTGCCGAACGTGGCGGGTCGCTGCTACCCGACTGCGCGGCCTAGCGAAAGTCGATCCCCTTTTCTTCCGAACATTCGTCTACACATATTCTTTTTTATGACTTTACCACAGAAAGATTAATAACAAACAAACAAAAATCAACAAGAACATTAGCAGACTTTCAGATTTATATTATTAACTTAGGGTAAGGATAGCAATAAAATACATTTTTAAAAGTTGTTATTGATTTAATTTGCCTCAGATCAAGCCAATAGACAGTATGTATTCAATAAAGATGAAATCTAAAAAATGCTATATACCGATGGAGAATGTGGCTATGAATTATGGTATAGAAAATTAATAAGGAATTTACTATCGTGGCGCGGCCCACACATTGCCGCGCTACATAAAAACAATCAACAGACTAAAAAATACATCAGATTCATAAATCCAGTACTATCACTTTTAATCTTGGAAATTGGTAACAATGTTTACATTTGTCGCCGTAGTAGACGTCAGACTTGACCAACAATGATACATTATATATGTTTAAATATATCGAAATGTGATCATTAATCATAGGCGTAGCTGTGGCACAAGTGGTAAATTATATTCATTTTTTCTAGTGTGGGCAAAAGTAGGCACTATAGGCAGCTAGCCACCCTAGAGAAAATGTCCAGTTTCGACCTACGTCAACGTTAATTATTCTGATCGATTCTACACATTACAGATATATATTCTCAGAGAACGCCAGCGCAAATATTCACTTTGACAAAACACATCGATGAGTTGTACAGTCAAGTTTAACATTACAGACAACAACAGTTATAAAGAAATCACCTTAAAAAAATAAAAAGATAAAACACGAATAATACGCGCAGTCACCTTTGCCTACGTTTCATGTCACAGTGTGCGTGTTCTAAATACAACATTGTTAAAAGAATTTCACATATGTATATATTATTTTAGTTATGTCACTAGTGTCTTAGCAGCTTTAGGACGGGCCATTCCTTTTCAATGGACGGGCCCGGAGCCGCGGTGGTAAAATAGTTTAAAATTGACAAATAAATACTGCAACATTTATCGCTTAGATTTAGATTAAAAAATGACATAAAAACCGAGAACTGTTAGAGGGCATTTGTTTGCTACCTATTTCAGCTAGGTTCTAGACATACTGCAGCTAGTATTTTATATAACACAATAATGTTTATAATACATAACGGTGCAATTATAAATAATGATATCACTATAATATGTGACGACATTCACTGGCCGGGACCGTGGATGAGATTGGATAGCTCCCTCCTACTACAAGTATCAAACACAAATATTAATCATTTAAATCTCTAAAACTAAAAATCTAAACATACAGACGTACGAAAAAATTACAAAATACATATTTCAGAAAAGTATGTATTTTGTATATGTTTGTCATTTTCCGTAATTCTAGCATTACGGAAAATGCGTGCCATACAAATTTGCAATCATGTTCACCTGGTGAATATATCTAAAGCCCTAAGTCGTATTGTCAGTTAGTATAGTAAATAATACGGTAAATATATAGGTTACATCAAAGACAATTCTACAATATCGGAATGATGCAATAAAAATACCACAAAATTAGAATATAAAATATTAGAATGAAAATGAATACTTACTATGTAATGCAATGACAAAATCTACCTATATCTACGAATAAATAATAACACAACAAATTCCACACAATAAGTGGAGCAAACCAAAATAATTTATGGTTCAATAAATAAATAACGAATTACCAATAGACATGCACGCTTGGTGCTAAATTCGGAAGGGAAGCAGAGATTAGTTCGCGCGCGTACTAGCATGAAAAAAATATGTCCAACAGTGTAATGCGACATTTTATACGGAGGGCATTTTAAGATTAAATCAAAGATAAGTTAGATTTCATGTCGTACAGACAGGTGAAGATACTGGCGGAGGACCGCGAGACGTGGAAGTTGCTCCACCGAACTGAACTGAATGAACATGTAATGTCGCACGCTGGACACGACTTAAACAGCCATTTGGGCACTATTCATGTTGTCATCCTAGAACGCAGTTTCATCACCTGTCTTATTATTTATTCGTAGACCTATATAACTAACGTCTTAAAAATCTTACACTAAGATGTGTATGCAATGTTATCAAGCGAAGGTCAAACTGGAGTATTGGCAACAAACCTCGACAAATATCTCAATTCAGGGATAAATAATTCTACATGGAAAATTACCTGTGTGGGCAAATTTTTCGAGAAAAATATATGATATTTTACACGCAAAGTGTTTTAGCCGTGGTCTTTTTATTTTATATTTTACAGTAGCATGAAACGAAGACGACAAATAAAAAGCTTAAGGAAATATACATCACTCGTCTGACGACGGTTCGCGCGATTCTAATCTATAAGCCTGCTAACAACATACGACAGCTGTAGAAATCTATGCAAATTAAATAAAAAAATAATAATAAAGAAATGCACACGCCTCCAAGTCGTATAAACTATACAATAAGCAAATCAAAAATATGTGAACTAAGTGACCCATTTTTTAACAATGTTTGTCTCCCAGTGACAAATGCCTAAACCCCTATTCCTTAATCTCATGGCGGTAACATATGATCGTATGGACCAAACTCAAGTCCAATTTTCGAAACGATTATATTTCTTTTACATCATCCCGATACATTTACAATATGTCTTCGGAAGCACCGCGGAGAAAGTGTCTATGACTGTATGTATGTATGTGTACCTACTTTAAAAAGTCTAATTTTAAAATATCGTCATATTATTATAGAAATTGAATGTTCCATTTCGGCACACGACATGCAACAAAACATGCAAATAAGGAAGACGAAAACGCGCCTAGAATTTAGTTCCCGTTAATGTCAAATGAAAGTTAAAAATACCAGTATTCTTCCCATTCATCTATCACTTACTGGCTGGCTTAAATAAATTTCTCGCTTATTTAGTCCCATCCAAATTGGTCAGATGAATGCGTCACACTACGCGTTCAATTACGTTTATAATAACTCTAAGACTACGCTTCAATAGGCAGCTAGAGGAACCACAAGTCCGATACAAATCACAATTGGTCTATACCGCTGCTATTGCTGACACTGCGCTTTCTGCAAACTCAAATTGTTTTTGTCTAATGAACATTTTTAATTTCATAACTGTCACTCACTTTTGCAATTAAAGTTATACTACCCGCTCCGTCATCGCAAGGGATGTTTTATATCTACACTATACCTAATATTTAAAAAAATTTGGTGTTCATATCTTATGATTTATCTAATAGAAGAGTTATTTTAAAAACTGTTTAAGTTTACTATGCCAAATAGAGAATTTGGTATTTAATCAAAAAAATACTACAAAACTTATTTAACAAACAAATGCTTCACGCAGTATTTGGAAATTCACATGTGATTATTGATGTGAAATTGCGTGAACGAGTTAAAAAATTGGTGTATTAAATTGTCTTAAAAGGCCACACAAAGGCGGGATTTTCGGGAAAGCGGTCGCGATACTGGACGGGATTTTTGTAATATTCCAAATTGTATGCAACGGGCGCGGTCGGCGCGTTGATGTGTCACTATGCTCTTGCCTCTGTGTGACGTGACCTTAAGCTGAGGCGCACGGGCAGCACGCGAAATTCTAATTTTTTGGGCTTTTTGCCATTTACAGATTAACTTCTCAGTGTAAGTTTAAAAAAGCTAATTTGGCGGTCATGAGTTAATAATGGTTACTAGGTATGTACATTTAAAAACCAAAATAATTGCAAAAAACGCAAAAATATTGTATTACCCGCGCTGGTTTAGTGAAACCAGCTTAAGAGTGTTTATCGAAAAAGAAAGTTTTATTCTTAACACGTTCCCTGTGTAGCTCTAGGATTACGGTAATCACCCTTTACGTGTAAACGCAAGTTTGGAATAGAATAGAATGAATAAGCCCGGACGTGTACAAATTGGATTGAGTTTAAACTTGTTTGACTTCTTTCTGGGGCATACACGTACGACAAGAAAGTCAAGATGCACCACCGATGAGTCGTGCACAGGGAACGTGTGAAGTGCAGTGTCGTAACGCGCGGTATGAGCCGGGAAGGGCGCGGGATGTGGCGATACATCACGTTGGTTCTGCGGACTATTTGCGTAGTTTGGCGGCGCTGTCTGCGTTGTCTTTCAGAATTTTCGACTTGAGATGATCCTTGTACTTGAGGATGCCGCCTTGCCACTTCGTCACTGCGCCGTTCTCACAGATCCAAATCTCTTCAGCCACCTGGATATCAGAACAAAGTTAATTATTCACCGAAGCGAAGGTCTATGCTTCCAGACGACGATTGTGCGAAGTCTGGAAGCGAAGGTCTATGCTTCCAGACGACGATTGTGCGAAGTCTGTCCAGCCCCCCGACCGCCTAAGCAATAGCAATCGTAATAGCAATCGTTTATGACTTCATTTTAGTCATTTGGCACCGCCTATGTGACGTTAGCCATCCATTGCTTTGCGCGGATTGCGAAAGCAATCGTTGAATGAACAACTTTGATGGCTAACGTCACATAGGCGGTGCCAAATGACTAAAATAAATTCATAAACGATTGCTATTATTGAAGTCGGTTAAGAACGTAAAATGCATAACAAAGACGAAAATAAATAATGAAATAGGACAAGCATGTATACCTGATTGATAAGCCTGAAGTCGTGAGAAACGAGCACCATTCCTCCGTCGAAGTCGTTGACGGCATCAGCCAGAGCGTCTATGGTCTCCATGTCGAGGTGGTTGGTGGGCTCGTCCATCAGCAGCAGATGCGGCGTCTGCCAGGCCAGCCACGCGAACACCACGCGGCACCGCTGCCCGTCCGACAGCTGCCGCATCGGGCACACCTGCGGCATAACAATATTACTACCCTAGAATAGGCCTACAAGATTACACTCTTCATATGTGTAAAGTGTTTGCTCGGAGTCTCTGCGGGATCGAATCAGGAATGAGGAGATCCGTAGAAGAACCAAAGTTACCGACATAGCCCAGCGGATTGGCAGGTTGAAGTGGCAATGGGCGGGGCACATAGCATGGAGGACTGATGACCGATGGGGTCGAAAAGTTCTCTAGTGGAGACCACGTACCGGCAAGCGCAGCCACCCACATTCCACAAGAAGGACGGATGACCTCATTAAGGCCGCAGGATCGCGCTGGATGCAAGCCGCTACAAACCGGTCTTTTTGGAGATCTTTAGGGGAGGCTTATGTCTAGCAGTGGACTTCCTATGGCTGAAACGAACGATATAGTGTTACCTGCTGGCGGCCGGTGAGCCGTACCGACCAATAATCTTGTAGTCAAGAGGAGACAGGTCCAAGTCCGGCAGCTTGCGCAGGCGCTGAGGGAGTGTTACCTGCTGGCGGCCGGTGAGCTCGTACCGGCCGTCGATCTTGTAGCCGAGGGGAAACAGGTCCAGGTCCAAAAGCTCACGCAGGTGTTGAGGTAGTGTTACCTGTTGCCGGCCGGTGAGCCCATACCGGCCGATGATCTTGCGCATCTCCTCGCGCTCGCGCACGTCGGGGAACTCCTTCATCATGTAGTCGAGGGGAGACAGGTCCAGGTCCAGCAGCTCGTGCAGATGCTGGTGGTAGCGCCCGATGCGCAGATGCGAGTTCTTGCGGATCATGCCCGTTGTTGGCACCAACTGCGGACCAACATAATTATACTGATTTGCATGATATAATATGTAGGTATCTGGTTTTATAATGTAATCTAATGTCTTTAATTTGTAATAGAAAAAGCTAGTTCGTTTATTTTCTCTTGTTCGTGAGAAATTCTCGTCTATTTAAGCTAGCGTCAGACGAAATATTCGTTTTCGAAGATGAATAAGAGTTTATTAAAAGTACACAGATCTGCAGTACATTATTTAGGCGGCATAAAATCAATTTTAGAATATTCGTGAAGCATTCTAGATCAAGGACGAATGTTGGGAACTATACTTACGTCTCCGTAGAGTAGTTTGAGCAGCGTGGACTTGCCGGCGCCGTTGGGGCCGACGAGCGCGAGCCGCGTGTCGAGATCGATCCCGAACTCGAGGTTTTTGTAGATCCAAGGCGTGGAATCATTGTACCGGAACGACACGTTCTGTAATTTATATTACACCTCGTTTAGTATATAAAGCTATTTATGGTTCATGTTTTAAAAAAGGAATAGAATCCTTTAGAACGTAAACTACGGTGCACTCTCAGTTTCAGTAGGGCGCGGAAATGTGGGCTAGAGCCGCGGACTGGGAGCGGGCGCACGCTTTTGCATGCGGTACTAGCCGTAGCGCGAGTATCCTGGGACAACCCGGCTCGCCCTTATTTTAGGAAGCTGGGAATATTAACGTTGCCTGCAATCCTGATCTATCGGGTGGCGGTGTATGCCAGAACAAAACTGGACACTGTAGGAAAACTAACCTTTTCCTACGTTTTTAATTGAAACCTCGTTTAACGATTTATCTTTGATGAATTCGTTTTACAAATCCGAGTCTTTCAGTTTGTTATTGTATTCTTCACACTGACACAGTCAGTCTAGAGCCATCTTTAGTCCAGGATGGATGATTTTGTGTTTTGTTGGATTTAATATTTTTCTTCCTCAGGGGAAGTGCCTACGCTGGCCCCCCTTTAAAGTCGGCATGGTCCGAATACGCAGCCTTCTCGATGTTTGAATGTTTGTTCTAAATTACACCTTTTCTAGATGTTTTGACGCGCCGCCCTCATCGCGGCCCGAATTATTGCAACTGCTCGCGAGAACGCCTGCGAGCCGGCGATTTGATGAATCGTGGCGCGGGGGCCTTCACCCGTGTCCGATGAAGCCTTCGCCTGCCAATGAAGCAGTGGTGCTTCGAGAGCTCCGGCAGCCGTGACAAACTCTCCCTCCTCCGTCCTCCGTATACTCCGTGATTCTAACTAATTCAACGCGAAACTCAGTGATATCCTGAACTTTAAGCCTAACCTAAGTATACCTGTCTAGCGTAAGTCCAGTGTCCCTATATCTTTATCTGTCTGTTTTTATAACTTCTCTCTGTATATTTTTATAAACTATCTGTATTAAACTCTATATCAACTGTATGAAGTGCTTGTTTCCTTGATAGCGGCTAGTCTGGGCAGGTCTAGGACAAGCGTTTCATTACAACACGATGCCTGAGCGTGGGTCTAAACACACGTTTCAGACCCGCGGCAGGCATAAATTGTCGACCGTCCCGCAATCGTTAGAGAAGTCTTCCAAGTTGACGCATGTCATGGGTCCGATAGTCTCTTGATAGTCTATAATAATTTGCCTGATGACGTCACCATGGCTGTCACTCTGCTGTCGTTCAAGCGTAAACTCAAAATGTGGTTAATACATTGGGTTAATAGAATAAGCTTTTTATGAATTTGATAAAATTGATAAATAATGTTATCTGTCATGATATTTTGTATTAAATTACTATTTTATTACATTTGGACTGAATTTTAATTGATTTCTATATTGTTGAATTATGATGTAAAATTATGTTTTATTGCATTTATAATTATTATTGTTATTTATATGATTGACATTGTTACTTGATCATTTATATTTTATTAAAACTGATTTTGTTATTTAGAAAATATTGTACCTAACTCATAAGTTATGTAATTATTTACCTATGTAATGTTGGCTTTTAAAATAATTTTATCAATAAATATGACTACAACTAAGTAATACTTCTGTTAATAATATTCACTAGTATGGGGTCACTACTAACCAAATATGTAGAATAAAATTTTTTTAACGGGCAAATTGCCTTTATTATCTACAATAATATGCTAAAACTACCTACACTACTACTACATAGAAAGCAATTGGATCATCCACAGACCCTTGAAGGTCTAAAGATAATCCAAATGCTCAAGCCCATTGAAATTTGTGTCCAGTAAAATTGAAAAATAGAATATACGCGTAAAACGATTTAAGAATAATAAACCTCCTTTAGAACATGAACCTCATTGATAAAGCGAGCGAATCGTATATGCTTCGAGATTGGCAAAATGTCCTTACATCTGTCCGGATGTTGGTTCACCCTCTACAGGTCGCCTTTTGGACCAATCTTGACGAAACTTGGCATCTTGGCATCATGATCTACCTATCGTTATAAATCATATTTATGTTGGGTCGCTTATGGTACAATAAACTCATTCCATTCATCTCTATCATTCGCCATATCTGAATTCACTCCCAGTTTACCCATTCAAAATATCACACAATACATCCATTCTTCTTTCTTCTTTAGTTCATTGCACGTGCAAAGTTAATATTTTGGCAAAACAGTGAGACGGAATCTCGTAACAGCGATCCAATTATGCAAGGTTTAAACCCTGGGGTCATGACATTTTTTGTGTTTTTTGCAACTAAATATATTTGCTTATGATAATATCTAAGCATTGTATTTTTGTTAGTCAATAGACAAGTAATCTTAATCTCAAAGTTAACAAAACACTTCTATGTCTGGATGTCTGCAACAGATATCACAACAAAGAAATATTACTTTGTAAAGAAAAGACTATGTAAGATGCATATTTCAGGAACAATTGAATTAAACACTTCCGTGTCTGCATAATTTCGGGAACAATTGAATGAATCGAAATCGCTGTTTCACAAACGCTAGTTCTCGTTGACATTATCAACAGTAGTACATGGTATTAGGACGTTCGCTGCTACACAGGCCTAGAATATTCCAAAGCGCCGATCTTAAGGCGCACAATACAACTGATGTTGTAGATGCCGTTCCATACATTTTGCAGCTATTTTTTTTGACTATTTCAGGCTTGGTCAATAAGATAAAGCACAGTATTACCCTTCTTGTGATAATCATACATATGTCTTGCGACGTGATCTGAAAACGCACCCTTCTGACTGCAGACAGAAGGTTCAGGTTTCATTTCATTTCATACGCTTTTTATCATAACAAAGGCAGAGTAGAGGACGTTTTACAGGGTTAACCAGAACTGGAGTACTAAGCTAACAGGATGTGATTCAAACCATCATTATGAACAACTTTTACTACTGGACATTGTACAGACGAGGCCTACGTCCAGTAGCGGACATTCTATTGCTGAAATGTCAATGATGATAATGTTACGAGACTGGTACTGATGATATTGTGACGATAATAATATAAATAGTAAAAAAAAATTACAAACGCTTAGGAGTCGTAATTTTTTTTTAATAAAAGCATTTTCATCGGTCCTTTAAAGGTGAGCAAAGTTTAAAGAAAATCTGATCGCTGAAAGTAGGTCAAAATCGAGCTCAAGGGGGTCGGTTACAAACATACAGGTGCAATTAATAAAAGCGTGTCAAAAATGAGACTAACCTGGACCATGATGACCGGCGGAGGCACCTTCCCGCATGAGGGGAAGTAGAAGTTGAGGATCTTGTCGTCGACCACCTTCTCCGTGAGACCCTGGGCGACCATCTTGGCGAGCGTCTTCTCTTTGGACTGCGCCTGACGCGCAAGCTTAGCCGACCCGTGACCAAACCGCGCGATGTAGTTCTGTACAAACATATCAATAACTTTCATTTAAAATAATGTATACTAGCGACCCGCCCCGCTTCGCTCAGGTGTATTATACATAATATAGACCTTCCTCTTGAATCACTCTATCTACTAAAATAAACCGCATTAAAATCCGTTGTGTAGTTTTTGATTATAAGGTGATTTACGTGCATGAGTGTAGGCAAGTGATATAATGTGACGTATCGTGTCGTTCCGTGTTGTTACCAAAACTCCATAGACGCCTCTAGTAAAGTCTCCACTGCTTTACTGGGGCATGACTTGTACAATGTTTGGACTTGACTGTGACTTTATTGGACTACTAGTTTTTACCCGCGGCTTCGCCCGCATGATATTTTGATTTTCGACGCAATATCATTATAATTTATAGCCCATGTGTTATTCTGATATATATGCTACATTATTGCAAAGTTTCATCTCAATCCGTTCAGTAGTTTTTGCGTGAAAGAGTAACAAACATCCATCCATCCATCCTCACAAACTTTCGCGTTTATAATATTAGTAGGATGACGTGACTATTTTGATAAAATATCATCCAAAATTATTAAAATTTAAAACTTGACACAGGAAAATGCTCGACAATGCGACGCCAAAACATAAAAGAAGAAAACGTTTGATTCTGCCTACTACAAAAGTTTGGAATAGTGTATCTGTACCTTCATATGAGCGATCTGGTCCTGCTCCCAGTTGTACTGCTTCATTTGGTTCTCGAGAAGCTCCATGCGGGTTCGCACGAAGGCCTCGTAGTTGCCCGTGTAGTACTTCAGTCGGCGCTTGCTCATGTGGACGATATTTGTGCACACGCCGTTCAGGAAATCTTGCGAATGCGATATTAGCACTAGGATGCGTTTGTAGCTGGAATAAATTATAAGCAAATTTATTGACGATTGCATCAGTTGCCTAGTGGTTGGTAACCCGACTCTATATGAGGAACATAAGGGTTTGTGTCTGGGTGTTATTATCTATACTAATCTACAAAATGGTGATGTTTCTTTGCAACTTACATAAAAATTGTTTCAGTATTTTAAAGGTCCATTTTTATAGATACCTAATCTGCCTGTATTAACCTGAAAGGGGGTGATTAAGACCAAAATTATAAACAACTTCTACTATGGGGTCATACCGAAATTCGAGAAAAAGATATCAGCTGTTGTTTTTAAACTTTCGCGATTTGAACACATAATTATTATATACTACGGGACTAATCGTGCACTAAAATTACGAGATAAATAAATACCTCCTCATCTCGAGTTGCATCGACTGTGGTCACGGGTAGACTGTCTGACTGACTGTCAGTCTACCCGTGACCACGGTCGATGCAACTCGGCCGAAACGTCGGGATGAGGAGGTATTTATTTATCTCGTAATTTTAGTGCGCGATTAGTCCCGTAGTATATAATAATAATAAGATATCAGCTGTTCCATACAAAAACTGTAACTCAGAAACTACAAAATGTGAAACAGCTGGTTTTATTTTTCTCGAATTCTGGGTTTCCACCAGACCATAGGTATTTTCTCGGTAAGCGCGCTACACTCTAGACCGCATATCTGCTTAACATCAGCTAGTATGTAAACCTATAAGGAAAAAAAAACACCATAGGAACAACTTTTGCCAATATGGGGCCAATAGCAAAAGCTGTTCATAAAGGTGGTCTGCATCACTTTCTTTCGGCTTAGCACACTAGTTTTGGATAAGCCTGTAGAAGTAGATGCGGTGTTAAGTGAAGTTCTTTAGCAAACGTCGGCCAATGTCATAGGTTACTTTTCATTCCAGAAGTCACAGGTTAAAATTATGTAGTAATCTTTTTCTTTCGAGTCGGCGATTCGATCACAAAACTTGTAATTGGCTAGATACGAGTATTGTTCGACCAGACCGGCGTTGGCTTCGTAAATAACTCCTTGTGTGAAGCTCTTAGGGCATAGTAGTTCTCGATCGAAACTAGTGATAAAAAAAAATAAACGTACTGTTTGAGCTCCTCCTCAAGCCATACGCAAGCGTCGAGATCGAGATGATTGGTCGGCTCGTCCAACAGCAGTAGGTGAGGCTTCACATACAGTGCGCGAGCCAACGCGATACGCATTCGCCAACCTGACAAATAAATTATTAATTCTTAGTTTTGAATATCTTCATTTATCTTCATTGTTTCGAATATTAGAATAGATAAACCACTTTTAAGTTTGACAGCTGCCACTATGATACCTTTCACGCTACTCTAGTATGAATTCTAGGATATGACAGCTGTCACTTTGATATCTGTCTTTTTTGACACTAAAAAAGTTATTGACGATATAAGTTTTGACCAATAACTGACTTTACGAATTGCGAAAATGGTAGATCAAGCTTTCGACTTATTCCTTTGATAATAAAGGATTTGAGTAATTACGAATTTGGCAAACTAAGCTTTTGACAAGTTTAGAATATGGGCAAACAAGTATTTGACGACCGTCTGCGTAATTTTAGTCTGTAACATAATCAAGACATAATTAAGAGGAATGTTACCTCCTGAGAAGTCTTTGGTGGCCTTCTGTTGCATTTCCTTGGTGAAGCCGAGACCGTGCAGGATGTTGGCGGCTCGCGCTTCAGCCGTGTCAGCGCTCAGCTCGTCCAGCCGGTCGTAAACATCCATCAGTTGCTCTTGAGCATCTGTCAATTATCAATTTTCATACATATTTAGAAAAGATACCTCGGTTTGTCTGTTTTTAGGGTTCCGTAGCAAAACCCTTATAACTTCATTGTTGTGTCTGTCGTCTACGTTATTTTTTGGGTGTGTGTGGGGAATCGTTGAATAGGGTTTTTAAAATAAATAGTATTTCATAAAACTTTTTTTTTGGTTTCATGTACCTACCATTTTTATTTTATTACTTGTTTATACCATTTGTAAGAAATAGGCCTAAGATTGCCCCAGTTAATTACTTTCGGATTTATTCCTCAAACTTTCTGACTTTATAAATATCAAAATACTTTCGAGCAATCTGGGATTACAACTTCTTTTGCGCGAGTTTTTCGAGCTTGAGCCGCTCCTCGTCGACCTCCATCACGCACTGTAGTGCCGACTTGTAGCAGATAGACCTGTATTGTAGCTACTTATTGATATTGGACGATAAATGTCAGCCCACGACCAATCCACACATTGGTGAATTGGAACAATGACTGTAATTTGTAGACAACATATTATGTGCAGTACGTTACCATCGTCCTCGCAATGCGCGAGTTCTTCCGCGAGTTTCTCGAGCTTGACCCGCTCCTCGTCGACCTCCATCACGCACTGGAGCGCCGACTTGTCGGAGGCGGGCATCTCTCTCGTCAGATGGAAGATGTCGATGTGCTCCGGGATCGGCACCTCGCGCCGGCCCAGCGCCGACAACAGTGACGACTTGCCTGCGATGGAAATGTTCGTATAGAGTAACCGGCCAACATCTTAATCCTATTCGATATGGGGTTCAATTATGAAGGCGCCATCATAAATTTAATAGCAACGCATAAAGTGCTCTCTCTATCGAATGCCTAAAGTGACAAAGAAACAAAAATAGTCTAATTAGCTAGTATAATTACGATGGTGCCTTCACAGTAATTGGGTCTACAGGGGCGATAAGTCGTGCGCTGACGTCCATGGGATGTTTTGTGCATTTGCTCCTCCAGGGTCTTTAGAGGTGATGAAAAGTAGAGTCGGGCGCAAAATATATTTTTGGCTCGGGCGACGTACTTTGAATCCCTCACTATGTTAAGGATTCTACTCCCTCGCCATTCGGCGCTCGGGATTCTACTCTAGAATACGTCACTTCGCTCTGGATTAAAAAAAGCACCCTCGCCATAAAAATATTATTTTGCTCCCATATGATACAATCTACTATTTCATCCCCGCTGAAATCAATTTGCTAATGCGCAATGTGGTTCCAGTTGGTTAAGTTAACTCCGAAGAACATGGAAAATACCAGAACTAATGAGAACTCTAGCTACATTTAATTTAAATATGCCGTATCAAAAATTGAAATCGATAACGCATTCCACTCTGCTTTGAAAGACAGAGAAACTGATCAAGCGCGGTACAAACTATTTCAGAGTAGTTTTTGGGATTCAGTCATTTTGGATTTTTCCATGTTCATAAATTACATCCTATTTGGTACCGCAAGCTGCATAATTATAATAAATGTTATTTTAAAAATTCCACAATAGACAATCGCAAATATTATGCCATTGCATATAGACAGCCTATAGGTTAATTATAAATGTCGATGTCGTCGCAAGCAGGAAAATATTTTGAAAAATAAAAAATAATGATTTTAAATATGAGATTTTATATTTGATATGTCTGAGATTAGATTTACACTGAGAGGCCCCTTTTAATACATCATTTAGCTACATATGTAGTAGGGATGATGGTACAACGAAACTTATTGTAAGTAATGAATTCAAAAAATATTGCTGGCTATTGCAGTGAAATTCTGGATGATTTACAAAACCGGTCTATGGAATAAGGTGCGGGCGGTGCGGCACCCGCCAAGTAATGCCTCATTTCTAAATATTAAGGCACCCTGGTGACTTGCCATCCACTAAATGCCCCCCTCCCCCCAACCCCGCGCGATGTGCTGCGCGTTCACTAAGAGTTACTACCCTTAAGTGCATTAAAAATTACAGGATTTGTAAAGAATTGAGTCGCTAAAGCAAACTAAATCGCTAAAGTGTATGGACGAACAACGCGCCAGCCTGCTAGCATGTGAATCACGGTAAAATCTTATCCACTTTCCATGGTCAGTAAAAATGATTTTCCGCCAACACTGACACAACCGACTTCAATCGTGTACATGCAATTGGAATAGTTCGCTCGGAATGTATGTGTATACCATTTTTTGATTTTGCAAAAACAGTTCAGCCGATTTCGATAAAATTTAAATGGTACCCTCTGTGAAGCATAATCTACCAAATAAAAAAATAATCATCAAAATCGCTTCATAATTGGTGAAGTCATCTGGTAACATACATACAAAAAACATACAGACGAATTGAAAATATGTCGTGGTACGTATGCCATACGTGCAAAATTTCAGCATAATCGGAAACCGGGAAGTTTCGTCAAATTTAACTTGCAAGATTCCACCCAAACTTACATACTTATATACATAGGTACATACTTTGCAAGTTAAATAAAAGCTTGTAAAAAGAAACCAGATCAACAGCAAAAGATTTGGTATTATAAGTGACTTGATTATTATGTTGATAAAGTCTGAATCGCCAACAAAGGTAAAATTTGAATATTGCTTTGTCCCCAAATAGGAAAACCAAGAAAAATCTCTCCTAATTTACATGAGGTCAAGACGCAGTTTGCGTCAATCATTTCAATCTTATTCATTTATTCTGGAGTGCCAGACCGATCTACAATAAAATATGTTTGATGCCCTGACAATATACCTAGGGTTATCCAGAACCGGTGTACTAAGACGAAAGGAGGATTTAGACTATTGTTATGAACAACTTTTGGCCAACTTTGGCTTTAAGGGCCAACACGGAATTCGAGGAAAATAAATAAACTGTTTCATACATTCTGTCGGTTCCATGTTGCAATTTATGTATGAATTGTTTTCTCAAATACCAAGTTGGCAAATTGGCAAGCATACAAAAACTTGTTCATATTGATAGTCATAATAACCCCCATTGTAAATACGTATTGGAATTTGCGGCACAATCCACCGAATCAAGATATTTTTCATGTCTCTTACTAACTTGTGCCATATGAATAGATGTATCTCTTTCAAATTATCTCTATGGCTGTAGGGGATTACAACTCACTCGACTTACATTGTATAGCTTGACATTTAACATGTGAGGCCATTTATACCAATATTAAGATAAAGAAAAAAAATAGGCTTCGAAACTATTGAACCGATTTGAAAAATTATTTTACTATTGGAAAGCTGCACTATCTCCAGATGACATAGTACCTATATTATATTTTCAAAAAAAAATAGGGATTAGGGATTTAGTAAAACACTACGTGGTAGGCACAATACTTATTAAATCTATCTTCTTTAGCTAATCGTACCCGGGCAAAGCCGGAGTGGGCAGCTATTTTAATACACAACTAATAACTCAATAAATCTTTATCTTTCATTACAAAAAAAATATATAGGTATTATATAAAGGCAGAAACAAGATGCATTATATGAGTTTATGTAAATGAAATCCAACTAACATAATGATGCAGCTGCAAAATGGTTTATGCAGTGATCCCAATGTTTTTATTGGAATATATCTTGTAGCTTGTGGACAGCATCTTGTAGACTCTACAATCTACATCAATTTAAATTGCAACAAATCAAAAACACAAGGTAAATAGTCGAAGGCTGGGTTCACTTTGCATAGACTGTATTAGTACTTGTTCAATGTAAGGATAAGTTTAGTATGACTCAGACATCTCACACGGATTTTCTGTTCAGTTTAATAGGGTAGTTGATTGGTATTAAATTAAGTAAAAGTATTAGGATTAGTGAATTCTGCAATTAATTATGATTCATAAACTAAAAAAAATATTAAAATTGGCTAATCAAGTTCAGAGATACATATTAGCTTGTACAGATATTGGTAGGGATAAAGAGTGGATGCTTTGTCCCAATCCCACAAAGCATATCATAGTATAGCGAATGTATAACACTTATGGGCAGTGACGTCAGTGCCTGCCATAGTGCGCTCTTTGTCAAGCAAGAAATTAAATATGCTTGTAACTTCTTTATCTATAAGTTGATATTATTTTTGTTTTCGTTAATTGGCTCTGATTATTAGCGGTTAGCTGTTACAGGAGGACATCAAAAAATATTGTCAACTAGGTAGCCTATTATTTACATGTATAGCACTCATATAAATAATTTTACGAAGAGTGATAGCGCTTTGCTCAGCAAAACATATGATTACCGTGTTTCCTTCAATATTGCGCCAGTAGAATAAAATTCACATATGTACATAAATAACGGACCAAACATGTAAATACAAAACAGCCAAAATTCAGAAAAACAACATATACGAGTATCATACATGAATAGCATGTTACTTTATAAATAGGTGTATTCTATTTTCTGCACAAATGGGCTTATTGGTTGGGCAGGATTAGATCCTTCACGATTGTAAGTTGAGTGTTACTGCCACTAGACCACCACGCCTTTACAAAGAAGTAGTGTTCAGGTTTTGCTTTTTTATTCGATGTGGGGGCAATAAGTCCTGTACTAACGTCCCCTGCCAGCCCAGCTCCAATAATGGAGCATGACAGCTACAGTAACTTTGATGGTTTACTACAGACTTCTACCATATACAGAATTTGAATAGATTGCGCGAATTGATAACATTCATGTAAATTATTGTTGATTTATCAAAAATGGCTAAGCCGACTTTGATAATATTTGAATGCAACCACCTCGGTAGAACAATTTTTCGGAATAAAAAAAGATTTTTTAAATCAGCTCACAATTAACGAAAATTGTGATGAACACACACGAAAAAAATACATACAGACGAACATAGTACTTCCTCCTTTTTGGAAGTCGGTTAAAAAGAAAAAAGGGTAATGCACATACCACATCCGTTAAGTCCCACAAGGCCGTACCGGCGGCCGCAGTTGAGCTCGAGCAGAGTGTCCTGCAGCAGCTCGCTGCCATAGAACGTGATGGAGAAGTTAGCGATCTTGATGTCGCGGGAGCGCGGGTGCACCGCCAGCGAACCCGTGCACGAGCGCGCCTCGGAGTTTATCTGCGCCTCCGCCTCCAGCTTCAGGCACAGAGCCTCTGTAATTATACACATTGTTGGCATTATTAGTATAACTTGCGCCAATAAAGAAAACATTTATAAGTTTGTGTCTTCTTGCCTCTTTAGTTATGCAAGTAATCCATATACATGAACCCATATGGAATTTATTCACTTTTAATGTCAGTTATTTATTCAATATCAAACCATAATTTATTTCCACTTTGAGGGGATATAATGGTGGAAAGACAAGTTGTTCCTATGCAATGCTACCCATGCAGAAAGAAAGAGAAAGAGAAGAAGGGGAAGACCACAAAGAGCTTTTCTAGACCAAGGTAAAGAAAAGGCAGATGTTGTACAGGGAGGTAAAAGGTCTAGCAGGAGCTCCACCGACAAGAGCCTTAATGATGATGATGATGATTCAGGCAGACCTCCAGCCTGAAGACATCAGACCCATCACAGATCAAGCTTGGATGAGATTAGCCCAAGACAGGAAACATAATAGCATGTAAGTGTTTCTACTACACTTAATTTTGGCAGTAAGCAATATTTTTTTTTTGATACATTATTTTTGTACTAAGCAATCTACACACAACATAGCTCTAGTTATTTGGCACATAAAAATATAGGGAATTAATATGTGAAAGGCGAAAAACAAAATTCAATCTTCGCCCTTTCACTATAGTTCTTAACCAGCGAATAATGCTGCAGATAATGATGATGAGATGATGCTGATATCAGCCAGAATATAGAGCCTGGGTTTCTGACTTATTACAGTATTTATGTATCAAAACTCCGTTCTTATGAAATATCCATTCCTTCATGGGTAGGCTGTCTGGCTGTGAGCAATGTTACATATTTTTTTCAGTGAAAAATTATTCCATCTTCAACAAAAGTACTCATTAAGCTAGTGTGCATTTCTAAGGTGAAATTACAGCAATTTGTATGTACAAAGTCTCTCTTTCAGCCCAAGATAAACAATTTGTATTATTGATCTATGAAAATGTTTTAACAAAATGTTTTAGAACCATTGACTTGCAGAAGAAGATTGATTTATTACCATGACCATTTCAAGCTAAGTCACAACCTATTTCTGCTTTTTGTAAGAACTAAAAATTAAGGGAAACTATACTATATTTTTAGGGTGAGTGGCAAACAAAAAGAGAGGCTTATACTTTTGTAGTAGTGATTATAAGGTAAAGATAATGATGAAATACCTTTACACAACTGTGCAAAATATTTCCTACTCAGATGTTAAAGTTGCCTAAATCTAAATGTCTGTAGATGGCACAACACCAGTTACATCACAAACTGCAATCGGTACAAAGACATGGATCACTGAACACAAAGATTTTTTGTGATGAAGAGAAATTCTAGCTATACACAATAAAACAGCAATTATTCCCAGCCATGAATCACTATCAATGCTTTAGGAAATTACTCTAACATAATAATAAAATGTGAAAGTTTGTGAACAATCTTTAAGTTCACATTCTTTACTCCGGACTAGCTAGATGGATTTAAGTATGAAATTAAAATAGCACACTAATTAACCTCTCAAGACAACTTTATATCCTCAAAAACGGAAAGTAATAAACTAACTTGAGTAGCTAAGATATAGGTTACTTGAATAAAACTGAACTTTAACATCTAAGCAACAAAGCATATAGTAATATTCGAAATTGTGAATAAAAAAATGAATCACAAGAGATCGTGAATTGAATCGTTTTGTCGGCGGCGGGCGACATCTAAATTTCTAGAAACAATAGCAGGTACAATAAAAACCTTTTCGTAACCGCACTGAACAGATCTCATGGAAAATTTATACAAATAACTTTATCGGAACATGAAATAGCACTGCCCGACTAATCCTAGTGCGTATTGTAAGCGGAAATTAATTAAGTACCACTTACCTTCGGCAGTGAGTTCGCGCTCCTCTTTGCCATTCGAGGTCCCATTTTCGTCCGCATTAACCTTGGCAATAGGTTTTTTGTTCCTGTTGGTAGCTTGCTCCTTCTTCTTCTGGGCTGCTCGCTTTTTCGCGTCTGACGGCATCTTTAAACTAGGTATCAAAATGACCACACGTAAAATTTTCCGTGCCACACCACACTATTTTTGCTTAGTAACAAAAAGCCAACCGATTATTCATGTACAAGTATTTGTTATGGTAGGGCAATTATATTATTATTTACCTAATAAATATCTGTAGGATAATAAGGCAAGTCGTCCGCGTCAATGCACACGTGCACGTGCAGCATTGATTAGCTATAGGAAAAGAAAGATCAACTCAGACCCTGGGTGCTCAACGTCCATTCAAAAGTCAAATCGAAACATGACAAGTTTGTTTGATATTGACATTTAGACCAAACTGACGTTGACAGTGTTCAGTGCTCCCTTCTATAGTTTATTGTCTGAGGTGCGTTTACGCACTCCACACTATATTATGGCTAAAAATTAACCTGTAGCCTTAGTCCAAGTTAACCCAATACACAAACTGTAGTGAGTCTGGAGTAAACACGAAACGGCATGTTCGCGGTATTTTTCTTACCATAAGTGTCGCTAATCATAAATAGTCTAGACATGAAAACAAACTGTTTCATGACAAGAATGAAAATGAATGAACTTCATTTGTCTCTTTCACACATCAGTGGATAATAAGAGATAGGGATATACGTCGCCATTTTCAAGCATTTGACATTAATCCCACTGTTTAAGCTTGAAAACTGAATAGTATTGGCGGGAAAGAGAAACAATTAATAGACCAACATTTTGTATAATTTACTTGTGATTATCAATCACAGCATGAATTAAGTTTAATTAGTAATATAGCGATATCCACATTATTTTACGATAAAGAATGGAGTTTAACAAGTAATAGAGCAATATTATATTTACATTATTTTATGATAAAATATTAAATATTCTAAAATAAACATTGGCAAATGTGCTTGAATACTTTTTTTTTAAATTTTGGCTGAGAGATATCATTGTCACTGTCAAGTTATAATCTTTTACGAAAAGATTGCCAACTAGTGGAAAAATTACACAAATTTGGGGAAATTAAATTAAAAATAATAATATTGTCAGGAAAATAATTCATAGTTTCATTATATTATAGTTATTATAGTTTTACCTATATTTCAGTTTCAAAGTCATAAAATAATTGGAATCGCCAGAGTAATGATGCTCTCATTTAAAAAATAAACAATTAGCCATTGCCAAGAAAGGATAATGATTATATCAAGTGGGATTGGAATTCTTCTTTTAAAGCAAAACCAGATTCATGAAGGTGAGGTTGTCAGAATAACTATGGATACCTAAGTACACACCAAATTATTATACGGAATAAGAATACGACACGAGTAAGATGAAGTAAGTGAAATGGGAAAATATTTATTTAATCGAAATTGTCGTAAATTATTTAGTAAGAACTTTCCTTTCAAATAAGTTTGAAATGTTTTTTTGAAATTTTGACAATTAGGGAAAAATAACACAAATTAGGGAAAATTATAAGTTGATCCTGGTAGCCGATATAAATCAAGGAAAAAATCGAATCAAAACATAACCTATTTGAATTTATTATTTAATTCCTACATTTCAATGTTCACTATTTTCAATTTAAAAAGAATTAGCAATACTTAACAGTTCATAGAAATATTGGCTGTAAATTAAGTACTCGAATGGAAACCACATCTTGCCGGGGTGCAACGTAGGCTGTCTTCAGGGTAAGTAGGTATATTATATAATTAATAATTAAGCCTGCAGGAACGGGTTGGATGCAAGCCTCTTCTAACCAGTTTATTGGAAATCAATAGGGGAGGCCTATGTCCAGCAGTGGATTTTCTTCGGATGATACTGATGGTGCTTTTCATAGCCAATAAGTGATTTTAACTACTTAATCCAAATCAAAAATTCTTAGTTTAACTTGACCGTAATACCTAGGGCTTAGGATTATATTCTATTCTATTCAATTTATAATCATTTTACCTACATTCATATGAATGAGAAATGTAAAACTTAATATTACCTAATATAAATTGTTTCTTTTTTACAGCTGTGAAGATGATGTAAACAAACAACCAAGTAGCTACTGCGTGTTACAAACTGGAAGAAGCTTATCTGCTTGAATAAAAATAAATGTTCAGCGCATTGAAAATTCAAAAATCATACCCCGGCAAGTGCAACATAGGCTGTCTTCAGGGTAGGTATATAATTACTATAGACAGATAAATAATTGAGGCTGCAGGAACGGGCTGGATGCAAGCTGCTTATAACCAGCTTATTGGAAATCAATAGGGGAGGCCTATGTCCAGCAGTGGATTTCCTTCGGCTGATAATGGTGGTGCTTCTCATAGCCAACAAGTGATTTTCACTACTTAATCCAAATCAAAAATTCTTAGTTTAACTTGACCATAATACCTAGGGCTTAGGATTAGATTATCAGACCTCAATTACCTACATTCATATGAATGAGAAATGTAGAAATTAATATAAATTGTTTCTTTTTTTCAGCTGTGAAGATATATATACTACCAAATCTGTTTACGACTAGTTCTTGCTCGTTTCCGCTAGGGGCGCTGTACAAAAATGTATGGAGCTACACTCAAACGCGAAAGTTTAAGTATACTATGCAAAACCTAGACTAAGCACACAGATTATATGCACTCGTCATTATTAACAACGTGAACAATATGAAGCCAACACAGAAATCGCGAAAAAATCAGCTGTTCCAATAAATTTTGTCGAGAGTTATAAATTTTTTGTATATTCCGTACATTCCATGCTGTTTATCGATATCTAGATTGGTCCCATAGTCAAAGTTGCTAGTGACTCACACACTATGGGTACGTAGTATTATTATACCTTCTTTGCTATGGGATACACTCAGAATATATGCATCTCTATATATGTTCTGAGTTCAATTCCTATCAGTTAACGCCTGGAGCGTTGATTTAAGAGAATTGTCATCTACACTAACGAATTTTGCATCTATTCAATACGGTAAGTAAGGAATTATACCACATCTGCGTCCGCATCGATTTTACGCGGATGCAGATGCAGATGTCCAAATCGATGCAGAAGTTCCGCAGTTCCGAAAGCGGATGAGAATATTCGCAACACCCCTGGAGTATACAGGGATATTCCTGATCAATTAGTATCCTTTCAGAGGCTTATTCTGTACATCAAAATGTTCCATAGAAAAATATCGTTCACCTGCGACAAAATGTGTACCTATGAATCATCTGATTTTTTTTGAGATTTGACAAATTTCGCAGAACAATAGTTTTTTAGTTTTGATGTAGGTACATATTAAGCCCCTAACAGACTAGGATGCGAATCGATTAGGAATAACCCTGTATGCCTACTGAAAAACCCGCTACAAATAAGAGGTAACTACCTACCTATTGTATCATTAATTTTTGTTCTTGGGGAAAAAGGATTGATGCAGGGACGGGGGATAGGGACTCTAGGGACGCGTAGGATTTTGTAATAACATTACATATTACCTACAGTGATTACATACTCGTAGTTGTCAATTTTATTTATTACTTTCTCATAGGTAAGTAGGTACATAAAAGAATTAGTAGAGACCACGCATATTATTTATAAATTGAAGGGATGGTTTGCACAAATCTAAGTAGGTATATTAATATTATTAAGTAATAAAAACTAAAATGAATATTGGATACCTAGAATTCACACATTTGAAACGCGAAACATCAGGCATACTCGTAATATAGGTACCTATGTAGCTAAATAATTAAATATATCGTACATAATTTTACAGGATAGATAAATACGTAAAATTAGAATACATATATTACACAAAGGTCTAAGCAAATATCTGTAGATTTAATGAAAATTAAATATAAAACTAAGTATTTAATCTCCGTGTTTGTTTTTTTTTACGTTGCTAAATCTATTATTAGGTATATTATAATATTACATTTATACCTAACTAACTAATTGATACAGATAAAGAGAAAACAGAATTGGACAACTTGTCAGGTACTTTTTAATAGATCAGTACCATCGGTACTTACATACTTATCAAGAAAATGTTAATTTTACTTATTATGGTCTTAATACAACGCGGAAAATCCGCCGCGGAAGACATGTTGATTCATTTTGTTCTATTCATATAAACGGATAACCGATATTCCGCGTACTGTGTACGATGTGTGGAATAAAATGTTCTGACGTATCTTCTGCAACGGATTTTACGCGAGCTGTAGCAAAGGCGTAAGTTTTTATTATTAACGAGTTAGGTACCTATTAGCCCGGGAGACAACCGTTAAAAATGCAACTACTTTCTAAAAGCTGTTTTTTTGGTGTTAGGTAGTCATGGTGGTGTACAACAACACCCCGGATTCAGTCAGCAGAGATGCTTAGCGTTTGATGGGGATACCCGTTTGAATTTTCAAAAATATAAATAAGTATCTTGCAATTACTTCTAAAAGCTGCAAATTGGTGTACGGATAGATAAGTCATTTAAAAAGAGATAGTTAGATATATATATACTCTTTATTGCACACCAAGAAATAAACAAAAAGAAGAAACAAAGATACATACACAGTGTAACAATGGGCGGCCTTATCGCTAATAGCGATCTCTGCCATATCCACCACGCTGGCCCAGTGTGCGTTGGTGGATTCACATTTGCCATCGAACTGCCAGGCAGAGATCGCTATCAGCGATGCAGAGTTTCACCACAGCCAATTACCTACCCAAAACATGTAACAGAGCTTATCAGTCAGTTAAACTCTTTTTAAGTTATTACATATTCTACCCGCAAGCCAATTTTCAGCTTTTATAAGTAGATGCAAGATATTCATTTATTAACAATAAAAATTCAAACGGGTATCCCCGCCAAACGCTAAGCATCTCAGCTGACTGACTCCGGGGTATTGTTGCACACCACCATGACTAGTTGCATTTTTTTCGCTTACCTCCCGGGCTATATAGGCCGAATCATACAAGACGGCCATTGTGAAGTTTGTTACTAGATGCGCAATATCCAATCCTGACTGAAGCTCGCATAAAGCTGCGCGTTGATTGAGTACTGCGCACTTGTGTGACTAGGCCTACACTGAGTAGTCACACCGCTAGCAAGGTCTACGGAACACCAAATACAGCTATAAATGCGAAGTTCTGAATAAATGTGCACGATTAAATTGAAACATATTTACTTAGATTTCCTTGTTTCTAAACGTTTCTGTTTCACCATAACCAGTTTTTTTTGTGAACTAAGTTATGGCGCCACCTTCGTGGTTTCCATACATCTTTATCGATTTTCTCTGTACGCTGTTCAGTTCCACAATTAGACCATTTCAAAAATTTGTTGATGATGCGGAGGACCTAGATAATGTCACATATTACCTACAATTAGCGAATTCACTATACGATAAATACAAAAAACATGATATTGAAATGTTGATGATAGCCACGTTATAAAGCCATGGATATTTTCTCTGTACAACAATACTTATTAGTTGTTCTTAGCAGTTCTGAGTTCGTTGAGGTGAAACGTCGATGAGTTGTTACGGGTGATTTTCCAGTGATATCCAAGGGTCCTTGGATGTCACTGGAAAATTCTCACGTTTCTTGTTTCACGTTTCTTGCTATTATTGACGTTGTAATAGCTCTTTGCTACCGAACCGTGAAGTTAACTACAAGCTGCGCAATATGGTTTGTTCCCAGTGTTACTACAATCTTACTACCAGTAGTAAGAACGGTAAATGAATTACCGTTGTTACTACTGCAGTTGAAAGTTGTGAGAACAGTAAAAATAAATTACCTGTGTTACTACCGTAAAACTAAAAAAAACAATAAGAAACAAAATATGACCTGTCACGCTAGAGTTGCATGAAATGTGTCCAAAGTGACAGCTGTCAAACTAAATTGTTAAAGGTAGAATATATATATATATACAAGGTTACCTAATGAAATGTGGAAATTAAAATGTTAGGAAATGACGTAATTTAGAATTTACAATTCACTAGGCAACCTTTTAAAAATTGGTTTGAACCATGTACGCTATAAGTGGGATGTTCTTGCGGTGGGATCTCGGGCTAGTAGGATTCGGGAAAGAGGAGGAGACTCCCGTTTTAATTCGTATTTAGTGCAAAGAATATCCATCGGCATCGAGTTTATCTGACACCCATTTGTCGAATAAATGAACTATGAGCGCGGCAATGCGGCAAGACGGGCTTTAGGCTACCTTTAGATACACTAGAAACAATGAGGGGCGGGTTATTTGACTAAGATTTTTCAACCTATAAATAGATTACCAACGATATCGCCAGACAAGGATGGGATCACCAGTCGTGCACAATTATTAACGTTTTCTAGCTATCCACTAACTTTACACCTTAAGAATTTGAAAACTAGCTATCAATATTGAAGATCATTAAATATTTAGACTACACATTTACTAGATATCGAACAAACAATCACGAAGGCATTGAATAGTATTTTGTAAGCCTATCTATTATAAGTATACTGAGCGCCATCAAATCGACGGATGGGAAGTTATGCGCAGAGAACTGCGCAAAAGCCGAAATATAGGCATTCGCGGGAGCCAGAGAGACGAGTCGCCGGGGCACACCCGCCCGCCAACCTCATGCCTTCCGCGCGCTCCCTATGCACTACGACAGTCAGCGTCGGAATTGTGCACACATGCGCAATAATTAGCAAATCACGGCGAAGTGTCATCTGCGGCTAACATCTCATCTGCCAATTTGTGTGGCGCTCAGTATAGGTATGTATATTTTTAAGTAACGAGAGCGAACTGCATAACTTTAGCCTATTTAGGTTGATACCTATTATATTTTAATAATGATTTTATGATTCAGTAGGATACATAGGCACGGAATTAATTAAAACATATCCCGCCTTACCACAAAAGATTTAAATACGCTTTAAACAATGTTCCGTGCAATTTGTAGTACTGTAAGGTAGGTAAGACGGATTATTCTCATATTCGGGACTTACCGCTTATAAATTTATCAATGGGTACATTTTTCCTGACGTTTCAACCGAGGCGCATCGGTCGTACTCATAGCCATTTTGCGTGATAAATCCCGTATTAATATGTAAGAATAATGTGCTCAAATCGCGATAATTTAAAAATATTTCTTCTTAGTTTTTGCACTTCACTTCTATTCTTCGGTATTTCGTGTTTGTATTCCATCGTCAGATATACATACATGTACCTGCCATTAACAAGGTTGACTCCTCTAAATCCTATATTTCTTCAGGACATTCTATAAATAGGTAATGATCTGGGACATGCATTTTGATTAAATTGCCAACTACGTCTCGAATAGTCTCGATCACAGCACTTGAAACATTTTTGACGAAACATAATTTCCTAATTTTCATAACAGTGGTAAATATACATATTAATAATTTATTTGGTACATCCCCAAGCAAAATTCTTGGGACCAAATCATGAAATAGAATATACAATTTCTAACAATTCTATAACAGGATATAGAACAGTAGACTTTTTGAATAAACTTTTTAACTAAATAAAATACAATTACATTGACTACACAGAGTAACAACATATTATAGTAATTACCTATTACAGCTTTTTATATAAATGGGGCAACAAAGGATAGCGGATTTGTCGCTCCCGTGAGAATCAGTAAAGTACTTAGCGTATACGACGGAATAGCATATAGCAGGATGCATAAGGACACTGAGACAACTGTTACTGAATACTAATTCGATTCATTAAAGAAATGTCGACTAAGTAAATAATTTATGTAAAAAAAAGATACTTGAATTGAAACGACCTTATAACAACCATGTAGATATTATATTGGTAATATATGTCTTGGTTTCATGAAAATTATTGTATTGAGTTCTTTGAGCAGATATATTTTGCTCGAAGATTGAGTACCTAACTACGTTGCAGCATTATTATTTAACATAATTGTACAATTCGCTGTTTTGAGCAAGGTTTTAGTTCCTTAACATGTGGGACGACGCTTATAGTGTGAATTTATTTTCAAATAGTTTGTTCGCCTTTTTGTAAATAATGACACTTAGGCATCGAGATAACTGTTTTAAATACTTATAACAAGATGTAATTTTGCTGTCTCGTATGTGGACACGTAAGACTATAAATGGAGTCTTAGCATAGGCCCATCAGCCGTGTTCAGAGAGGGCTATTTAGATTTCCCAAATGCGCGAGTTTTCTACTTAAACGAGGCGAACTGACAGACTGTGCCGGCCCGCTTAAATATGAGCAAATGGTTACGCGACCGAGCAAGAGCGAGCATTGAAAGTCTATGCTTGTGCGAACGGGAGAGCATAGGATGAGATTCTCTGCGAAAGTTAGAAATGATTCCAACGTTTCAAACCTGGGGATCTATAAATAATTGACTTTCGAACATCACTGTTTCACCTGTCAAACATCGACTTGACATTTTTTCTTTGTGCTGTCAAAGTTACCGTATATGATCGTTGGTGGCGCTAAACGCCATAAAGGTGAAGTGTAGTTATTATCTTATATCTTATATATAAAAATTAATCGTGGTTGTTAGTCTCGCTAAAACTCGAGAACGGCTGAACCGATTTGGCTAATTTTGATCTTGAAATATTTGTGGATGTTAAGGGAAGGTTAAAACAAGAAAATTTATGAATGTTGCGAAAAAAATAATAAACACATTAATATCATTTTCCCATACAAAACGATACAAAATGTTCCTGCATGTATAAATTATCATTCCCAGATGTTGAGAAAGTTCACCGGATCCCGTGACCAAGCAAGTACTAGGGAAAGAAATCTCATACCCGTGGTACAACCAGTAGTACATCTGATGGAATCACGGGCAGCAAACGGAAATTTTACGGATTCTCCATACATCTGTCGAAGTTCCGTAAAGTTGCTCGAAGTTTTGTATATGTTCGAAGTTGGATTAATAGATCCCCCTGTGTGCTGAGTCTGAGTTTTGTCGTAAACATGACGCGCACTTCGGCGAGCGCGTAAGCATGTAATTTGTATGAAGAAATGTACAGCGCCCCTAGCGGCGCGTTTTCGAAACACAACAAGTTCATACAAATTACATGCTTACGCGCTCGCCGAAGAGCGCGTCATGTTTACGACAAAACTCGCACTTAGCATACTGAACACAACCGATGCGCGTTATCGCGTATTACGCTCGATAGCAAACGCGCGCAGCTCGCCCCATCTGAACAGGCTTCTAGCCTGAAAAAGCAAAATAAAATAAAAGAACAAAAGTAAATAAAAAATGTCATAATTTATTCATAATCACAGATGCATACCGAGCGTTCGACCGGGGACGGCGTGCGCTCCGGACAACACAACATCAGGTCGAGAATTTGAAAAATGCAACAAATGCAATCTTGTACCTATGACACAACACATATATACCAAAGGTAAAGCTTAAATATCCAATTCATCAAATTATAAAATTGTCAATAAATAATTCTTAAACAGTGCGACAGCTACATATTTACAAAATTAAATAATTAAATTCAAATGCATAATTTGCTAATAATGCTTAAATTAGAATGTGTGGAGTGGAGAGGGCGCGGGCGGCGTGGCGCGTGGCGCGGCGTGGCGTGGCGTGGCGTGGGCTCGCGTGGGCGCGCGTCACGTCATATTCACGCCGAGTGACCGGGACGCGTATTCGTACACCACGTAGGAGATCGACACGGCGGGGATCACCTAAAACAACCAACGTTACATTATAATTTTGAACTTTGTTACGCCGCGTATTTAAGATATTGTAGGATGCCCACTGTTGAACATCAACACTCAACAGGTCTCCTCTACTGGGTTATTTGCTTACCCTGTGCTAAGCCGAAATGGGGTTATTTAGACCATCATTACGAACAATGTTTGCTATGGGGCCAACAAAAAATTCGAAAAAAAAATCAGCTATTTCATACATTTTATCGACTACGAGTTGCAATTTTGTATAAAACAACTGATTTCTTTTCAGAAATTTAGGTTGGCTTCACAGTACAAGTTGTTCGTAATGATGGTCTGGATCGACCCCTTTCGGAATACTATAGGGTAAGCAAATAACCCTCTATAAAAAGTACGATAGGACTTTGTTGTATGCCGCTAGCATTTAACGCGATCGTATGATTCTAATCATATCGTCTGACCACTTTGTAGGTATCCTACGCTGCGCTTGCCATGCGTGGTCTCCATTCGAGAACTAGTAATCATAATTACCTTGATGAAGTTTGGCGTGATGCCGCGGTAAAGGCCTGTGATCCCTTCGCGTTGCACTATTTCGCGGAAAACACCAGTCATCGTGCCTTCCGCGCCTTTCGCTGCCTTTTCTGCAACAATCCAAAATACTTTAATGCTTAATATATAATAATAATAATAACAAGACTACATCAATTTATTATTTTTTTTTCAATATTGAAATATTTTTTCAAAAAAAATAGCATGACCGTCTTCAATAGTGTACAGAATTCGCGAATATTTCTCTCGGATCTATGTAGCATTTTCCACATTTTCGTTGATTTATCAAAAATGGCTCAGTCGATTTCGATATTATTTAAATAGTACCTATTTCGAACTACACTCTTTCCAATAAAAAAAAGAATTATCGAAATGCAACCACTACGTAAAAAGTTATGCGTGGTTATACATAAAAAATATACGCGTCGAATTGAGTAACTCCTCCGTTTTGTCAGTCAAAAAGGTATCTTAAAAATAAACCACCTTCCAACGTTATATACAACTAATTAGGCTCAGGGTTATCTAGAACTGGTGTGCTAAGTCGAAAAGAGGGTCGCCAACCTTCCCGGAAAGTGTCAAGATCGTCACGCCAGCGTTTTAGGCCTTCCCTGCCTTCGTCTGATCTCCGGTACCCAAGTAGATTAATTTTAATTTATTATAGTTCATGAAATGTTTTTTGAGTTTTGTTGAAATATATACCTATAATTAATTGAGATAAGGTAAGATACAATCCGTATTGTAACAGTTAACATTTATAATTTATATAACCGGTATAATGACTCATAGTGTTATTAGCAAAAGTACGAGTAAAATGACATTAGGGGAAAATTCCGAGTCAGATAAGTAGAGCGGTATTTACGTAAACACGGACATTTATATGGAAGTGTGTAATTAAAAGTTAATACGTCGTATTGATATTTATCATTGTACAAGGTTGTTTTTATAAAAATCTTTTAGTAACAGGTACTGTTTCTTTTTATCCAAACTCAATGGAACTTTTTGTACGAACAACTGATTTTTCTTTCCTATTTCATGTTTGGTCCTATTTTACTATGAGATTAATTCCAGAATGGCGAAAATAAATTAGCTTTTAGATATATTCCAATACCTAAAGCATTTTATGTAAATAACAATCATTAGTTAGATTTTATTTCATAATTAGCACAAACATGGAAAGGGCAGCCATAGCTATGCAAACTTGGTAAGTTCACTGTAAGATGATGATGATTGATGAACTTCAACTGTATGTATTTTTTTCAATGTATGTTCATAGATATTTTCGCCAATTGTGAGCTGATTAAAAAAATATTTATTATTTCGAAAAGGTATACTTTTGAGGCGGTCAAATTTAAATTTTATCGCAATCGGCTTAGCCGTATTTAATAAATCAACAATGACATGGTAGTCAAATCAATTCGTGCAAACAATTCGAATAGTCATGATGATTTGTAAAAAAATATATATTATAATTACTCCTTGAGTTAGATTATCAATAAATATTGGACACGTATTTTTCCTTTTATCAATCAAACAACAAATAACAAAGAAAAACCTTGTCAAAGTTTGAGAGTGGGGGTCGTGACGTCACCTCTCTCACTGATTTCTACATTTGTATGGCACTTGTGACATCACGCGGAACTTTGAAGGCCTATATCTTCATATATTTTGAATTAATTGACAGAAGAAAAAATACGTGTCTAATATTTTTTGATAGTCTATCTGACGGACTGATTTAGTCATCATGCTTAAGTCGGTGGTTCCATGCGAAAAATAATTATAGTAGAAAGTAGTTACCTTGCGCCTGTAGCCTAGTGCGGATGAGCGCGAGCGGGTAGGAGCAGACTTGTCCCAGCGTACACGACACGGAGCCGCACGCCAGCAACAGAAGCAGCCCCGGCTGCCCGTTCTCTTCATATTTGCTAATGTATTTCTTTTTCAGCGTCTCGTACACGGCTAGATCGATCCCCGCGTACGGGACTATGCCCAGTATGTTCGGAATGTACCCCTTGTAGAAACACCGCAACCCCTCCCGAGCGTATATTTTACGCGCGGCATCTGCTATGCCGCTATACTGTCCAGTTTTCCTTAATGCTAATCTTGTCTTTAACACCTCTAGTGGGTAGATCACAGTTTGACTGATGCCGCCGGCTGTCGCGCCCGCGACGAACCGCTCGTGGATCTCGAGCGGCATATTGCGTTTATCGCCTTTGATAAGAGTCTTGACTTGTTCGTAGGCAGCGAATTTTAGGGCTGATTCCGGCGCGATTTTGATGACGTTTATGCCGTTCCCCCGCCATAAGCCGGTGAAGCCTCCCTCGCTGATCATCCTCGCTAAACATTTGCCCATATTTTCTCTGGTCGGGTTTACCTGGAAGCGGAAAGCGGTAGTTGGTTATACGTTGATAACGATTGTGAAAGAAGGATTGTCTGATAAAGTTCGCGACGACCTTGCGATGTTGATATCGTCGCAAAAATAGGAATGTTATATCTTGCCAAATAATGCTTATTGATCGATTGCGCGAGGAGTTTGCATATTCAGACTTCCTCTTTTCTCTACAATGATAGAAATCTCCATGTTTGTAGATATGATTTTTTACAGCACGTGCAGCACGTATCAATCTTAAATATCAATATAACATGCATCACGTAAATCAATTTGTTTTTCTAAATCATTCTTGGCATAAAGTATGGAGATGACATAAGCTAACAATGATGACTTTGCTTTTACTTAGTAATTGGAGTGAGTAATAGAGCAGTAACGAAGCCGTTGAAACAGTCATTGTGTTCACGTCTTATTCAGTTTGTAAGGATCCACTGCTGAGCTTCGTAACTCGGTCGTCGAGTAACATACGTACAAAAACATACAGTAAAATTGAAAACTTTTTTGAAGTCGGTTAAAAGTAAGAAGTGAAGTATACCTGTAAGAACACTTTGAGCCTGTCCAGGGGTGCAGTGCAGGTTCTGCTGACTGCGCCGGCGATGCCGCCCGCGAGGAGATGTCGCCACCACTTGCCAGTTTGAAGCTCGCTTTGGGTGAAGTCATCGGGCACGTTCATATCCTCACCGATGTCCAGGTACTGAAAATAAAATAATCCATATGATACGTTTGCAATTTCACTTGAACTTTGATTCTTACAAGTATAACTTTAATGGAAAATAGATTAAGTGTTAAAAGGAACTGTACTCTGCAACACATGCTCCTCGGAGACCTTGTGCAGAGTGCAGCGTTTATTTAGCCTAAGCGTCTTTTTAGAACAAATAAACAATTATTTATTTACTACTATTTATTTAATATCGACTGAGAATGCTTTATAGAGTGAGAAGGCACTGTACTGGCTTTTCTATGATGGCATATCAGAACATCGGCAACCTGTATACATGCGTAGAAGAAATTCGGACGTCGTATTTAAATCTGTACGGTGGGTATGGCTCAACGAAGGCCTTGAGCAGAAGGCTATTAAAATAAGCCGGAACAATAAAGAGTACAGAAAAAGAAACTTCATAATTTTTTTTTCCTACAGCAGAAGGACATTTAAGCAAAATCCCGGAAATGCTAAATCCCAAATTAGAAGGAGGACAGATTTGGATAAAGGTAAATAATTGCAATATACCCAGCTCACTTCAGTTTCGGCCCAATGTAGGGCTAATCTGGTCAAAACGTTTTCATATTACGCAATATGTCAGAATATCAGCACAGAGATATCATATAACATCTACAATGTATCTCAATAGACCCTGATACAATCGAATATCCATTCTGGGGGGAAAAGGTCACGTCTCTGAGAACTAGGATCAATAGAATTGAGCGCAAGCCTTATCATGTACTTAGTAAGTACCTAATTCTACAAAATTCGCAAGGGTGGAATGCTCTATCATGCCATAGGGAAATAATAAGCTATCAGAACTGACACTCGGGCAATCATTGGTCTGTTAAGTTCCGCTCGGCACTTAATAACTTTGTGTTACAATTCCTATTGGAAAATGAAACGAATACGCCGAATAAAAAAGGACGTAACGCATCGTGTGAGGTAGGTTTTAAATTAAGGTCCAATATTTAGGTAGTACACGAAATTCAAGTTTTTTTTTGGGTTTTCCGCTATTTACATCATGATTGCGACCATGAATAGGTAGCGTTGACGAGGTACATACATATTATACACAAAAAGCAAAAACAGTGGTCAGCCTATGAAATAATAAGTGTAGTTTTGTTTTTCACTTAGCTAGTGTGGATTTAAGATAACTTTTGCAACAATAAATAGATAGTTTATGAATTACTGCGTAGATATTGCGTATGACATTCAGTGACGAATTTATGATAATCGTTACATAAATACGAGCATGAAACACAAAATAATAACACGATAACTTGTAGAATTTGTAAATTTAATTTTTTACGTCTTAAATGAAAATAAAACAGTTTTATATCGCAGTAAAGTATAGGTCTCTTCAGAGACTTCAACTGTATGTTTACTCATATTATTGCATTTAATTATGTAAAGAAAACTATAATTTTTACTTACACATGCCATATTCTTAATTGTTTTTAAGTGATAATATCTAGTATTGTCACGAGTCTCATAAAAATGAAACTTTGTTAGGTTTTGCGTTATGTAAGAGTCATGAAATAACAGTATATTATTGTGAGAATAACTCATTATTTCATTAGTGTAACGTCTACGTCTGCAAGGCTAGTTGACAATATTTTTTGATGTCTTCTTGTAACAGCTAACCATAAACAGAGCCGATTAACGAAAACAAAAATAAAATCAACTTAGAAATACAGAAGTTACAAGAAAATTCCTGTTCTTGCTAGACAAAGAGCGCACTATAGCAGGGTATAACGTCACGGCCCGTAACTGTCATACGTTCGCCATACTATGTTATGCTTTGTGGGAAAGGGACAAGGCAACCCCTCTTTATCCCTACTAAAATCTTTACAAGATAATATATCTGAGCTTGATCAGCCAATTTTAATTATTTTTACAGTTTACGAATCATAATAAATTGCAGAATTCACTAATCGTAACACTTTTATCTAACTCAATACCAGACTACCCTATTTTAAGGTTTAATTAAATTCGTAGATGAAGAGATTTCTTATTTGCAATACAACGGAAGTATTTCTAGATATTCGAATGTTGCATTGTTGAATAGTTTCCGTACATTTTATCGAGATATAATGAACTTCTTGAATTGGCCGGAAGCAGGTTTTTTTTGTAGTAAAACTCGTCCATAATGACGAGTTTATAAATATCCCTCTAAAAGTTGGCAAAGAAATATGCTATTATATACCACTACACATTTCATATAATATGATAATAATTGCATTTCATTCCTTCAGTAACGTATAAAGTATGTATACTTTATATTATAAAGTTCCTTCAGTAACGTATAAAGTATGTATACTTTATACGTTACTGAAGGAACTTTATGGTTAGCTGTTACACATGAGATTACTTGAACGTTAGGTAAATAACATAAACTTATTTATGACTATCACAATGATTGATACGTCGTTTAGTAAGAATCTATTGTAACTGAGATGATGAGTAATGTTTGTAAGTTTTCAAGGACTTGTTGTCAGTTGTGATAGGTGAATTAAATCAAATTCAATCAGATGGGATTAATAATTGCCCTAAAAATAGTGTTTACATAATTGATTGTACGAAACTAACTAGTGATCAGCAAAGTATAAAATAAGCTATGAAAATTGTGATTATAATATTTTTTTGCAGTCGTGTAAAAATAGGCCTCATGAATATCTCATTTTTGTTGGCAAAATTAGTGGCACAGTCTTGAAAATTGTGAGAAACTTTCCGAGTCTCTCCTGAAGTCAATGTTCATCCGATCGGAAGTCGCATCCAATCCTCCGCTTCAAGACATCTTGGAAATCTAAGTACTACAGCTACAGTGATGAATAAATGTTCCTACAACCTACAACCTAATTATGTATAGGCCGAATCATACAAGTCGGCGGATGTGAAGTTAGCTACAAGCTGCTCCAAACGTAATCAACGAGCAGCTTTTTGTGAGCTTCAGTCAAGATTGGACATGTGTGGTTCGGCCAATAAGCAACAAGCTAATGATCAAAAGAAATCGGTACTACACAGGGGAGCAGAGTGTATCGTCATCCTCTATGCAGGGCGGCCTTTCCAGCTCTTTTATCCGGCGCGGCATGGTGGTGCCCCACAGCTTCGTCTTAAACTTAAACTGTTTCGACTGCTGGAAAAATGACCTAATTCAGTACACAATAACTTACAGAAGTAAGCAGAAATATAGCATCTTTACGTATACGACTTATGTACGGCTAAGATATAAGAGCAGTCATCCAACAAGAATGGTATGTTCTGAGTATATTATTATGGTAAAATAGACAAGGTGTTTGACGATAGCTCATTTGATTGCAGTGGTGGTATGTTGAGGATAATATAAGCCTCTAGGATCAGACTACAGGAAACACATACACGCCGTTTTGCGAAGTCATTACCTTGGTGGCATAGGGCTCGTAAAATGTGTGTTTAAAATAAGTCCAGGGTCCTTCAGATGGAGTTTTAAGCAGTTAGTTCTAGTTCCGATGCTGTTTACAGGGCAAGTCAAAGTTTATCATTAAACTTGTAAATTCCTTGTAGTCTTTCTTAACTAACGAGCTGAAATTGTCTTTGCCTAGATGTGGTCCGCACCAGAGTCGTGCTTTTGGCCTTAATTGAAACTAACAGATTCGAACAAGAAACTTATAATTAACTTAATCCTTTTAAATAAAGCAAGCTTACCGTGGCGTCCATAAAATAGCAAAGGACTTTATCGCAACCCCAAGTAATAGTAGCAAAGGCGATGTAGTGGACTTTCCAGTACATCGTATTCGTCTTGAACAATCCTGCATAGACGAAGAATTTCATCAAGATAAATATCACAATATTCATCCTATACATTGAATTTAGAGATTGCTGTGCTTCCGAAGGGATACATTGGTCTTTATAATTGCGCTTGATTTACATTTACATTCTCTTTGGACGTTTGTGGTCACAATGACAGCTGTTACAGTGTGACATTAGACACGTGAGTTTTTTTCGTCGATGGAATAATAGCGATGAGGTTTATTAATCAATGAGGTTGCTTGAGATCCAGGCGGACCAAGAACGAGGTGGATACATGACATCACTAAAGCATTATGTAGTGAAAGGACGCGACTGGCATGAGGCATATGGGGCCTATGCGCTGTAGGAGTCACCACAGGCTGGTGATGATGAGGATCAATGGTTACAGTCTGTAACGCAGCGCCAAAAATAACATTCGACTAGTATTCATAAGCTCTACTAACTCTCAGAGTAAATCAATTACAGCAAAGCTCATCTAGACGAGATTGGTTGTCACGAGATATAAAACGTACAGGAAATGCTTGCTCATTATCCTATTTTTCCTTATTGATTTTCTCATCCTCGAATCAATATAAACGCATGGAGAAGCACGTGCTTTTCCACTCGAGGTAGAAGCACTTTGATGCAGTTTAATCGCACTGACATGCAAAAACACACGTACCGTTTATCATCGTACTATCTTCTAAAAGTAGAAGTGATTCTGAACTTTGTGACATGAATCGAGACATTTATCTATGGAGTCTCGAGAGAACCTCGTTGAGAGAGCCTTTCAGTTGAGATCATCAATATGGAGTAAATGCCGATGGTTCACATAAAAACGAGTGTGTACCAGCTTGCACGTTCTCGAAACTATGTACTTACTTTATGATACCTATCATGTTGTCTCATTTCTTGATACCAATAATAATTAATCCCACGGTGTCTAAGTGTAAATGTAAGTAGATTTATTAGTTACGTAAAACAAAAAATGTAAAGTTTAATCGAATCCATTACAATATTATTAATCAAAAAATGTTGTGTTGTGTTTATTTGTTTGTTTCTTTTTTACGCAGAAACAGATAGACTTGATAGTTCAGACCTTGGAGAGTATATAGGCTACTTATCAGAACCCAGGCTATGCTAGGATATGGGCTACTTTTCTTTTTTATCCTAGGAAAATTAAAGGGTCCCCAGGGATAGCACGAAAATTAAAATACACGCAAATGAAGCCGCGGAAAAAAGCTACATGGTGGACTAAATCCAAATTTGTCAATTTTGTCGAAGGCTAGACTTAAGCTTACTTGTAAACTGATAAAATACAACCGATACAATTACTATTCTTTGTTCTTGCTCTCGCGAATAGAAACAGATACTAGACGAACATATGGATGGAGAATATATACATACAGATGGAGCGCATCTTCACAGATTGTTTAAAGTAACATTTATTTTGAACTGTTTATTAGTTTTTTTACAAACATGATATTTCGTTTCAAAACCATGCTTTTATGTTCGTATTATTTGCGGGTTGGTTTTAAAACTACGGAACGTAAAAAAAACATCATAGAAGCAACTTAGAGCACTATACACAGTAAAATAAACACATTACCCTCCTTTACGACGACTGTCGCATGTCGGGGAAAATCAAGCAAGTTGGTTCTCAATAAGTGTAAGTATGTAATACATAAAATGGTGATTCAGTCACCTGAACAAACGAGAGAAAAGTTACTTAACCATGAAGCGGATAACAGGAAAAATGGGAATAGAGGCAAAAAATACAGACGGATAGAGATCCTTCTTTTTTATTTATTATCAATATGGATTGTACTGAAAAATATAAATGTCGATGGTTTTCATCATTTACATCATCATCAGCTAAAAACGTTAAGCTGAAGTCATGCTACTCAGATACCTATTCATTATTTTTTTAGTGTTTATCTTTGTCCATGTAAGGTGTAGCTCTAGATCTGGATATTACTGTATTACGAATGTCTACTATGAGACCACACACACCACTGGCTTTTCGGAGAAAGAAAACATCGTGACTTACGCCATGGTATTTCTTCTACGAATACCATGGCGTATGTTAATCCACCTACCCGCACTGGGCCAGCGTGGTGGATATGGCCTAATCACCTTTCGTGGGAAGGCCTACGTCCTGCAGTGGGCTATTAAAAGGCTGGTACAGTACTATGATACCAAATCTAAAATCAGGATAAAATGAACAGTTCCGAAAGTCACTGGTCTTTTATATAAAACAGCTGATTTATTGCGATTTCAGCAATGGTTTTATATTAAAAGGGGGTCAGTTATGAGAGCACGCTTGTATTAGAGAAACAATGTTACGCTCTGTATTCAAAATTTCCTACGAAATACATAATATTTAAAGTACATAAGTTCCTAACATTAACATGTTTGTTAAAAATAACGAGGAAACTTGTTTTAGCGCTAAATCAAATTACCTAGAGTAAAGCTTGCGTTTTATATATGAACTAGATGACAACCCGGCTTCGCTCGGGTGAAATGTGACTCATAATACACACACTGATAATAATTTTGCTGTTACTCGATCACCATCTTAACGAAGAGCCCTTCGCTGCATCCATTTTCCACAACTATGAGAATGTTTACCAAATGCAAAGAGATTCAGCTGTTAACTAAATGATGTAGGTATCATCAAGCAAAACAATGATGAAAGATCAATGAAAGACATTCATTTTAAGAAATAGGTACTTACTCACGATTTTTTATGTTTGTGTAATACAATATCCCAAAGTAAAATGTTTTGTTCAAAATTAAAATTACTCAAAAATAAATGATTAAGTAGGTCCGAAAATGTACAGTCTTATATTACGTAAAGAAAGTCAACTTCAACTGTAAAGATTTTAACCAGTATTATTTTTTACATGGTTATCTATCTAGATAAATCAGCCGTAGGACATTCACTGCTGGACATAGGTCTCTCCCATGGATTTCCAATAAGGCCGGTTGGAAGCTGCCTGCATCCATCGTGTTCCTGCGATTTTTATTATATCGTTAAACCACCTAGTCGGTGGACATCCTACGCTGCGCTTGCTGGTCCGTGGTCCATTCGAGAACTTTACGGTCCCATCGGCCATCCGTTCTTCGAACAATGTGCCCTGCCCACTGCCACTTTAATTTGCTATTCCGCTGGGCTATGCCGGTAAGTTTGGTTCATCTAGGGATCTCCTCATTTATGATTCGATCCCGCAGAGAGACACCGAGCATAGCCCTCTCCATAGCACGTTGGTACCTATGGTTATACCATCGACTTGGCAGTTTATCTTACATTCCATATTGATGGGTTTACCCTTCTATAATCTAAGGGTTATTGATAAAATATTATCAAAATTATAACTTAATACTTGACACTGGCAAATGCACAACAATGCGACGCCAAAACATAAAAGAAGAAGAAGAATGACTGCTCAAGATATGTCATGTGCCTGACAATATGGAGACTGCGATTTATTTGTCAGAACCGTTATAATTTATTAAAATACTCGATAATCCGAATTTTCCGGATATATGTTGTCGACTCGAAATCAATATTTTTTTATGTTTTATCATTTAGGAAAGGTTTCAATCGAGTCTACCGTACCCCTTGACGAAATTATTAATATAGATACGAGTATAATGTGCATCTTCTTTAAATAAATAACGTCATGTATAATTTGCCAGGGTCGCAATAGGATAACAATAAGACACTAGAGTATCTATGTCTTCATGCTGCAACATACAACATTAACACATTTACAAACGTTATACATACATGTTTATAATTTTAATAATCTACCAATGCTAAGTGTTATGCTCGGAGTCTCTCTGCGAGATCGAATCAGAAATGAGGAGATCCGTAGAAGAACCAAAGTTACCAAACATAGCCCAGTGGATTGGCAAGTTGAAATGGCAATGGGCTGGGATCATAGCGCGGAAGACTGATGACCGATGGAATTGAAGTTCTTGCTCTTTGTATTTTATTTAAATGTTCTTCATGAACGTAAGTGTTAAAACTGTCCCTTACTTATTGTGACATTGTACACAGTTAATCAATAAAGTATTATTCTGTTCTATTCATTGGTCATAAAGATGAGTATTGTGATGTTCTAGAATATGTCCGTCATCTAGAACAGGCATGAATATAGGCGTTCTTCAAGAACAGCCAAGTCACGCAGAAAGCGATTGGTCGACCGTCATCTTCTAACATTGGTGTCAAGGGTGCTTGCCCAACGAATGGTGGAGGTCATGACTCATATTATAAAGCTATCATCGAGGGGCGACTTACCGAACGTTGGAATAAAGCTACATAGGTATGCATAGCTATGTGGTATATCGAATCAGTACTCAGTTTCAAACTTACAACCGAAGTAAATTTCTTCCCGCTAGAAATACCCCTTCCCCAATCAAAAATCGTCAATGACAAAAATATACAGAGTCTATGTACTAAGTTTCGTCAAAAAAAGCGACCTGTACGCGAGAAGTAATATCCAAAAAATGCGTCCGGGCAGAGGAAAGAAAACACCAATCTGAAGCATTTTCGTATCGCTTCACTCGTTTGGTCAATTATCATTACATAGAATAAAACAAAGTCGCTTTCCGCTGTCTGTCTGTCCGCTTGTATACTTTACTACTACGCAACGGATATTGAAGCGATTTTTTTAATATATAGAGCGATTCAAGAGAAAGGCTTATATGCATTATACACCTGTGCGAAGCCGGGGTGGGTCGCTAATAAATTACATCAGAAGTCGCTGCTACGTTGGTAAAACATTTCCAAGTGTATTTTATTGTATAGTCTAAGCCATTCCGAATAAATCCAGAAATCTCCACATCTAAATTAGCACACAACCGTAAGGAGGAAACCAAGAAAGTAGTCTGCATTATTCTAGTATTATCTATTCAAAATATCCTAAAAAAGAAATTATCTTTATCTTATCAAAGAACATGGCATTACACTGTCATTCCAGTCATCGAATTTTAATCTTTTTACAGATTGATTGAGTGCTTTCGCAAAAATGTTGAGCCTATATTGACCAAAATAAGTATGAAGTAATAAATAACAGTGCTTCATGGCATCTTCTTTTTCGTCGTGTCGATGATCCTCAATTTTTAAATTATTTTCTCCCAGTATCTATATGGCATATTTATGGACCTACTCATTATTTTTCTCTAGCGGACGGCTAGAGAATGTGGAGCGGGCGTCCTGCCCCCCGACCGACTAAGCAATAGCAATCGTAATAGCAATCGTTTATGACTTCATTTCAGTCATTTGGCACCGCCTATGTGACGTTAGCCATCAATTGCTTTGCGCGGATTGCGAAAGCAATCGTTGAATGAAAAACTTTGATGGCTAACGTCACATAGGCGTATGTATAGATAGCACAAAAATCTCCACAAAAAAGTCATTCATCATTTAGAAAACGTATTTTGTCAGTCAGATACGTGAAAGTGATTCTTATATAATTGAGTATATACTTACCTACATTGATGTGAGAAACTTAGATCGAAAACGGTAGAGGTCTTATGGGCCTCAACAGTTTTACGAATACGAGCTCGCAAGTTTCGAGTTCAAGATCTTCAGATGGCCTTCTAACGCTACATTTGAAAGACCTTTGAACATCGGGGCCAATGTCAGCTATTCATTCATACAGCTCTACTCCACGTTCAAGTTCATAAGGCCGTGTTCCCGGGTAAAGTTATCTCTTTCGCACATTTTTGATGATTTAGCAGAGGTCAGACGAGCAAGTTCCTCGCGTAATGATAAGCGTCACGCTAAGTTAGTAGATAGTAAGTATATAACTTATTTGCTAGCGACACGCTTACCCGTACCAGTACAACGCTAAAGACAATATAAAGATCAGATTTCGATAATTTATTTAGTAAATATGTATTTGTATTCTATTTTGTCGAAACTAAGAACTGTAAAATCTTCAAAACGTTATATAAGCATCTTGAATAGCGCACGTAAGCAATTGTAAAGAGCCAACTTGTCCATATAAAACAATAAGCTGTTATCTACCTCTAAATATTATCCTGTTTTAGCATTTCAATAGCTAGATTTATACAGCCTTGGCCAAAAATATTAGGCACCTTTAAAAAAACAAAATGCATGTTTACTACTTAACCAATAACTGAGTGCTTATCTTAAATGACTTACCAGGGTAATAAATAACTTCTTAGAATATAAAGCGGCTCTTTGTTAAGGTCATAAAACACCTGATGACCGAAAACAAAGGATTCGCTTTTCTTTCGGTCTTATCTGTCAATGTTTGGTTACTTGTGTTCTGGACTCTAATAAATAAACAAGCTTTCATTTCTGTTGATGTGATTAAATTGACACCTAATTTTGCTAAAAATGCCAAAAAGGAGTGAAATTAGTTTAGAAGATAGGGTGAAAATGAAAATACAGGGTGCCTAATACTTTTGGCCATGGCTGTACGTCTTAGTTTTTACAGTTTTTTTAAATGTCTCTAAAAAGTAATATTTTTACGCAAAACTTTGGCTGAAAAGTACCTACCTATACAGAAACTAAAAACATTTCTGAAAAAAAAAATGACATACTAGCGTGCTATAATTTTTTACTCAAGCGATGGACACTAAACACATAACACTTTGTTACAATTTAAGGGGCGAAAAGAGTTTTAAAGAAGCGGAATTTTACCAAAATAAAGATATTATATGTTTATGTTTAAACGGTACCGCGGTTTAAACATAAACATAAAATATCTTTATTACCAAAATGAGAAATGAAATTACAATGGTTCTGTACTAATTTGACAAAACGAAGTGTAGGTATAAACATTATTTCAAAGCATTTTGGACAGCGGACTCCAAACTAAGCTCTAGGCTTGTATCTTGGCGTCCGAGTGCGTCATTACCAAAATTAAAATAGAAATAGAAAGTACACAGAAACAATAATAAATAGGAAGTTAAACAAAATTCAAATTCGTTTATCTCGGTATTCTACAGAAAACGCGAAAACACAGGTCAATTCGGAATCCTTTTATATGTGCAATTACATAGAGATGTCGAAAAAAGTTAGAAAATAAAACACAAAACATAACTAACATATATCAATAAGTTATCTCAATCGTGAGAAACTTTAGTTACATCAAATATTCTGCGACTTAATAGACGTAACAATAATGATTTTCTTATAGAAAAATACTCATATCAAAAGGCAAATGTAAAACTATAAAAATAAATAATCAAAGATTGCCAATGCCCACAAGTCTTAAAAGATTTCTTATTCCTAAGAGCGAAATTATTTAAAAGAATGAAAAAAGAACACCCGTGAAGGTTCTTAACTCAATAAAAAATTTAGATTTCATTCTAAATTGAAACACGCACGAATTTAAACCTAAAAAATCAATACCTAATACGAGTGGCTTGAATCATTTCAATTTATAAATAAAAAATGAACAGGAGCGAGATCATTCTACGAAAATCCATTGTTTTATTTTTTAAATTGTTGTTTGGATCCCTCACCGAAGAAATGTTAAAATATTTAAGTCGAATAAAATATTTAATTGAGTTTATTTTACCTTCAAATTAATATTATTCTAATGATTAAATAGAAATGAATATGACTCACGATTCGAATGTGTCATGACGGTTATTCCGAATAGCAATCACCGGCCACTAACCAAATATTTTGATTTGTTTGGTATTATAAGCGAATAGCTATTGAAGAGCTATCGCTACCATAGTGTCGGATACTACATCTAAACTTCGCGGAATTCAGCTCAACACTAAATATATTGTATAATAACGTATATCTTACAGTTACTCTTAACATTGTTATTTATGTTACGTAGGTGTTAAAATTTAAAGTACAACACAACCTTAGTAAATCTGGTTAAAAGGTCCAACTGAAATTTTTGGCTACAGATCTTTGGTGAGTACGATGGTGGCGCTCCAGCTGAAGTATCGAACAAATATGGTAGTATTTTAGTGCTAATGGCTAGGGCATGAACGGACTGAAGCCAGGCGTGACGCTGACTGCCCGAGGTCGATAACACAACGACTTCTTTGCCCAAAACAAATAATGGTTCGTTGTGCATCGAATCGATGACTTACCTGTCGCATAAATTCAATTTCAAAGTGATTTTACGCAAATTACTTTACGTGTTGGGTAATTCACCAGCTTAACTTTTGAGGTTTTTCAGCAATGTCAATTGATAATTAAAGCATTACCTAAAAATACCCACCTGCAAAATCTCGAGTAAGTACCTAATTGTCTTCGACATTTACACCAAATATGTTATGACGAATCGATATCTAACTGCTTTCAAAACGTTTTTGTCATATCTAGAAACGCGAAATCATTGATCAAATATGGAAAACGTTTAAAACTTTACAATTCAAAACATTCGGCAACCAAACTTTTGCTAAAGTAGCAAAGATTTAGGCTTTGTGTAATTTCTAGGAAATCAGTCCTGCTTAAGCTGTTTGACATCTACTTTATCCTTATCTTTGCATACACCGAACAGGCAAAAAATGACAAAAAAAAACGAGACTCGCATTCAAAGACAAAAGCGTTAAAAACTACTCTTAAATAGATTATTTTTTCTGTCTTTCAAAGAAGACTGAAGCGTGTTATCGATGTCAAATTTAAAAAAGGGTCGATATCATACTTACTTAATATTATAAATCCACTTTTTTAAATATAAATCTGAAAAGTTTGTTGGTTTGTTCCTCTTACGAATTGACTTGATTTTTGGCATGGATATAGTTCAAGGAAAGTGACACAGGCTACTTTTTATCCCGAAAAAGTAAAAGGTTCCTGTGGGATAGCACTAAAGTCAAATTCTACGCGGGCGGAGCCGCGGGCAAAAGCTAGTTATGTATAAGTTCCCATAAATAAACATTTCGTCGTCAGGTCGGGTCGTCTAAATGACGTGGCAACTAATAAATAGTTAACATACGTCTCATAAAGTTGATACAATAACAGTAACTGGGCGGCGCCACCGGCAAAGCTAGTTTAAAATAAGCTTGCTTTTGATTGACTTCTGCTGCAAAGATCACAACTCTACAATGTATCATATCTAACTTTTCAATCTCATTCGAATTACGGTCTGCTGAATCTCTACACACAGTTGCAATTACATATATTAGATGATTAGGGTGAATAGACCAGTCATTCTTAATCAACGTTCATTTTAGGATGAGCTCGATGGAAACTCGTCGAATGCAGTAATCGCTGGCTCGGGACTACACTGGACAGGTTTAGTACTGCACACTGCACAGGATAGTGTGTATTATCTCTGAACTTGACCTACACTACAGTCCACCACTTCGTTGTCTATAGTAGGTATAATGGGCCAATGCGTGCCTTGTACAAGTAAATACGTACATACACATATATGTAAAGATGTAGTTTTGCAAAGTGTACGGAATTACAGAACTGCATACGTTTATAAAATTATGAATTACTTTTACCAAGTGATCAATTGCCAAATAGGAAAACAGCTGCCTCACACATTTTGACATGAGTCAATGAACTTTTTAACCGACTTCCAAAAAGGAGGTTCTATTTTCGTTTGTATATATTTCTTGTGTATGTTCATCGCTATTTTCGCTAATTGTGAACCGATTTAAATAGTAGATTGTATCATATGGGAGCAAAATAATATTTTTACGGCGAGGGCGCTTTTTTGAATTCAGAGCGAAGTGAGGGATTCTTTAGTAGAATCCTGAACGTAGCGAGGGATTCAAAGTACGTCGCCCGAGCCAAAAATATATTTTGCGCCCGAGTGGTACACTCTACTTTTCATCAATATTTTATTGTAATATTGTTATTAAAAAAACGTAGAGTAACAACTAAATTGAAATTAAGTAAATGGTATCATCTATATAATAATAAAACAAATGAAAACTTATATTTACATTCTTTTCATTAATTTTCTTGGCGCTGAGCACTAACTTCTAAACAAATACTTTCAAATTCAAAAAGTGAGCGCTGGAAAGATCATTCCGGCGCACTTATTTGTTCCAAATTCAAAAAGTGCGCGGCAAAGACAATTATAAAGTTCCTTATAGAAAACACCACCTTTGGGCGCACTTAAAGGCGAACCAAGTAGTCCTTTTCGAAAAGATGTGATGAAAAAATCTTTTTTAGTTCAAAAGGATATACTTATTCTCGAGGGTCACTTTAAAATTTTATCTAAATCAGCTGAGCCGTTTTGAAATATCAACAATAATTTAAGATTGTATACATCGACTCGAGCGAACTATTCGAATTTTGTTAAACGATTGAAGTCGGCCATTTTTAGCAAAAATAATTATTGTTTGGAGCAGTTGAAAGTTTTTTCGCGATTTCGCAGTATACCGTAGTATTATGGGACCAAGTAGTCTCATAGTAAAAGTTGTGAATTGTACATTTCTATCACTGGAATTATATATGGAATTTGTCAAATTTTGTCAGACAAAATATTTTCCGTCACAAAGACTTGCACTACGTAGCTATCCGCAGTATATTTAGACTAACTACATACTTATATCGCTCACGTGTATTGTATCTGCGCATCTGAAGAGCTCATTACCTAGATAATAATATAATTTTATACTACGAGTATGTCAACATACTCGCTCCGACCTAAGATCACACGTGTCTTTCATCAGGGGTTCGATAAGATTTTCTAAATGTAGATACCCAAAAATGTTACTTACATTTAGTCTATTGTTAGAAAAAAAAATCTCAACTATCAAAACGTTTTTATACCTACATATTTTAGGGTCAATTTTAATACGATCTGGTTCTCTAAAAATACTTACAAGTATTACTACTCCACAGACAGACTCCAGGGTCTGCGTCAGTTATAACATCGTGTTTTACAATTGTTAATTGAAGACTATAGAAGAAGAGATTTCATATTTCTTAGCCTAAATTAGTAGATAATATAACAAGACAATAATAGGCGGCGACCCGCTGCCGGTCTATACATCAAACCGTTTATCCTGATCAAAGTCCGTATTACCACATTAGGAATAATTTTAACCGTATAAGGAAAATATGTATGAATCAGCCATTGATACTGGGCGTTCATACAGATCCGAGTCTGTGGCCGACAGAATAACAGCAAGTTAGTACGTAATCTGGCGGTAGGATTTCCCCGTGGTATTTTAGGCCATGTAGACGACTAGCACGTACTAACTGCTACGCAAGTGATGGTATCGTTTCATAGTGGCTGTTGTCTAATCTGTGACGCGCTGACGCAATCTGCGCGTGCGCTGCGTCAACCGTCATGACTTCACGAGGCAAAGTTTTTAATCAGTCGCGACAAACAAACTGTTTTCGAAACTGTGTCGGTCGGTTCCGCTCATAGATAAGATTCTCGGTTATAATTTTTGGAATTTACATTTTAACGAATTAACTATATTCTTCACAACTGTTCCGGAAAGTTATTTGGGTTACTACATAAAATTTAATTACTGGTAGGTAAAGATTTACCCTATCTCTACATAGTCTACAAATGTACAATAGTAAAATATAGTCACTTTTCGTCATCTATCCTTTAGATATACAAAACGGCTTTTAATTGTGGATACCGATTGGAACAAGAGCAAGTATTCTATTCTGTACACAAGATGCAAATTGTAGTACAGAAAGTACAAAAATTTCTTGCAAAATTTTAAAAAATTCAATCCTTTTTTATCGGCGATCCACCGGAGGAGGTATACAATTCGACGCGTATCTTTTTTTTATGTATAGCCACGCATAACTTTTTTCTTAGTAATCCTATTTCAATAATTATATTTTTATTGGAAAGAGTATATTTCGAAATTGGTCCAATTTAAATTTTATCGAAATTGGCTGAGCCATTTTTGATAAATCAACAATAATGTGAAAAATGCTGCATCGATCCGTGCGAAAAATTCGCGAATTGTGTTCACGGGTGAAGTCGGTCATGCTAATTTTTGCAAAAAATAATCTTGTTACACTCAAGAAGTACACTAAAATTAACTAAAACAAAAAACATACCTTCAATAAACATTATATAAGTATTATTGTGTACAATACACGTACATGGCCTTTATTCGTTTAAATCTTATAAGTAGACTGACTCTCTAGAATAGAGGATAAGTACTGTTTATTTTCATCTTTGTGACGAAGTGATAATTGATAACGCAACATATGTACACAATTTGCGTAGAACAACTGCACATATGGGGCTTCCCATAATAAATAAGGCTGGTATCACAGGAGGAAGTTTATAAGAATTACGACATGATGAGAATTCGACGAATAAAATTAAGCCTTGTCTTTGAAAATATATAAAGTCATACTAATTCAACGAATACAATTAAGTCTTGTTTTTGAAAAGATATGAAGACATGCGTATTTATCGAATAAAATTAAGTCTTGTCGTTGAAGAGATATAAAGTCATGTGAATTTAACGAATAAAATTAGGTCTTGTCTTTTAGCAAATAGGTATGTATAAAGTCTCTGTTGTTAAGTAGCTATTATTAAAATTTATAAATATTATGTATATTAATGATTTTTTGCCAAAAACCAAAAAGGGCAAAATGGCAAAACCGACTTCAATCGTTAAAATTTACGTACAAACTACAAATAATTCGCTCGAATTGATGTATGCCATTTTTAGATTTCTGTGGAATTTTCTGGAACATCTCAATTGATTTCTCATTTTCATTTAATAAAACATCATCAAAATCGATTTATAATTTGCGGAGTAATCACATAACATTTATAAAAAAACATACAGCAGAATCTTCGAGAAAATATCTACTCGAAGTTTCGGCTGTCGATATTTGCTTGAAGAGCCTAATGAATAACTTATTTTTTTTGAAGTCTGTTAAAAATTAAGTTTATTTAGTGTTTGAGCAAAGTCTCTATCGCAAGCCTATGTCTCTGTTGTTAAGTAGTGATGATGAAAATGTAAAAAAAACTGAATCAGAAAACGTCAAAGTAATCAATCATCATTTCATTCTCGACCGACCCACTATTGGATTATTTTGGTCTGGTACAGAATCCCATGGGAAGAGGAAGAGCTCCATTGACTTCTGAAACAACCTTCTTTCTTCGATCTTCTTTAGAACTAGCACTTTTAATATGTTTTATTACTATTATTATATTAGGCACTACCTATTAACTGTTTAGTATCAACTATTTTTACAATAATATGCTTGCTTCAAAAAATTCTTTTTTAAATACTGTTTATTAGTGAGGCGGTATGAAGTTCACCCGGTTAATGTAGAGGAAATTATCATACTAATATTACAAACGCGAAAGTTTGTGAGTATGTATGGATGTTTGTTATAGTGTGTTTCATAACCGCTGAGATTGTACCAATTGAAAATCTATTGAAAAATTGGCACAAATCGTAATAATTATTAACTATTTTCTCAGAGCAAATAAAAAAATCAAGAGAGAACGTCGTTGAACAGTCGAGTGAAGCCGGTTTTTTATACATGTGTGAGTGCGTCGGTGTTGCGCCGCCATAGTTCGACTGACAAGCCAAGGCGTAGTTTCATTGTACGTGGATGAGTGTGTAATTGTCTGTACACGGCGAGGCGTAGTTTTGGTTGGCTTCACTTGTTTGTTTACAACATTCTCTCTTGATTTTTTTATTTGCTCTGAGCCTATATTCAGCACGCGTTTATTATTTTTTAAAAACTTCCAGAATATAGTGATATTTTCAGAGCAATCCTGTTAGGTAATTTTATTCGTCACAGGTCGTCGCGACCCTTTTTCTCAGCGGTTATGGAACGGACTATGTATACTCTATCACGCAAAAACTACTGAATTGAGATGAAACTTTGCAATAATAATGCTTATACATCAGAATAGCACAGTCTATATTTTTCAAAGGTATCGCGTGAAACTAAATTCGCCGGGTCAGCTAGTTAATGTCATGTTTTTATATATTCCCATAACTGTTGATCAACGAAAGTAAACTCTTTTTGTGACTAGCAACGCCTAGATATTAGAGCGCGACTATTTTTACCGTCAGATCGATAGTAATGACGTAAAACGTACAAGTTTACGCAGACGAGATTGTTATCAGTTTATCACGAGTACAGAGACAATTGACAGGTGTGTACAGCACCCGTAAGGCGATAATTGGATGCCAGCGGTTATTCTTCTAATTTATGGGCCACGGCCTGACGGTACTAATAGGGGTGCTTTGATATTTTTCATCACATCGATTCGAAAAGGACTACTTGGTTCGCCTTTAAGTGCGCCCAAAGTTGGTGTTTTCTATAAGTGCGCCGGAATTATCTTTGCCGCGCACTTTTTGTACTTGGAATAAATAAGTGCGACGGAATGTTCTTTGAATTTGGAAGTATTTGTAATAATAGTGTTCAGCGCCAAGAAAATGAATGTAAATATACTTAAGTTTTTATTTGTTTTATTATTAGATACCATTTAATTTTAATTTAGTTGTTACTCTACGTTTTATTAAATAATAATAAATATGACGCGCCTTTTATTTTCTCATAGAGGCGATGAAAAGTAGAGTGTACCACTCGGGCGCAAAATATATTTTTGGCTCGGGCGACGTACTTTGAATCTCTCGCTACGTTCAGGATTCTACTAAAGAATCCCTCGCTACGCTCGGGATTCTACTCTAGGATCCCTCACTTCGCTCTGGATTCAAAAAAGCGCCCTCGCCGTAAAAAAAATATTTTGCTCCCTTATGATACAATCTACTATTCTCATTGTCTTTCAATTTTTCAATCTACTTCAAATAATTATTTTTCGCTAAATATGGCACGACCGACTTCAACCGTATACAGAATTCGCAAATAAATGGCACGTATCGATGTACCAATTTTCACATTATTGTTGATTTACCAAAAACGGCTCCGTCGATTTCGATAAAATTTAAATGGGACTAACGAAGTATATCCTTTCCAATAAAAAAATAATTATCGAAATCACTATGTAAAAAGAAATACGCGTCTAATTGAGTACTTCCTCCGATTCGTCGGTCAAAAAACATGAGATGAATCTTTTCGGGCCATAAATAAACCATTGGAACTGGTTTCCGAACTAAGAAATAAAAAAAGTACTTAAAATGGCGAATATTCAACAATTCTCTATACCGCTCAGTATATACAAGTATACACAAACAGATTTGATTGAAATAAATCTTCATTATAAAATTTATTCATTTATTTTTTAGTCGTGTACAGTAAATACCTTGGCAACATTATCTACTAAGGTACCCGGGCCTTATCACTATTTTAACTATAACTCGGTAACTAACCTTCATCATCATTATCTGTACTTGATAACCTATTGTAGATTGTATCATATTACATACTTATCTTTAATTTATAATTTCTTTTCTTCAGTATAAAGGCAAGCATATTTTGTAACAGACAAGCCATAGCGCTCATAGCAGTTATAGCATAGTTAAAGCATAGTTTAACTAGGTGTTTGTCAGCGATCCCTTCGGCACGGTCAGTCTTTGGATGGGTGACCGCGGATGGCACTTTCCAACTGAGCGCTACCGTGGCTCGGATGACACGTTAAATTGAAGGTCCCGGTTGTTTTAACCGTCTAGCCATGTCAAAGACCTTCAGGCGGCTTAAAACTCTAGACACTAGGGCTAGCCACCCGTCCTATACGAACTTAACAGACAATTTAAGCCCATCAAGTAGGTAGGTAATATCTAGGTACTTTACCTCTACAGTCAAGAATATCAAGCTTGTCTAGTGCTCTTTATCTCTAGACGTCGTTCTGACGTATTTCAAGGCATCCTAACCGTATTAAGTAATCTAATTGATAATTCAATTCATAAGGTCACATTTCATAATAGTTTGCCCCCATTTAGAATTTAATATGTGCCAGACAAAAAATTGTGAACAGATATTTCTTTGGAAATTCTAAGATTAGTCGACGTGGGTGGCAGACGGCTTCTAATAATGGAATGCTATTAGGCTTAAGGCATTTGTGGTTTTCAATATGTTTAGTTGCGATTCCACAAACTGTGATTTTTCGTTACGACGAAAATAGTCGGAACGAATTCAATTGAAGACAAAAATATATGATCTGATTTCTTTTATCAAAACTGTGAAGTTAGATTTGGCAAGTCAAGTCAACAAGGTGGATGATCCAACTGCTTTTTATGTAGTAGTAGTGTAGGTAGTTTTTGACCGACCAACCACCGGAGGAGGTACTCAATTCGACGAGTATATTTTTTTTTTATGTATAACCACGCATAACTTTTTTCGTAGTAATCCAATATTAATAATTATTTCTTTATTGGAAAGAGTATACTTCGAAATTGGTCCCATTTAAATTGTATCGCAATCGGCTGAGCCATTTTTGATAAATCAACAATAATGTGTAGAATGCTACATCGATCCGTGCGAAATATTCGCAAATTCTGTACACGGGTGAAGCCGGTCATTCTATTTTTGGCAATAAATAATTATAGCATATAAAGTAGTATTGTATTTTGTTGTAGTTAAAAAACTCACTATAGCCCGATTAAAAAAAAAGTCGACAAGTGACTTTCTATAAATAAATGAATAGTCGGGAGAAAAATATATCTAGGGTGCAATAGATAGTTCAACAAGGGTAAGGGTACATAGACGTAAGAAGAATAGAGTTTCGAGACAATTGGCAAAATGTATGTCGGTCGTGTAAAAAGTCGATATTTCGTCAAACCGAATACTTAAATATTTGAATTCCATTTACTTGGAGCATTTGCTTAGCAACATCACTGATAAGCAAGTTGTAAGTATGCATGCAAGTTGATTTAACCTCGATTTAAAGACGGCAAAGGAGAATGACATGTGTTGGTTAAATGATAAATAAAATTTCGCGCTAGTAGAGCAGAGCGTGATAAGTATATAGTACAGTAAATAAGTCCAAAACTTTAAGAAAATAATAAAAAAATATATCACGTAATGACCCGTGGTAGTTTACTTTCATAGCTATATAGAATTAGTCACGTTTTTGTTTAACCGTTATTAGGGAAAATGCGAATAAATCTATTTACTGTCGTATAAAGCTAAAGAGGACGTAATCGGGAATTCTTCATTGTATCATATTCAGAAATATAAACATTATATTACGACGACACTAATATATTTATTCTGATATTCATTCTAAAGCATCACATCCGGATCGGCATCCACATTTTTAAAATGTAGAGTACAACATTGTAATTATGACACATTTCAGTACTTTTTTACATCGACGCTCTACCTATATCTACAATGCCACAGTAAAATTGTCGTCATTAGTTATTCAGAAATCGCAGCCTTTGTGTATATTGTGTGAATACTTTTATACGTCACCGAGGTAAATTGTTGAACGATCGTACCTACGCACTCGGTATTGAGACTCCGCACCTGCCATAGTGCTGTTGTCAAGCAAAAAGTGTGTTAACAACCTTCTATGAAATACGCACGTGTGAGCGTCTAGCCTAGCACGTGTAGGTATACGTAAAGAAAATCGTTTAGTAATATCGAAGCACGACGCCACTGTTTCACCAGCATGTTACAGGTGTTGGTGTAATTTCTAAATATTTTTGTAATTAAATTTCCTGTGGAATGAAATAAAATTTGTGCGCTGTAGAGTTGCTCCACGTTATTCAATTGGAAGTGAAATTGAACATACTTATATTGAGTATTGCGGCGTTTCGGGGCAAGCGGTTGGGCCCGCGGGGCGAATCGTCCAAGACTCTTTTTGAAGGTCCCCATTCGGCCCGCGGGGCGAAACGCCGAGAACGATGAATTATGGCAAGTTCTATGGTGACAGTCATGACAGTGATTTTCGAAAAGGAGTACATCAAGCTTATGTTTTAATGACTGTGTCAGATTTACTTGTTTGGATACATTCCTACTCTATGAATAATAAATAATTGGTGCATACTATGACTTGACCGTTATCATTTCGCAGAAGCACGCTCAGCGGTTAGACGCAAAGACCGCAGAACCTAATTTAAAACAATTTCATAATATCCAAATTTGGTTCTAAAGGAATGTTGAAAGTATACGAGAAATTATAATGTGATAAATGTAGAGGCTAATGTGGTATAGTAGTAATTTTATCATCGTTACACTAACACTAATTAAAAATAATGCTGAAAAGCATCGTCAACTAAAGAGGAGAAATAAAATGCAACATGTTACAAAACTAAACTTCAGATAATCACTAAAGTTGACTTGACTAATATGTAGTAGATATCGTTGTAAAAATGTACAGCTTCAATTAACCTGGAAATTAGCATAGAAGCACGTGAGTGAAAGTCTACATCCGACTTCCGATGAATCGAAAGTTTTATTTGAATACAATTCGCGAAATCGCCTCGCAGTCGCACAGCAGCCATAATCATGAGATAGACAAAGTCAGAGCTGGTAGTTAAAAACATGATAAGTGATCGTAAAAATGTATTAAATAACAAAGATAAAGTGACTGTGTCTTGATACCGCCAATTTTGATAATGGCAAAAATTGCGAATACCTAAATTTCGACAAATCGAGTGGCTTGCGTTTCCTAGGCAACGTGGTGGTACGCTCAAGGCTGGTGTCGAATTTACATAAAATGGAGAGGTGCTCCGAGTTATTTTTATGATAGACGTTAGGTAATGAGCTAATGACTCATATTGATCATAAAGAGTGACATATACTCTAGAACTATTCACCACGTGTGGCCTTTTCACGGGCCGTTATTTAGCCAGATGCACGGGATTAGACGGTGAAGAACTAGACATAGTCACGTGGATTACGTATCAAGAATTCGTAGCATCGTAACCTTGTCCGTGGCAAATAATTTTGAACACGCTCCAAGCACATCAGTACTTAGACAAATATGAGAACAGGGTTCAAAGAACGGATGTGCAATGTTTTATCAATCATACCTTCAGAACCCAGTCCCAAATATCGTTGTAAGACTCCATATCCATAACGACAATTCAATGAACGTCACAACCAGTGCTAGGCCCAAAACCGTCGCGTGAGCGAACTGCTTATCGACTGGCATCAAAGTTCAGCCCGACGCACCAGCTAACCGAAATTAGATTGCATTTACCTTTGCCAAACACCGACGAAACACGACCAGGAAATCTTCGAAGACATCGCCGGTCACTCCTGTCAGTTCTTCCAATTCCAGAGACATTGTATCTAGTTTACAGTTAACGTAAATAAGATAAATATATTCAAACTAATAGTAAATCACAGATAAATTTCTTTGGGAAATCAGATTCGAGCGGAATCGAGTGCGCGAATGGCTAGCGCGCGCGGAGCGCGTTTGTTGCGGCCGAGCGACGATATCACACTAACTGAGTGATTGTAGAGGTTCAAGCGTCAGCGAGGGAGCCGCGTGTCGTCATAATGATCCGCGCTCCACCGGTGCGAGCCGCCCAGCGAGCCCCCGACACCGACACGACGCCCGCGAAAACCAACACTCAGACGGACACTACTTGCACCACTATCGGTATCTGAAGGAACAACAGCCGATAAACCTCGGGGTCAGGCCGAGTACAAGTTCGTTGGGGGCTCGGCCCTTACGTAGCGACACGACACTCATAGCAACAGGTGCCGGCGATGTTAGCGGCCGCACCCAGGGTGGAAGCGGAGGACGATCGGGGATGTGCAGAGACACACGTTTGGAACACGTAACGAAATTCCACAATAGTAAAATCAAGCATAGCAAAATATCGTCACACAAAAGAGAAGACGCGACGTATTTATGAGTGGCTGAGAGCCATCACTAGACATTTTTTTTTGTCTGATAGCTAATGAATAAATGTTAAAATATGTTTATTCAAAAGAAATTGATTTCGACAGGTGAATAAAAGAAACACGCAGGTACTTACCTGAATTTACAGTGAGCGTGACAAATCAATGTTCCATTGCGATTTTTCTTAAAACTTTACCACTAAAATAATGATATCTCGATTCCATGAAGGAATTTAACAAGACGATGTGGAAAGTTACAGATAGTCGTCCGTCGTTCGAGAACAAGCAATTCGATTAACGTTCTATTGTCGCCGCGAAACCTCGAAAGTATTGTGTCCATCGACAAACGGATTGATTTATATTTGCCATGGAATGTACTGAATATTCGAAGTGAATTCACTAAAATTATCTAACAGTGATCAAAATGATATTGTACATACTAGTAGTTGTCGAAATCTATTTAACTGAGTTTTCATAAGCCTACTCGACTCGCTCTAGACGGATTTCGTTCATACTCGTAAATCTTGTCAGGATTTAGATACTAAACAATCTTACCAAATATTATTGAAACCAGCTGATAAATAACAAACAAAAAATTATGAAGGCGACAGCGAATTGGCCCCTTTGTAACACGCTTTTATTAGGTCGACCTGTATGTAATGGAATCTAAGGTAACTACTAACAAGGTAACTAATTTAACCATCTTTCAAGGGTCGTAGCGTAATGAAAATTGGCATCTGTATGTAGTTCTGATGACAATACAATAATATGGTACTGTCGAACTGATCTGATGATTGAGCCGGAATATATGACTTGAAACTTCATAATAGAAAATCGTGTCATAGAAGTTTTGTAATGAACTTTGACCACGATTAGGTTTCAAGGTCTGATGATACTGGTCTGATGATGATGATTCCATGATGGAATATCATATCATAGTCGTGGTTGCACTTGTGAGAAAGGCCACGTAATGGACAAAGCGTGTTTTTCTAGTATTTTTTAAACTATTCATTTATTGAGGGTAAAAACCCCTAAATAAAAAATCTCCGACGATGAAAATAAGAAAAAATAATTTATTTATAATTAATACGTAAAAAAGAACTTGGATGAAACTTGGCAACCTGTAGAGTAGAAAGCAAAATTGTCAAGTCATAATTACTTATACAGGGTTATTTCTAATCAATCAGCATCCTTTTAGGGGCTTATTCTGTACATGAAAACTAACAACTTTTGTTCTACGACTTTTGTCAAACTCAAAAAAAATATCAGCTGTTCATACATTTTGTCGCAGGTGATCGATATTTTTCTATGGAACAATATTTTTTTTTTAGTTTTGACAAAACTCGTAGAACAAAAGTTGTTAGTTTTCCAAGTTCCAAGTTTCCAAGTCCCTAAAAGGATGCTAATTGATTAGAAATAACCCTGTATATACAAAAAATGGCATAACCTACTTCAATCGGGTACAAAATTCGAACAGTTCGCTCGAATTTGGTATACAATTTTTACGTTATTGTTGATTTTTCAAAAACGTCTTAGGTTTCGACACTGAAAAAGTATTTTTTAAGTCGGTTCATAATTGGCGAAAATATCTATGAACATACACAAAAAATACATGTAGTTGTAGACGAACATAGAAGCTCCTCCTTTTTGGAAGACTAACTTCGTTCGCTCGTTCAATTAAGGAAAATCGTAACAACGTGACCTTGTAGGTCAGGCTCTCGCTACGTACGCTGCAAGAAATATGGGGAAAGGTCGCAGGACTTTTGAACTTCCAGAAATAAATGTCGGGGTTAATTCTGTTCCCACTGATTCTAGCTTCTGCCCGCGACTTGGCGCACGATTTTTATTGCATTAATGGTTCGCTACTTTAGCGGTAATAATGGCTTACATCCTTACACGTAAAGGATTGATATCTGTCGAGGGTTTTTTTTTGCAGAAATATAATTTAAGATAAATATTTACACGATACATTAAATAGAGTTACTGGTAATCAATTAGCATCATTTTAGGGGCTTATTGTGTACATCATAATTATTTTTTGCAAAAAATAGCATGACCGACTTCACCCGTGTACAGAATCATTACATAGTATAAATAAAGTCGCTTTCCGCTGTCTGTCCCCATGTATGCTTATATCTTTAAAACTACGCAACGGATTTTGATGCAGTTTGTTTTAATAGTTGATAGAGTAATTCAAGATAAATGTTTATATGTATAAAACACCCGTGCGAAGCCGGGTATCGCTAGAACGCAAATATTATGCACGGATCGATGTAGCATTTTTCACATTATTGTTGATTTATCAAAAATGGCTCAGCCGATTTCGATAAAATTTAAATGGGACCAATTACGAAGTATACTTTTTCCAATAAAAAAATAATTATAGAAATCGAACAACTATAAAAAAGTTATACATAAAAAAAAATATACGCGTCGAATTGTATACCTCCTCCGGTGGTTCGTCGGTCAAAAACTAACAACTTTTGTTCAACGACTTTTATCAAATCTAATAAAAATGGTGTTTCATAGAAAATATCGTTCTCCCTCGTCAAAATGTATAAAACCCCTGTTTTTTTTTGTTTTGACAGAAGTCGCAGAACAAAATTTGTTAGTTTTGTACAGAATAATCCACTAAAATGACGCTAATTAATTGCCAGTAGCCCTGTATACGTGTAGTTTGAAAGGTTTTTGTAGCGCATCGCGCACCCCAGAACAGCTTGCAGATGATAGATTTTTTTTCCCTACTTGCTTGACACTGAAGGGTACATTTTGGTAATTATAGCCTATGTGTTATTCTGGTGGGTGATTCTGTATGAAAACAAGCATGTAACGCGCTCTAACGTGCTCTTTGTTTTTAAGAAATCTTGTCTAAAATATTTATTTTTCAAATAACAAAACTTAAACTCGATTTATGATTTATTTTAACGTAATTTTACATTTATCAAACATCTTTCCAAACGAAATTCACGGAAATAGAAAAAAATACTTACCGCGTTAAGTTACGTTTTGTCCGTAGATAAATCAAGCCTCAGATGTATAATCTATATGCCATTTTCCATAGCAATTTTTCATTTGAAATCCATGTAGTTTTGTGTGAAAGTATAACAAACCTTTATACATACAAAAATTAGATTTTATAATATTAGTAAGGATAAGGATATTAAGGAAAATTGTAAAAACGTGACTTACAAGGTTACGAAAAAAATAGGGAAGGTCACTGGACTATTGAGCTTCCAAAAATATATGTGGTTATTTTTACGTTTCATAATTTATTAATAAACATACTAGGTATTTTTCTGGCAATGTAGGTGTTAGAGGGAAAACCTAGAATCGTCTATTTGTTTTTTATGGAAACAAACGTGGTTCCTCCTTATTTTGTATAAAGTATATTTTCTTGACTCGATACTCGGTATGAAACTTAAAAAAAAATTGTGACTTGAATCACAAAAATTTTTTTCAATATTTTTTGAATTGGAGTAAACTCCTCGCACGCTTTCTTATTACATATGTCCATTGTACTTTTCGGAAAAAGCAACACATAATTATGTTGATACCTGTACATACCTTGAACTATACGAGTACATACTTCATAATCGTGTCAATTTTACATTTTGGACGTTTTACTAGTAGGTCTTTTAATCACTCAAGACATTGCCACCATTAGACGTTTTAATATGCTACAAACTACGTCATATTCCTTGACAGACCTTCTGATACGGAGCGGGTTTTCACACATTTTGATTCTTTATATAACGGGTATGCACTCACGTATAGTTTAATAGATACGACTATAGTTTCGACAGCATTCGGCGATCTTTCTCCAGTTGAGGCGAGTGCTAGCGCGCGGAGCCGTCTCGCAATGCATATGACTTGAAACATATAACATCAGCTGTTTCATACGTTTTGTCGCGGGTGAACGATATTTTTCTACGGAAGAACGAATTTTTTTTTCGAGTTTTGACAAAAGTCGCAGAACAAAAGTTGTTACTTTTGATGTACAGAATAAGCCCCTAAAAGGATGCTAATTGATTAGAAATAACCCACAACCCATGTATAAAGTATTAAAGTCGTCTATTTGTGTTAGTTTACTTTATGGTAGAATTTAGACTGAAATGCGAATCAACATAACAGGAACTAGACTATTGGCAAGAGACCAAAAAACTGTGACAAGGTCTACAATTCACGTCTACATTGAGCGAATTTACGCATCGTAGTTTTGTACAATGAATCATTCTTATATTTTTTCATTCTGCTCAACAAATGCATTCAGTTTCAATAAAGCTGTCTGCCTATACAACTAATAAGTTTTTTCTGTGGTAAGTCCTGTAAGTAGCTAGTTTTAGAGCCATAGTTTGTAAGCTTGTTGGAGGTCTGTAACATGTCTAAGAACTGCAAAGGGTTGAAATTGAAATGAAAAATATTTTTTCGCCAAAAATAGCTCAACCGACTTCTATCTTACTTATTACAAAATTAGAATAGCGAAATCGATGTATGTATGTCAGGCGATTATTCCGTCATTCCGGCATATCATACTTCAGACATGAATCAGTGGTGGTCCCATTTAAGTTTTATCAAAATCGGCCGACCTGTTTTTTTTTGTAAAAATAAAAAATGTTATACAGGGTTATTTCTAATCAATTAGCATCGTTTTAGGGGCTTATTCTGTACATAAAAACTAACAACATTTGTTCTACGACTTTCGTCAAAACTCAAAAAAATATCAGCTGTTCCAAACATTTTGTCGCGGTTAAACGATATTTTTCTATAGAACAACAAACATTTTTTTTTGAGTTTTGACAAAAGTCGTAGAACAAAAGTTGTTAGATTTGATGTACAGAATAAGCCCCTAGAAGGATGCTAATTTATTAAAAATAACCTTGTATAGGTACATTGATTCGAGCGAACTATTCGAATTGGTTGAAGTCAGTTGTGCCATTATTGGCGAAAAATTATTATATCTTTCTGGCCCTTTTTCAATACATTGTTTAGCTACCTGGTACCCGGTGATGCCATAAAGCAATAAACTATTGTGACACTGGACTATGATGGAGGTGCGGCAACCAACAAATAGTGCCTCCTTTTATTTTCTTTGCAATTGTTTTCTTAGAACATTGTTATAATAACTTTTTATTTGGCGGAGTTAGATGAATACAAAAAACAATAACCTGCCTATAACACCGTTATTTCTGTGTTCGTCAAATCAACAGTTATAACACCACAGGGTTATTTAAGGTGTACTAAGCTGAGGGTAATTCAGACCATTGTTATGAGCAACTTTTCAATATGAGGGCAACACAATATTCAAGTAAAATAAAACAGTTTATTTATTATTCCTATACAAAATTTCAACTCGGAATCGCAAAAAAATATGAAACAAGTGTTAATTTTTTTCTTCTGAAACAACAAATCAAAAGATGATAAGTAACTCATCACAAGGTGGCGGCAAACGACGGGTCTACCCGTGACCACGGTCGATGCAACTCGGCCGAAACGTCGGGAAGATGAGGTATTTATTTATCTCGTAATTTTAGTGCGCGATTAGTCCCGTAGTATATAATAATAGTGTTCAAATCGCGAAAGTTTAAAAATAAAACTTTGACCGATAAATAACTTTATCATACGCACTCAAAAAACAACAGAACAGTTGAAGGCGGCATTGACCTTTAGATAAAAGGATACTGTAATAATTGGCACAGTTACAGAACTTTTTGTTACGTGTTATTATGTAAAGGAGACCTTAAAAGAACTTTTCATACGAAGTTCACAGGTACTTGTAAACTTCGTATGAGTTGGAACGAATCAGAGAAACAAACTTGAATTGAATCGAATAAAGTAATTATTAGTAAGCTCCAAGTAGCACAACGAGCTATGGAAAGGGCTATGCTCGGAGTCTCACTGCGAGATCGAATCAGAAATGAGGAGATCCGTAGAAGAGCCAAAGTTGCCGATATAGCCCAACGGATTGGCAAGTTGAAATGGCAATGGGCAGGGCTCATAGCGCGGAGGACTTATGACCGATAGGGTCGAAAAGTTCTCGAGTGGAGACCACGTACCGGCAAGCTCAGCGTATAGGATGTCCACCCACAAGGTGGACGGATGACCTCTTTAGGACCGTATATAGGATCGCGCTGGATGCAAGCCGCTTCCAACCGGTCTTATTGGAGATCAATGATCCCTCATTATGCCTATGTCCAGCAGTGGAATGGAATGGAATAAAGTAAAGTGAAATAAAGTTTAAAAAAGTGCTCTATATGGCGTTCTCTACTTTCCAATGTACTACATGTACCTACATCGTTGCATAAACAGTTTTCGGTTTTCAGGTTTATATAGGGTTACTAGCTGACCCGGTGAACTTCATATCTCCTTAACGCTACCGGCGCTCAAATACAGTAAACTTTTGCAGGTAGGAACATTGTGTATAGGATAATTAAATTCAAGTTTTTATTATTTTTCTCGCTACTTTTTAAAAAGCGTAGCGAAGCGTTTAAAGTACCGAGCCTTCCCTTAGCTTCCACACATATTTCAAGATCAAAATTAGCCACATCGGTGATCGGTGATACGACCATCAAAATGACTAACTTTTACTACGAGGCCAACTCGAAATTCGAGAAATAATATAACAGTGTGTTCTGTACAATACAATACTATAGACATTTTTTTTCACGAATTCCAGGTTTGCCCCATAGTAAACGTTGTTTTTTTTTACAAACCACCGACTCCGGGGTCTGTGCCTTTTGTTAACTAAAATATTCAATTATTCGATTTTACTGTACAAAAATAGTTAGTACAATAGAGATGGGTTACTTTATATTTTAGCCCAAGTTAGTAGTTTCGGTGCATTGCGTGAATGCCACGAGCAGACCGGTGACCCGCAAGCAGCACCCGATCACGAGTGTGACGCATGTGCCAGCCATCGCTCTCCTCGACCATATTTTAGGGAAGAGAACGACCCGACACACGACGCGGCCGCAAGAAGGAGCCATCGATGGCGAGAATGAATGCTCAGGGCATGCACGCAATGCTAAACTCTAGATATTACACACTTTTTATGATTTATTTTGTGAAAATGATCATCCGCAGAGTCCGAGGCTACTACTCCGTGAGTTACTCGGTGGTTTCAACTCTGCTTGTGATCGCTCCCATGTCCTTCTCGTCGTTGTTCACAATAATGGCTTGAATCAATTTCTTTTAATTCCAATCAAGTCGAAAGGAGGTGATTCAAGTAAGTACGCCAGTTTTGAATAACCTCGTATACCATACCATACCATAATAATGATCCATATAATCAATATTTAATTATAAAGGTAAATTATTTAGTGGATTAATTAATTTGCCAATATCTCTGGGTATTTACGACGCACATAAAATCACTAATCGTTCTTTGGTTGTTTATTGGGATTTCCATTAGGTACATGTAGGTACCTGGTGTTTGTTGACGTAGAGAAAATTAATTTATCTTTATACTTACGTTTTGTACAGTTCAATTTTTTTTTTTAGACTGATTGAATGAATTGAGCGAAGTCTCAGTGCTGACTCGACAATTTTGCTTTTGTTTGCCCGGATTTCTCCTCACATCACATTTCTCAGGTCACATTGTTCAACGTAACTTGACGAAACTCGGTACAGTAAAGGTTATATATTTTTGGGATTTTGTTGTGTGTTTGGAAATCACACACAACAAATTTCTCTCAATAATTATTTTTCGTAAAAAATCTCAAAACCGACTTCCATCGTGTACAAAATTCGAATAGTTCGCTCGAATTGATATAGGTACATATTTAAATTTTACATTATTGTTGATTTTTTAAAAACTGCTCATCTGATTTCGCTAAAATTTAAATGGGATAACTTCGGGAGTACATATATCCTTTCTATTCGGTTCACAATTGGCGAAAATATCGATGAATATACACAAAAAAATACATACAAACGAACATAGAATCTCCTCTTTTTTGGAAGACGGTTAAAAGTGAAGGGAAATTGGCTGTAGCACCATCGCTAGAGAGTCAACATGCGACAAACGAAAGAAAAATAAATTCTCTCTCGTTCGCGCCGTCAATAAGTAGCCAAGAATTTAATTTTTTTTTTAAATAGACATTTTAAATAGGTAAAAAAACATTATACTCGTAAATCCGTTAGTTAGATTATTAAAAAATATTGGACACTTTTTATTTAAATATTGGACTTATTTTTCTTTTGTCAATCAAACAATAAATGATAAGGATAAACCTTGTCAAAGTTTAGGAATGGGGGCTCGTGACGCGTCGAGTGCGACGTAGTCTGTACATTTATATAGCTTTCGTGACGTCACGCGGAACTTTAACGGGCTTCACACAAAACACTTCTGTCTTCGTTAATATTTGTTTAATTGACAAAAAAATGTGTCTAATATTTTTTTAAATCTATCTAACGGACTTATTATATTTTTAGACGTCAAGCCTATTGCCTTGCAATCCGGACCAAAGTGATGGTTCCTTTCCACACTATTGTTTTGCGATTGAATAACTTCCCCAGGCAGGTTCTGCCAAAAATCTTACCAGTTACATACTTACATTAAAACAAAAAAAAAACCTTTTTCTCCCTTTTTAGGTTATCTCAATAGACGGAGCCATACCTCCGATTTCTTTGCGGCTAGTTTGCGGTTTTCGAATCGAGTGACCGTTCCTGACGGTCACATGCGTAATGACGTCACCTGGCTCTGTGCCAGAGAACCAGTAACCACCGGATACGAAACTAACAGACAGCCCACGCGACGCGAATTAATTAAGTATTACATTGTTACGAAACTTTCGTGATTGGTAATCGGTATGTTCGGAATGCCATACGTCATTTTAAATGAACGTGGTATTACCGGCCTACAGCTGCTTTACTCGCACATTTGGATGTTTGGGGACATAGTCATTGACTTTGCAAAAAACGTGCACCCTTTCTGAATAGACCTGAAATTAAGGTTAAATCTAAAAGCTAATTTAGAAATTACCGGCAATTACATTGTTTTCGTCTTTGCAAAATAAAATAACACAACAATTAGGTTGACTGTTTACATACTTGTAATGACACTAAATATTGTTTTGGATTTTAGTTAATTAGCATACAAAACTACCGACCGTGAGAACTGGAAAAGGGGAAAGTCTTTGTCTTATTAAAGCAAACAATGCTAAAATAAAATAAAAATAACGAATAATGATACACGTATCAAAATTTTAGTTTCACTTTTGCCATTGTGGCCGACTTTATGGGCGCCATCGTTTTTTTAATAGCAATTTAAACATTGCTTTTTTCTTTTCACTATACGTACATGCATGTGACTGTGAAAAATATTTTAAGTTGCTATAAATTTTACGACGGCGCCTCTAAAATTGGCCACATTGTGTCCATTTACTATTATATCATACTAGCTGACCCTTAGATTATTGAGCTGACCCCGTGAACTTCATGTCACCATCTGTCAATGACAACTTTTATATGCAGGAACATTTTGAATGGGAAAATTATTGTTTCTATTATTCTTCTCGCAAGTTTTATAAATTTTCTCAACGTTGAAACTTTCCCTCAATTTCCAAAAATATTTCAAGATCAAAATTAGCAAAATCGTTTCAGCCGGTCTTGAGTTTAAGCGAGACTAACAACCGCGAATCATTTTAATTTATAAGAAAGATAAATAGAATAAGTTATATTAATCTTGTTGCGTGGGGAGTATCAACACCCACGTGTTTCACTATCAACCTGTATTTTTTGAAATTTTTAACATCTCCTAAAATGATGAAGTAATGATGACACGCACTTTGTAGTAAAAAATAACAGACGACATACTCGTATTTAGCTGAGGATATGAGGCTTAAAGTGGAGCAGTGGAGCACGTTTAGCTATTATATAAGATAGCTGTACTAACTCAGAATTAAAAATCATTATGTACTATGTAGTAAGTACTATGTAAATCGTAATGTTTTATGTAGGGTAGCGTACACTTGGTATTTGCTATTCATTCATATTCACATGACAAAATCAGTAAAGAATGCTGAAACATATCCAACCCAGCGATATAAGATTGAGTATCTCAGTGTTACTACGTGTTTTCAACCCAGTGAATTTTCCCAATTTAAGAGTTCAGGAATAAGGTACTTATTGTTAAGGTTGCGAAATGTTATTTTGGTCAGCATTTAAATTGTTTTTTTAAATCTATTTCCGAGAGGAAGTCACAAAAGCGTCTTAAAGTGAAAGGCAAGCCTTGATAGAGAGGCCAATGCAGCGCCCACTTTATCATTACCTTTCAAATTCTTCAAGTATAAGGCAACATATTTCCTTGAACCCTCTACTTGCACTCAACAATGCTCAATGATTTAATGATGAGACTGTTACGAGACGGTTTCAATTTACGTCTGTTAAAGAGGGAGCTAATGTATCGTGTCGCAGTCGTATGGCTATCATTCAGTGAGGTTTCTTAGCGATCAATGAAGTTGAGCAACATTCGGCACGGTATTCGGATGGACGACTGCGGGTGGTTATTAGAACCAAGCACTGCCGTGACTTAGATGGCACGTTAAACTGTAGGTCCCGGTTTTTTTGGCGTTTAGCCATGTGAGAAGAATTAAGACGGCCTTGAAACTCCGACACCAGGACTATGAATACAGTGTGGTCGTTATTACGCCTGTATAAACTGTGTTCCATTGCAGAGCACGGGTATTGTTTCATTGCGAATGGATATAGTCCCCATTCAATCATTATTGCACTATTTGTTTTTGGAGGAGAATGTTGAGAAACGTATCCAGGGGATTGGCATGTCGACATGCCAGTGGTTAGGGTACATAGCACGTATGTCTGATGGGGTTGCAAAGTTTTCGAGACCACGATACCGGTACCCAAAAGATGGACCCATGACCTCAAAGACTGCAGGATTGCGCTAGATACAATCCGCTTCTAACCGATCTTATTGGAGATCTGTGGAGAAGGCCTATTATGTTCAGTAGCAGATGTCCTACCGCTGATGAATGGATGATGTTGAGATACATAGTGTCACGGGAAAAAGGAAAATCCTGTAAGGTCAAGCAAGTCAAGTAGTACTTCCTTCATAAGATCTAAAGGTAAACAAGTGGCGGGCCCCTCACGGTGGAAATTTAGCCCAACGGCCTAGAAGCTCTTTCTATCTACGCAACAGCGAGAACCCCTTTGCACTAGAAACATTAGTGTAACCAATTGCACTGAGAGGTCTGCGAGTAAACATGTTAAGATGCTGAACTAAAAAACAGACTATTTTATTCACGCGAACTAGTGGCCAATGTTACCTCAATTACGATCTGACAGTAATGACATGTAAATAAACTTAAAACTAGTGGTTTTCCGAATCTTTATCCATATCTCGACTAGCTCTTAACTTCTTGACTCTTGAGCAATACTCATTTAATTCATACTCGCAAATCTTGGTACGATTTAGATCTGGCAAATATCACCGAAATCGGCTGATAAATAGCGTGGCAGCAAATGTGGGAGACATTTGCTTTTGATTTTTTTTTACTTTTGAGAGAAATACCCCTCCGTATACTACAGTATATCAGCGGAAGAACTCAGCCCAATTCTAGCAAAATTATTCAGTGAAGTACTTAAAACGGGAACCATTCCGAACCAGTGGGGAGAATCTCATATTATTATCTTGCACAAGAAAGGAGATAAAGACGACATTGGTAACTATAGACTAATAAGCTTAATTTCTAATGTCTATAAAGTCTTCGCTAAAGTAATTTTGGAGAGAATATAAAAAGTCTTAGATGAAAGCCAACCAGTTGAACAGGCAGGATTCAGGAAAAAATATAGTACAATAGACCATAGGTACACATACTATAAAACAGATTATGGAAAAATGTAATGAGTAGGTACCAGAAGCCTTGCTTTCGTTGATTATTCTAAGGCATTCGACAGTTTAAATCACAACAAAATCTGGTCGAGTAACAAGGAATAGAAGACATCTATATTGAAATTATCCTACTAATATTATAAAAGCGAAAGTTTGTGAGGATGGATGGATGGATGGATGTTTGTTACTCTTTCACGCAAAAACTACTGAACGGATTGAGATGAAACTTTGCAATAATATAGCTTATATATCAGAATAACACATAGGCTATAAATTATAATGATATATTGCGTATGCGGCGAAGCCGCGGGTAAAAACTAGTTAAAAATATATACAACAAAAGCAAAGGCTCGATAAAACTGGAAACAAAAGGCGAACCCTTTCCAATAAACAGAGGAGTCTGCCAAGGAGACCCTTTGTCTGCCAACCTATTTACAGCAGTATTGGAAAGCATCTTCAGAAATTTGGAATGGGTTAACTTTGGCTTAAATGTAAATGGTACTCGCTTAAATCACTTAAGATTTGCAGATGATCTCATTTTAATAGAAGAAGATCCTAACAAATTGCAAACTATGGTACAAACCCTAGCTGATAAAAGTAAAAAAGTTGGATTGGAAATTAATGAAATTAAAACAAAACTAATGACTAACTTTACAGAAGCTAATATAGAATTGAACGGAAACAGGCTGCTATATGTGAATGAGTATGTTTATTTAGGGCAAAATATTGCTCCCACTGAAAATATTGCTGAAAAGAATTCTATTTCTTTGGACATCATAATGTCCAAAGAAATAGACAAAAGAATAACTTGTGGGTGGAAAAAGTTTTGGTCTCTCAAATAAATTATGAAGAGTAAGGAATTAGGTGTAAATATTAAAAGAAAACAAAAGAGCCGTGATGGTCTAGTGGTAGTAACACCCGACCTGCAATCGTGAGGTCGTAGGTTGAAATCCCGATCCCGTACCAATGAGTTTCTTTGGAACTTATGTACGGAATTTCACATCATTGGCTTTTCGGTGAAGGAAAACATCGTGAAGCAACCTGTATACGTCCGTAGAAGAAATTCGATGGCGTATGTGAATCCACCAACCCGCATTGGGCCAGCGTGGAGGATATGGCCCAATCACCCTTCGTGGGTAGGTCTACATCCTGCAGTGGACTATTAAAAAGGCTGGTACAGTACAGTACATTATAAGAAAAACTTTTAACACTTGTATCCTTGCCTGCATAACGTATGGTTGCGAAACTTGGTCTCTTACTGAAAATCACAGGCAAAAACTAGCCAAGTGCGAACGAGCAATGGAAAGGAGCATGATGGGAATAAAATTAAAAGATAAAATTCCAAACAAACCATAAGACAAAAAAACCAAAGTCGCTGATATACTGGCCCGTATAGATCACCTGAAATAGGGCTGGACAGGTCACATGTTGCGTTGCAAAGCAAATAAATGGTGTAAACTAGTCACACTATGGTACCCAAGAGATGTCATTAGAAGGCAAGGACGTCTAATCCGAAGATGGGACGACGATATCAGACAAACCTTAGGATCGTACTGGATAAGATTCGCTGAAGATAGACCACAGTGGAGACAGTAGGAAGAGGCCTATGCCAAAAGGCACACTAAGCTGAGGGACATTTTATAGCAATAATAACCAGAATACATTCAACCAAAACTCGCTCAGAATAAAAGGCTTATAATAATACTACAGTATAATACAATATAATACCGACTGTAAACGCTGGTAGAAAACCTTCAAGTTCAGTTGATTATACTACAAACAAAAGAAGTCTTAAGTGCTGAATTAATGAGTATTTTATTGATTCTCTAACTTAGCATAGCTACAATGAAAAACAAATGAAACATTTTCGACCAATCTAAAAATTAATTGAAAGTAAAACTGCGTAAAACATGCAGTATTTCCTAGATTGAAAAGTTGTTTGAAATGTTAAATAAATGTACATATATATAGGTATATCTTGATGGATAATGGCACCACCAACTTCATACAGGCGAAAATAGTAGCCTCTCCATTTTGGAAGTCGATATAAGGAGACCTATGTGTTGAGCTGGTAGATACTTATATAAGCCACGTCACACAAGTTGGCGAAGATGAAGTTAGCTATATCCAATCAACGCGAGGCGTTGTGTGAGCTTCAGTTAGGATTGGATATTGCGAAGCTTGTAGCTAACTTCGTTTCCGCCAACTTGTGTTACGCGGCCTATTCCTTGCGATACGTTATCAAAGTATCGCCTTAAGAGCTCGCAGCAATAAAGGCGTAAATTCTAAACGATGTCAGGTGACATGACGAAAGGAGCTCGCAACGCAACGACGCCGCAGCTACGTCGCCGGCCCACGGATGATTCAATTACGTATTGTGATAGGCCATATCGGTGCTGATAGGGCTGTCCTCCACTTACAATCGAACTTTCTACACTATTCTTCGATTTTCTTTGAGTGCAATATTTGAAATAATCGAGAGAATCATCGATATCAACGGGGCAATTCTGTTAACCCTTGGAGAAATTACAAGACAGGAGCTCTCGTATTCAATTGAACGATAAAACAATAGTCGCTACTGCTTTATCTTACAAAAGTTTGTCATAAGATAGAAAGAGACGTAATCATACAGCAACTATCATCTTGAACGACGGGAAGGCGCATTTTACTTGTCAAAGTGACCTGCTGGTGACTCGCTGTTTTCGAATTTTTTGATATATATTTGTTCAGGAAGTGTTTAGGTGTGAAATACTTTGTTATATGAAAACTTGAATCTTTTTTCTTGTGACGGCTTGTGTAGCTTATGGCTCTAACAGCCATAGTTCAAAGAAAAGACGGTTTTGGATAGTATACTTGGCTTCATTGAGATTTCAAGACAGGGCAGATCGCGTACTACCTTCTCTGTCTTTCTCGTTGCGTAGTAATTAAGAAGAACACGATCAGATATATTGTAAATGTTCAATATAATACGAGAGCTCCACACTTGTCATTTCTTCAAATGTTAACCAATCTCGTTACTGAGGTGACACGTTCTTGAACTCTCTTGAACCTCTCTCGAACTCTCTTGAACCTTTTTCTGACAGTTTAGAGCTGTCAGAACTGTCAGAAAAGCGAGCGAGGTTCAAGAACGTATCACTTCAGTAAAGAGATCGGTTAACAGAATTTCCCCGCAGTAAAACTGGTAAAAACTGGATAAAAAGTAGGTAGCATTCACTTTTCGTCTTCCAAACAATGCCCAATGCCCATGCCAAAAATCAAGTTAATCCGTTGCTCCATTACTGCGTGAAAGAGGAACAAACCAATAAGCACACTTTCGGATTTATAACATTAGAGAGGAAGTCAGGATTTTTGATTTCTCAGTTGTGCGTAAGAGTTACGGCGGCTCGTGCGTACGTTTGAGGTCAATAATTTTTTTGCGAAGCCTAGTTTAGATAAGTCTGATCATTTTAATTATTTGAACAGTAATTTATAATAATCTTATTTTATAGTTTCTTTAGAAATAAAGCAAAGGAAGTGTAATGATTAAAGGGTAAACCTAGCGCCTCAATTTTTCATAACTTTGACTAATTTCAAATAGTCTTGGTGTCAAGGTTAATGGAAAAAAAATGCTAAGAATGTAAAAAAAATTCAATGTTTGGTCAAATATTTACAAAACTTGTTGATTTTAGTTTATTTAATGTGGTTTGTAGGAAACTTTGAATCAACGCTCATTGATGTTCATTAATTTTACGTAAATTACACAGCAACCCTAAGCATTGATATTAAAGACGTCATCAGGGCAATCTGGCGCGGACGCGCAACAGATGGACCCTGGCAGCGAGACACACCCACCAATTACTAACGTTTTTAACGCAACTATCCACTTGGTTTTAAGGACGAAGCCTCACTTAGATTAAAGCCATATAAAGAAGTGGCAAGCCTTAGTCAATGTCGCACGTTTTAGGCCTTTCGAATATTTATGTCTATAAAGTACTTGACATTGTTATTGAGTTAGCGATATTTTGCCATTATAGAATTAAATAAATAAATAAAATAAAATCAGTTTATTTGCGAGAATATTGTCTAACGTAGGTCTAATTACATAGATAGTATCAAATATTCTCTTTCTTCTTTGCAGGTGTACAAATATTGTTTTTATTTCAAGGACAAATATACAATTATACATGCTTGTCAAATTTAATTATTATGCATCTGTTATTTTAAGCCGTTCTTTTAAAAAATCATCAATGTTGTAATAGCACTTGCCAATAAGAAATTTAAATAATTTGGTTTTAAATCTATTAAAATTAACTCCTTAAAACAATCAGGCAATTTATTAGACAGACAGATGTCAGGCAGACTTAAGAACTGCTTCAGGACAAACATATCCAAAAATTAAGAGCTCAAAAAGGTCCGTTTATCTCTGCTTACCTACCATAATCATAAAACATACTTTTTTGTTTCAAGAGTTTCAGCCCACACATACATACACTTGTCAGTCTTGTCACAATAGGTCTTTGAAACCAATTTGCACATTGGACGGAACGTTGTGTTATCGCTCAGTAAACTTGAAGAATATATTAAAGTGCCTCCAAAGTAGCATCCAGGGCCGGAGCTAGGGTCAGAACATGAAGGGGTTAGATTAATATTTATTGAAAGAAAGTTAGAAGACTTGCGTCAGCAATAATTGCTTCAAAGTATTGTATCATTTAAAAAAAAATATCACGAAAACTAGCGTGGTTTTCACACATTTTACTTTAAATATATGAATAGGACATCACTCGCGTATATTTTTAATCAGTAGACTATAGTTTCGACTGGATTAGGCGGCTTTTGCGTTCGAAACTATGTATTATCTCAAGATACTAAAAAATATACGAGAGTGATCACGTTAATACTAATATATTTAAAGTAAAAGGATCATTCTCTATAGATCCAGTCGATAGATCCACGGTGGATCCAGTGAGACATTATAATGCACGGAAAATGTTAGAGTAGAGTAGTTATTTATAAAGATAATGTGTGCTCAATTAAAAACCGGTATTAGAGTTTGCCTATCGGTTTTCACTTAAGTCAAGCGTGGTAGAGTAAACTCAGTGAACATATTCGATCACGTGTAACAGCAGGTAAAATTCGGGCGGTATATAGAACACCATGATACGAGTAGTAAATTAGAAACAAGCAAATCCTAGAACTCGTGAATGATGATCAATAGATGGTATCTATATGAATTTAGTATCTTTGCCGCTGTAACATCCTAGGCTCATCATATTGACAAAGTGACTTATTCTATCGGATGGAACACGTGCCCACGTGTTCGATTATTTGTACATTACACAGGCCGACGGATACAGAGCTGCAGTTTACAGTTGAACGAGTTCTGTCTGATATCGACATGCTGTGGAGAGTCGGTAAACGTGATGAGTCGTCTATACAACTAAATATAGATATAGAATAGCAATTGACATGATTGTATCACGAGGAAAACCGTGGCGCAGCCAAAAAGGTCAGTAGAGTCGTTCAATTGTTCCACAGAAAATAACACGATATGTATTGTTACAGTCATGTGGTAGTTTTTAGGGTTCCGTACCCAAAGGGTAAAAACGGGACCCTAAAAACCCACGGTTCAAATGCTTGAAACAATAAAAATGTGGAGGGGCGGGCCATGTTATCGTAGAAGATCTATATCTTCTTTCTATCCCTAAAATATAACATGGAGGGTTGTTTGCTTGCCCTGCACTAAACCGAAAGGGAGTAATTAAGAGCATGATTATGCTATAACTATTACAAAAAGGCCAGCCTGGAAGTCATGAAATAAATCAGATTTCTTATACAAAATCGCAATCCGATATCGACCGAATGTAATCAAACTATAACATAATTTTGTTATCATCTTTCAAATAAGCCTCATCAGATTATTACTATGAGACAACCAATCTCAAAAACATATCTAGGGGTCACGACCCGATCTTTGACGTCTTTATATTATCTGATGTTCTGAAAAGAATTCTATAGGTTGTTGATTTATTCGTTACTACTTTTGTATTGGAATGGAAATGTTTTTACATGAGTTTCCTGCTCCTGATTTTGTGCTATTGTGTGTTTAAGAAAAGATTTATTCTTACCATCTTAATAAATAAACGAAGAGATACTTTGAAGTCACAAAAAAATGACATTTGAAGATTTTGAAGATTCTTTGACAATTTTAGTTCACTTGTAAAACGTAAGCTACTTTGAAATAACTGTGTTTATTTATAAGGTTAGCGGAGGATTTTCTGTATAATAAGTGTCACAAGAATTGATCATTGACACCAGAGATTGCAAACCATGGCTTAAATAATATCATAGTATTATTTTAACTAAAAATAGTAGGAATTAAATTCGTTCGTTTCAGCCGTAGGACGTCCACTGCTGGACATAGGCCTCCCCTAAAGATCTCCAATAAGACCGGTTGGTAACGGCTTGCATCCAGCGCGATCCTGCGGTCTTAATGTGGTCGTCCGTCCACCTTGTGGGTGGACGTCCTACGCTGTGCTTGCCGGTACGTGGTCTCCACTCGAGAACTTTTCGATCACATTGGGCATCAGTCCTCCGAGCTATGTGCCCTGCCCAATGCCATTTCAACTTGCCAATCCGCTGGGCTATGTCGGTAACTTTATTTCTTCTGCGGATCTCCTTATTCCTGATTCGATCTCGCAGAGACTCCGAACAAAGCTCTCTCCATACCTCATTGGGCTACTTGGAGCCTACTAATAAGGCCCATAGTGAGAGACTACGTTTCTGTGCCATAAGTCATCACTGGCAACACACACTGGTCGAAAACTTTCAACTTGAGGCACTGAGGTATGTCGGACGAGAAGACGTTACGCAATTTTCCGAACGCTGCCCAGCCGAGTTGGATTCGATTGACCTCTTTCTTGAAGTTGGACCTACCTATCTGAACTACTTGTCCTAGGTAGACGTACGAGTCAACGACTTCAAGAACCGAGTTCCCAACAGAAATAGGGGTGGGTACAACATGGGAATTACACATGGCCTTTGTCTTGCCCATGTTCATTTTAAGACCCACCTGTTGAGATACATACTCAATTTAGGCCTTCGAGCATCGTGCCGAGTTCTTCATTGACTTTGCCATGACCACGATATCGTCGGCAAACCGAAGGTGAGTGATGTATTCGCCATTTATGTTGATGCCGAATCCTTTCCATTCCAGGAGCTTAAAGGCGTTCTCCGAGTAGCAGTAAACAGTTTCGGAGATATTACATCTCCCTGTCGTACGCCTCTCTTCAAAGGGATCGCCTTGGAGCTCTCTTCCTGTATTCGGACCGACATAGTGGCGTTATTATACTAACACTTCAACACTTCGATGCACCGATAGTCAAAACGGTTCGTTGAAGAGACTCAAGCACAGCCAATGTCTCGACCCAATCAAAGGCTTTCTCATAGTCCACAAAAGCTAAGCAAAGTGGCAGGTTATACTCCTCGGTCTTTTGTATAATCTGCCGCAGCGTATGAATGTGGTGAGAATTAGAATTATTCATAAGTTAAACCAGCCGGGTTAGTATACGCACTACGAAATAATTGTTTCCGCATGTATATGTTGTTTTTAAGCTTTCGCGATTTGAACACATTATTATTATATACTACGGGACTAATCGCGTACGAGATAATCGTAAATTTTAGTGCGTATAATAAATACCTCATCATCCCGACGTTTCGGTCGAGTTGCATCGATTGTGGTCACGGGTAGACTCTTTATCTCATAATCTTAGTGCGACCTTAGTCCCGTAGTATAATAATAAAGTATACATACGTGTACATATGTCATTTTTTCACAAAGAGAGATTTAAAAACGAGTAAAAAAGAGATTATTCTCGTTGTCGAAAAGCCTTTCGGTTGGATAGCGTCTCTATTTTTAAGTCGGTAGAAAATATGAACAGAAAGTCCATGGTCGAGGTCCACGAAAGAGATAATCGATATTTTCTCAAGTATATCTGTCTCGAGGTCAGGTGTAAGGCTTCATGTGGAGTGACAATAGTCATTGTCACTCCACACTGTGTTTGTACTAGCACTCATCCGCGATAACAAGAGTAAAATTTTAATAGGGAATATGCACAAGTGCCGAGTGTGCTAGGGATGTTCGATCCAGGTGCTTTGTATCGATACTCTGGATTGCAATGGATCGCATCGCAGTGTATCGATCCGCTTGTTTCGGTACGATATTTTGGATCGATCCGGTATCGTATCATTATTTAAAAAATATAAAACATTCGCTTTTTTAACATTAAATTTTATTGTCCTAGGTACATAAACAATACTTTTTACATCGGCCAACCCTTAACTGGCAAAGTACTCAGAAATAATACTTTTGAAAGCCACTCTGTGTACGACGATACGACTGTGTTGTTTCGATACGATTTTTGGATCAACCTGGTATCGTATCATTATCAAAAAATGTGTTTTTTGATAGAATATTTCGGATCGATCCGGAATCGTATTTTATTGAAAAATTAAAAAAAATATATGTGTTGTTTTGTGACGATATTTTGGATCGATCCGGCGGCATATAATTATTAAAAAAAAATTGTGTATTTTCGACACGATATTTTGGATCGATCCGGTATCGTATCATTATTTTAAAAAACGTGCTGTTTCGTTACGATATTTTGGATCAATCCCGTATCGTACTAATATTTTTTTTTAAATTATGTTTTTTCTTTACGATATTTTAGAAATGATCGGTCATCACAAGATAAATCCTGAAATTGAAGATATTGAAATATAAGACATATTAAAAACATATTTAAAAAAATCTACCTCCAAAGAATTATTTAAATTAGTTTAACATAAACTTGTGAGTTATAACAGTAGTTACTATACTCTGTAGCTAAGCAATGTAGTACTAATATTATTGTTGTCATACGCTGTAGTTAAGAAATGCAGTATTAATATTATGGTTAGGTTTGTTTATAATTGTTAGAATTTAATTTAAATTGATTCGATTTTTCGATACGATCCGCATATGGTTTGTATCGATCCACTACCGTAATCGGAAAATCGGATGGATCGTATCGTTTTGTATCCATACAAGTATCGGATCAGATCGAACATCCCTAAGTGAGCGTCTTTGTACAATTTGAAACGGTTCAATAGAGTATTATACTTTAAATTATAATAATTTTCCGCAAAAAATGCCTTCCGAGTCCCATCGTGTACAAAATTCGAAGAGTTCGCTCAAATCGAGGTATACCATTATTACATTATTTTTGGTTTTTCAAAAACGGCTCTGTCGATTCCGATAAAATTTAAATGGGACCTCGGGAGTAAACCTTTTCGAACTAAAAAGATTTTTTCTAATCGGTTCACAATTGGCGATAATAACGATGAACGTACACAAAAAAAAAATACATACAGACGAACATAGAACCTCCTATTTTTAAGTCGGTTAAAATAGAACTAATACAATGGAAATACTTTCTAAATAAATGAAGGGTCATAAAAATATCCTTAACTTTTAATTGAATCTATATTTGTCTACAGAAGTGTTTTGTACTTGAACTAAATGTTTGTATTGTACAATACAGTAGTAGAATAATTGTATAGGAAAGTTTGTGTGGCTTTCCTGTTCAATTTCCAAAGTTTCAAGTATCGGACAAAGACATGCTTACTGTAATTTTTCTAACTACATCTCTTATACTGCCAATTATGTGCGTTGTAGCCTTTTATCATTTACGAATATTGTTATTTTAAGCCTACAAGGGGGCCTCTTGAACAATACTTTATGAATACTATAACGTCTAAAATACTATCTGTTTTCTTACAGTTGTGCCGTACATTGCTAATACTATTATGATGTGTAGTGCTCATTGTCATACAGAAACTGGATAGAATCTCAAGCATATTATCGTATATTTCTTTAAGAATACATAATTTTATTTTTACACGGATGACGATAACATTTATAAGTTGTAAATTTGAGACACACGTGTATTATAAGCTTCCGTAGATGGTGACGATGATTATGATGATGGTAAAATTTAATTTTTATTACTTTTTTGACTATTACATTTTATGAAATCAAAGAATAGACATTGTAGGTCTCAATGAGATTAGGTTAGAAAATTAAATGCATGGTGTACTCACGGTGGAGTGTCTCCAGAAGTGTATGAGCGCGTGGATGTCAGTAGCTGGCGCGAGGAGCATGTAGTCCCGCCACTCATCGTAGCTGATGTTGAGGCTGCCGTCCTGGTCCATCCTGGGAACAATCGCTGAAGTAAACACACCTGAACACAACTTGAAACTTGTCTACCCGAATGCGGTAATGGTAGATGTATAAAAATAGTTATTTTTCGCCAAAAATGGCACAACCGACTACATCATTTACAATATTCGAATAGTTTGTGTAGATCGCTGTAGTTAATTTTTGAATATTTTTGATTTTTCAAAAACAGCTCAGCTAATTTTGATAAAATTTAAATGGGAGCATCTCTGAAGTATGGTCTATCAACTTCGAGCAAATATTTACAGAGCCACATTGCCTAAGTGACAGTAGTAAAAAAATGTCCGAGCGCCGTCATACACACCGACTTAGATATTTACATTAAATAATTCACAATGACCCGTTTCTTCGAGTCTCCACGTTCTGTCACCTAAATAGTGCTTGTAACCGACCACTTTCGCATCGCGCGGCGTTGTAGTCGGATTGCAATCGACAAACTAAAAAGCCTGCCTGCTACGTAGCTTGGGCAGTGTTTTGCCTCGGACACTTTATTTGCATGATTGTGATTCTATAGATATTTGCTCGAAGTGTACCAAACACAAAAAGAATCATCAAAATAGGTTTGTAATTGGCAGAGCAAAAAGGAGGATATCAAAGCGTCCGTATGTTTTTGAATGTAAAATGAAAACGTAGACGAATTGATAACTTCCTTTTTAGAAGTCGGTTAAAAAGTGGACGTAAACTATTGGACGTTTCGCACCACGAGTGATTGAAGCCGCGGTGTGAATCGCCCTAGTCTTTCTGAAAGAAACCACCAGCACCTCATGGCTTGGAGCGGTGTGAATAGCCCGAAGTATCTTAGTTAATGGTTGGTTCGGACCGCGATGTTTATATTTTATTATATGTCATTACGCCTTAAAAAACTTTTAGGATTTTGTCAGTTTTTGTTAAAGCTAGTATAATCGCGTTTCTAACAAATCACACGTCACTTCTTTCGGTCACACTGTAATTGATCGGAAATATTCTTCCAATAGAATCACTGTTACTAGGTCGCAAATAAAATCGAATATACACTCATTATGGATACAATTAAAACCAACGCGGAGACAAATATATCAAATACAATTGCTATGTCTCAATCGTGTACATAGAAAACGAGACTAAGCATCTCTTGTATAACTTTTTACGGATTCTTTTTGCTTAAATAATTAAATAATTTATCAGACAAAGTTAAACAAATAACAAAAGTCAAAGCACACTTCAACCAAACTCGCCTAATCTACAATTTTTTAATAAAATATATTATTATACGTTATTACCATCAAAATCTGCGTAGCGTATGATGGTACTGCAGCGAACTGAGTGATTGTATGTACCTAAGGACTGATTGAAGTAATTAACCTTACAAATGTATTCACAACTTCAAAGAAGCATGAACAAATATTTATCACAAACCCGTATTTTCATCTCAGCGGTTCTTACTTCATATAGATAACGTATTGGACTGTCCATTAGGGTGGGCCGCGTTAGTATGGTGAAAAAAAAAATCTCGTATATCAAAATGTTCTAGTGCGGAAAAGTTGTGTATAGCCTTCAATGTAATAGACATACAAAAAACAATTAAAAAAAATACCTTTTTCAGGTTCCGCAAGCGGATTGAAATTTTAAAAGTTAATGCGAAATCTGTAAGCTTGGTGGTAGGATTATAAAGAAAACTAAAATAGTTATTATAATTTTTATTACAATAAAATATTGGCAGACACATACTTATAAAAACATTTCCAAAAATTATATAGAACACCTGAAACATAATCATCTATAAACATTATTATTCAGGAACATAACCCTGTTTTGTTTCCAACTTAGGCATAGTTTCCCTCGAACATATGGTTGAAGCAATAAGTCCTTCTCTGTTATTTTTACTACATACTTTTGCAGGAGCTTCAGTTACAAACTTCACACAACGTTCTACTGCTTGAGTGTGGCAGTGGAACGGGTCAAATTTTATGAGCATTGTGCTGATGTCCGACAACAAGCACGCTTCGAGCTCTTCTTTCGTCACGTCTTCTAATACAGGCGGGTAAGTGACCCCTCACTTACCCGCCGCAGGTATGTCTTGCCATGCAATCATGTCAATGTAAGACATAGGTTCAAAGTTTAATTTTGGAATTTTGAACAATCGTGGCTGCTCTCTGGTTAACTCTTCCAATTTTTTGTCGATGGCCATGGATCGGTTATCATTGTTAGCAATATGTTTTCAGGATGTGCAAAATATGCATTTCGTTGTATTACCGGGTCAATAACGGATTTTAGCTGACTAGACAGACGTCGAAAAAGCGGGAACTTGCTTCTTTAAACAGTAATATCTTTTCCTGAAACGATGCAGTATTTTGTCTATTTTTAACTGATTTTAACAAGTTTTTGTACATAATATGATCACTTTAATCATTGTAGTTATCCCGATTTTTGAAACTGTTGGTAAAAAAGCTTTTTTCCATATTTTAATATTTTTTTCAGTTACCTTCTCTACAATATCACGTAGTGAAGGATCTTTGGCGCCATGAATAGACTTCCATTCCAATCGTTCCCACTCACAACATTTTAGGACATCTTCGTATGTTGGCAATACGTTCTCTTGATGTACGGTAAAATTACCGATGATAGGGCACGTATTTAAGTCTAGTTTTAATTTTACTCATATTTGCGACACAACAAACGTTTATTAAACTTGCGCGACCTCTCCATACTAAATTTGTTTTCACACTGATACGCTCTCTCTCTTTCAAGGTCATGTAATGTAAAGCTACACACGGTTTCGTCAACAATATTGTAAGAAAACATCAGAAAAATATTATAAAATTCAGTATATCAATGGATGAAAACTAGCAAAATATTACTAATATTTTCAAACTTTAAAGTACTTGCGGAACCTAAAGGTCTGCTTTCTATAGCAAAAAACTAGTAAATATTGAATCTTTGAATGCAAACACAACTTTTTACTACTAGTACTAATCAAATTTGTAAAAAAAATAAATTCGGCCCACCCTACTGTCCATAGCATGCCGTTTTCAGATACGTAACTTTGAATCACCAAACTATTACAGATACTACGTACGTATCTCTGAATGATTTGCTTCTATACAAAATGTCAAACAGAGTTTTCCAAGCGGAAAAAAATAAGAGACAATCGGATTTCCGAATCAGGAAACTAAACGTGTACGGCAAGTCTTACGATCCTGTTTCTCTTAAACTCTCTATGAAATTAGAAGACAACTATTCCGAATGAGCGAAGGAAACGAAAAGGATAATTGGTTCATTTGATGTGTATAAAGATAGTTAGTTGTCTATCTGTTTATATTTAATTACGAACAAGCTATACCCATTAACTAATGAAAGCTCTGTATATACGCATCCATCGGTACCTGCAACCATATTTTTCGAACAATTCAAAAACTACTCGAAATCTATACTTTTTGTTTTACTATAGAAACTAAGAAGGGTTTTGTACATTTTTGTACTTTATAAAACTGAACTGAACTCACGTGAACGGATTGTGCGGAACGATGCTTCATTTCGATTAGTCGTTGGATGAGTGATCGCGGTTGGCATTTCCCAACTGAGCGCTTCCGTGAGTCGGACGTCACGTTAAATTGTTGGCGCCGGTTGTTTTATCCTTTTAGCCTTCAAGCGGTTTAAAAATCTGAGATCAGGGCAAGCCAACCGGCCTATGATACTAACGAGAACGGTATGCTGAGTGTGAGTTTTGTCGTAAACATGATGCTCTCGCCGTGAGTGCGTAAGCATGTAATTTGTATGTATTAACTTGCACTCGCCAAAAGTATTTCAAAAACGCGCCGCTAGTGGCGCTGTACATTTCTTCATACAAATTACAAGCTTCCGCGCTCGCGGCGAGCGCGTCATGTTTACGACAAAACTCACACTCAGCATACGGATAGTCAAGCCGTCTCGCAATGCACTGACGCGCTCCGTGCGCTACCACCTTCGATCAAATATCTGTAGAGCCACAATCGTGCAAAAAGTGTCCGAGCCAAAAAACACCGCACGATGCCAACTTTTTCGAAGGTTAGCACTCACCAATTTGAGCAAGATCGAAACTATAGTCGTGTGTTATAAATTAATTGTACTATCCGTTCATGTGAGTTCACTCCCGTTTTATAAAGAACTAGTTTTTACCCGCGGCTTCGCCCGCATGATATTTTGATTTTTGACGCAATATCATTATAATTTATAGCCTATGTGTTATTCCGATATATAAGCTTTATTATTGCAAAGTTTCATCTTAATCCGTTCAGTAGTTTTTGCGAGAAAGAGTAACAAACATCCATACATGCATCCATTCATCCATCCTCACAAACTTTCGAGTTTATAATATTAGTAGGATATAAATATACTTTTTGTCTCTATCATTCTGACTGTCGATGAAGTAAACGGACAGTATGGTTCTTTAGTCTATTTTCTTTCAGTTTCAGTGAATACAAAGATAGCGCTGGAGTACTTAATCTCGGATAATCTACTTGACTGATTCATTATTTAATGAACCAATACAGTGATTTTCCTCTTACAGCAACAGAGCTAATACTCTCATAGCAATAGCTTTTGTTTGTACTTTATCTGACTTTGTTGTTGTTATTTTTGTTTTAAATTTTCCTTTTAAGGGTTTCGTAGTAAAACGAGGAACCCTTAAAAGGACTTCGTTGTATCCGTCCGTCCTCATGTTACAAAGCCTTATAACTTCAACATTTATTAACCAAATTGCATGAAATTTGACATTACATTAGAATAAGTATTGATCTCAATTTTAAAATCTTCAAATTATCAAAATTTTGTATTTAAAGGGTTGCTCCCATACATTTAAAGTGGGGCTGAAATTACTTTTTTCCACCACACCCTCTCATTTGGGGTATCGTATCGTTGAATAGGGTTTTTAAAATGAGTGTAAGATTTCTTAAATAATATTTTAGTCAGTAATTTTTTGGTCCTTTTGTGGTGTCAATAAGGTGCTGTTTTATTATATTTTGTGGCGTAAGTTGAATTCGCTAAATCAAGCTAAATTTATTTCTATTTAACATATTTTTTCCGTGAAAATTTGACTACTTAGGACTGCAAATAATATAATCATTTGGATGTATTGAAGAACCCTATATTAAATTTATTCAGTTGAAAAAATTCTAATGACTTATTTAGACGGTGAATAAACTTACAATGCTTGATGTAATTATGAACAGTGATATAACAATAGCGCTATTTACTTGGCTCATGATTGATCAATTGGAATTCAGAAGTGTTGATAATTCTATACAATTGGCATTGGACTCTGTGCTAATAATATCAACAGCTTTGAAATTACTATTATATTATATTTTCTCACATAAAATAAGCGACGAAAAAAGTCAAATAATAGCTTAGTTTCGGTCACAGAATAAGAAAACACAATCGCATGATATCGCATACTCCGAATAGCTAACGATAGTCCAAAAAACATCCGTCTTTATCAGTACATTAAAATAAAACGAGACAGCACGAGCTTTTTGTTTGGACATTCGTTACCAAAATATTTACGCGGCTGAAATGAGTTTTTGAATAGTTTAATACTGAAATATGTTGCTGGATGACTGAATAAAACACAGTGCAAAAACATGTTAAAAAAATAAAACATTTCAAAATTAGATTTTTCGGGTGAAGCAGGGCCAAACGATTTTAGCTAGTATACAGCTATACAGGGTTATTTCTAATCAATTAGCATCCTTTTAGGAGCATATTCTGTACATCAAAGCTAACAACATTTGTTCTGCGACTTTTGTAAAAATAAAAAAAATCAGCTTATTCATTTTGTCGAGGGTGAACGATATTTTTCTATGGAGCAACAACTTTTTTTGAGAATTAATAAAAGTCGTAGAACAAAAGTTGTTAGTTTTGAAGTACAGAATAAGCCCCTAAAAGGATGCTAATTGATTAGAAGTAACCCTGTATAAGATTATTTTAGTCAGATGTTTTGGTAGCTTGATGTTTGAGAAGCAAAGCCTACGACTTCTCCACTTACCACCAAAAAATTGGCCATGCAGGTTTTCTGAAACATTTTATTTATCAACATAAGATTAAACTACTTTTCAGGGCACTCGGACAACCCAAACAGAATAACGATACAATTTCAGTAAAATTAAAAAGCTATAAAAATGGTGAAATAAATTTAAGGGCACCAAATACTCAGCTAATTTATAAAAAAATACACAGAGTAAGAACAAACAGAATAAATTCAACTATTATTTTTCTAAAATTTGGTTGTATCCAAATGTATTTTCTATAAATAGAATCTAGAGTTTAAATGTATTTGAATAAAATGAGTTGTGTTCGAAATTGACATCGACGACACCGTTCACTCCGCTTTGAAAAAAAAACGAGAGATAGCGCTACAAACTGCTATATTTTAGAGTAGTTTTTCCTTTTATTAAGTGTTTAAGTATTCTGTAATGGAGATATTGTGGTTTCACACCTACCATGCTCGGAGTTTTTCTAGGAATCAAATTATTTACTGTTCCTAAAACCGTTTAGCACTATTCGGTATTCTATATTATATGTTAGAAATCTATTTTACGTTATGTTGTAATATTACTAGCTGTTGCCCGAGCCTTCGGACTTCGAAGAATCCGGAGAAGATTCCCACAATTGTAAAAAATATAGTCTCCCTTTTGTCCTTTCTCTGTGGAAAAAGTAATAAAATTTCGCAGTGCAATAAACAAAACAAAAAATCTATAGGGGTTCGCAGAATAAGGTTCATATTTTTCCTAAGAAATTTTATAAAGTTTATCGCCAGCCTATCAATTTGAAGCTGCTTTCAGAGCTTCTGACTTAGTTGACTCTAAAGCCGGGGCCACACATTGGCTATGTTGGATAAAAACCGTAGTCTTCAACACTCCAATGTGTGGATCTTGGACTGATATTGGACGCAAACTGAACAACAGGCTATTGATTTCGCCAAGCTTGAATAGAATAGGATGGAGTGGACTGGAGAGGAATGGAGTGGAATGGAGAGGAATGGAGTGGACTGGAGTGGAATGGAGTGGAATGGAGTGGAATGGAATGGCATGGAATAGAATGGAATGGAATAGAATAGAATAGAATAGAATAGAATAGAATAGAATAGAATAGAATAGAATAGAATAGAATAGAATAGAATAGAATAGAATAGAATAGAATAGAATAGAATAGAATAGAATAGAATAGAATAGAATAGAATAGAATAGAATAGAATATCATTTATTGTCATAGTATATCATTTACACATTCTAACAAATAAAATAAAAGAAGGTGAATCAGACGACCACGTTTACTATACAGCTACTCGTAACTTGTTACTAGTGAAAAAAAATCAGCTTCACTGTACAAAATCGCAACTAAGTATGAACAAAATGAATGAAAAAAACTGCCTTTTTCTCATTGTTTAAGTTGTCCCCAATATAAAAGTTGTTTCTAATAATGGACTGAATAACCCCGTTACGGCTTAGTAGGCATACCAATATTCAAATAATCCTGAATCTAAAGGGCGAGAAACGGAACAAATGCGCATTTCTGTACGAAACTAATATAATAATGTTTGTAAGTGATTCCTCGAGCGGAACGCGGCTGTCCATAATCAAAACTTAGCAAGTGTTATTGCCCCTCCTTTGATAAACAGCGTATGTACCGGTATGTAAGTTCGTATAGGCCAGGTGGCTAGCCCTGGTGTCAGAGTCATTAAGCCACTTGAAGGCCTCTGACTTGGCTAAACGGTTAATACAACCGGGGCATACAATTTAACGTGTCAGCCGAGTCATGGTACCGCTCAGTTGTAAATGTCAACCGCGGTCACCCATCCAAAGACTGGTCGTGGCCAAAGTTGCTTTATTTTGGTGATTGCTGATAGATACCACTTAGCAAGTGTATTCCCTTTGATGGACAGCCACGTGATACGCCAAATCATACAAGTCGGCAGATGTGAATTCAGCTACAAATTGCGCGAAACCCAATCAACGCGCAGCTTTATATGAGCTCCAATCAGGATTGCATATTGCGCAGCTTGTAGCTAACTTCACATCCGCCCACTTGTATCATCCAGGATATAGCAACGAGGACAAAAACGCAACGCTAATATCCAGTCAGAGGAGTTTAAGCCTAAAGTTACGGACGTAAGTTACCTTTTAAGTAATACCGTCGCTTCGCTCTTGCCGACTGCGATGCCCAGATCTGCGAATGCTGATATGAGCTCCTCCAGATCCACTTTTCCTGAAAATAAACATAACAAAGGGTTTTTATAACAAAGAGTTATCTTTGTGATAAGCATTTCAAAAATCTGAAGCGAACGCAGGATTTGAACCTGCCCCTTCGGATCACTAGCCCGACGCTCAAACCAACTGAGCCAGCCCGCCTCCCACGCAAGCTTCAAATCTTTGAAGTGCTTATATTACTCCAACTTATAGCGTTGGTGGCGCCACCTGTGATACCCGTATTAGGCAGGTTATCACTCAACTAGAAGTTATCAGAACTTTTATAACGCTATTTCTTTTTACAAATTTTACAAAAATAAGTAAAGAAGTTCGTATAAGCCGGGTGGCTAGGCCTGGTATCAAGTTTTAAGCCACCCTTGACATGGTAACAACAACAACTGTTAAATGCCCAAAAGAGAAGTCCACATGTGGTATATTATTTAGAGAAAAATGTAACCAAAATGATCTATACATTATTTGAAAGTATTTCATGGGTAGATTTTTTGTTTTTAACTGATGTAATACTCAGAAAAATATGAACGTTCTCGAAATGTAACGCGTGTCGTGTTTAGAATTTTTGATTATTATTATACCAGCCTCCATACATTTTGTGGACGTGTCCTTTAACTTCTTGGTGTATACTTCATACGTATACACACAAATTATCGCTAATTCGCTATTTTATTTCGTAACTCTGTTTGTAAAGAAGTTAACTTTTAAAGCTATGAATAACTTCTAAACAACCTTCAAACTTCACGAAATGGTTAAGGAAAACTCTCACGTTTGAATTCAAATTATTATTTTTGGAATGGGCAGAATATTTTTATTTACACTGAAGTGACTTTCCACGTCGATTTCGGCTACGGCGACAACAGAATGGTGGTTCATAATTCTTATACTATGGGACTAATCGCGCACTAAAATACGAGATAAATAAATAGAGAAATACATACTTCAATCATTTCAAAATATCATAATAAAGTCTAACAATTGACACGAAAATCGAGATGGATAGATTTAGACTTTCGCGATTTGAAAACATTATTATTATGTACTACGGGACTATACGCGCACTACAATCACAGGAAAAATAAATACCTTATTATGGCGACGTTTCGCCCGAGTTGCATCGATCGTGGTCACGGGTAGACTCGCGATAATGAGTATTTATTTATCTCGTATTTTCTGTGCGCGAGTACTGTAATGTACCAGATTTTTTAATAGTCCACTGCAGGACGTAGGCCTACCCACGAAGGGTGATTGGGCCATATCCACAACGCTGGCCCACTGCGGGATTCACATACTACATCGAATTTCTTTAATGGACGTATGCAGGTTGCCTCACGATGTTTTCCTTCACAGAAAAGCCAGAGGTATGAAATTCCGTACATAAATTCCAAGGAAATCATTGGTACGGGACCAGGATTTGAACCCATGAACTCACGATTGTAAGGCGGGTGTCATTACCACTTGACCACCACGGCTATACTTGTGCGTGAGTAGCCCCGTCGTATAACAATAATGTGCTCTCATCGCGAAAGTTAATAAAACCTACCTACTCAGTGCCTCAAGTCGAAAGTTTTCGACCAGTGTGTGTTGCCAGTGATGACTTATGGCACAGAAACGTGGTCTCTCACTATGGGCCTTATTAGTAAGCTCCAAGATAGCCCAACTAGCTATGGAGAGGGGTATGCTTGGAGTCTCTCTGCGGGATCGAATCAAGAATGAGGAGATCCGTAGAAGAACCAAAGTTACCGACATAGCTCAACGGATTAGGAAGTTGAAATGGCAATGGGCAGGGCACATAGCGCGGAGAACTGATGACCGATGGAGTCGAAAAGTTCTCGAGTGGAGACCAAGTACCGGCAAGCGCAGCGTAGGACGTCCACCCACAAGGTGGACAGATGACCTCATTAAGACCGCAGGATCGCGCTGGATGCAAGCCGCTATCAACCGGTCTTATTGGAGATCCATAGGGGAGGCCTATGTCCAGCAGTGGACGTCCTTTGGCTGATGGATGGATGGATGATTCATAATTGGCGTAAAATACATATAAAACACGTGAGAATCTCCTTCTTTCATGAATTCGGTTAAAATGTACGTACCATCTTGATTTTTGTCTATTTGCTTGAACTGCAGCCTCAAATTTTTTTCGTGTTCTCGTACGTAGTGGATAAATTCCGAAAGTGTGATGTCTCCCGCTTCTTTCCATCCTGACTTTGCCAGAAATTTCTGAAAAGAAAATAAAGAAATAAATAACATTTTACACTAAGATTCCCTATATTGATTTCCTAGAGAACTAATATTTAAATTCATCACGCGGCCTGCCTGTTTTCATATTATTCCCTGTCACTATTCCTCACCTCAGGAATATCATAAGAGTGAGAGTAACCACAATAAGATCTTAGCTTTTAATTTGAAAGCAGTGGCGTATTTACGTATTTGCTGACTTGGATATTAAGCTGTAAAACTAATCATATATTATGTTGCTTGTTCTTTGTACACTTTATAATGTTTGTATACAAATTAATCTTGTATTTTTATCAACTATAAAATTAATGGTCCGAAATTTGCAGCCCCCTAAAATCTGCCGCCCTAGGCTTCAGCCTACTCAGCCTTCTGGTAAATCCGCCACTGTTTGAAAGCCATGTGGCGCGAATTCAATTTGATTTAGACTATCTGTCACAATAATTGACGGAATTGGAATAAAATTACGTATGAATTTACATATATCTGTGCGTATGAACGTACCCATGCTACATGATATACGAACACTACTACTACGTGTTACTACTTACACTTTTTGATATTAGTGGTAGTCACCGGAGCTGGAGGGGTCAAAAGTAAACAATGGGGCACATAGTATGGATATATCCTTTTAGGATAAAAACATCTATGGATGATCACGATGATATCATTAGCGATAGGCGCGGAATTCAAGGGCAGAATACTCCTCAAGTATCAGTTTACGCCATACATAGTTGTACATCACACGGCACAAAAACAAGGTCATTACGTTAATACACAAGCTACAATTAGTTTATCCAATACATAACTAAAGCCTTGTGTCCACTAGGCAACACATGATGCGTAAAAAGTGACGCTCAAAAATATCGGCAACCTTGTACAACGCGCAACTAGCAACATTGCGCGCAACATAACACAGGATTGTTGGTTTTCGTGCAACATGCAGTTGAGCAGCAAATGTTGTTAAGTGGGGATGGCGCAGCTTTCTTTAACCGACTTTAAAAAAGAGGTTCTTAATTCATCTGAATGTTTTTTTTTAATGTAAGTTATGCGATTACTCCGCCAATTATGAACCGATTTTTAATCATTCTTTTGTATTTGGTAGATCACACTTCAGATGTGCACCCATTTAAAATTTATTGCAATCGGCAGAGCCGTTTTGGAAAAATCAGCAACAGCGAACTATTCGAATTCTGTACACGGTCGAAGTCAGTTGTGCCATTTTGGCGAAAAATAATTATTCGATCAATAAATAAACATCGCGGCTGAATACAACACTAGTTCCTCTGGCGACATGTTGTCCACGACTGGTCATATACCTACTGTATACTGTGTCAATTTTAGTTTCTAGAAACATCTAGAAAATACGGCAGACCTTTAGTAATATACTTATGGCAATTTCAGACTGTCGTAGTCTAATGCCAAAAATTTTTGGCGAGTGTGTACGGCAATTTCCCAATTTGACCCAAATACGGCATTTTAAGGAGATTTGGCAGCCCAGATTTTTTTCATATTAACACTGCACGGGACATGTACCAAATGTTGCGTAATGGAAACGAGGCTTAACACTATGGGAGAATGTCGCATGCTAATTAATGCTTTAATGCATGAAGGTTTAATTGGAAAGGTACAGTTATAAATTAGCAGACAAGTATGTCAAACTATGCCGATTTTCAGTCAGCTTTAAATAAAGGAGGTTTTCAACTCAATTGATGTGATTTTTTTATTTTTAGTTCCGTACCTCAAACAGAAAAAAACTGAACCCTTATAGGATCACTTTGTTGTCCGTCTGTCCTTCTGTGTGTATGTCAAGACTCTTTATCTCGGAAACGCGTTAAGATATCGAGTTGAAATTTAAACTGTATATGTATATCTAGTCTCTTGGAGTTGTGTAAAAGAAAAACTTCTCTGTTATCGTTTAAAAATGTTAGAGCCGTTTATGTCGTAAAAAACCGCATATTTCGACACTCACAAAAATCAAAACCTACAGGGTACTTCCCGTTGACATCTTGACATGAATCGATTTGTGCAATCTATTCAAATTTTGTATGTAGATTGCAATGATTGAAGTTGATTGTGCTATTTTATTTTTATAAATAAATTATAACTATTTTCCTTGAGGATAAAGAGATAGAAATTGGAATTTGATAATATTAAATATGGAACCTGCTTCTGATTAAACATGTTTGAGTTGATGAAGATGGGATGGAAGATTTTTACCTGCGCATAGCTAGTTATATCCTACTAATATTATAAATGCGAAATTGTATGAATATGTATGGATGTCTGTTGCTCTTTCACATAAAAACTACTGATTGAGATGAAAGAAGATGATGAATGAAGATAAAACTTTGCAATAATTATGCTTATACATCAGAATAACACATAGCTATAATTTCTTATGATATTGTGTGAAAGAAGTTTGCAGGGTCAGCTAGTTTTACATAATACGGAGGTTCCTGACATTACACACAAAAATAACATTTGTTATCTTGAAATAACTATCACAAGATGACATATTGAGATTTATCAGTGATTTATCTGATATTAAAGTACGGCCAAACACAACAAACTGCTATAAATTTTTTGATCCTGGTTAGATTTCATTTTATTATTTCCTATTTATAAGAAAACGGAAAAGTAATAGGCCTAAAATTTTGAATTGATTGTCAAATAGGTATGATTACTTGTAGAGACATGCATATGATAGGCTTCCGTAGATGGTGATCTATGTTCCTTGTTTACTATGGAACCCTAAAGTCAAATTTGTTTAGTAATTAATCTCTATTTATTTAGTAAGTGAGATTATAATGAAGAATTGATTAGAGTGTTTTAGAAAACCAAATAACGCTGTAATCTTTAAACTTTCATATGATCAACAGTAAAATTATGATATTATGTAAGATATTGGTGCATTATAAAGCCATGGTTTTTCTAGAAAACAGGTGAACCACGACCTACATTTGGTAACAACATAATTCATTATTTACAGCAACATTAACATAATGGGATACAATTAATTGGCAATCACAGTGGAACCACATGTACAATATTCATGTTTTTGACACTTTGTTTTTTTTGTTACTTTTTTTCAATAAGTCCCGTATTAATATAGTAGTATAATGTGCTCAAATCACGAAAGTTTAAAAATAACACTTTTTTTAAGCCAGTAATGTCTAAATTTAGTTTCATATATAGTCAAAAGAGTCTCACTGCAGAGCAGAGGTCAGAAATTTTTCAAGTTCCATTAAATTTAGAATATTTTACTTGATACTGAAATAAAATCTAATTATATAAGGATTCTCAGAAAAATGTAGCGAAAGTCATAAATTTAGAATTATTTTGCTATTATTATAGTGCGAAAATTTTAGGATAATAGATGTAAAGTATTAGGTACATAGCCAACTAAATTGAAGTAACATTGGAAGAGAATAATTTAACAAGTGAGCTTGTTAGTGAGTCAATAAATTGTAAATGACTCAATTAACATGTTTCCATCACATTTATACAAAGAAGCAGAAGAGAAATCAAATAAAAGTAATCCTAGAGTGGGCGCGTCTTAACGCCAGTGAGCACGTGGAAGTACCATTGAAGGAAAACAGTATTTAATTCAAATTATTCTCTTAGAATTTAAGTAAGTGTTACTTACTTACGTTCTGAGAAGAAAATAATTTGAATTAAATAAGTAAGCTATGAAAATTCAACATACTTATTGAACTTTGATTTAGGAACGTTGGTTTATAAACGAGTTTGAAAAACAACAATTCAATTTACTTTTTTTTAGTTATTCTACAATGTCGTATATTATGTATAATACAATGGAGAATAATATCAAAATTATATGTTTTCTACATCAGGAAATATGTGTTTTAGCAAAACTGTCTTCACATATGTATGTGCGATGTTCATTGCATTGTAACTTTGAACATCTGTGGGACCATTTTTCATTATTTTTCCTGCATAGGCACTTTACATTTTTCTATTTTGTTATGTATTTTTAATTTTTTCATGCTGGATACAAGCCACTTCCAATTAGTCTTATTGGCGATTTATCATGGAGGCCTATTTCAAGCAGTGGTGCAGTTCTATGGCTGCAACAACAAAACTGTTTTTTTTTTAATAAACGCACCATAAAATATATCAAAATTTTAATTTTGTCATTAATATATGACTGAATTTTTACCTATGTCAGGGGCGCGCGGTGAGCAAATTGCCGCGACCGACAGTAAAATTCTCCTCCTCCAGGGGCTTCCCGGGCACTGGTGGCGTCCAGTCTTTCAGTACGGGTTGTTAAAGTAGGTAAAATCAGCTACTAAAATGCGCAAACTTCGCGGGTAATTGTTTCGCGAATTATTAACTTTTTTTGTGCAGGCGGAAAAATACTCATCTCGCGTCCACTCCAGGGCTAGGACACAGTTTTAGTATTGCAACAGTAGATTTATAGGGGTTGCAGTCTGGTAAAGGCAGTTCATATTGATGTCTTAGAAATCTGGATAGAACAAAGGCTTTATGTAACACTAACGAAAAGATGACCTAAATCATGATAATGAAAAAATGCATGGCCTAATTAGGTACAAAATGTGGCATAGAGATGACAATTAAGTTGAGAAATATGATGATGCCAAAAACTAAAAAAAAAAATGATTTCACTTCCAAATTCGAAATAATTTTAGATGAAAATAATTAATGGAACACGTGTGAAGTCATCGTCGGCGATACGGTGAGCCCGGGTGAGCTGAACCATCGCTATTCAGAACCGTTACATGGACCATAATTATTAAGAAGACTAGATTCTAACCTCTGCATAGCTTCGATTTATGTGCGGAGCTATCTCCTTGAGAGCCTCTGACAGGTCGTGGATGTCGATCTTCCCATTGCCGTCGAGGTCTAATTTAGAAAACAATTTTTCCAGCCTTTCTTCGTCTTCTTTTGGCAATTCTTCTATTTGCAACGGTGGACGACAATGGACCATGATGTCTGTAGTTCGCGTAAGTACCGTTAGTTAAATAACTACAATATTTAACTTTAAATAAAGTAATATGGGCAAACATAACTTTTTTATTAACTTAATAACATTTTTTCCTAAAAATACTGCACTAGGTCTTCTTTCGAAAGTATTTTGACAGCTACTTGCTGCCGCACTGCTACACTGCCTGCGCACACATACAGATTTCCACGTCGATGTGTCAGTGGCCTACTAACCCACACGAACGAAATTTCCTACAAGTCCTAGAAACCGATATTGTAATTCAACATCTAATACAAGTGAACAAGACGTACTTTTGTATCAAACATCTAGGCTTAACAGTACTCTTAACATACATAATAATTAAATGTAAGTAGGTATATTAGGTTTAAATCAGCTAGTTCGGTAACTCATAGATAAACAACGACATCTAGCGATGATGGTACAAAGTAATTCCGATTTTTTTTTAAATTATTATGTATCGATTTTGTAACGCAACGAGCTTCAGATTTTTTCAATAAACTGTTAAGGGTTTTAGCGTTCGGTTTTCGACGTAATTTTACAGTTCATTGCAGAAAATAAAGTTTGAATTTCCATCAAATAATTTTACGTAGTTATTTTAAATTAGTAGCGCGTTTATGAAATTAAAAATAAAAAAATAACGCATTTTTGACATTTACATTCACTAAGCAATAACAGTGACATTGACAAAAAGTGACATCTCAATGTAGCCATAGCCGTGAAATAGACACGATATTAGTTACTTTTCATCAGTACATTTTTGTCTAAGTTGGAACACTATAATTCATCATTCGAAAAAGTCCGTATACATACGAACCACTATCTACCGCCAGCTTACACAATCCCATATTTTCAATGTTCACTCCCACTCAGCCATGTCAAAATTTATGATACGTAAGTACGTTCAACCCATCAAATGATTTTTACTTTCCAGCTAGTCAAGCATGCGACCACGAATAGTCACGAAAAGAACTCATTAGACGTTTGAAAAAGTGACAAATATATACTTTGCCACAACGCTGTCTCGTTCTGACACTACAAAAGAAAAAATTCGTGGCCGGCTAGGGACCGTTTTTTGAACTTCAAACGCCTAGGAACGTATATGTAACTTTGATAGATTGTATGGAGAATCTTTATGTTGTCTCTGGTAGTTGCGAGTACACCATACACGTTCCGTTTACGACCAAACTGTGCGTAGTTAAAAAAACGCTGCCCTAGGGCCTTATTTTTAACTTCGATGATTGACTTTTGAACAGCTAGGACATATTAGAGCCTTATTTTTTAACTTCGATAATTGACTTTTGAACGGCTAGGATGTATTGCGCGGAACTTTAATATGGATAGGTACTCCATACAATATGTAAACATTCTATAATTATACGTTCTTCAAAGTTTCGAATACCTACATTCGAATTTCAACTCTTACTCAATTGATTCCTTGGGATGGAGACAAAGACCTAAATAAAGCGTCACCCACACACCCAGCGGTCAAGTTGCGGCAGTGGGAGTGGCGAGGTCAATCACAGATCTTGATATTAAAATCTCGGGTTTATGGTTGGTCGAACACTAAGCCGCAGCCGCAACTGTATTTTAGCTGCAGCTGTCTGAGGGACGCTCAATGTCATGACTCAGCCCATAAACGTAGAATTTTTATTGACTTACCAAAAACTAGTTTCGCTTCAAGGTATAAAATAAATTAAATTAGCCTCTTAATGGAGAACACAAAAGAGTCAAAATATGATTATCAAATATACCTTGTATTAGAGCGTAGATCATGTACATAACATAACTTTTTATTTCACTTCAATGCATGCAGTATTTCCGAAGTTATAGCGACGAGAAGTCCTTTCTTGAATTTCTGAGATTTCGCGCGCTCATGCTATTACATCACAACTCCGTTCAGCCCACGACCACGACGTGGAGCGGCGGCGGCGAGGTACGAGGTTGGTACTCACAATCAACTTCTCGAGGTTGTTGATGATTATTTCGTATGTTTTACTAGTGTAAACTTAAAGAAAATTTTACTATTTAGTACTATTTACCCATTTACAGATGTCTAGGTAAGTTTTAGTAGTTACTTACGTAGTTATCAGTTTGTTAAGTAGGCAAATATCTTAACATTTTATACTAAACTAGATATTTTTGATTGATTTTAAACAATGACCGCATTAGTTTTTTTTAATAAAACTAAATAATAGTCAAGAAATCAGTGCTGATCAACTTGCGGGCCGCAAATTTTTACGTATTTATTGATTATTTATTATTAACACCCGACGCAAAAAGAGGTGTGTTATAAGTTTGACCGCTATGTTTGTCTATCTGTATGTCTGTCTGTGTGTCTGCCTGTATGTCTATCTGTGTGTCTGTCTGTGTGTCTGGCAGGTTTTTAGGTTCAAACATATATCCATCTACCTATGTTTTAACCATTCCGTGAGAACATACCTAATGATTCATAATCAAAATTATGGAGCCTTTCAGTATGCGAGCACTTTATATACTTCTAATAAGTTAGTAAGCCATGGTGGTCTAGTGGAAATGACATCCGCCTTACAATATCGAGGTCGTGGGTTCAAATCCCGGTCCCGTACCAATGAATTCCTTGGAATTTATGTAGGGAATTTCACATCATTGTCGTTTCGGTGGAGGAAAACATCGTGAGGCAACTTGCTTACGTCTGTAGAAGAATTTCGATTATGTATGTGAATCCACCAACCCGCACTGGGTCAGCATGGTGGAATATGGCCCAATCACCCTTTGTGGGTAGGCCTACGTCCTCTAGTGGGCTATTAAAAGCCTGATACAGAATTAATATTATGACAGTGCTATTTACATAGGTAGGTTCTACGTAGTAGACAAGATACCTATTTAAGCAATGAGAAGTAGAAGTAGTAGAAGTTGGTAGGTAAAGTTATTATTTACAAATACTTACATGGAAATGGTCTTCACAGCAGTGCGCTATAATTTTAGGGCCTATTGCATCAACTCTTTTTATGGCTGTCATCCAGTTTTTCCTCATTTGTGGGTCCTCAATCACATAAAAAAAGAGTTTATCGGGTGTTTTAACCGTCGAATTGAAGCACCGAGGCACTATTCAGTATTTTTTTCCCATGTTTACCATCGAGAACTTTATAATTATAATTATGTTTTTTACTGCGCAGCGGCGTAAGAACGAGAGCGCGACTGTTGAATGACCGGAGCTGTGACGTCAGTGGCTAGTGAGCTCCCACCCGAGTTTATAAAAACCTTCGGCCGGAAGTACGCACTTTGATCGTTAATATCTCAGCCATTTTTTAAGATATAAAAATACTAAAAACTCAGTCTGCAAGATATAGCTTGCGGCATATTTTTACCTTTATTGAGTAGGTAGTAAGTATGTAGTAAAATTGAGTTGCACTTGCTAATCAAACGCGGCGACTTCCAATCCATTTTGGTCTCTCTTGAAAGGAAATTGATATAGGTATTGAATTTTTTTTTGATTGGTTAACTTTGTTGTTGTTGTGATATACGTTACTTTTCAATATCTTATTCTGGCAGCACAGTGTACAATCCAAATGTCAAAAAATGCCATTACTGTCAAATGCTGCGAAATGTTTGTTTTGTAAACAGAACTTGTGCAAAATTGCCTAAACATTTAATTATTTCCTTGATTATACTACTGAAGTGTACTTGTACACATATTATTAACAGAAAACTTTATATGGATAAGAGAAACAAAAACCAGGTTATCTTCGCATGTAGCATTTAGTAAGTCATTTATAATTCAACACAGTTCCTAAGGGAAACACCAGTGATACCTACCAATCAAACCCTGATACACAAAATGCGCTGGTCTTATTACTTACCTTAAAATTTTTCGTCGTTTCGATGTTTATTCATTGTTATTGTTTGAAATTGATACCTAACCCAACCTTATTATTTATCTACAACTATTGACAATTAACTTTTTTTTTCTTCTGTGGCTTTACGCATTATAATATACAGTGATAAAAAGATTTCATTATATTTTCAGAAAAATCAAATTATTTTATTTAGAGTTAAAATACCAATTCAATATTAGAACCAATGCTGAGAGCCAGAGTTATAAATATTATAAGAGAAACCCTCATCGTTTGTAGCCTTTAAGGATCCATAACTAAAGGAAAACCAACATGACCTTTCATAAAATTATATGGATTTGCTTATGAGTATTTAAACATACTATAGAAAGTAATACTTGAATGGTTATACCTAACGTGACAATACATCCCGCTGTTGGCGGGACAGTTTTGCTCCTGCAAGGGCGACACTGTCCCGCTTTTCTAAACAGACAAAATGATAATATAACTTAAAAAATATATAACAATAGCCTTTATTCACTAATATATGACCTTACAAAACATTATTCTTATTTCTTTTTCTTAAATACATCCTGGACATAGGGAGCTCTGGCAAATTCTAGAGGAGGCCTATCTCTGGCTTTCCTGCGCCACCCTGGCAGCAGGTCGTCGTCCCACCTTTTTTAAGGTCGTCCCCTGAACCGCTTCCTGTCTCTTTGGTACCAGAGCATGACCTCTTTGGTCCATTTATCTTTTTTGCATATAATATAACTTATAATACTGAAAATAACCGATAATAGTGGTGTGGCATTCTTCTCTAATCATGCCTGACACTTGATTGCAAAAATTTTAACAATTATACAATTTCGCAAATGTCGCACTCTTACAAAAAAAATGATCACATTAGTTATATCACAAGTACCTTCTATGAGAGCAGCAACTAAAAACATAGATCATAGATAAAGTAAGTTCGTATAGGCTAGGTGGCTAGCCCTGGCGTCAGAGTTTTGAAACTACCTTAAGGCCTCTGACATGGCTAAACGGTTAATACAACTGGGGCCTTCAATTAAACATGTCAACTGAGCCACGGTAGCGCTCAGTTGTAAATGCCACCTCGGTAACCCATCCGATGACTGACCGTGCTGAATGTTGCTTAACTTTGATTATTGCTAAAAACATGAGAGTTATGTATTACTGGCATGGTTCTACACCTTGCCATATTAATGTTAGAGTTACAATATATTTGTAATAATTTTTTTAAATTGTTAAGTATTGTAACATAATTTACTAACCATAATGAATAGGCATTGAGGACACAGATTAGATAATAATAAATCAGACAATGCCTAAAAAAAATAATAAAGTAGTAAGTTATATTTTTATACTATTGTCTAAAAATGGTTTAAAAAAAAATTAAAGCTTTAAATTGAATTTGTCGCTGTAGTATGCACTTTGTTTTTCAACTGCTAATACAAAAAAGTGGTGTTCTATGGCAGTATGTGGCATTGCAGCTCTCCAAGAAATAAACCGATTTTGATGCGTTTTGTTGTAAAGCTAGACTGATTGTGATGATTCTACTCCATTGTCATCATTATCAGCCGTAAGACATCAGGATATTGCTGGACATATGCCTCCCTTATAGATTTCCTACAGATGGAATAGATGGAAGCAGCTTACATCCGGCGTTTTTCGAGGTTTTAATCAGATCGTTTTAACCGACTTCAAAAGGGAGTTCTCAATTCGATTGAATGTTTTTTTTTGTTTGTATGACTTCGTCAATTATGAAATGAATATGATGATAATTTTTTTGTTTGGTAAGTAGATCATACTTTTGAGTGTAGTGTACCATATCATAGACAAACCTACTCAAAACTATATACATTTTATCAAAAAAAAGTCGTTTTTGAAAACTCTATAATATTTTTATTTTTTTACAAGACTTACATATCTAAAAATACATAAACTACTACTACATAACAAGCAATTGGATTATCCACAGATCCTTGAAGGTCCAAAGATAATCCAAATGCTCAAGCACACTGCCAGTTGGCAGCGTGCCCAGCATGCTAGCTGCACTGCCGCGCTGAATGGCAATGCTTATACATTGAGCCAAATAAACACCAGCATTTTGGTCACGCGTCGCGTCCACCAGACTCTCAGAAAGACTTTAGAAAACAAGATGAGATCCCGGCCCTCTACAGACCCAATGTCTCAACTCCAAACGGCGCATATATGTAACCACCGCCGAGGTTAGCATAATTTGCGCCGTTTGTGCTGCTCCGCCGAATTGACCGCCGCTCCAGGCCTCCAGCCCTAGTCTGAGTCTCAGAAAGATGTGACGGCGCCATAGTATGGACGCAAGTCGCGTCCCACACTTCCATGGGACCAAATTCATACCATCAGGCCTTTTGCCATCGCCACGCGCGAGCCCACTAGGTTCGAGTACGGCTGCGATATTGGCGGTGGCAAAAGCCCTGCGTATGACATCGTTCAGCGCTTCTTGAGCAAGAGAGGCCTTCGTGACCGAGCTGGTCAACTGCAGTACCACACTGACGGGGACTACTACCATGCAGTATTTAAAAAAATTACTACATGGCTGACCCATTTGATTGATGACCTACATGGATGTTGCATGCCAACTATTCGAATTCTCTACATGGTTGAAGTCGGTAGTGCCATTTTTGTCGAAAAATTTCTAGTAGTTCTCCGAAAAGTAGATTTCGCTACACATTTCTTTAACTGAATCTTCATAAGGCTATATCTCAACTCGCTCTGAACCGATTTAGTACATAGGTACTCGCAAATCTCTTTAGGAGTTAGATAGGTACTAAACAATCTTGCCAAATATTATGATTTATTATGAGGCTGATAAATAGCGCGACAGAAAATGTTCCCTCATTTTCGGGAATATATCTAAATAGCCGACACCCGACATTTTTTTTTATTGATCTACAAACCTGAGTACCAAGTTTCGTCGAGATTCGTTGAAAAAAGTTGTAAAGTACATATCTCGACACGCGTATGATAGGCTTCCGTAGATGGTGACAATGTATATGATCATGATAAAAATCAATTTTGTATGATGTCATTAGATGGTAAACTGGTAGAAAATTATATAGGCTAAGAAATGTTTCTGAGGTCAATGATCATTGAGCTGCAAATTAAAAAAAATAACAATATTTTTTTATAACTCATAAAGTTATTATCCAACAGTGCTCGAAATAATTTAGAGAGATAGTTTTCAATATGGTCTAAAACCTCAAAAAGTTTGAAGATTCTATCTTGCATACTTTAGAAACTAAGCATGCCATTTAGTTGATAAATGTGGAAGATATAATGCGGACGGACGGATGGACGGACACAACGAAGTTATAAGGGTTCCTCGTTTTACTACGGAACCCTAAATAGAGTGACCTGTAGAACCAACATCTGGACAGATGAAAGCAAAAAAGCCGTGTTAAAACGCAGATCTTCGCTTTCGCTCGATCAATTACTGTTCACCTTATCGATAAACGGTTATTGTTTAACTTTAATTTAAAAAATCTGTAGACAGGGTTTCAAAGTATTCTTTTGTTTGAGATGAAGATAACTTTTATACTAAACTAGCTTTTGCCCCATTTTGCTTTACATTTTGATTGTTATGCTATCCCATAGGAACTATTTTTTTTTCGAGATAAAAAGTAGTCCATGTCATTTTGCAACCTTTGAACTATGCGAATCCATGCATAATAATTATTTTACGCAAAAAATCGCAACACCGACTTCCGCCGTATACAGAATTTCAAAATTTGTACGAATCGATGAGACATCCATGTAGGTACATTATTGTTTATTTACCAAAATCGGCTCCCTGATTTCGATAAAATTTAAATGGGACCACGTCAGGGGTACTCTTTGGAACTAAAAAAGAATTTTTAAATCGGTTCATAATTGGCGAAAATGTCGATGAACAATTGAAAATACACAAAAAAAAAATACATACAGACGAACATAGTAGATACCTCCTCTTTTTGGAAGTCGGTAAAAATCAACTCGATCCGTTGCTCTGTACCTGCGTGAAAGAGTAACGAAACAAAAACTATCAGGAATAAAATGATAAATCGATGCAATAAACACACTTTCAGATATAGGTAAGTACATAATAATTGTAGTTTTTAAACTTTCGCGATTTGAACACATAATTATTACATACTACGGGACTAATCGCGCACTAAAATTACGAGATAAATAAATACCTCCTCATCCCAACGTTTCGGCCGAGTTGCATCGACCGTGGTCACGGGTAGACTAATTTCTCGTAATTTTAGTGCGCGATTAGTCCCGTAGTATATAATAATTATGGGTACATAATAAGCCCGATCACAGAGGCGCCAACGTAAATTAAATAGCAGCGTAAAAAGCGTTCTCTCTTTCAAATGCCTAAAGTGAAAAAGAAACAAAACTATGCTATTTAGCTAATATAGTTACGCTGGCGCCTCTGTAATCGGGCTTATTATAATTTTAGTAAGGACAAAGTCAACGGGGGGTAGTGCCCCACCAGGACGAGCCAAGCGATATATTTTGAATAAGGTAGAGTTTGTGAAGTTAGTATTTGTAGAGTTGGGGCGTCTAGACTTGGACGTTAGACGTTTGGCTCTATATGAGGTTTGATGAATTGACGGTGCCGTAGTCTCGTCTTGGAAACCTTTTGTATGAAAATCTTTTTGGTAATAAATAATAATAAATATTTTGGGACATCTTACACACGGCCTCTGACCCCAAACTAAGCAAAGCTTGTGATATGGCTGCCTGAGACTGATATACTATATACCTATACTTATTTTTAAATACATACTTATATAGATAGTAACTAAATAACACCCAGACACAGAGCAAACATTTATGTTCATCACATAAATATTTGCCCAGGTGGGGATCGAACCCACTCCTCTTTGGTCCAGAAGTTAAGGTCACTAACCACTGAGCCACCGAGGCAGTCTCAGATAGTCTATAGAGGTAATGTTTTACCGAAACAATAGTTGTCCTTAAAAAAAATTCAAGTCGCGAGCACAGCTGCCCTAAATAAATACTTATAATTATGTTACTTGTATGAGATGTAAATCAAATTTCTGCTAATAGATGACAAAAACTAACTTATGCCCATCGACTTGGCATTTTTTCTGTTTTTATGCTTATGCCCAACATAGTACATTATCCGTTAACAATGCAGTCACATTTGGGAATTGAGTCACGTCTCATCCTCATCCTGACATAAACATAAAAGATATCCCCATATTATAGTTCATTAAATTCACTCAATAATCGTGGCACATTTCGCTAAGTAGGCCTTTCATTCAACCGCCATCCCTATCATTTCAATAGGACCGAGTGAGACAACGCATCCGTCAAAAAGTGAGTTAACTGTCATCGGGTTTCAACCAATAAACCGTGGGGAAGGCACGGCTATTATGTCAAAATGACAATACACAAATTGACGCGACCGAAAGTCTATAAACTTTAGAAGTTAATACCAGTCCGTGTCCGTTTACAATCGAAAAGAAGCCGTAAATCGTTCGGAATATAGATCAAATTTAATCACGCTGAAAAAAACTGTCTATTATCAAAAAATGTGCTTTACACTCGTAGTTATTAAGGTCTATTTTGGAGATGATAGAAAAGACTGCTGATGCTTTTGTTAGTAAGTCGGACCGATGAAAAAAATGTTTGAAAGGGAGTGAACAAAAGGTTGTAAAAGTCGGAGATTAATCGGGGATTTGAGTACAAAGCACGAGCACACATGCTATGGATGAAACGAGGATCTGCGCAGGAGTTGTTTCGATGAGCTTGTCGTGAAATAAAGTTTGAATGATAAAGTGGTAGAGCGGTTTGATTCGGGCTTGATATACAACGGCACATTCGGGGCGCGGTACATTCGGACCGGCAGGATTTGTCGAACGCTAAAGCCGACCACGTTCGGCATTTGAATGATTCTTAACATTCGGTTTTACTGTTCGGCAGTGCCGATTGAATGTGTATGTAGCAATTAGGGTTGCTACATACACATTCAATCGGCACTAACGATGACTCAAAAACATTGGACACACCGAAGCCGAATTTCAAAACTCAATACTCTAATTCATATTGCGAGCTAGGTAATGTTTACGTGTGGTTCTTCAGTCCATTCTCCATTCATATTAATTTAACATATAGAAACACCTGTAGCCTCAACAGGGTGTTTCTAAAATCTAGCCGCTATGATCGATACCTACAGAATAACTGGCTCAAACCAAATTAAAAAATCAAGACAGAAAGTCGTGAACAGAGAAGCGAGGCCGTTTTTTTACATGTTGCACTGCCATAGTTCGACTGACAAACCAAGGTGTAGTTAAGTTGTACGTGTATGTGTGTGTAATTGTGCCTGTACACGGCGAGGCGTAGTTTTTCCGGCCTCTCTTGTTTGTTCACAACCTAGAATTGTTTTCAGGGAAGTGCATCTACACATTATTCATTACATTATTTATTCGAAATAAAATACATGTATAGTATGCTGATAATTTTTCGCAAAAAATGGCAAAATCTACTGCCATCGAGTACAAAAATTCGAATTGTTCGCTAGAATTGATGAATACAATTTTTACATTATTGTTGCTTTTTCAAAAACAGCTCATTCGATTTTGATAAAATTTAAATGGGACCACCTCGGGAATTAGTAAAGATTTTTTGAACTACCAAACCAAAGACTTTTTTTATTCGTTTCACAATTGGCGAATATCTATGAACATACATAAAAAAAAACATATACAGTCGAATATAGAACCTCCTCCTTTTCGGAAGTCGGTTAATAAATGCGATGTACTTGACATTGCATTTATTAACCGATCACTCGAGTATTCAATTAAATATATTTCGCTCATCAGATAGATACTTAAGGTTATTTTTTCTATGTACTCTCTTTCCTGACAGGGGGGTGCAAATGTGGCCCCCTCGTGCTACCTACCTAGTATTTGGATTCGAAGCATTTAGGTTTAACTAATCAGTGTAAAATAAATATTAAGCGGTTTCTTTTAAACGATTTATTTAGTTCATTTACAGCTTTAAACACCAGTAATTAACATATCTGCATACTTAGTAATATCAATAGAAACTTAGAAACTAGATATAAATGTGGTTTTTAAACTTCGCGATTTGAACACATTATTATTATATACTACGGGACTAATCGCGCACTAAAGCCGCAGTCTACCCGTGACCACGGTCGATGCAACTCAGCCGAAACGTCGGGATGAGGAGGTATTTATTTATCTCGTAATTTTAGTGCGCGATTAGTCCCGTAGTATATAATAATAATAGATATAAATGTGTCAATCATTGTAAAGTATGTAAATAATTAGACACTTTAATAAGTAAGTGTACGTATAGCTCTCTGTAGTGCATCTTCACATCAGTGAAGTAATTATTTTTTTTATCTACGTATTATGTACCTATAGGTAAGTGCGTAGATTTTCAATAACTATATATGTTACCTATATCGTAACGAGTAAAAACTATTGTTTAATATACCTACTTGAAGACTAATTCAATGTGATACATTTTACCTGCGGTTTTTGAATTTCGCAGCCATGTATATCGCAACTCATCTCATAGGTAACATCTCTTGACTAGATGTATAATAATATCTAGTTACTTTACTATTTGTGTACGTATATTTTACATTTGTACACATGGTTGAATTATACTTTAAAATTGCAATAAAACTTAATCAAGATTCTTAAGTAAAGCGACTAAAAGGAATCTAAACGAAACATTTGATAAATGCTATAACATTTTATAAGCGATAAACTTAGATAAGGTCTGCTTAACGATAGTTTGGAATGTTAACACTACGCTGGTCTACGCTGTTTTATACATATCACGGATGATCCTTTCAATAGGGATGTTGCCGATGGTTGGTCGGAAGAACAGGTCCACGATGATCTCTCCCGAAACCCGCCGGATGATGGGCAGCAGCTCCAGCAGCTGGCTCCCGCGGGATCTCTCCAAGGGGTGTGACAGGGACACGAACTGTAAAGAAAAGATACAATTATAACAAGCAATAGAATACAAGTTATCATGCTATTTGCTATACAGGGTGGAGAGCTGACGCCGACGTTAATTTGACCCAAAAGTAGTGTCTACTCTACTAGTAACCAAAAATCACGAAAGAAAAAAAATACTTAAATTGAAAAATAAAATCAAATCAGATAATAATATAAAGGGTTTCATTCCTGCTATGTTGCTATTAAAATTCGAGCTATTTTATTTCACTTTTAACTCAAATCGCTGTTTACATAAAGGTTGCTCCAAAAAGATGTTCTTATCAAAATGTACAAATTACATTACATACAATAATTGAAGATAAATAAGCTTCATTTATCAAATGCAAAATATGACGAAGGCTTCAAAACAGAAAGCCAAATATGTGATTTCATTTAATGTTGGCGTCAGCTCTCCATCCTGTGTATGAATTGAAAGGGAGTGTTTTCATAGAAACTTTAGAACAAAAAGAGAGGTCTGAGTCGATCACTATTTTCGAGTTTACAGTAGAACATCGAGAGAATTTTCGGTACATTTTTGATAAAATTTACGTTCCGAGAGAAAGCTCTTTTCACCCCTTAAATTGTAACAAAATATTAACTTTTTGGTGTCAACCGCTTAAGTAAGAAATATTACACACTCGTACGTATTATTTTTTCAGAAAAGTTTTTAGTTTATTCATACTTTTTACCCAAATTTTCTACGTGAAAATGTGACTTTTCATTTAAAAATCTGTGAAAACTAAGACGTTTACTCCAAGGGATTGAAGTGCTGGTTACATTAAAAACACTAAAATAGGATAATATAATTTAGAGGATGATAACAGCTGTATTTGTATGACCAAATTCGCGGTTCACACTTAGCCTTAAGGCTGAAGGTGGTCTGTAATTTTTCATACAAACGTATTACGCTGTTTTCTTCCTGGAAAATGCTTTTGGAGTTACAATTTTTTGCCATAAAATTAAATTTAGCTGTTTAAACTACCCTGTCTATTCTTTTTCTTGATAAATTAATTATCAGGCAAAATATGATCCTTCAAAGTCACAAAAAATTTACCATTTTTACCGACGTCTTTAAAGACCCACCAGAATAGACATATTAATATCTAACAAAATATGAAATGACAAAATCATAAACACATGTTATATTTAAATTTTGATATAAAAAATACTTGATTCATTTAGTTTTTGATGAAGAAAACAGCGTAATACGAAACGTTGTCTCGCCAAGATTTTTGTAGGTATAAATCGCTCTGAGCTGCAATTGTCCCTATCGCACGATGCGGAGGTAGGGTTGAGGTGAGGGAGGTTCAAACCTATACGTACACAAGCACTAGGGATGTAGTAATAGTCGATATTTTTGTACATTTCAGGGCTCTAATTCAGCTACCAAACGAATTCTTTACTTTACGGATACGAAAACGTTTCAATCATAGAAAAAATAAACTTTCCTTACTTCCTCCTACCCTTCCTCCAGAAGAAATGTTTTTGTTTCAATAAGGATAAGAAAATGTTTATTGAAATTCAAAATTAATGAATGGCGTTATCCTATTAGGTACGTAAGCATGTAGCAATATTTGTCTTTATGTGTATTTGAAATAGCACATTCATTTGTATTGCGTCATTGTGACGGCAGTAGATTAACCAACTCACCCGGGCTAGAATATCCTTATTCCTTTTTTGTTCTACTGCAACCGTATATGAATCTTGCAACCTATCATCTACGGTACTTGTATTACAATTTGTCTTGAACAGCATGATTCCTCTAAGACACGAAAACTCCATGATATATGGCCTCAACCTCGCAATTTCCGCCATTGCATTTTGAAACAGCTGTACTTCCTCCAAATTAATCATAATATTATTCCTGTTTGTAAGGACTTTTAAATCCATTGGATATAAATACTGTACAGCACCAATTACAAAAATATCTTTCCACGTTTCTCCCAGTAAATATTCCTGGTCTTCTGTAGGTAGGTTCTCGAAGGCCGGTATTCCTTTTGCCCATTTGACGTTCATGAAAAGAAGTTTTGCGGCTGCCTCACATATCTCTGCAGGATCCTTGGTCATCAGTAATCCAGCCAGCAAGGGCAATGGTGGAGAGGGCATTGTTCTTGTATAATCTATTCCGGAACATAAAAAAGGGTAGAATAAATGTAATGGAGGCAGAGGTTGCAACAGCGGCCTCTTGGGTACGGCTGTTTCTGAAACGGGTTGAATATGGACTCCCATTTGATTTGGCGAGCTGTGGTCATTGATGAACAGTGTCATTTGGCGGCGGATCGTAGAGTTTCTGGGGCCTCTTTCGTGTTGAACAGCTAAAACAAAAATTTGATATTTGAAAAATCGAGTATTAAGAAAACCACAGCTTTTTTAGAATTATTAAGGGCGTTGGGATCGTTTCAGAACCAAGGTTAAGCAAAATTCTATCGGTTTGTAGGGAACAATGTCCGATTGATTAGTTCGATCATCGAAATAGTAATATTTTTTCTTCTCATTAGTCCGACCATCGAACTAATGAGACCTTTTTATGGTTATATAATAACTTTGTTGCGTCCGTCCGTCCTCATGTGGAGTGTCCGCCCTTAGTTTCTAGTTTCTAAAGTATACAAGATAGAATGTTCAAATTATCTGAGTTTACAGACCAATTTAAACACTTTCTCCAAAAAATATTTTGAGCACTGTATAATAATATTTTTTTGAGTTATAAAGAATAATTGAAAGGTGACGTCCACATGTGGTATATTATTCAGAGAAAAATCGAACCAAGATGATATACACATCATTTGAAAGCTTGATTTATGGGCTACACAAAAATATTTAATTTAGATTTTTTTATCCCTCCATTTTTTTTAAATGTGAAAAATAAATTGTATGAAAAATAATAATACAGCTCAGTATTTTTTCTAGTTTAGCAATAATAAAGTGCTTCTATCGTTATTTTACTTACATAGATACATAGCTGATCCTTCCAAACCCATCTCTTATTTTGCTAAAATTAAAAATTATAACCTACCAGTGTGACCAGTTAGTAGGTACAATGTGAAAAAAAAACACTAAAAATCTGTGTCTCATTGGTAAAAGTGCTTCTATTTAACAATTTGGAAGTTACTTAATCAGGATTGCTAGAGATAATCTACCTATTGAACCAAAAATATGTATATGTCATAATTTATACAAAATTAATTTAAAAAAACGGAGGGCTCTTTTTTGGTTTTAACTGATATAATAGACTCAGAAAAAAATGGACTTTCGCGAAATGTAAAGAGTGTAGTGGTTAGAATTTTTGATTATTATTATACCAGCCTCCATACATTTTGTGGACATGTCCTTTTTAAACTTTTTTATAGCTCAGAGATCGTTGACATCACCAACATATTTCTTAGCTAATTAGGTTTTTTAGCACTCAACCATCTAACGACATCATAAAAACTAATTTTTGGGTCTCGACACGCACTTGACAACTTAAATTTCTCATATTTTCGACTCCCGAATTTTAATCGAAAAAAACACAACCTAATAAAACTTCAAAAACGCTTCTTTTAATTTTTTTTATGGTCTGAGCTTTTGATAAAAATCGTTTATATTTGTATGTATATACCTTAACATGTTTGTACATCTGTACTGTACCACACCTATTAATTATCACAGACTTTCAACCGTGTACAGGATTCGAATAGTTTGCGCGAATTGATGACATCCGTACACATTATTGTTGATATATCATAAACGGTTCAGCTGATTTCGATAAAATAGAACTGCCGTTGAAATCGTCGAATTGAAAGGCTCCTTTTTCGAAGTCTGTTAAGAAGTAAAAGTAGGAGGCTACTTTGTGATTTTTCACAGGGTTATCCGGTACTGGAGTAATAAGCCGAAATGTACAACAAAGCGATACAGACCATCATTATGAACTACTTTTACCATGTGGCCAACTCAGGATTCGATAAAAAACCGTTGTTTCATACATTTTGTCGATTTCGAGTGTTAATTTAGTATGGAACAGCTGATTTTACTTCTCGAATTCAGAATTGGTTCCATAGTAAAAGTTGTTCATCAAAGTCTCTATATACAAACATGTTGTATAAACAAATATAAATGGTTCCTTATTGAAACAAGCAGTTAAACATATTCTGTTGTTTTATTTTTCGATTAATATAAATTCGACAGTCGAAAAAGATGAGGAGAGAAGGTTTCATTAGGTCGACGACGGTCGGACTACTGAGAAAATAATCTCACTAGTTCGACGAACGAACTAATCAATCGGACTAGTGGGAACAAACCATTCTATCTACCGTCTTACCGTCTCTATTCATTCCCACGTCGATACACTTGTTCATGCGGCAGGCGCGACATTGGTTGCGGTGAGCCTTGTCAACAAGACAGCGTCCTCGTACTCGCGCCTTGCACACGTAGCTGCGCTGCCTCCTCACTGACCGCTTGAAGAAACCCGCGCACCCGTCGCAAGCGTATACCCCATAGTGCTTGCCAGAAGAGTGATCGCGACACACGACACAAAGTATGTCGTACAGGATGCGACCTGCAAAGGAAATATAACCCTAAATTAATATCTAAAAGGAACCTAATGTGTAGTTTTGTCCAGTCCTTCTAGCACCTCTTGTGGGCACCCATAACAACAGGTCAATTTATTGTCTCTAGTTTGACCTTTGCGCTGCTATGGGACTCATCTGACAATACAAGTTAAGAAAAAACGATCCGTCTTACTACAAACGTTTTAAGCACGCTTTAGACACTGTTTGACAAAACAAATTACACGGTTAAACAGTGTTTAAAGAGTGTTTAAATCTTATGTGGTAACTGGTAAGGCGGTAACTGTCTTGATTTTGCAACTGCGAGATAAGGAACGAAGCAGTCCTCACATTTAAGTACCTACTACATGAGCGAGATCTACTTTATGAAGACCAAGTTACAGTTATACATATAGCACCTCTATCACCATATCGTCTTTGTCGTCGTTTCAGGCATAGAACGTCCACTACTATACATAAGCTTCCCCTAAAGATCTCCAATAAGACCGGTTAGTAGCGGCTTGCATCTAGCGCGATCCTGCGGTCCCGACCACTTTGTCGGTGAACGTCCTACGCTGCGCTTGCCGGTACGTCTGCACTTGAAGACTTTTCGACCCCACCACTACCACCATAATATTTCAATAGAATCTTTGAGCAAATATCTACAGAGCCACAGTCCCTAAGTGAAAGTAGTAAAAAATGACCGAGCCCTGTTATACATACCTACCGACTTAGATATTTAAATTAAATAATTCACAATGACCCGTTTTTTTTAATCTCGACGCTAGGTTACCTAATTAGTGCTTAGGTATAAACGAGCACTTTGGTATCGTGCGGCGTTGTAGTCGGTTTGGAATCGCCTTACAACCAACTAAAAAGCCTGCCCACTGCGTAGCATGGGCAGAGTTTTGCCTTGGACACTTTTTTTGCACAATTGTGACTCTATAGATATTTTCTCGAAGCATAGAATAGATATAAAGATTAGAGGCGGTTTTGCTGGATCGTAATAAGACCCGCAAAGCCAATTGCAGACAGACTAAAAGTCATAAATCAATGTCTCGGCACCCCGCCAGCAGCGCCGTGATTCACTGGGCCTGGCTGGGCCGAGACTCCACCCTTCAGTGGCAGTAACTGCCATTTAACCTGTGCTTCGGAGCCCACCCCAACACTACACCAGTAATTTACAACCCTCAAAAGAACAATGCTTTTGTGTGGCCTGTTACAGCCTATTGATTGCCTAATTATAGTGGTGTAACGAAAAGAGCATTCATGCCGGTGGTTTTGTAATAGCATTGTCTTCAAGACTTTTGCTTTTTATCCCTTTGTTCATACATTTTGTTCAAGTTCAGTCTATTTTAAACAGTTTCCAGAAACTGTATTTTTTGCACGCATGAAGTTATTCACGGGGTAGTAGGCAGAGTCACGCTCGCACAGAACATTTCGCTTTACCTATTCATAATATTGAATGCAAACCAGCGTTCCATTGCCATCCTATCATATGATGTTCATAAGTTTAGTATGACTGTTAAAATTTAAGTAATTTATAGGAAAAACATTGTTTACGTCTGATACCTACAGATGATACTTTGACTGCCTCGGTACCTCAGTGGTTAGTGACCCTAACTTCTGGATCAAAGAGGCGTGGGTTTGATCCCCACCCAGGACAAATATTTACGTGATGAACATAAGTGTTTGGTCTGTGTCTGGGTGTTATTTAGTTACTATCTATATAAGTATGTATTTAAAAAATATCTATATCTCTGGCAGCCATATAGCTTTGCTTAGTTTGGGGTCAGAGGCCGTGTGTAAGATGTCCCAAAATATTTATTATTATAAATATTTAATATAAAACCCATAAAAAATCCCAAGTCGATGATAAAACCTAAAACGATTGAGCATCTATGCCAATAATCTTTCCACCATTAAACATATATTTATCACAATTTGTCAGTATAATTTCTTCATTCCTTGTATAGGTACGAGTCGTTAAGTTCCCCTGCCATTGAATACAAAGCTACCAAAAAGATGCGATTTTTTGTGCCGGTCCCACGCTTTCATTATCCGAGGATCCTTTATTGAGACATCCAAACATGCGCTAGTCGAAAAGGCAAGGTATTCAATGAGACATAAGATGACTTGAATGTACACTTGTGGGCAGGAAGCTCGGTGTCGAATGTACGCACGGAGCTGCTGGTCGTGAGGCGGGCTGAGTTGCGTTGGTTCCGTACGGTAAATGGGTTTGAAAGGATTTGTTCCACTACCGGTATTAAAATAAATAAAAATTCTAACCAGATCAATGATTGCTGTTTTATAAAAAGCATTCAAAATGTAATTATTATCTTATAAAAACATATTTTTAAAGCTCTGCGATATTTAGAAAATCGATAATATTTGTATATTTGGGGTATGTAACGTAAAACGGAACGGATATCTCGTAAAGAAACACGCTAATCAGAAAAATCTCAAAACTAATTTAAAAAAAAAGTATAATAGAAATGTCAATGTCAAAAGAAATTGATTGATTAATTTGATTTTCGATCAGTGTTGCCACCTTAGCCCTTTTGGAGCTAGATCTAGAACTGTTTACTGTAAGTGAACCTGATGTGTAATGATTTAGCCCGGAAAGGGCTATCTAGCGCTTATTTGCCCTATTTATTTTCTTAGAAAATATGATTTTGAATTTCCAATATACTTTTTCAAAATAACAATTTAAAAAAAAATGCAGGGCTATATATTATTTTTTATTCCTAGAAAAATTGAATGATCTTGGTTAGAATTTTAATACCGAGTTCCTTGTAAATCAGGTACAACTCTTTTATTGATAATTATATTTGGCGAAAAATTGGTAATATCGCCTTCCATCGCGAACAAAATTCGAATAGTTTGCTCGAATAGATGTATACAGTTTTACAGTATTGTTGATTTTTCAAAAATGGCTCAGCTGATTTAGATAAAATTTAAATTTGACTATTTCGAATGTATACCCTTTTGAACAAAAAAGTAATTTATTGATTCGGTTCACAATTGACGAAAATATCGATAAACATACACAAAAAAATATAATATATATGTATTGCAACTGTAACTGGAGGCGTTTGTTTATTTTTTTAAATTGTACTTAGGAACACATTTTGTCGAGAGTTGAAGAACTTTTTGCGTGAAACAGCTGATTTTTTTTCGTGTTTTCAGTTGGTTCCCTAGTAAAAACTGTTCACAATAATGAATTTGTACACCGCTACAAATCTCTGCACTTTGTCAAGCGATACATACGTATCGCTTGACAAGTTAAGAATACTCTTAACTAGATAACTATGGATTTATTTATCATAACAGGTACGGATCCCTAAAATACGGACAAAAGCTGTAAACGGCAGGAGTTTTTGAATTATTTTAATTGAATGAACTCTAAAAGAAAAGGCAGGTTAAATAGCGAGAACTTGTTCAAATATATTCGAGCAAATTGAGTTTTGGTATAATAAAGAGAGGTCGAAGGTGATGAAAACATTAAAAGCAATAGTTATTATTTCATATTAGTAGCGTCAACCTTCTTATATGGTTGTACTTATCCAAATTATAGTAGACCATTTCACTATACATTTTTTCCACTAAAACGCGTGTAATGTAATTTACATTAGATATTTTTATTAACACTCGACCCTTTTAAGTAAAATAAGGGCGGAAAAATTAATATAGAGTATGCCTTATTTACTAGATAAGTACCTACATTAGGAAGCTTTTATTTTTATTGGCTTTATAAGTAAGTACCTCCATATCCAATCTATACGTTAATTCAGGAATATCCAGAAAATATTCGGATAAAATGAGTTTGTGACATAATTTCCCTCATAAATAATTAAACAAGCGATCGAAAAAGAAACAACTGCTATTGTCTTAGTGTTTTTTACTGGTAGGAAACTACAAAAAATCAACTTATACATGATCTAACATTTATTTTTCCAAAAAAATCTCAAAACCGACTTTCATCTTGTACGAAATTCGAATAGTTCTCTCGAATTGATGTATACAATTTTTACATTATTGTTGTGTTTTCAAAAACGGCTCAGCCGATTTCGTTATAATTTAAATGGGACAGTCTCCCTTTCAAACTAAAATTTTTTTTTTTATATTTTGTTTCAGTTTATTCGGTTCACAATTGGCGAAAATATCGATGAACATACAAAAAAAATACATAAAATACATACAGACAAACGAATTTCCTCCTTTTTGGAAGTTGGTTAAAAATGTCGCAAATCTCATGTAAAAATACTAATTTCTAACCGACCAAAAAGGAAGAGGTTCTATGTGAATCAATTTAAAATTCTTATGTAGTTTGAAAGGATATACTACCGGGGTGGTCCTATTTAAATGGTAGGTATCGGTCAATTTGTTTTTGAAATACCAACAATAATGTTAGAATTGTATAAATTGATTCGTGCGCACTATTCGAATTTTGTACACGGTGAAAGTCAGTAGTGCATTTTTTGTGTGTAGTGCGAAAATAATACTTATGACATTATAAATCTACTATCAACTTTATCCTAAAATATTGACCAATACCTATTCCCCTACCGTGGGAATCTATCTCCCGGGAGCGTTAACGAATGGCAATTTAAACAGGCCATCAGTACATCAGCATGCGATTGATAAGGCATAGTTATCATCGACGGGCAGCGGATCACGCGAGTGTTCCTAGGGTTGTCACGATATACGCTGTTGCTTGCACAGTACAACGACTTTGAAATAAATATAGGAAAACTTCGTTATGAACAATTTTATGGGAGCAACTCTAAACAGCAAGAAATCAGCTACTCCATACAAAAAGTTGGTTGACTTAGGTACGACAAAATGTATGGGACATTTTTTTTCGATTTCATTGGTGGTCCCATTGTAAAAGTTGATGGACTGACGTCGTTAGCAGAACTGCTTAGCTTTGAGGCGTCACTGGAAGACAATTGTAATTCGTCTGCAGTAGATGCCTAGTTGTCTAGTTGTAATGATAAGTGAAAAACAGAGTCGCATATACCAAACTAGAAATCAAGAAATAAATCAGCTCTTTTTTTATGGAATTCCGGATTGACCTCATAGTAAAAGTTGTTCACGGTGATGGTCTAAGAGTCTAAGTCATCCATTTTCGGCTTAGAACACCTTATTCGAATAACCCTGTAGGTATGTTTTTGCAGCAGTGGACATCCTACGACGAGTACGATGAGAATGAGTAACGACTACTGTTTAAACGTGGTAGTGGCAGCCCTACACATCGCACCCCAGTCAAGCCACGCGATCCTCACAGGTGTCGCGTCACACGGGACTCTCGGGGGAGGCGATGAGGTTATGGAACATCGCTAATTATTGCTGTGCCACATCAGCTTTTCAATTCGAACTAAGGGTTAAAATTTAAAGTGGGTGCTATGAATTTATTTTAACCCTTGATATAAAAGTGGAATGCTATATTATTAAAGTGTGTCTGAACGTGGTAACATAGATGTTGAAGGTACGGTTTATAGCGGTTTTTTATGCTTAACAGACGATGCAATAGAGAGTTCAAAAATCTGTAGTCGGTTGATTTAGTATTCAAATAATTCCACACTATCGACATGTGTGTACTTAAAGTAAGTTTAAAAGTTAGCTTAGGCGTCAGAACTTTTGAAATTCTTAGAGACTAATAATTATAGGTAACTGCGATATTATGGATCCCTACCCCTTGTACACCCCAATTCAAAGGTCTACAAAATTAAGAAACGTTTTTGTTAAGAATCGCTGTCATGGTGTGTGTAACTGGTGCGAGAAGGAGAAAAATCGAAGCCGAATGTCAAAGCGCTTACACAATAAGGCCCCTGGCCAGCAGCAGTCACTCAGCACTACCCAGAATTTGGAACGACACAACTGGAAAACGCGCTTACCAAAAACGTTTCTTAATTTTTTTATTTTGCCATTTTACCAGTGCACTGGTAAAATGGCTTAAAGAGGATAAAACCATTTTATCCACTTTAAATGTTGGTTATCATTGTCAATCCATAGGTACTTTATTTCCTCTTCGAGGGGATAATATAATGGTGGAAAGTGGAAAGACAATTTGTCCCTATGCCATGCTACCCGGGCTGAAGTAGGCATGCGTAACGCTTAGGCCCATATTTCATTACCTACGCAACACGATATGATTTTCCTTGAGATAAGTATAGGCCGACTGGCTAGCCCTGGTGTTAGATATTTTTTAACCCGCCTGTAGACCTCTGACATGGCTAAATAGTTATAACAACCATATTATACCAACCAACCAGTTAACCAACATATTGTACAAAGGGGCCTGATTCTCTATCGAGAAAACGTAACGTAACGCGGTAAGTAATAAAATTAAAGTTACGTTACAATAAATTATAAACCGAGTTTAAGTTAAATAAAAGAAAAATAAGTAATTTTCATACTAATTTCTTAAAAACAAAGAGCACGTTAGAGCGCGTTACGTGCTTGTTTTCATACAGAATCACCCACCAGGAATCGAATAGTTTACACGAATCAATGTGACATCCACCAACCCGCACTGGGCCAGCGTGGTGCAACCACCCTTCGTGGGTTGGCCTACGTCCTGCAGTGGACTATTAAAAAGGCTGGTACAGTACAGTAATGTGACATCCATGTACATTATTGTATATTTATCAGGAACAGCTCAGATATCGATATAACTTAAATGAGACTACTGCGGGAGTATACCCTTTCGATTTAAAAAAAAAGGAATTTTTAAATAAGCCAATACCTAAATAAAAAACAAATTACACGTATAGCTCCGGAATTCTAATTAGCTATATCGATCATGACGTCATTCGTTTAAAAAGGTACCCAATTTAAATGAATAGCTCTCTCATTTAGTTTTGCCAACAAGGGGACCCGGTGAGAGCAGACAGATGCGCCCGCGCACCTCGTGGGAACAGAGCACCTATAAACTTACACACGTCATCGCGTTACTGATCCCTAATTGGTTGATAATAATATGATAACAATGAATTATCTTAAGAATATTTTTTTTTTATAAAAAATGAATTAATATGTAAGTAAATTTTAAAAAAGAAAGCAATAACACGCTACCAAAAAGATAAAAAAAAAACAGATATAAGGTAAAGAATAAAAATGAGTCCAGAAAAAAGAGACAAAAAAAGGAAAAAAACTTGTTCACCTCTTTTATTTCACGAAAATTGCATTGACGCTTTTAAAATCATGTAGGTATAGCTCGACTTATATCACAGTAAATTTGAATCAATCGCAAGATGGTGTAATAGTGTTTGTTACTAACGGCTTGTGTTGGAGGAGTCAGACGAACATACATAAAATAAAAGATAACAATTAATTCATATGTTGAGATACAAAAGTCTCATTGTAACATAGTTACAGAACTGCTAAAATTCAGCAGTCTCAAAAAATATGATTAGTAGGTACTTGTTACTTGTCTGATCTGATTTTATAAAACGCCTGATTGTATGTAGACTGTTCAAAATATGGCTAAAAAATTTGAACCTTGATTCATTACCTTTCAGCCAAAAAAAAGCGCATCTAAATCGATCCATTTGTTTGCAAGATTCGATGCGACAAACATATTGGGACGGATAACGGATTGGGACTAAGAAACTTTAATATTATATTAAGCCAATGATATGAACATGAAAAACATTCAAAAGGTATTTTTTTAAACAATACTGTCCCACTCCTGTACAAAGGTCTCCCCTATTTCAAAAGGTCTTAAGAAATTGAAATATAGATTTTGTATCACCTCAACGAGTAGCCCCGTAGACAATGTTGGAGCTACGAAAACGCAAGTTTGTTTAAAAGATCTAATAAAACTAGAGGACTGAAATAACTTACTTGAAGATGAAGTAGTTGACAAGTCCATCTTATGGAGCTGCAATCAGCGTCTGAAAATACACGATAAAGTTGAACTTAGAAGCGTTGAGAAAGTTAGTTGAGCTTAGTAGCTAGTACACCTTATTATATCTCTAGATAATTTCCTTACTACTTGTACTGAGTTATGAATTAATCTATCAACTACTTAAAAGTAAGACTAGCATCTGAACTAGATAAACTAACATCTGAAAAAAGTCTATGTTTGCAAAAAAATGGTGTAGCTTAGGTGTACATGTACTGTACCAGCCTTTTTAATAGTCCACTGCAGGAGGTAGGCCTACCCACGAAGGGTGATTGGGCCATATCCACCACACTGGCCCAGTGCGGGTTGGTGGATTCACATACACCATCGAATTTCTTCTACGGACGCATGCAGGTTACCTCACGATGTTTTCCTTCACCGAAGAGCCAGTGGTGTGAAATTCCGTACATAAATTCCAAAGAACTCATTGGTACGGGACCGGGGATACGAACCCACGACCTCACGATTGTAAGGCGGGTGTGACTACCTCTCGACCAACACGGCTTCATAGTTCAGGTTTACATAAACCACTTTAAAATCTTTCTTTAAAAAACACATCTTTAACCTTTTCCCACTCTTGGGACTATACAAGTTCATTAAAAACATTTACTTTTTACCTATATGAGCAATTGACATTTTGTGTCAGAAGATATACATACACATATATACCAACAAACACTTTGTGGTTGTACACTGAAAATTAATTTACTGCCTGAACCAAATGTCGCAAGTTCTACCTAAAGTAAGCACAGAAGAGAGAAAGCTTTTCCTGTTCTGTGAGTTTAACTTTCATAGGTAAGCTTTAGTTCCAAACTTTTCGCAAAAGACTGAATAGCTCCTTGAACAATTTGTATCGAGTGAGTGGCAGAAGTGGCGTGCGAAACGGAGACTCAAGCACCCTCAACCGCCGCAAAGAACGAGAAAAGAATCGCTAACTCGCAACAAAATGTAAGAAAACAATTCACTATTGTACGCCGCGACATCTTTTCCACCACAAAGCCGAGGAGCACTCGTATTTTGTTCATTATTCGCATTGTTTTGAACGAATTGTTCTTTGTAAAGACCATTGCATCGAGAGCCATCGAGTGGTCGCCGCTTAAATCATTCAAAATAGTTCGATTTTTCGTGTGAGCGATAGAGTGTTGAATTGCAAAGAGTGAGTAATATTTTTGGTCAGGGTCCGCTATTTTAAAATGGAAGACGATATGTATACATTTTTACCAGATAATTATAGTTTGTTTTAAGATTCACGGTCATCGTCGTAAATAAAAATCACATTTAAATACTTGGGTATTATAATTATTATAGAAAAGTTGTCATAAATAACATGTTATTGTATTAGAAACAATTTAAATTCAGAATTTCTACTTCCAACAGCGAAATGATTTTAGATATTTTCCGCAATCCAGTTAAACGCAGAAAAAAAATAAAAAAAATAAAACAACCACGTGATTACGTTCGCTTTCAATTCGTCACTGATAAAATAATACGCAATTCGCAGAAAAGACACAATACACAAGACAACACATTGTATTGTTTACGCAAAAACGAGCAGATAATAGTTATTAAGTGTCTAAAATATGTGAGGTAGCACTTCGTTGTCGGCGACTTGGACGCAAAAATTGTATGCTTTTTTGGACGTAATTATCGTTTCGCCAAACAGGTAATTATCCCTGGATAATCCTGGCAACAATGAGCCGGATGACTCCCCGAGTCCAGAGTCCAAAGACTCCAAAGTAAAGGCCCGGTGCACTGATGTGCTCGAACAAAAGCGACTCAATAATAACATCGCGAAGTCGGTAGCTTCTTGCTTTACAATTTGGAATCACAAAAACATCACTAATACGTTTTTGGGACGACTGTTTAGCTCTAATAGAGTTCGCGATTTGCGGCTGATAGTTTTTTCTTTTGAAGTGACTTCTGTATGCAGCTGTGAAAAAATGTTTTGTGGGTTTTCGGAATATTTTACGCTTGTTGATTTGGATGCAGCGAAAATATATGGATGATAAATCAATATAACAAAGTTTTTAATGCGTTTAGACAATAACACCAACGTACCGATCTTACTTTTTAGACGCTTGCAATTGACCGTCTTGTATTACTTTGGCAGTTTTGTTTGTGACCGTTATTGCAAGAAATAAAACAAATTATAATGAGTCTTTAGGTTTTATAATATGTTGCCATAGATCATAATTGGAATACATAATTATTTTTCGCAAAATAGCATGACCGACTTCACCCGCGTACAGATTTCGCGAATATTTCGCACAGAATGTAGCTTTTTTCACATTGTTGTTGATTTATCAAAAATGGCTCAGCCGATTTCGATCAACTTTAAATGGGACCAATTTCGAAGTATACTCTTTTTAATAAAATAAGAATTATTGAAATCAGACTACTACAAAAATAGTTATGCATGGTTATACATAAAAAAAAAAATATGCGCGTCGAATTAAGTACGTCCTTCGGTTCGTCGGTAAAAAAATAAAATTAAAATCTCCAGACCTCTCCACTACAGATTATTTTAATTATAAGTAAGAACCATTTCAACAACTTCGGTTTTCAAACAGAATAAAACAACTATACATTAGTTCTATCGTTTGGAATTAAATAGACGATTAATTCAGTGATATACGGACAAACACACGCGTCAAACACCCCTCTATTTCCCGTCTCAAAAATAATTTACTGAAAATATTTTTTTGGTAAGAAAGTAACAATCGACTTCAAGCTAAAGTGCCTATTTTGGTATTCAATTTCTGTAGGCACTGCAATTTGCATATTTCTATTAAATTATGTACTTCGAAACTACAGAACAACAGTATTTTTTATGGAACGTTGCGACGTTCTGCAGACAGTAAAAAAATACTGGCAAATCTGCCTACAATCAACGAAGATGCATAAATTTAGAGATATCGGATAAAAAAACAATACATACGCAAATTGAGGATTCACGAATAATTTAGCGAGTTAGTTAAAAAACTTACTCGTGTCTTCCGATACGAGGTAGCGTTCGAATACGTATAAGACCGTGTTTTACATCTGAAAAATGAAAATTAACTTCCAGTCACCGTGTCCATAGCCCATTAATGAAGTATTAACGATTTGACAAGTGAGTGAAAATTGGTTTTTGAACGTTAAGACGGCTGTTATCGGTTTTAATTCAAAAATTAATTTAATGCCACAGTTTGTTGGGATTGATAATGAATCTTTTGATAACAAAGCGTATAGTTAGCCAAGTTGTTATTATTGGCTTGAAAAATAATTAAGATGCTCTTTCATTAATTTTCATTTGTTGCTATGTAACTTAAGTATTGATTGTAGACATCTTTGACGTTCAGATTACCTAAAAATTATTACATCGTTAAAAAGCCGTGGTGGTCTAGTGGTAGTAGCACCCGACCTGCAATCGTGAGGTCGTGGGTTCAAATCCCGATCCAATGAGTTTCTTTAGAAGTTATGTACGGAATTTCACATCATTGGCTTTTCGGTGAAGGAAAACATCGTGAGGCAACCTGCATACGTCCGTAGAAGAAATTCGATGGCGTATGTGAATCCATCCACCCGCACTGGGCCAGCGTGGTGGATATGGCCCAATCACCCTTCGTGGGTAGGCCTACGTCCTGCAGTGGACTATTAAAAAGGCTGGTACAGTACAGTTACAGTATAGTATTACATCGTTGATACTCGTACATTGTTTTATGCGAACTATTTGAACTCTGTACGGTTGAATCATTGAATCATTTTTCTTGGTGTTAGTTTCATGTCACAAAATCTTTCTTAAATGTTAACTCTCTCTCTATTTGTTATTGAAATCGGTTACTTAACATAAGTTAACTACAATATCATCATTATCATCCGCAGCCTTCTCCATCTCACTGCTGGGCATAGGCCTCTCTTACGGTGCCATTTGTCTCGGTCGTGTGCTAATCGTATCCAACCGGCCTTGTATACCAACGCACCACGAAATAATTATTTCGACGTGTCAGAACGAGACACAGTTATGATGGTGTATATATTTGTCACTTTTTCACACGTCGCGCGTCGTCGACATAACTCTTTTCGTAGTCGTATGCTAAGCTATCAGGTACGACCCGCGATTTTTACACATTTTTCACTATATGTTCATAAATCAAATATATTTCCATTTTTTTTCGGTCTATGGTTCGGAACGTCAACATCACGTCAAAAAAATATTAATTCAATTTATTTTTATTTTTCAGTTTATACTCGGTCTTATTTCGTACTTCATTATAAAATTAATAGTTAATTTACACACAAAGTTACATACGTGAAAAATAATGGCAACATTTTTTTTAAAGAGTCAAATTTCGGTGATATAATTTTTCAAATTATGATTGTGATGAATTAGTACATTTATTAAGGATCATGTTACTGAAAAGATCACCGTAAAATTATGAAATATGTGGTCAGAGTACTCAAAAATATGGTTCAAGATATTGATTTTCATCATTTTTTTATTATGGCTGTTAAAATTCAAATAACCGATCGGTATTTTTTTAGTATTTTTCCCGGAACTGGTGTGACCCCAACGCTCACCCCGTACCGGCTCGACGTTGAGTTCAGGGAAACCCGTATATATATTTCTAAGTTGCAAGTTCAAAATAAATTAAACAAATGCACATTATTATAGCAACAAAGTAACATTTAAAAGAACAATGTAGCTCTATCTATTTGATATCAATGTCGCTAAAGTATCAAATGGTCCTTAATCTCACCCGCATACACTTGGTAGGTACCTACTTGACTCGGGAGGAAGTCGACGTTACTTTTACCTACCGCAGAAAGCCTACTTACCTATAGATATGTCAGGGGGATTCGATAGGAATGTTTAATGTAGCACTCGTATCAGCAATCACCGAAATTAAGCTAAGTTCCGCACGGTCTGTATTTGGATGGGTGACTGTGGGTGGCATTTTCCAACTGAGCGCTACCGTGGCTCAGATGACACGTTAAATTGTAGGTCCCGGTTGTTTTAACCGTTTATCCACGTTTGTCTTCAGGCGGCCTAAAAACCCTGACACCAGGGCTAGCCACCCGGCCTATACGAATTTACCTATTTAATTTTATACTGTACTGTACCAGTCTTTATAATAGTCCGCTGCAGGACGTAGGCCTTCCCACGAAGAGTCCTGTACCGTACTGTACCAGCCTTTTAATAGTCCACTGCAGGACGTAGGCCTACCCACGAGGGGTGATTGGGCCATATCCACCACGCTGGCCCAGTGCGGGTTGGTGGATTCACATACGCCATCGAATTTCTTCTACGGACGTATGCAGGTTGCCTCACGATGTTTTCCTTCACCGAAAAGCCAGTGGTGTGAAGAACCCACGAAGAGTGATAGGTCCATACTCCATACCCACCACGCTGGCCGAACCTGGCTGGGTTGGAGAATTCACATACCTGCTACGCCATAGAAATTCTTCTACGAACGTACATATGCAGGTAGGCTCACGATGTTTTCCTTCACCGAAAAGCCAATGTTGTGAAATTCCGTACATACGATTTCTAGTAATTCATTGGTACAGGGCCGGTATTTTAACCCACGACCTCACGATTGTAAGGCCGGTGTGATTTCCACTAGACCACTACGGCTAATATATCTAAACAAAAGCAATTAGCACAGAAGCGAGGTAGATGATATAGTCAGAGAGAGGCCTATACACAACAGTGGGATAGAACCGCCTGTGGATGATGATGAAACAAAAGCGAAAGTCCCATTCACTTAGGTATAGGCTGAATCAAAGAACTTGGCGGCTATGATGTTAGCTAGCGGATAACCCAATCCTCACAGCTATTAAGTGAGCTTCACTCAAGATTGGGTCATCCGCAGTTTGTAGAGCTAACATCACAGCTGCCAAGTTGTTTGATTCGACTTATTTTAATTATTTACTAATGAACATAACTAAAAGAGGTATAGTTAAAGTTGGGTCGTTCCCGAAAGTTCTACTAGTAGTATTACCGGGAAAAAAATTTCCCGGTAATCCTACTTTTCGTCCACTGATAATTTTTTGTAGAACAATTAGGACTCATTGCAAACCAAAATTCATTGTCATCTGTACATTATTATTTATTTTTAGTTCCAGTTTTTTATTATTATTAATTTGCTTAGGTTTGTACATGTAGTATAGTAGTGGCAAGATATGGTTTAGTTATGAAATGTTATTTAAGTTTTGTTGTGTTCAATAATATTCTATTAGTTTAGAATTATATTTAAAAGTTTTTTAAGTTATAAAATATAAAATCATTCTATTTCTATCCGACAATGTAATGTTATGTTTATTAATTCTTTATTTCTACTGTAACCTTATTATGTAGTTTTTTTGACATTCACAAGTATACATATTATATAATTGTCCTAGTTTTTACCCGCGGCTTCGCCCGCATGATATTTAGATTTTTGACGCAATGTCATTATAATTTATAGCCTATGTGTTATTCTGATATATAAGCTATATTATTGCAAAGTTTCATCTCAATCCATTCAGTAGTTTTTGCGTGAAAGAGTAACAAACATCCATACATCCATCCTCACAAACTTTCGCGTTTATAATATACTAGTTTTTACCCGCGACTTCGCCCGCATGATATTTTGATTTTTGACGCAATATCATTATAATTTATAGCCTATGTGTTATTCTGATATATAAGCTATATTATTGCAAAGTAGGAAGTAGGATCTATGTTGAGAAATAAATGAAATGAAATGAAATGACAAATAAAGTTGCTGTTCCTACAGAAATATCATAGATAACTATTCCACGCTAATTATATCAAATTCACTTTTACTAGGCTGAGATCTACTTCAAAATATAAATAGTGGTTTAAGCAAGATCCCATACAATAAGATTTATATTTAGAACTAGCTTTTGCCCGCGGCTCTGCCCGCGTGGTTTTTGACTTTTGTGCAATCCCACAGGAACCTTTTATTTTTCCGGGATAAAAAGTAGCCTATGTCAAATTCAAGTTAATCCGTTGCTCCGTTGCGGCGTGAAAGAGGAACAAACCAACAAACTTTTCGGATTTATTAGTAAGATATAATTACATATAAGTATAATAAGTATAAGTATGATCACATAATATTCTACAGATTTGGTACATGTCACCTTGTTTCATAGAGCTTAAATAATTTACAGCGTAATTAAAGTATGAAAAACTAGCTGACCTGGCGAACTTCGTTCTTTAATATCTATATCGTTCTTAATGTATTTATAAATTGTAATCTATGTGTTATTGTGATGTATAAGCATTACTATTGCAAAGATTCATCTCAATCCGTTCAGTATTTTTTGCGTAAATGAGGAACAAACATACATACATACATACAAACTTTCGCGTTTACAATATTAGTAGGATTACATAGTGTTTAGAGATATGGCTCATGTCACCCTGTTTCATAGAGCTTAATTAATTTTTAGCGTGATTGAAGCATGAAAAATTAACTTTAATTTTAGACTGAAATAAATAATGAATAGAAAGTTTCGGTAAAAAAAAGTGAGCTTAAAAATGCATGCTAGGAAAATTAACGTTATATAATTAAGTCCATCCACTTTATTTTTCAATTTACTTCAATGATATTTTAGAATTAAAAAAAGAAATCCCAATTGTTTCATACATTTCTCTGAAAGAACTGGGTACTACCAGCGACTTTAAATTGAATATACTCGTATGTAAGATTATTTTGTGAATTTGTATAAGTATATTAGTTAGTATATAAAATAAATATTCAATGTTTATTAAGTTAAAGTTGCTTTTTTATGTAAATAACTTAAAAACATTGAATATATAGTAGAACTGGACTATAAATATAATAAAAGAAATGGCACTAAATGTCCGTACAACTTAGTATTCATTTAGAATAAAGGTAACTAAATAGTTAAGGTAACTAAAAGGTAGCTGGTATCTTTTTGGCTAAATGATAAATTGTGATTTGTTTTT